>QRFJ01001549.1:114403-716044 GCA_006176705.1 Cocos nucifera | reverse complement strand
AGTGGAAGCTAATTTATTAAAATATAAAATTCCTAAATAAATTGGTCAAGTTATAATTATAGTATCTAACTAGAATCTTTGACTCTCTACAGAAAAATGTCTGGTCAACCCATTGGCACGTATCCTGGACACACATAGACTGACCGAATCCAATTATAAAGATTGGCTCAAGAACTATAGAATAGTTTTGGATTTTGAGAAGTTAACCCATGTATTGGATCAGGACCCTCCCACCTTACCAGTCCGTCCGTCCACTCATAGGAGACGCATCTCTAAAAAAATGAATAGACGAAGATAATAAGGCCAGATATTACATGTTGGGCTTGATGTCTAATGAGCTCCAGTGCCAACATGAAGATATCGAAACTGCTTGCCAAATGTTGGCTCACTTATAGGAGATGTTTAGTGAACAGAGTCACATAGCCAAGTATCAAGTCATGAAATGACTTTTTAAGGCTAAGATGCGTGTTGGGCAGTCAGTCCAAGATCACTATCTGATGATGATCAAGGACATGAAAGAGCTTGAGAAGCTCAGTGTGAAGTTAGACTTGGATCTGTAGAACGATATTATTTTGCAATCCTTGACTGATGCATATGGGTAATTCATCATGAATTACCACATGCATAAACTTTAAAATTTCTTGGCCAAATTAATGAATATGCTGGTCACCGCTGAGCTTTCAATGAAAGGTTCTAAAGGCTCAGTTCTTACTATGGAACGGACTTCTTCCAAAAGAAAGTCTTATGGAAAGAAAAAGAAGTCTACGAAAAAGCAGAAGGTAGAAGAAACAAAGAAGAAGAAGGCAGAGTCGAAGAAGAAGGTCGATGTCAAAGGAAAGTATTTCCATTATAATAGCGATGGCCATTGGAAGTGGAACTACCCTACTTACCTGGCCACCCTGAAGAATAAAAAGGAAGGTCCTTCTAGAGGTATGCTCGTTATTAAGTCCAACCTTATGGTTTCTTCTGCATCTAGTTGGGTGCTTGACTCTGGATCTAGTGCTCATCTGTGCACTTCCATACAGGGTCTTGAGGATAGCAGGAGGCTGAGGGATGGAGATATGATTCCTTACGCATCGGTAATGGAGCAAGAGTTGCTGCAATAGCCATGAGAATATATTCTCTTCGATTACCATCTAGTTTAGACTTAGTTTTGAATGTCTGTTATTATGTGCCTGCAGCTAGCAGGAATTTGATTTCTGTTTCATGCTTAGCACTAGAAGGCTATGTGATTACCTTCTTTAAGGACCATTGTAACATTCTTTATGAAAGAAATAAAATTGCAAATGGTTTTCCTTATTAATGGTCTTTATCAGCTACATATTGATGTACCTGTTCTAACTATCGAGCAAAACGTGAATGCCAAACGACCTAGGGATAGTCCAAATGATAGATATCTATGGCACCTGAGATTAGGTCATATAGCAGAAGATAGGATCAACAAATTGGAGAAAAATGGGCTATTGAGTCCATTGACTTTCGAGTCATATCCAACTTGTGAATCTTGTCTTCAAGGCAAAATGACTAAACTCCCTTTTGTTGGACATGGGGAAAGGGCCACAGATCTCCTTGCCCTAGTACATACTGATGTGTGCGGCCCATTTGATGTGCCGGCTAGAGGCAATTTTGTCTACTTCATTACCTTTACCGATGATCTGTCTAGGTATGGGTATGTGTATCTTATGAGACACAAGTCTGAAGCTTTTGAAAAGTTCAAAGAATTCAGACATGAAGTAGAAAAACAAACTGAAAAACCCATTAAGGTTCTTCGATCAGATCGAGGAGGTGAATACCTTAGCCGGAAATTCCTAGACTATCTCAAGAAAAATGGCATAGTCTCTCAATGGACTCCACCAGGAACACCTCAACTCAACGGGGTTTCAGAATGGAGAAATCGGACTCTATTGGATATGGTTCCGATCCATGATGAGCTTCACAGACCTTCCTGATTTTCTTTGGGGACATTCATTGTTAACTTCAATTTATCTACTGAATAGGGTTCCCTCTAAAACCGTTCCTACCACACCGTATGAGATATGGCATGGTAAGAAACCAAGTCTGAGTCATCTCAGAATTTGGGGTTGTCCGGCTCATGTCAAAAGACAACAAGCGGACAAGTTAGAGTTTAGGTCCTTTAGAGCTCGATTCATAGGATATCCTAAAGAGTCATTAGGATACTATTTCTACATTCCAGAAGACCACAATGTGATTGTGAGTCGACATGCCATCTTTCTTGAAAAATAGTTTATTCAAGATAGCGGCATTGGAAAGCAGATTAAGCTTGATGAGAAAGTCTCACAAGTACAACGAGCTAAGGACCAATTGGAACCAAATCAGGTTGAGCCAATAAGAACACTACCTCCTCCACCTCGTAGATCGGAAAAGAGTTTTCCATCCCCCTGAAAGATACTTAGGTATTATTTCAGAGGAAGTAGAGAAAATGTTCCTCGTAGGTAATGGTGCTCATGGTGATGATCCCAAAACCTACAATGAGGCGATATCAGATATCGACTCCGAGAAATGGCTAGAGGCAATGCAGTCAGAAATTGACTCGATGCACTCAAACCAAGTCTGGACCTTGGTAGATCCACCAGAAGGTATAGTACCTATTGGGTGTAAATGGATCTTCAAGAGAAAGATTGGTGCAGATGGGAAATGTGGAGACATTCAAGGCTAGACTAGTGGCAAAAGGTTATAGTCAACGCGAAGGCATTGACTATCAGGATACCTTTTTCCAGTGGCTATGCTAAAATCCATCCGCACATTGCTTGCCGTTGCAGCCTATTTCGATTATGAAATATGGCAAATGGACGTGAAAATGGCATTCTTAAATGGATATCTTGAGGAAGATATCTATATGGAACAGCCGCTAGGTTTCACATCCAGTGATACTGATCACAAGGTTTGCAAGCTGCAAAGGTCCATATATGGACTTAAGCAAGCATCTCGGAGCTGGAACACTCATTTCAATGATGTGATCAAAATGTTTGGTTTCATCAAAAATGAAGAGGAACCATGTGTTTTCAAAAAGGTCAGTGGGAGCGCTGTTGTCTTCCTCGTATTGTACGTGGATGACATCCTCCTTATTGGGAATGATATTCCCATGTTGACAACAGTCAAAATATGGTTGTCCAAGGAATTCTCCATGAAAGACCTAGGTGAAGCATCCTTTATTCTAGGAATTAAGGTCTATAGGGATAGACCGAATAGGATGCTAGGACTTTCACAGAAGATGTACATAGAGGAAAGTACTAAAGAGGTTTAGTATGGAAAACTCTAAGAGGGGATTAATACCCTTCAGACATGGTATTCATCTTTCCAAGAAGATGTGCCCTAGCACACCTGAGGAAATAGAATGCATGAGCAAGATCCCTTATGCTTCTGCAATAGGGAGCCTCATGTATGCCATGCTATGTACACGACCTGATATAGCCCATGCTGTGAGTGTCACAAGCAGATATCAGTCAAATCCAGGTGAAGAACACTGGACTTCTGTGAAATGTATCCTTAAGTACTTGAGAAGAACTAAGGATATGATGTTGGTCTTTGGTAATGGAGAACTCCAAGTCCAGGGATACACAGACTCGGATTTCATGTCCGATATAGATGATCGAAAGTCGACATCTGGGAGTCTGTTTGTGTGCAATGGTGGTGCTGTCAGCTGGAAGAGTTCCAAGCAAACTGTGATAGCAGATTCCACCATGGAAGCAGAATATATCGCTGCATCAGAGGCTGCGAAGGAAGCATTCTGGTACAAGAAGTTTGCTGCAGAAATTGGAGTAATGCCATCAGATGCCATTCCTCTATACTGCGACAACAATGGCGCCATAGCCCTTGCTAAGGAGCCGAGGTCTCACCAGAAATCCAAGCACATTGAGCGGCGATACCACCTCATCCGCGATTACCTCGAGAAGGGTTACGTCGAGGTCAAGAGAGTCAACTCCACAGATAATGTGGCAGACCCACTTACAAAGCCGTTGGGCCAGCAGAAGATCGAAGCCCACCTTGAGAAGATGGGACTTAGACTTGTAGCCAATTGGCTTTAGGACAAGTGGGAGATTGTTAGATATATGTGCCCTAGAAGCCAGAATTGGCTGACACTTGTAATACACTTCTAGGGGCAAAATTATAATTTTGACTATAATCAATAAAATGGGTTATTTTCTATCACATATGTGTATTTAGTGTCTGTGATACATCCTTTGAGTTAATGGTAATGATAATTCATATTTTCAAGAGTTGAAAATTTAAGACATGAATAATCATTATTAACTCATAAAATGCTCCCGACCATAGGATCATCACGAGGATGGTGATTGATCCGGAAGGTTGGTGTACAATCGCTTCTCTTTAGTAGATGAGTCTTGAGTCTACGGTGTGGAGACACCGGAGCGAGAGTACAGGTACTCGTTAGAGAACGAGGGCACTGAGCGTGACCACCTCGAGTAGTCATTAGGAAGTCTACCTTCTCGTCAATGACTGACTCGATGCTGCAGTAGTGTGTCTGGTTCTTTGACCTGAGGATGCATCGGCAGTTCACCTTGAGGGTGTTATAGTTTGACTACACCATTACTCGGTCTCCTAGCCATATGGAACCCTGAGGTGTATGTTGGCTATAGCATGTTCATTGTAGGAACTGGATTGCATCAAGATGGAATCTATCTACCTCGGTGGTAGAGGAGCAGCCCTATGATGATCATGAGAATCAAGTCCAGAAGCCCATGGCCATGGCAGAGTGAAATAATAGAAAGAGTTTCTATTTAGATTTTCACATTGGACTTGAATCGAATGATTACATCATATGACAGAAACTAGGGTTTGACGAGTTCACCTTAACCCTAATCTGATCGGGGCTCAAGATAGAAGAACTTAATCACACAGGTAGCTGCACCAAGAGGTTCGCATTCAGCTCTGATGGGTTGCCACCATATACTGCTAGGTGTCACTGGTGGATTTTGGGAGCAATTAGAATGATTTAGATGATCGATCATTCTAGCTGTTCGAATCAGAAGAGTTCTGATCCATCGAAAGGAGTTTCGATGATGTCGATGATAGAGATCATGACATATCCCATTACCATACAGAACTGAACCTAACTGGGTCACACAAACAAGGGTTTGAATCTGGTGATCATCAATTGAACTGATCCTAGTTCAATTGATCTGAATGAGATTCAATTAGGTTCAAGAAAATCGTGCTAGCACTCGATTGAACCTAACGTTCTTCTTTTACTATCATAAATAAGTTGTCCTGACTGAGCCAAAGGAGTTTGTGCTCAATCAGAGGCCTTCATATGGTCTGACTGGAGGTTGTCCAAGTCAGAAAAGGTTGTCTTATTTTGTAAGACATTACCTGCCATTTTTGGTCACCTGCCATTTCTTGTTCTTTGACTTTGGTCAAAAGTTGACCTTTGACTGGTCAAATGTTGACCATTGATACTTTGACTTTTGTCCACATGTGTCATGCACCTATTGGAGAGCTGGTGGGGGCCTTGTCCCCCTGCCAGAACCTGGCAAGGAGGAGGGCGCACGCCACCCTTGGCGTGTGCCCAAGTTGGAGGCGCCTAGGAGTCCCTGTTGGATAGGGACTCCATCTCCTTTTTGGATTCCAATTAGAGTTCTCCTAAGAACCAACTTTGACTGGTCTTAGGCACCATCTAAGGAGGAATCCAGGGGACTCTATTCCCACCAATCAGATTTAGATCTGATTTCACAAAGGGTTATGATTGGTTGGGAAGAAGAGGAGTTGGATCACAGATAGTCTATAAATAAGACCCTACGCCCAACTCAAAGATTTGATTGAGAAAATTCCCATGCCCCAAGGCCTCTCTCCCTCTTCCTCCATGCCAAGCC
This sequence comes from Cocos nucifera, assembly GCA_006176705.1. Taxonomy (NCBI): domain Eukaryota; kingdom Viridiplantae; phylum Streptophyta; class Magnoliopsida; order Arecales; family Arecaceae; genus Cocos; species Cocos nucifera. Next base: position 710,192 of record QRFJ01001549.1, on the reverse strand, counting down.
AACCTTCTCCCTCTCCTCTCCACGCCCAAAGGTGTTTGGGACCTTGGTTGGTGCAATCTAGACGAGAGAAAGGCAACTGAAAGCTAGAAGGCTGCGCTACTGCAAAGGACAACTGCTGATCTTCGAAAGGTATTTTGATGATCCTCCAGATCAGATCCACATCTAATTTTTGGAGACATGACAGAGAAGAAGAGGATCTCCAGATCCATTCTAAGTAGATATCGATAGAGGCCAGGCACTTGCGTGGCTAGATCCAGAACCTTCCGCTGCTTATAGGATCATCAATGGATAATAGGATTATCCACTTCAAGATAAATTAAATTTGATTTAATTTATCTAAATTTATTTTAATTATTAAAATAATAAGTATCAGATCTAAAATATTTCAGATCTGATCTGGATCAAAGAAATTTTTTTTTGAAATATATCTCTTGATCTGATCAGATCTGAACGAATCTGATTCAAAAAATCAGGATTTCCTTTCAATGCTATTGGATGGAAAAAGGGTTAGGCTCAATATTCTGGATATGATGAGGGTCCCAATCATGAATCCATTTCATGCAAATGATGGGTCTGACTTAATAAGAAGTGGAGCAATATTTCAGACATGGTGAGCTTCACGAATTAGAGATCAGAGTTGGCTATAACATGTTTAGAGAAATATTGGATAAGAGTTGTCCACTCATCGGTTGACTCATCACCAATAACTATTAGGTGAGACGGTAAGCCAATCGGTGGGATTGCAGCACCCACTAAAAATCTTTAATTATGAAGATTTTTGCATCTTTTCTAAACTTGTGTAGGGATCTAAGAAAATAGTGGAAGCCCAAATATTTTTAAAAAAATAAAATTTCTAAAATAAATTGATTATGTCATAATACAAAATCTAACTAGAAACTTTGACTCTCTATAGAAATTATGTCTGCTCCCAACATCTTAGCTAGGATCTTAGAAACCACTAGATTGATCGGATCAAATTTCTAGGATTGGCTCCAAAACTTAAAAATATTTTTAAGTTTTGAAAAGCTGACCAATGTCCTTGACCAGGATCTTGTTCCCCTACCAACCTGTCCGTCCACTGATCAAAGAGCATCCATGATAAGTGGCTGGATGATGATAACAAGATTAGGTGTTATATATTGGTGTCAATGTCAAATGAGTTGCAACGTCAATACGAAGACATGAAGACTGCCAGATAGATGCTGACTCACCTGCAAGAATTGTATGGTGAGCAGAACCGCACAACACACTATGAAGTATCCAAGCGACTCTTTAAAGCATAGATGCATGATGGGCAGTCGGTCCATGATCATTGGTTGTCGATGATCAAGGACTTGGAGGAGCTTGAGAAGCTTGACATGTCCATAGATAAGGACTTACAGATTAATCTAATTTTACAGTCCTTGACTGATTCATATGGATAGTTTATTATAAATCTCCATATGAATAAGATCCAATGCACCTTGGTTAAGCTTATGAACATGCTGGTGACTACTAAGGGCACCTTGAAGAGTTCAAGGGGCTTGGTACTTGCTATGGATCAAACTTCTTTCAAGAGAAAGTTCTTTGGAAAGAAAAAGAAATTCGTGAAGAAAAAGACTGTGGAGAAGAAGAAGGCAAAATCGAAGAAATTCGTGAAGAAACAAAAGACTATGGAGAAGAAGAAAGTATTTCCATTGTAACTTTGGCCATTAGAAGTGAAACTATCCTACTTACCTAGTGAGTTTGAAGAACAAGAGGGAAGGAGGACCTTTTAAAGGTATGTTCGTCATTGAGACAAACCTGATAATTTCTTCTACATCTAGTTGGGTGCTTGACTCTTGATCTAGTACTCATTTGTGTACTTTTTTGTAGGGTCTTGAGAATTGTAGGAGGTTGGGGGATGGCAAAATGATCCTATATATCAAAATGGAGCAAAGGTTACTGCTGTGGTTGTGGGAACATATCTTTTGTGACCATCGTCTAGGAGCATCTTAGAACTTAAGAACTATTATTTTGTATCTTCTACGAGCACAAACCTAATTTCTATTAGAAAATATGTCCTAAAGCCAATCGTCTAAGTTGTAGATGATTAGAATTTGTATGTGAATTATCATATAATAATTATTATTTGGCTTCTACATCATAAAGGTTTCATCTTTCTTAAATGAACTCCTAAGTTATGATAAAATCCTTAGAACCACACACAATCGATAAAGGAGGATTAATTGGATGGCTCTTAAATTTGTTTACGATCAAATGATAATTTATTAATAAGGATGATAACTTATCGAGTGTAGGTCGCTGTATGTCATATGTATTGGTTGTCCTCATAACCAAGTGATGTGGAGACATTAGTATGACATACAGGTGGAATATAGAAGTATATCTATACTGAATGTGATCAATGTAGTGTTATGCTGTCAAGAGTAGCTAGCTAAGACCAATAGGTATAAGTGTCCCTCCGACCTGAGATCACCACAATGACTTGCAAGCAACTCACTGTACTTTGATGCCAAACTATCTGTATTTCTAATATAGGATCGAAAGATTTATGAGTACCATCAAGTACTTGTAAAGTCGGTGTATGAGTCAAGATGGGATTGACCATCCCTGATGAACTTTAAGAGTGAATGTCTCACTGTGTTTTAATTTAGCAAAACCTAAGCCTAGGTAATCCTCGTAAGGAGTCATAGAATTTGCAAAATTTTGAGATACAGTATGGATGACTTGTATTAGTGTTAATAGCTAACTTAAAGTCATCTTGAGCATTATTAGTCAAAAAGATGAATTATATGGTAACCATAGGTTAGGATTCTAAGAATGCTTCTTTATATATATTCGACCTATCCGAACATCGAGTATCATTGCTACATGGTTATTTCGATTAGTATAAAAATTGGTTTCTATGCTACCAGCTTAGGTTCGAACCTATGGGATCATATACATTAATGGTTGTTATCTGATCGGATGGTTGATCGACTATTAAGAATTATTCAGTGATCGAATCATCAATGCAATTGATGATTGATCAAGTGCAAGTATTTCAGGAGGTTTGACTAGCAATTGAATTATTAATTGGCTTAACTTGATTGAGTAATTATATTGAGATAAAGTCTAATTAAATTAGATTCAATTAGAATTGATTTGGACTTAATTAGGTTAAGTCCAATTGGTTTATTGGATAAGCCAGTTGCAAGAGAGAACAAGTTCTTGTTCAATTAAGACTTGAGTGCACCTAATTTCTAATTTGATTAAAAATTAAATTAGATTTAAATTTGATTAAATCTAATTTAATTGGTTTTCTAATTGGACTAGGATCATCCTTTAATTAGCTTGCAATAATCCAAATTCATTTGGGTTCAAAATTATTTTGACTAAGTTAAAATAGAAGAAGTCCTAGTTAGACTAGGACTCATCCTTTCTTCCTTGCGCCACCTAAGAAAGCCCATGCCTACTCTAAATTTTCTTATATGATTTTTTCCATGCCAATATGAGATTCCCTATGCCCCTAATATCTAGTATTTCTAGAATAAAATTTGACTTATTCAAACTTGAAAATTATTTTTGATTTGAACTTCTCTTGATAAAGTTTTAGATTTCTAAAACTCCTTCCTTTTGTGCAATTTTTCCCATGCCCACCTAGATTTTTTCTTGCTTCATTTTTTCTCCTTTGTGTGTGAGAATGCTAGTGCTTGATCAATGCAATAAATATTACATAAAAAGTATTAGAGTTTATGCTATTTAATCTTGATTATTTTATATTTGATACTTCTTATGTTCTTTTTCAAAAATTATTAAATATTTACAAATCAACTAGTAGAGGCCTAGTACCAAACATTTGTAATCAATAAGCTCAAAACAAAGCTCAAATCTAAGCCTATAATGTGCAAGTTCAAAATCTTCATTCTAGGGTCTTCATGCGAAATACATGTGAAGTGGATGCGCATTAAACACAGACCATGATCAAAAGCCATGAGATTTTGAAAAAGTTGAGAAGAGATGTTAAGAGAGGAGATTTTGGGAGAAGAATTTTTGTAAGAGTTTTTAAAGAGATTTTGAAAGACGAGTTTTTGGAAAGAGATAAGAAGTAATAAATGAGATGGGATCTTTTGTGGGTGGATGTTGGTTAGGAAAGAAGGGCTTGGCGTGTGCTGTGAAGAGCTGGGTTGAGATGACATTAAAATGGTGGGGCAATGAATTTAAAAAGTAAAGAAGGCTGACCGCTGTTTGCAATGAATATGGGTTGAAGTAATTCATGGTTTTGGATGAAAATGGCGCACGCACGATCATGAAAGCAGGCATTGTTGCATGGTAGATGGCGGCAACGACACAAAAATCAGGCATGCGATGGATAAGTATGAAATTTTAAAAAAATAATATTTAAAAATATTTCAAGAGGAAGAATTTGCATTGAATGGTATTTTTTTTTTTACTTTATTTGCTCTTAATTCTTCAATCTCATCCATCCATCCTTTAGTTCTTATTATTTTCTTTAGTCCCACAATTGAAAACCATGTAAAACTCTTTCCTCTTATTACCTATAAAAAAGCTCTTGTACTACTTGAGGATCATCCCAAGAATCCTTCTAGAGCCTTGCATAGAGGGAGAGGAAGGAATTACTCCATGAGCAGCTAGGCTAGTAGTCTCAGGAGGGAGAAGAAAATTTGTAATGATATAGAGTGGGTTCCATTGTTCTAAATTTTCTTGTATTTCTTTTATTTACAATAAAGATAATACTTTTTATTGTCATGTGTTCTTTATTTACTCTTTTTTATATGCTTTTATTTATGCTTTCTTGTTATATTAATATTAGGAACAATTTTTGCTTTTCAGAGATGTACCATGATCTACGGATATGAGATGTGCTGAGGAAATAAGAGTTATTTATCTAGTACTTTTTGGAGACATGTTGTGATCTATAGGTATGGGACATGCTAAGGAAAGATAGGTATTTTTTCTAAGATTAATCATAACTATTTAAAAAAAAAAGAGATACAACTCTATTAGTGCAAAATTAATTCGAAACTCTCGAGATCTTTATTTTCTAAGTACACTAATCCTAGGATAGTTTATTTTCTAAATAAATATTTTTTTTTTTATTTCACAATATCAACTTAGCTCTAGGTCCCTGAGGATACGATTTTGATTCACCCTACCTACATAGTGAGTAGAGTTATTTTTGATGCTATCAATGACTACGCATCAAATTTTGGCGTCATTGCCGAGGACCTTAGCATGATTGATTTTTAAACAAAAAAAATTTTTGCCTTTTGTTTTGCTTTCTAATATTTGCTTGTCAGGTTTACAAAATATTAAAAAAATATTAAAAAAATGATTTTCAATTTTTATTTCTCTCTTTAATTTTTTTTATTTCTTTCTAGCTAAGATTATCTTATTGATATAATTAAATAATTATCTTATTGTACACAACTAATTTACTACTTTTTAATCTTAGAAATTTTCTACCTTTTATAGTTTAAATTAATTTACTACTTTTTATAGCCTATTGATTTATTGCTTTTTAGACTTAATTACTTAAATTTATTTTTTTATAAAATAAAAAAATTAAAATGATAAAAAAAGATAGAACTATAGACCCTAAAAGAAGCTACTGACATTGCATAACACTTAACTAAGATAGCATAACATCAAATATAAAAATTTCTAACTTGATTGGACATCTTGTTTTTTTTGTATTGTATCTCTATAATTAAGTTTAAGGGCACAACTCATTAACTAAGATAAGGTGGAGATTTGATCACTCTTTCTTCATCCACAAATTTCTTCCTTGCATTTGCATAACCTAGACCTTAATCTAAAATTAATTAGATGTTGACCCCTAAGAATTTTGAGCTCAATAGGACAAGTAATCCTAAGAGTTGGACCGAATTAGACTTGATCAGCTAGCTGGTATCTAGGCATGTGATTTGTGGGACGACTAGGCCTGAAGGAAGATGTTTATAATTGGTTCCGTTCATCGATCTGGCCAATTTAATTGGTATCTAAGAAAGACAATGGAAGGACTTCCACTGACCTTACACTTATCTGGTCTGTTGGTTGGTCAAGCTCTGACTTGGAGGGCTTGAAGGCTAACATGGAATAGTTAGGAGCTATCTAGAATAGGGCAACCATAGGATAGAGAGTCTATTGTATGCTAACTTGATTGCAATTAAAAGCTAACTATTGAATGTGAACCCTTTCCTGCAAAAGTCCAACAGGATATCTAGCCTTGAGGAAACTCCATCCGATAAGGGTAGCCACGTCGAACTGCGGCCAGTGAAGAGTTTACACTTGGGCACCGAGACTGCAGACCTCCAACCTGAATCCATCGGGCGATCTTCTTCGTTCAGATTCCTGGCCCCATTGGATATTTCTAGAACCTTTAGGGCATTGTAAATTTTGCTCAGACGAACTTGAATAGCAATGACAACCCTCAGGCAGCTGAATAACAGATCTAATTATAGCTTGATTTGGCTAACCTCGATGCTTTTTGAATCTTTTCTTAATAAAAAATCATCCAAGCTGATCGATATTGGACCAACGCCGAATCAATAGAACTCCTCTCCAAATGAACTCCTACAATATACTAAGGATGGTAGACCTCGAGATTCCTATATCGAGAAGTTTGAATACATAGGCTAAAGAACCTCGTCTCTTTCATATCAGCCTCCAAATGGCCTCGAAAGCAATCAAGCATCAAAGGAATAAATAAGTAGGTTCTCTTTGGGTAGATCCCCTTCCGCTCCTTCCAGGCAAAATTCTCCAGCCGACCTTCTTTCAGTCGAACTCCTCTCGGACAATAAATCATTTTCTTCCCATCAACTCCCATCCATCCAAACTTCTTGTATTAGCAGAGAGGGGACTCGTCATTATATATTTACTCCGCAGGCAGATCTCCTTTGAAATTTCTCCAATAGAATTATTTTTGGACTTCTCCTTCTAGTAGAACTACTCCCAGATTCCTCCAGCGGACTCCCTTTAGGATTTCTTTAGTCACAGGGCTTTCGAACCCCTTCCGACTGAACCCACTGTAGTCACTTAGAAAGGTCTCTACGCCTACGCAAATTCAACTATCCATACAGTATGAACCCACTTACACACATACGACCCAGAAAGAGCCCAAACTTCTTTAGGATTGGTGAAACTCAAAGCTCTTCATCGCTAGCAACTACCTCCTCTGAACTTCAACTATCAAGTTTCAACAAATTGGCACATCACGATAATAGACACTATCCTCCATAACAAATCCCACGTGGCCCCGAACGGCCTACTACTAGATGGCTACGGCTATCACCATCAGTTTGTTACAAGCTCCATCTATATAAAGGACCCCTAAATACATTTTCTCTGTAAGCTCGGAATCCTGCTCAAAAGCTCTCTGAGTGCTCCATTTTTGTGGATAGAGAACTGATTTGACTGTCGGAGGGTCCTACCTGAGCTACCCCACCTTCGGTCTAGGACTTGTCTTGTAGGACCCAATGGCAGCCTCATGTTTTCTAACTTCAGCCAATTTTGACGTCAATAGTTTTCTGCACCAACAAAATTGGCACTAAAGGAGGGGACCTCTTTCTCTTAAGATTCTCTTATTCTTAAAGGAGTTCTCAGCAGAGATCTCTCTTTTTCTCCCTTAGAGTCCTTCTTCTTCCCCAGCTGATCTCACGAGAATGCCTCCTCGAAAGGCCTTGACTCGACGGTCAACCACCTCTACGGCCAGATCTCATCTGGATCTGTCCACTCCTATCTCATCTCCGACATCTCAAGTTCTACTGACAGTAATGATGGATGCAGAGCAGTTCAATCTACTGGTCCAGTAGGTTTGCGACTTCACTAAAGCAGTACAGATCATGTGGCAGCAGCAGCCCCCAGCACCGATTCAGCCAGAGCAGGCTTCTCCGAAACCCTAGGACCCAGTCTGGGGGTGACCGACTTGGGCGAGTCGGTCGGTAACTTTCGAGAAAGGAAAGCAGAGGGCACGAAGCCCTTGCTCCAATCATGATTCGACCCCTGGGGGGACCTTACCCCCATTCTATCAAAAGACTTTGAAGATCCATGACCGTGAGGATCTACTAGACCAAAGGCTATAAGAAATGAACTGATGAATCGAAGAACTCCATCATGCTCCTCCCTCCCACATCGATGACATCTACACTAACCCTCCTTTCTCCCAGCAAATCATATAGGAATCAATCCTGTCGAACTTCATGCTCTCACATTTTGAGAGCTACGATGGGACTGTTGATCCGATCGATCATCTAGAGGCCTTTTGAACAATGATGCTACTCCATGATGCACTCGACACCATCCTATGCCGAGCTTTCTCCACCCTGAAGGAAGTAGTCAAGAACTGGTACTCGACCCTTAAGCCGGGTACTATCTTTTTCTTCAATCAAATGAGTCACCAATTCACGGCTTACTTCGTCAGCAACCGACGTCCCAAACGAGGTTCAGATTTTCTCGTCCATATCAGGTAGAAGGAAGAGGAGTCCATTCGGGCCTATGTCAATCGCTTCAATGCTGCTGCTCTGGAGGTCCAAAACTTGGATCAGTTTGTTGCGATGGCCAGACTAAAGGATGGCCTCCAAAAGAATGATCTACTATTCCTCCTAGAGAAGAAGTACGCTAGAGATTTTACTGATATGCTGAACTGAGTTGATGCTTACATTCAGATGGAAGAGGCCTTCAAGACGAAGGATGAAGAAGCCGTGAGAGAGTGGCAGGTGGGTGATTCAAGTAAGCCCGTAGTTGAAGAAAAGCTAAGCGAAGCTCAATTGTGCTCTAGAACTACTCTCAAGTGCAGATAAGTCTGAACTCCTCCTCTAGCTCATCATCAGAGAAGCCCTAATCAAAGGGCACGATGGAACTCTCCCCCTAGAAGGATCCACAACTATGCTCTCCTCAATGCTCCGAAAACTCAGGTGTTGATGAAAATCAAGGAGCAGCTGTCGAGGTCGGAGAGAATGCGCACGCATCCTGATAAGCGCAATTCCAACAAATACTGCCTCTACCATCATGACCACGATCATGATACTGAGGAGTGCATTTAGCTTCAAGATGAGATTGAACTCATCAGATGGGGTAGGCTTGGTTGGTTCCTACAACGTTGGCCTAAAGGATGGGAAGATCAACCAAAGACACTACCGCAACAAGAGCCACCGAGGAGGGAGGAGCAACAAGAAGATCGGCCCCCGCTTGGCATTATCAACACCATCTCTAGGGGACTTCGGTAGGAGGAGGTCGGCGGATCTGGGCAACCAGCAAAGCGATGGAGAACTGAGTATCCTCTGACTTTCATTGAGGCTGATGTATAGGGAGTTTGGTTCCTACATAACGATGTGGTTGTAGTTGCTTTAAATATTGCAGGCTATGATGTACGCCGCACCCTTGTTGATAATGAAAGTTCTATCGATGTTTTATTTTATGATGCTTTTTCTAAAATATCTATACTTAATAGCTGGCTTGGACCAATGAACTCCCTATTGGTAGGCTTCACTGGTAATGTAGTATCAGTTGAAGATGTAATAACTTTGGTTGTGGCTGTAGGACAATATCCAAGACAGTCCAAGGCATGGGTGGACTTTCTGGTAGTAAAAGCTCCATCAGCTTATAATGCTATTCTCCACCGATTTGGTCTAAATGCGCTTCGGACAGTGGTGTCGACCTACTATTTGAAAATAAAGTTTTCAACAAGCTATGCGATCAGAGAAGTCAGAGGAGATCAAGCCCTGGAAAGACATTACTATTCAATCACCTTGTAGAGGGGTGAGCAGTTAGATCCTTATCCGATTGATGGGTTGGATGTTCGCGATGATTTAACCGAAGAGCGGGGTAAGCCTATGGAAGACCTTGTTTCTGTCCCACTGAATGATGGGAATGCAGAGCACACGGTCCAGATTAGTTCCAACCTAGTGCAAGAGATATGAGAGCAGCTTGTCAAATTTCTGCAGAGGAACGTTGATGTTTTCGCTTGGATCCTCGATGACATGTCCAAATAGATGCTGAAGTCATGGAACATCGTCTGACTATTAATCCCAAGCATCGACCGATGAAGGAGAAGATGCACAGCCATGCCCTAGAGAGACAGAAAGTAATTGCAGAAGAAGTTAACAAGCTTCTTAAGACCAGATTCATCCGAGAAGTCAACCATCCGAACTGGATCTCCAACATCATGCTCATCAAGAAGGCGAATGGCAAGTGAAGAATGTGCTTAGACTTCAAAAAATTGAACAAAGCCTATCCGAAAGAGAGCTACCCCATGCCCAGGATTGATCAACTAGTAGATGCGACCTCGGGCCACGAGCTCCTCACTTTTATGAATATCTTTTTTGGCTATAACCAATTCTGGATGGCACCAGAAGATAAGAAGAAAATTGCTTTTATTACTAACCATGATCTTTAGTATTATAGGGTTATGCCTTTTGGACTAAAAAATGTAGGACCAACATACCAGTGCTTGGTCAATAAAATCTTCAAGGAGCAGATCGGTTGCAATATGGAGGTATATATAGATGACATGCTTGTCAGGAGTCGAGCTTCAATAAATTACATTATCAACCTTGAAGAGACTTTCAGTGCCCTTAGGAGATACAAGATGAAGCTAAACTCAACCAAGTGCATCTTCGGCATGACTTCGAAAAATTTTTAAAATTCATGGTGTCAAGACGTGGAATTGAAACAAATTTGGAGAAGATTCAGGCCATTTAAGAGATGGCTGCTCCAAAATCAATTAAAGAGGTTCAGCACCTGATCGAAAAGATGGCAGTCCTGAATCGCTTCATCTCGAGGTCGGCCAGGTGATACATGCTCTTCTTTCAAATCTTAAAATAGTCGAAGAATTTCTGCTCGCCTCCCCTGCTAGCAAGGCCCAAACTCAGAGAGAGATTATTTTTGTACCTGATGGTCTCTCTAGTGGCCCTCGCAGCAGTTCTAGTCAAAGAAGAGGCGAAAGTATAGAGGCCAATCTACTATATAAGTCGAGTCTTGAGGGACATCGAGATCAGGTATACTAAGTTAGAAAAACTAACTTTTGCCCTACTGATTGTAGCTCGAAGACTTTGATCTTACTTCCAAGGGCACACCATAATCCTCCTCACTGATCAACCAATCAAAGCAGTTCTTCATCGAATGGATGCCTTTGAAAGAATAGCGAAATGGTCAATAGAACTCACCGAATTCGACATCAACTACCAGCCTCGGCCATCAATCAAAGTCTAAATTCTGATAGATTTTATAGTTGAATGCATCATTTTGGATGAAGTTGAGCCTAAACAGAATGAGGTCGATATTCCCTGGTTGCAATCGAGTTCCTCTGAAGAAAGAGCTGACCTCCCTAAAGATTTCTAGGCCCTATACATAGACGGCTCATCCAATGCTTCTGGTGCAGGCGTAGGGTTGATCCTGGTTCGCCCAGAAGGAGTCATCATCGAATATGCATTGCGCTTTGAATTTTCTATGACTAATAATGGAGTCGAATATGAAGCTTTGATTGTAGGATTAAGGATCACTGAAGAATTAAAAGTGGATCGACTCCAAGTCTACAATAATTTTCAACTGATGGTCGAATAAGTTAATGACAATTATGAGGCTTGAGAAGAAAGCATGATAAAATATCTTGAGAAAGTGAAGAGCTTGACTCTGGCCCTTAACAGTTTTGACATCAAGCAGATCCCAAGAGCGAAAAATACTAGGGCCAACCTTCTATCAAAGTTGGCAACATTAGCCCCAACTGAGCTGCCCAAGGAGGTCTTCTTCGAAGTCCTGAAATATTTGAGTCTAGAAGGGCAAGGTTTGTAATGCAGATCGACCATGAGCAATGTTGGATTGACCCATTTGTTACTTATCTCAAAGATGGAGCTCTTTCTCATGATTCGAAAGAAGCTCGAAAACTTAGAAATCAAGCCTCCCAATATGTTCTGTATGAAGGTAAGCTGTATAAAAGGTCATACTCCTTACCACTCTTGAGATGTCTTAGACCTTCAGAAGCTGACTTTGCATTATGGGAAGTGTATGAAGAAATCTGTGGAAGTCATGTAGGATCCAGATCCTTATCACATAGATAACTTCGGTAGGGTTACTATTGGCCGATCCTGTACCATGATTCTATAGAGTATGTCAAAAAATATGATCGCTGTCAGAGAAGTGCAAACATTCAAAGATAGCCAGCTTTTGAGCTTACACCCTTGAGTGCCCCATCGCCATTTGCTTAGTAGGGGATGGACATACTGGGACCTTTTTGCATGGCATCGGGATAGCGCAAGTTTCTCTTGGTGGCAATAGATTATTTTATAAAGTGGATTGAGGCTAAACCTCTAGCAAAAATCACTGAAGCAAAAGTGTAGGACTTCATCTGAAAGTTGATCATTTATAGATTTGGCTTGCCTCGAGCCCTCATAATAGATAATGGGTAGCAGTTTGTCAGAGCAAGATTTGCTAAATTTTGTGATGATTTGAATATCTTCCATCATTTTATATCAGTAGCCCATCCACAGGCAAACGACAAAGTTAAAGTAACAAACAGAATCCTGCTGCAAGGCATCAAAGCGAGACTTGAAAGAGCAAAGGAGACTTGGATGGATGAACTCTATCTTATGCTCTGGACATACCGAACTATCCAAAGATTGCCAACTGGGAAGATCCCATTTGTCTTAGCTTTTGGAATAGAAGCGGTCATCCCAATAGAACTCAAACTCCTATTAGCACGAGTCGTAACATTCAATGAGCAGCATAACTCATGGGACCTCAGGGCTAACCTTGACTTTTTGGAGGAAAAATGGAAAAAAGCTTAAGTTCGGATGGCATCCTATAAGCAAAAAGTGGCCCATTACTACAACTCTAAAGTCAAGGGCAAAATATTCCAAGTGGGGGACCCAGTGCTTCGACAAGCGACTGTTTCACAATTCTAGAATCAGAGAAAGCTTGCTCCAAATTGGAAAGGCCCTTATAAAGTAGAGGAGATCGTTTAGCCCAAAACTTATCACTTGAAGGAGCTTGGAAGAATAACACTCCCATGATCTTGGAATTTAAAAAATCTAAGAATGTACTACAAGTAATTTATCTTTAATAAAACTCTTCTATTTTAACATTATTATTTTTTGTTGTAAAAATCATGTGATGATAGGAAATAACTCTCTGAAGTAATCAAAAGTAGCCATATTAGGAACAAAAGGAGAACCTCATTCAAACATGAGTAAGTCAAAGACCTCGTTAACCTAAGATAAGATGAGGAGAGAGGCTCTTTCAATAGCCCTTATATGTCCCTACAATCCTGTTAAGAATAGGAGAAGAACCTCATCCTAACTTGAGCAAAGTGAAGACCTCGTTAACCTAAGACGAGGTGAGGGGAGAGGCTCTTTCAATGGCCCTTATCTATCCTATTATCCTATTAGGAATAGGAAGAGAACCACATCCTAACTCGAGCAAAGCGAAGACCTCGTTAACCTAAGACGAGATGAGGAAAGAGGTCCTTTCAATGACCTTTATGTGCCCCTACAGTCCTACTAGGAATAGGAGGAGAACCTTATCATAACTTGAGCAAAGTGAAGACCTCGTTAACCTAAGACGAGATGAGGAGAGAGGCCCTTTCAACGGTCCTTATGTGCCCCTATAGTCCTGTTAGGAACAGGATGAGAACGTCATCCTAACTTGAGCAAAGCAAAGATCTCGTTAACCTAAGACGAGATGAGGGGAGAGACCTTGTCAATGGCCTAACGATGCTCCTACTGCAATGATAGAAATAGGAGGAGAACCTCATCCTAATGTGAGCAAGACAAAGACCTTCGATTACTTAAGATAGGATGAGAACCTCATTCTGATATAAATAATGACCTCCGATTATCTAAAGTAGGAGGAAGAATCTCATCTTGATGAAAGGATGAAGGAAAATCAATGAAATCGAACAAGGAAGGATAAACTCATCCCGACACAGGTACAAAAAAATCTTCAATTATGAAAAGATAGGAGAAAAACTACTCTTTCAACAATCCTTCCAACGTAGGTCAAAGCAAAAGAGAGGAATGGAAAAATCAATAGACACTAAATCCAAACAAAGCAAAAAGATGATCGAAGAAAATGGTCCTTCATTAAATTCGAAGTTCATTACAAAGTGAAGGTCCACGAGACCATGTATAAAAAAAAAAAAGAAAAGATGACAAAGTCCTAAGAAGGCTCGGAACCCTCAGAGTTCAGGCAATCGACCCCCACCATTACAAGAGACTACTTCAGCCTAAGGATTTCCTCCTCAATCTTCTTCTTCTTATACAGACCATCTATATACATCCTATTGGCATGTTGGAATTTGCCTTTGAGCTCTCACCACTGCTTCCTCAAAACTTCAGACTCGACCTCCGCATCCCTGACGGCTTGTTGCTCGTACAACAGCTAGATCCTCAGCCATTGAACCTCGACCTTCTCCCTCTCCGTTGCTTTCAAAAGCTCACCTAGAGTCCTCATTAGGGAGGCAACCTATTCTGGTCCACTGCTCGTGCTGGATTGATAGCTGTCATCAAGTTATTTTTGGAGCCGGGTTACTTTGCTATTAGTAGTACGAAGCCTTTACTCAAGCTGGGATATCCTCTCACTCTAATCTAATCGATAGGTATCATAAGTGAGCTTGGCATCATGCAGTTGCTTCTGGAGCATAGAGAACCTCTTCGACCAATTCCACTCATACCGAGCCTTGTCTGAAGACCACGTCAAGCTTTCCTCCAGTAGATGGATCTTCTCCTTTGCCATCTTAAGATCGGCTTCGAGAAAGCTGATCTTCACTGTTAGTGCCCAAGATTTATCGCTGGCATTTTTCTTGAGCTCGACGATCTCCTTCTTGAAGCTACCCTTTCGAATGCTGAAGCTCATAGAATCTTTCATGTGTAGCTTTTGGAGATGGATGACCTTAATCATTGCCTATGAAGTATTCTTTCTGGATCTCCAAAGTTCGGCTTCTGCCTTCTTCAACTTTTTCTTCAGGTGATGAATCTCCCTTTCTAAATTTTTGACTATGGGCTTCAGAGGAATACCTTAGGATAATAGCTCGATGTCAGTTGGAGAAGATGGATCTTGACTATGATCGCTAGAGGGGTTTTGAATAAAATCCACCATGACACAAGTATAAAGAAAAGGAAGTTCATTTTCATTCCTTAAAATATTTGGTATACATCAAAAGAAAAAGAGAAGAAAAATACAAATTTATAAAAAGTCTTAGACCTCGATCGGTGCAGTGGTAGGCAAGGTCGGTACATCCTTTGCGACGTCGGGCTCGGGAATAGACTCGGGAGCTTCAGCTGCAAGTTCGAGAGTGCTCGGGGCAGGTTCGGTGATGAGGGAAGCGGCGCCAGCATTGGAGGGACCAGCTCCCTCATTTGGTTCATCTGTCAGAAGATCAAAGTCCACTCCAGGAAAGTTCTTTGTGACCCTCCTTATGCAGATCTTGGACCCCTCCAAGAAGGCTTTCTGGGCAAACGCGATCTTGATGTCCTCCATTACTTTGGAGGACTTGAAGGCTTTGACAGCCCTCTCCCTCTTGATGTCGATCCCCTCTTCAGCCTTCTTCTTTTTATCTTTGGAGAGGGCCAGGGCTGCCCTCAGCCCCACGGAAGCTTCTTCCTCTCTCCGCAACACCTTTCGAAGGTGTTCGACCTCTGTAGCTTGAATTTTTAAGGCCACCTTCAATTGGTCGACCTCGTTCCAAACCCTCTCGACCTCCACCTAAACCTCCTGCAAGTCTTTAGAAGCCTTAGCCTGGCAAAGATCGACGGCCTTCGAGTGGGCAAACAAGTAATGCTCCAGCTACAAGACAAGTAGAAGTTAAGTCAGAGCTTTAAAAGTGCACCCTTCATTCAAACTAAGTTCAGAAAAAATGGGTTACCTCGAGATAGGCAGTGAAAGACTCATCGGATCTCTTAGCATCCTCCATCCTAACCATTTTCTTGATAATGTGTGGGAGGATGCTGCTCTTCATCAAGGATTGGACGACCTCTCGATCATCCAAAGAAGCTCGCTCCTGACCGAAGCCTTCACCACTCAAATTTTCTGCTGCCCTCTTCATCCTTTTCCTAACAGCATCCTTTTTTTTCTTCTTCTTCTCAACAACCTCATGCTGCTCAGGAAGCGAGGTGGTGGCATCCGCTTGGGGTGGGATCAGAGGTGGTGCGGCTGCGTCGAACTTGGGGATGGCATGGCCTGGATCGACACGATCGGGATTGGCTCATAGTACAAGCCTTCTTGGATATTTTTTCCATAGAGCTATCCTTCCTTTTAAGAGACTTGAGCCCCTTGGCCAGGAGGTTCTGCTCCTCAAGGGTCATCTCTGTAGAAGAAAAATCAGAGTCAGAGAAGGAAAGGGGATCATGCATAGTTGGTAGGCTGCAAAGGACTACCTACCGGATTGAGACTGAAGTTAAATAAGGTTTGGTCCTCCAAGAGCTTGGAGATCGGAGGAGCTCGAAAGTTCTTCAGCTTGTCGGCTGAACCCCAATCTCTTTCTCAAGCCCAGGAGCTTGATGGACTGAGTCCCTTATTTCTCCCCAAGAAAGAAGTCCTAGTTCTAAGGAGGGATAGGAAACAAAAAAGAATTTCTCCTTCTAGTTATGAATGGAAGAAGGGACACCCTTGAGCAACCCCTTCTTGCCAAACTGGGGAGATATGTACCACCAGTCTTTGATGGTCGGTTGACGTTTGAAAGTGAAAGAATTATAGAATAGAGAGATGGAAGGTTGGACGTCGGCCATAATGCACAAGGAGAGAAATCCTATGATAAATCTAAAAGAGTTTGGCGCCATGGCGGTGAAACAAATGTTTAAAAACTTTAACAAGTTAGTTACAAAAGAAGGTATCGACAGTCAAAATATCTTTCGGAGGGTTTCAACATACAAGTAAGTTCGACCGAGAGGAGGACAGCTGGCTCGATCGCTAGGGTCAAGGAGTTTAAGTTTGCAATCAGAAGAAATTCCGAACTGGATCCTAATCAATGAAAGATCTTTGGACTGAAGTTTACATGAAATGGTATTGAGGGCAAAGGATGGCCGAGGTACTCCTACAAGCTCAAGATCCTTATGAGGAAGGTCCATTAATGCCAAATGAGCCAAACTTCTAGAACCAATCGATCAGGACTCTTCAGAAGATATGAGGATCAAACTAAAATGGAGAAAATCCTCAAAAAATCAAAGAAAATAAAATCCAAGACTTTCTCGAGGAAACAAAGTGGGTAGAAATATCAAAAGACATAGATAATCAAAGAGAAAGGTTCAAGAACTGATCTAAATTGCCTAGAAAGAATGGAAAGGCAGCAGGGTTGATGGAAAACAAAGGAGAGAACCCTCAAAAATTGAAGGAGTCGATAGAAGACCCTGGTGCCCTAGAGTAAGAAGGGAGAAGAAAGCCAGAAGGAAGAAGAAGGAGACCTAAATGAAATGAAGCTCCTATGGAAGAAAAAGAGCTTAAATAGCTGCTGGGATCTGAGATGGTTATGATTGTAGATCTCCGTTGACCAACCTTGGGTTGACGCATGCCCCACTCATCATAGTGGCAGTCTGCAATGCATAGAATTTTTATTGCACCGTACCTTGAGCAGCACTTCGATGAAAATTTTGAGAATTTATCTTTTTGGATCACCTCGTATTTAAGAAGTTTCAGCACCCACATAAAAAGAGTCGGGATCAGCTACTCTATTGGCACAAAAAGGGAAAAAAAAACTTTAGCACTCATATTTCTTTACTTTCTTCATTCAAATTTCGAACTTAGGAGTGGGAGGACTTATTATGGGTGCGAACTCTTTCCTACCGAAGTTTGATAGGATATCTGGCCTTGAGGAAACTTCGTCCGATGAGGACAGCCACATTAGACTCCAGCCAATAAAGAGTTTACACTCAGATGCCGAGACTACAGACCTCCAACCTGAATGCATCGATCGATCTTCTTCGTTCAGATTCCTGACCCCATCGGATATTTTCAGAACCTTCGGGGCATTGTAGATTTCGCTCAGACGAACTTGAATAGCAATGACAGCCCCCAGGCAGTTGAGTAATAGGTCTAATTATAGCATGATTTGGCCAACCTCGATGCTCTTTGAATTTTTTTCTCAATAAAAAACCATCCAAGCTGTTTGATATTGGAGCAATGCCGAATCAACAGAACTCCTCTCCAGACGAACTTCTACAATATACTAAGGGTGGTAGACCTCAAGATTTCTGCATCGAGAACTTTGAATACATAGGCTAAAGAACCTCATCTCTTTCATATCAACCTTTAGACGGCCTCGAAAGTAGCTATGCTTCAAAGGAATAAATAAGTAGGTTCTCTCCAGGCAGATCCCCTTCCGCTCCTTTCAAGCAAAATTCCTCAGCCAACCTCCTTCCAATCGAACTCCTCTCGGACACCAGATGATTTTCTTTCCATCAACCCCCATCCATTCGAACTTCTTGTATTAGTAGAGAGGAGACTCGTTGTTATATATTTGCTCCATCAGCAGATCTCATTCCGAATTTCTCCAACAAAATTATTTTCGAACTTCTCCTTCCAACAGAACTACTCCCAGATTCCTCCAGCAGACTCCCTTCATGATTTCTCTAGTCATAGGGCTTTCGAACTCCTTCCGGCCAAACCCACTATAGTCACTTAGAAAGGCCTCCATGTCTATGCAGATCTAGCTATCCATACAGCATGAATCCACTTACATATATACGATCCTAAAAGAGCCTGAACTCCTTTAGGATTGGTGAAACTCAAAGCTCTTCACTGCCAGCAACTACCTCCTCCAAACTTCAACTATCAAGTCTTAATAGATTAGCACATCATGACAATGGACACTATTCTCCATAACAAACCCCACGTGGCTCTGAACGGCCTACAACTAGATGGTTAGGGCTGTCACCATCAGTTTGTTACAAACTCCATCTATATAAGGGACCCCCTAGATTTGTTTTCTCTCTATGCTCAAAACCCTGCTCAAAAGCTCTTTGAGTGCTTCATTTCTGTGGATAGAGAACTGACTTGATCATTAGAGGATCCTGTTGAAGCTACCCCACCTCCAATCTAGGACTTGTCTTGCAGGTGTCGGCGGCTGCCTCATCTTCTCCAACTTCAGCCAGTTCTGACGTCAATAGTTTTCTGCATCAACACTAACCATAACTAATTCTTCTTTCTCTTTTTAACTATAGGATTTCTTAGGTTCTCTTCTTTAGAACTCTTTTTTCTCTTTCTTCCCCTCTTCTCCTCTTCTTTTTTTTTTTTAAAAAAAAAATTCTTAATAGACTAGGATAGTCCTACATAGATCTTTTAGTTGCATGTTAGGTTAACGATCATTAAAACCCGACTTGCAACCACTAGACAAAGAACTAGAAAAGACTTTCAGGACTATCCGAGCTAGAAACATGGCTGTAGCTGGTGAGGCTAATCCTTCGTGCCCATTGAGAGAATATTTCACTCCATCCTCGTATACCTATTCTCCATGCATTTAAGCACCTTCAGTAGAACCTACCCAGTATGAGATTAAGATCAACATTATTCAAATGTTACCATCTTTCTATGGATTTAGTAACGAGGACCGTACAAATACTTGGATGAATTTCTTATAATTTGTTCTAAAGTAAAAATCCAAAACTTCTCTGATGATGCCCTTAGGTTGGAACTATTTTCTTTCTCACTTAAGGACAAAGCCAAGCATTGGCTAAACTCCCTAGATTCTATAACCATTTCAACTTGGGACCATCTTCAAAAAAAATTTCTCAAGAAATATTTTTCAATTAAAAAAATAAATCAAATTAGAAAAGCCATCACTAGTTTTTTTCAATTGGATGGTGAACTTTTTTATGAGACATGGAAAAGGTTAAGGGACCTCATTCGTAAATGTCCACACCATGCTGTCCCTAAATGGCAACTTGCTCAATGTTTCTATGATGGTCTATCGGAGAAAAATCGATAAATTGTTGATACATCATGTGGTGGGACATTCATGCTAAAGAGTGAGGATGAAGCTTGGCATCTCTTTGAAATACATAGTGAGAACTCCCTGCATCACATGTCTACCACCTCTAGAGAACAATCCATGCTTCAACAGAAAAGAAGTGGAATTTATCAGATTGAAAATATCATGGATATCCATAGTAAGGTAGATGAACTATCCTAGAAATTAGATCGCCTTTTGAATGCTGGACAATCCCCGATTTTACCTAACCAAGTCCAAAAAGTTTGTGAGTTGTGTGCAAGCCCAAACCATTTTGTTAGTGAATGCCCAGCCGCACCTTAATTTCCTGAGTTTATGCACGAGCAAGTCCAGCAAGCCCAAGTCCAACAAACTCATAGATTAGGAAATGATTCATATTCGAACACTTATAACCCTGGTTGGAGAAAACATCTAAATTTTTTCTGAAAACCATAACCAGTGGTTGGCCCTACTGTACCTCGACCTCAATATCAGGACCCAACATATGGGGATGGGCCATACCATCAGTTCTAAAATGCTCCTCAATCGTCTACCACTGGTCATAGCTCATCTTTTAAGGAGAAGGTTTTGAAAACACTAGAATGATTAGAAGTCAACACTCGGACCCTTAACTCCCACATACAATCCATAGCAAAGCAAGAGATCCAAATTGGTAAATTAGCTACTGCTTTCAATAAGAGGGAGGAGGAAAAACTATCCAGTCAACCTGAGATTAATCCTAGAGGTCAATATAGGGTTGAGAATTTTAATGTCCATGAAACTTTCTCCCAACAAGCCAAATCTATTATGACCTTCAGGAATGGTAAGATAGTACAGCAACCTGGTGAAATTGAAAAGACCAAAACCAATGAAAAGTTGACTGAGTCTAAAGCAACCAAAGAGAAGGAGGACCTTAGGGCAAGGAATGAACCAATATCTTTAGCATCACCTCAATTACCTAGAGCTCCATTCCTGAGTGCATTAGAATCTCCTATGTCGTTTAATAAGCAGGATAAATTAGATGAAATGTTAGAGCTATTTAAACAAGTTCAAATCAATCTCTCTCTCTTTTTGATGCAATAAAATAGGTTCCGACCTATGCTAAGTTCTTGAAAGATTTATGCACAAAAAAATAAAAATCTAGAACACAAATTTCAAAAAAAGTTTGTCTTACTGAACAGGCCAGTTTAGTCTTTCAACATGCTACCCCTCCTTAATTTAAGGATCTAAGCCTTGAATTGGACAATTGTATTGGTTTGATTGGTGATCCAAGGTTAAAACCAATCGGAGTTGATTGTTAGTCTGGAGAAAAATAATCACTTATGAGATTTTGATTGGTGATCTGAAAAAAATCAATTGGATTGATTGTGAGCTTGAAAGACTGTAGGATTTGATATGGTACTCTCAAACCTTGGGAGGCCATAGGAGGAGCTAGGGTGTTGGCTCCAGAAGACTAGGATGGGTGTGAGTCCTAGGGCTGGGACAGTAGTTATCCTAGGTGAAGGCAGCGTATAGCCCTGCATGGACTCGAGATTCAGGTGTGAGGACCTTAAGAGGGCTTGGTAGGTGCTCCAAAAATTTGGAACACAAGGTGGAGCAAAGGACCAAAACTAAGGAGAAGAATCAGCCAAGACAAGGGGCTAACACACAAGCAAGCTGGCTTGGATACGTAGTCGAACTAGCTCGGACTGAGATTGAGCTGACTCGGGGTGCAGTCGATCCGACTATCTCAGGTAGATAGAAGATAGGATTCGGACATGATGTAGCCAAGCTAGCTCAGCTCCTGATAGAGCTGGCTTGATGGTGGCGAACATAACTAGATGAAATTTTTTGTTTGGATCTAGGATAGGCTTTTATCTTTGGGTTTTAAGGTTGGGACTAATAAGATCTTAAGGAGGTTAACTCATGTATGGGTTGGATTTAGATCTAGGGGATGGAAGCATGTAAGACATATGTACATAGGCTCGATGAGTACTTTCATGTATTGGATTAGCCTAGGAAAGTTTTTCAACTAGGGTTTGGGTTTATTAGGATTCATGTCATATAGTAGAAATCTTAGGTTATATAAACTCAGGTATTGTATCTTTATAATAGAATGAAATACAATTGAGCTTTTCTTCCTAAAAGCTCTCTACTCTTCTCTCTCTGGTTCCAACTTTAAGCCCTAGATGCCGGCCATCTACTTTGTTCTTCTTCTCTCCAACAATTAGTATCAGAGAGGTACCAGGATCTAACAAGTGGTATCAGAGTCTGGTTGAGTATGGAGGAAGCAGAAGATTAGATTTTAGAAGAGAGATCAGTAGCGAGATTCAGATCTAAAGGCTTTCTCCAAGCTTCGTGAGGAAGAGAAAGATCACAGGGCTACTATCCACCATTCCTAGTCAAGGTATTTTTTTAGATCCATCTGTTTGCTATTTTTGATTCGTACGATCATGGAGAACAACGGCTTAAAGGTAGAAATTGATAAGTTTGATGAAAAAAAAAATTTCACGATATGGAAGGTTAGGATGGAGGATCTACTAGTTCAGATGAGACTAGATTTGGTCTTGAAAGATAGGTCAGAGGAGATGATAGACAAGGAGTGGGTGTCCTTGGAGGAAAAGACATGTGCCATGATTAGGACTTGTCTGGTAGATAAGATGTTGTATGGCATGTTGGAGGAGAACACATCTAGTGGTTTATGGTCGAGGTTATGCTAGTTGTACATGAAAAAGAACTTGTGCAACAAGTTGATACTGAAGAAGCAAATATACGGCCTTCGGATATAAGAGGATGAGGATGTTGTGAGGCATAGTCAGTAGTTTGACTGGATGAGCATAGATTTGCTCAATATTAGGATGGATTTTGAAAAAGAAGACAAAAGTTTATTGCTGTTATGTTCACTATCCGAGATCTTCGATCTGTTGGTGATGACATTGTTGTATGGTAAGGAGACATTGGTGTACGAAAAGATTGTATCAGTGCTAAGATCCAACGAGCAGCAGGAATGGATGATGAAGAGGGAGGTCTTTCAGGAGGGTCTCATGATTTTAGAGAGGCCCAGGCAAGGGAAGAAGAAGGGTCAACGAAGGGACAGCAAGGGGTTTAAGAGATGCTTCAAGTATAGTGAAGCAGAGCACTTTAAGCAAAAATGTCCGCTTTAAAAGAAGTGTAAGAAAGGAGAAAGCTTGAATTCCATCAGTTCAATCACTACAAGTGAAGAGTCAGATGAGCTCTTGGTAGTCTCGGAGGAGCCCATGGGGTGTGGTATATCTGAGATGGTTTCAGATAGGTCTACGGAGTGCAGAGGGTTCGAAGGGGTAGCGACGGTATCCAAGGTGCGGCGGCAAGCTCAGCAGTGCAGCATTGATTGGTTGTCCTCGGAAGACTCGATTATAGAGTCGGCTTTTGTGGCATCACGAGGACTTTGATTTTAGGTGGAGCACCGTGTAGAGGTGGCTTCATAGATGGAGAGAGATGTGACATGAGTTCAAAGTGGAGGAGTGCAAGAGAACCAATATCCTAGCACCAATATCAGAGATGCATAGTTCTAGGTGGAGCAACACATGTGAAAGGATAGGCGAAGTTTTGAGGAGACCGTGTCAGGGTATGTAGTAGACGCTCACATAGGATTGCTGCAAATTCTCCAAAAAAGTCCAGAATAATTGATGCGGCTGCCAAGCAGAAGGGTGCTTATAACTCCAAGGGTGGTGCATAAAAGCAAACCAAGACCTTCAGGGTGGAGGTGGTCATCTCAAAGGCTGTAAAAGGAGCTCAGTAGTTGAAGAAGAATGACGGTGGTAAGGTATGCACAAGTAGCTATCAGGGTGTGCATCGATAGTGGGTTCGTGCAAGGGAACATTGCAAGGTGTGCTAAGGCTTGGGCGCAACAAGATGGAGATTGTAGAATTTGATGTGGTGCTCCCAAGCCTTGGGAGGCCATAGGAGGAGCTAGGGTGTTAGCTTCGGAAGACTAGGATGGGTGTGTCCTAGGACTAGGATAGGAGTTATCCTAGGTGAATGCGGCATGTAGCCCTGCACGGACTCGAGGTTCAAGTGTGAGGACCTTGAGGGGGCTTGGTAGGTGCTCCAAAAATATGGGACACAAGATGGAGCAAAGAACCAAAGCTAAGGAGAAGAATCAGCCAAGATAAGGGACTAACATACAGGCAAGCTGACTCGGATATGTAGTCGAGCCGGCTCAAGCTGAGATCGAGCTGACTAGGGATGCAGTCAAGCTAGCTGTCTCAAGCAGATGAAAGATAGGGTTCGAGCAAGATGCAGCCAAGTCAGCTCCACTCCTGATAGAGCTAGCTCGATGGTGGCAAACAGAACTGAATGAAATTTTCTATTTTGGTCTAGGATAGGCTTTTATCCAAGGGTCTTAAGGCTTAGACCAATAAGATCTTAAGGAGGCTAACTCATGTATGGTTTGAGTTCAGATCCAGGGGATGAGAGCATGTGAGAAATATGTATATGGGCTCAGTGAATGCTTTCATGTATTGGGTTAGCCTAGAAGAGTTTTTCAACTGAAGTTTGGATTTATTAGGATTCATGTGGTATAGTAGAAATCCTAGGGTATATAAATTTAGGTATTATATCTTTACAATAGAGTATAATACAATTGAGCTTTTCTTCCTAAAAGCTCTCTACTCTTCTCTCTCTGGTTCCAACTTTAAGCCCTAGGTGCCAGCCATCTACTTTATTCTTCTTCTCTCCAACAATTGGTATCAGAGAGGTACTAGAATCCAACAAGGACAATCTTGTATGGTTTTGGTTGGTGAGCCAGAAAAAATCAATTGAATTTGATTGTGAGCCTAGAAAACAATCAAATTGTAATTCTAGTTATGAATTATAGTTGAATTTCTAAGAGATATACTTGGAAAGTGGATGTAGGTGCTGAGTTTGGCACCGAACCACTATAAAATTATTGTGTTTGTGATTGTATGTTCTTGTTCTATTATTTTCATTCACTGCACATTACATAGCTAGTTTCATCTAAACACTTAATTAGTTTAATTTACTCATTAGTCATTTAATTTTTGAAATACCAAATTCACCCCCCTCTGGGGTAGCCATCCTTGGGCAATAGATCTAGGTTCTAATTTTCTAGGATCAGATCCAGGAGGAGAAGACCTCCAGTCTGATCTGAGTGGATCTTGGTAGAGATCGGGCATGTGCATAGCTCAAGTCGGATCTCGAGACAGCATTCAGTTCATCGCAACAAGTGAATGATTCACTTGCAATTAGGTGGTATGTTGATACCTAAATGCATGATTTAGTTTTACATCTATGTAATCAGATTTGAGAACTACTCTCAGATTTGATTAGATCAACGAGAAAAAAATTTAGATTTTGCTACTTAACTTGATCCAATCAGGCCAATCCTTTAGTTCCTTCACTCATATAATCATCTACATAGATCACTCAGTAATTAAGCACCTTCTCTCAAAAAAGGATGCTAAGGCACGTCTAATTAAATGGATTTTGCTATTACAAGAATTTGACCTTGAGATCAAAGATAAAAAAGTACTGAAAATGTAGTGCCTGATCACCTATCTCATTTAACTGATGCACCAATTAAGGAAACACTAATCAACGAGTCCTTTCCTAATGAACAACAAATGACTGTAACCTCAGAACTATGGCATGCTGGTATAGTAAATCTTTTAGCCACCAGCCAAATTCCAATGCACTGGACCACTCAAGACAAGAGTAAATTTTTCTCCCAAGTGAAGTACTTCATTTAGGATGATCATATTTATTTAAATAATGTCCTGATCAAATCAGAAAAAGATATGTCCCATATTATAAAATTAGGAGCATTTTGTTCTTTTGCCGTGACAAAGCTTGTGGTGGTTATTTTGGAGCTAAAAAGGTGGTAGCTAAAGTGATCCAATATAGTTTCTATTGGCCTAACCATTTTAGAGATGCTCACAAATATTGTAAAAATTATGTTAAGTGCCAATAAATAGGCTGCATCACCAAGAAAGATATGATGCCTATGAATCCAATTTTAATTGTAGAAATTTTTGACGTATAGGGATGGACTTCATGGGACCATTTCCAAAATCTTTTGAAAATGAGTACATCTTAGTAGCTATAGATTATGTATCCAAGTGAATAGAGACCATACCATACAAGATTAATGATAGCAGGATTGTCATAAAATTTCTTAAAGAAAACATCCTATCCTAGTTTGGTATCCCTAGAGCTATTATTAATGATCGTGGAACACACTTCTATAATTGATCCTTTGCCTCACTAATGAAAAAATATAATATCACCCACAAGCTGGCCACACTTTATCACTCATAAACGAGTGGGCAAGTTGAGGTTTCTAATCGCCAAGTCAAGCTGATCTTAGAGAAGATTGTAAGCACCAATAGAAAAGACTGGTTATTGAAATTAATAGATGCACTATGGGTATATCGCATAGCTTTCAAGACCAACTTACGGATATCTCCATATAGGCTTATGTTTGGTAAGGCATGTCACTTGCCAGTAGAACTAGAACATAAGATGATATGGGCCATTAAATAATTGAACATGGACTTAGATGCAGTTGAAGATCAGAGAAAATCACAGATCAATGAACTTGAGGAAATTAGAAATAAAGCCTATAAAAATGCTAAAATTTATAAATAAAGAATTAAAGCCTTTTATGACCAAGCAATTAGTAGAAAATCTTTTACACTTGGATAAATTATTTTTTATATAATTCTAGGCTATACCTATTCCTATAAAAATGAAGATCCAGATGGACCAGACTATATATAGTTAAGAAAGTCTTCTCACACGAGGCCATAAAAATTAAAAATCCAAGTAATAGTGCTACCTTAAAGTTAATGGACAATGATTGAAACTATTCTTGAAACTGCCCAAACTTAATGAAGCAGCAATGGCTCTATACGAACCTATGTATTCTGATTGATTTACTATCAAAGTCTAGCTGAAGATAATAAAATTAGTGCTCTTGGTAGGCAACCTAGATTTTTGCATTTCACTTTTATTTTTCTTTTCAATTTATTTAGGTTCTACGTTAGTTGCTCCATTAGATAATCGAAGCCAAGTTGGGGAAAGAACTATATCTATTATCTTCAAGACCCATATTGGACCAAAAACATATTAAGCCTAGGTGAACTCTTCTCTTTTTCCTTCTCTTTATTTATTTCATACTTTATTTCTTTTCTTCATTGAGGATAATGAAAATTAAGTTGGGGAGGGAAGATAAAATAAAATAATTAATTCCTTGAATATGATAATAATTAGTCTTATGTACCTTATTTCATGCCGATTTAAAGTTAATCAGGCATTTTAATCGATGATTGATTAATGATTTAGAGAATTTTTAAAATACTATGGATCCAAGAAAACCTAATAAATGGTTAGGTCTAGAATAGAATAAATTTTTGAATGATTCTAAAACCTTCTTCCAAACCTATATTAATAAAGAATCTACTTTATATGGGTATGAGTGGAAAATATCAATATACATGAAATTTTTTTTAAAAAAAATAAAAAGCAAGTTCTAAACATTAGTCTCCTATTGAGTAACCAGGTCTCATTGCGTAAATAAGCAATGATATTCGTATCAAAAAGTGGGCAATATAAAGAAGCTTGTCATACAGCTAGTTTTAACTCATAGTCTATTTGACTCGGGTCAATAAGCCCGAGGGGTATTCTACACCTAGTGTCCTTAAGCCAACTGGTTTGGGAGTCATTAGTCCAAAGCTCACTATAAGAGTTAGATAGAAACCTTAAGGGATTAAAACATTGCATTGGCTATAATATGCATATATAAAATTTCATACTCCAACCCATACTAAAGATAGAGGATTTAAAGAATAAAAGTAAAAAGTTGGTCAAGGAAAAGCACTAAAATTTTAAGTTCTCCACTTAACTACTATTTGGGATAAAATTAATAATCTAATGATGTATCTCTTAATTTTCTACTCAGGTATCAACTGACTTTAGGATGACCTGAAGAAACTTTCACAGCCTAACTAGCTAGTACATACTTCTAATTTTCTCATTTTACTCGAGGATGAGTAAAATTTAAGTTGGAGGTGTGATAAATACCATAAATATACCAATAAAAATATTAATTTATAAAATAATTTATCTTTATTTAAGAATTGATGCTTTTATTTATCTTTTATGGGAAAGATGATCACTAATGAAAAGAGCTTGATTTGCTGGTTAAAAGAAATAAAATTTAGAGCAAATCGGACTTAAATTGGATTCCAAAAAAGATTTAAAAGAAAAGAAAATAAATAAATAAAAATTTGGCCCAAAATGGAGCTTAAACCAGCCCAAAAAACCAAAATTAAATTGGTCGGTGCACGATGGGCTAGCTGATTAGTCTATCAAGCGAAGCATGGGCCATGGACCCAGCTTTCATGAGGCTCATGGGAATTACATAGTGAGCAAGGCACCTTTGCATGATCGAATGATAGGGATGAGTAGCTGACTGATTTAAACTCTCCCGGTCTCCAAGGAGCAATCCGATAGTGTCCAATGGCTTGATAGCGAGATCTAACCATTCAGAACCAATTCAAGCATTGATTTAAAGCTGGGTGATGGGTTTTGATAAATTTGAAGCATCTGATCTTGATCCAATCCGAAAAACTTCACTCATAAGGAGTACGATCCAAAATCAAACTAGAGTTCGAGAAGAACTCTAGAATCTCCATTTTTTTCTCTATAAAAAGCTCACAAGCCACAACCTTCTTCCAATAGGTCCTCTTAGCCACAATAAGCCGAGCAGCCTTTTCCAAGCCCCATGTCCCTCTCTCTTCTCCTCTCCTCTCTTCTTTCTTCATCTCTTTTTCTCCATTTTTCTTCTTCCACTTTTCATCCAAGGAGTTTGAAGATGCTGGAAGTGAGCAGAATCTCAAGCATGTTTGGCTAAAAGACCAAATTCTGAAAAAGTAGAAGTCCTCTAATATGGATTGTATTTTTTTTTCTTCATCTTTTGTAATTTTTTTTATGCAATGTTATTTTGCTCAGTTTTTAATAATTTTTATTTTCTATGTATAAGATCTGGTGTTAACATGCTTGCTTGATTAAGATATGAATCAACTATATTTGTTGGGATGGGTTGTGATTAGAAGATATAGTCCGCACTTAATTTAATAGTTTATTTAAAAAAATAATCATTAAAAGCCATGTTCCAAATTTTTAAGAATTAAAGTATTGAATGATTTATGATTCTATAAAGATGGATCATGATTGAGAGATATAATTCTTGCTCTAAGAAAATAAATTATAGTCATAACTAAATTCTTAAAATATAAATTTTTGCATTAAAAAAATTACCACAATCCTACTAAAGATGGATTTGAAAATTCAGAATACCTTCAACTGATTCTTAAACCTTCAGTTAATTAGTACTTATTTTCTCTAATTTTAATTTGCTATATTTAAATTAATTCTCTTAAATTTACTTCTCTAAAATTGTAACTTAAAGATTAATCTAAAATTCTATTTTTAATTGAAATTGAATGTAACTTTGCCTATAATCTCTGAGAAAATCAATACCTGACTCACTGTTGTTCTAACTAGTAGTAGGATCAGTTTAATTATATCTTTGGTACTGTAACGATGAGTATCAATCACCTGTTGGATGTGTGCCCTAGAAGCCACATTGGTTGATACTTGTAAAATACTTTATAGGGGCATTTTCATAATTTTGACTTAAATTAATAAATAGATTAATTATTCTATCACATTGTGTATTAAAGTGTCTATGATATATCCTTTGAGTTAACGGGCATGATAACACATATTCTCAAGAGTTGAAATTTAAGGCACGTGTTATCATAATTAACTCATAAACTGCTTTCGATCGTAAGATCATCATGAAGATTGGTATACGATCACTTTTCTAGGATAGATGAGTCTTGAGTCTATGGTGTAGAGATACTGAATTGAGAGTATGGGTACTTGTTGAGAATGAGGGCACTGAGCGTGACCATCTCAATGTTGAAAAATATGTCCTAAAGCCAATCATCTAAGTGGTAGATAATTAAAATTAGTATATGAATTATCTAATAATAATAGTTATTTGGCTGATTCATCATAAAAGTTCAATCTTCCTTAAATGAACTCCTAAATTATGATGAAGTTCTTGAAATCACAATCAATCAATAAAGAAGGATTTATCAGATGGTTCTTAAATTATTCATGATCAAATGATAAGTTATTAATAAGGATGATAACTTATCAAGTATAGATCGCTGTATGCCACATGCATTGGTTGTCCTCATAACCAAGTGATGTGAGACACTGGAATGGCATCTAGGTAAGATGTAAGAGTATATTTGCACTGAACGTGACTAATGTAGCACTCTACTATCAAGAGTAGCTAACTAAGGCCAATGGGTATAAGTATCCCTCTGATTTGAGATCACCATGGTGACTTGCAAGCAACTCACTATACTTTGATGCTGGACAATCTGTATTTCTAATATAGATTTGAAAGATTTTTAGGTACAGTCAAGTACTTATGAAGTCGGTGTATGAGTCAAGATGGGATTGACCACTCCTGATTAGCTTTAAAAAGAGAATGTCTCATTGTGTTTTAATTTAGCAAAACCTAGGCCTGGGTAATCCTCGTGAGGTATCACGAGATTTGCAAAATTTTGAGACATAATAAAGATGACTTGTATGAGTATTTGATAACATACTCAAAGTGTCTTGAGCATTATTGGTCATAGAGATGAATTATACTATAACCATGGGCTAAAGTTCTAAGAATATTATTTTTCATACATCCGACCTATCCAGACGTCAGGAACCATTACTAGATGGTAACTTTGATTGGCATAGAAATTGATTCCTGTATTATCAGCTTAGGTTCAAACTTATGAGGTCATATACATTAAAACTTGTAACTTGATCAGATAGTTAATCGATGATTGAGAATCATTCTAAGGTCAATCCATCAATACGATTGGTGTTTGACCTAATGCAAGTATTGCAAGAGGATCGATTAGCAATTGGATTGCTAATTGACTCAATTTGATTAAAAAATTAGGTTGAGATTAGATTTAATTGAATTAAATTTAATTAAAATTAATTTAAATTTAATTAAATTAAATCTAATTGGTTTATTAGACAAGCAAATCGCAAGGAAGAACAAGTCCTTGTTAGACTAGGACTTGCATGCACCTAATTTCTAATTGAGTTAGAATTTAAATCAGAATTAAAAGTGATTTAATCTGATTTAATTAGGCTTCTAATGAATTAAAATTTTTTATTAATTAGGTTGACACAAATTCAATTAGAATTGGGTTCAAAATGGTTTGACTTAGTTTGCATTGAAGAATCCTAGTTAGACTAGGACTCTTCCCTTCTCATTTTCCTTGTGCCTAAGAAAGCCCACGCCCACCCTTTATTTTTCTAAAGTTAATGTGAATACTTCTCACATTAAGGAAGGTATTCCATTCCCTCAACCTAGTTGGTTTTGGAATAATTTTTGACTTGGTCAATTTAAGAAAGTTGTTAAGATTTGAATTCTATTTGATAGAGTTCTAGAATTTTAAAACACTACCTCTCTCTCTATAGAAACTAACCCACGCCCACTATTATTTTTTTGCACCTTTTCCTTTGTTTTGTATGTGGGATTGCTAATGTTCATGCCCAAAAAAAAGGGAGGGGCATCCAAGAGTTGGACGGCCCATAGGATTCCTAAGATTCCTTCTAAAACTAGGTTTTGACCTAGTCAAAAGATGGCTCTTGTGGGATGCCTCCTTAGAAGAGTTTTTGGGCAACAAAACTCTAGGATATTCCATGACAAAAACCAGGGAAAAGTGAGGAGGGGCATGGAGGTTTGAGGCACCAAGAATCTTGGAGGAGAAAGCTTCTTTAAGACATCAATTATTGATGTCTTGTAGAGAAAAGGTAAGAGAGAAGAACATCTTCTCTTATAGTTTTATTTCAAGGTTTTTTTATCCTTATTTTTTTGTGATTTTTATGTGATAAAAATCTAAGAGAGAGAGAGGATTAGGGCATGAGATTTGTGCTCCAAGGTGTTGGAGCATAAAGATTCTTTTTGGACATGATTTGATTATGTCTTGATGCGAGAAGAAGAATAGAAGAAGGTCTTCTCTTAGGGTTTCCTTGAGATCCCTTCTTTTCCATTTTTCTGTGAGATTTTTATGATAAAAATTTGAGAAAGTGAGATCTAGAAAAATAGAAAAAAGTCTAGAGGAGAAGATCTCCTCTAATCCTAGCATAGTGATGTTGTCAGAACATCAACCATTGATATCCTGAAGGAGAAGATTTGTCTTCTCCTAGGATTTCTTCTATATTTTTTTTTCTGATTTATGAAAGATCCAAGGGTTAGATTCCTCCCTTATTCCTCCTCTTGTTCTTCATCTCTTGGTTTATCTACGAGATCTAAAGAATATATATTTGATTAACCATTAGGAGGGATCCACGAGAAGCTAGCACTTTGAGCGAATCTTCGTTCGACGAACCTCCGATCTATTTTGCAAGTTCGTGTGGACCACTTGTAGAGGTCGGATGCATGTGTAGCTCTAAAAGCAACAATAAAAATTTACTGCAGAGTTCTCAAACCACACAAAGATAAAAGATCTGATCTCTTGGTAACCTAGATATGATCTAAGGTTAGATCTAGAATTGTTCTAGATTTAGGTATTGATATGATCAATATTAGTTGTGATTAATTTAATTTTATATTTATATTTATATCATGACATATTATAGATCCTTGATGTAGGATTTTATAATCTGATTACATGCATATTATAGATTAAACTATTTAATCTATGTCTTTCATTATTTTAATTTTGAAAAAGTTTTGAAATCTATGCACGAAATCCTACATGTTTTCCAATAGTGATATCCGAGCATCTAAGTTCTTTTATAACATGTTCATGTATGCTTTAGAATAAATCTAAAAATTAAAATTAATTAAAGATCATACATACGGTCATAAGGTTGTCCTACTGTAAGGTTAATCCCTTATAATGAAAAGGTTGTCCTAGTATGTGCTGATCTGAACCTAAATCATGAATTATTTAGATGTTAGATATGTGTGCCTTAGAAGCCAGAATTGGCTGACACTTGTTATACACTTCTAAGGGCAAAATTATAATTTTGACTATAAATAATAAAATAAATTATTTTCTATCATAATGTGTATTTAGTATCTGTGATACATCCCTTGAGTTAATGGCAATGATAGTTCTTATTTTTAAGAGTTGAAAATTTAAGACATGAATAATCATTATTAACTCATAAAATGCTCCCGACCATAGGATCATCACGAGGATGGTGATTGATCCGGAAGGTTGGTGTACAATCGCTTCTCTTTAGTAGATGAGTCTTGAGTCTACGGTGTGGAGACACCAGAGCGAGAGTACAGGTACTCGTTAGAGAACGAGGGCACTGAGCGTGACCACCTCGAGTAGTCATTAGGAAGTCTACCTTCTCGTCAATGACTGACTCGATGCTGCAGTAGTGTGTCTGGTTCTTTGACCTGAGGTGCATCGGCAGTTCACCTTGAGGGTGTTATAGTTTGACTACACCATTACTCGGATCTCCTAGCCATATGGAAACCCTGAGGTGTATGTTGGCTATAGCATGTTCATTGTAGGAACTGGATTGCATCAAGATGGGAATCTATCTACCTCGGTGGTAGAGGAGCAGCCCTATGATGATCATGAGAATCAAGTCCAGAAGCCCATGGCCATGGCAGAGTGAAATAATAGAAAGAGTTTCTATTTAGATTTTCACATTGGACTTGAATCGAATGATTACATCATATGACAGAGACTAGGGTTTGACGAGTTCACCTTAACCCTAATCTGATCGGGGCTCAAGATAGAAGAACTTAATCACACAGGTAGCTGCACCAAGAGGTTCGCATTTTCAGCTCTGATGGGTTGCCACCATATACTGCTAGGTGTCACTGGTGGATTTTGGGAGCAATTAGAATGATTTAGATGATCGATCATTCTAGCTGTCGAATCAGAAGAGTTCTGATCCATCGAAAGGAGTTTCGATGATGTCGATGATAGAGATCATGACATATCCCATTACCATACAGAACTGAACCTAACTGGGTCACACAAACAAGGGTTTGAATCTGGTGATCATCAATTGAACTGATCTAGTTCAATTGATCTGAATGAGATTCAATTAGGTTCAAGAAAATCGTGCTAGCACTCGATTGAACCTAACGTTCTTCTTTTACTATCATAAATAAGTTGTCTCTGACTGAGCCAAAGGAGTTTGTGCTCAATCAGAGGCCTTCATATGGTCTGACTGGAGGTTGTCCAGTTCAGAAAAGGTTGTCTTATTTTGTAAATTTAAGATAATACCTGCCATTTTTGGTCACCTGCCAAATTTCTTGTTCTTTGACTTTGGTCAAAACGTTGACCTTTGACATTTGACTTTTGACCACATGTGTCATGCACCTATTGGAGAGCTGGTGGGGCCTGTCCCCCTGCCAGAACCTGGCAAGGAGAAGGGCGCACACCTAGGGAGGCGTGTGCCCAAGTTGGATAAGGCCTAGGAGTCCCTTGGATGGGACTCCATCTCCTTTTGGGGTTTTTCCAATTAGAGTTCTCCTAAGAACTTTCTTTGACCAATGGTCTTAGGCACCCATCTAAGGAGGAATTCCAGAGGGGCTCTCATCTGATTGGATTAGATGATATCATTCACCAATCAGATTTAGATCTGATTTCACAAAAAGTTGTGATTGGTTCAGGAAGAAGAGGAGTTGGATCAACAGGGTCTATAAATAAGACCCTATCTATGCCTAAGATCTAAGAAGCTTGACCCATTTCCATGCCCCAAGGCTATCCCTCTTCCTCCTCCATGCCAATCTTCATCTTCTCCCTCTCCTCTCCATCCCAAAAGTTTTGGACTTGGTTGGTGCGATCCAGAGCAAGAGAAAGGCGATAGAAAAAGCTAGAAGGCTGCACTGCTGCAAGGACAACTGCTGATCTTCGAAAGGAGATTTTGAAGATCCTTCAAAGATCAAGATCCAGATCTAATTTTTGGAGAGATGATAGAGAGAAGAAGAGGATCTCTAGATCCTAGCCTGAGTGGATACCGGTAGAGGCCAGGCACTTGCGTGGCTAGATCCAGAACCTTCCGCTGCATACAGGATCATCAAGGGATAATAGGATTACCCAAATCAAGGTAAATTAAATTTGATTTAATTTATCTTTTATTTTATTTTATTTTATTAAAATAATAATAATTAGATCTAAAATATCTCAAGATCTGATTAGATCAAAGAAAAATTTTTTTTGAAATATATCTCTTGATCTGATCAGATCTGAACGAACCTGGATCCGGAAAAATCAGGATTTTTCCTTCAACTGGTATCAGAGCCAAGGTTCTAAAGTGTTTAGATCTAATTTTTAATTTTATTTTAATTTAAAAATTAAGTGATTTTAGATGTCACATGAGATGTGATCAGATCTAAAATCAGAAAAAATTAAAATTAAATGATTTGGATCTAAGATTAGAAAATATGCATGACTAGTTCTAAAATAGAATAGTTCTATAGAATAGTCTTGCATGTTTTTAATTTAATTTGATTAAATCATATTTTAGATCTATTTATTTACTATTTTTTGATATTATAAATATTATAATAACATCTAAAAAATAGCAAATAAAATTATTTAATTTTAAATATCATATGAGATATGATTGATGCATGTCTAGACTAGTTGTAGAATAGTTCTACATAATTATCTAGATTAGAATTTATTTTGATAGATCAATTTAAATCTAATTTTTTAGATTATTATGAGATAATTTAGATCTAAAAATATGCATGATTCGATACATGAGATGTATGCAAAATATGCCATGATTAGATCTAATTTTTATATATGAGATATATGATATAGATCTAAAACTATTTTGTAGTATTGCATGTTCCTGATTAAGGCATTCCTCTTGGATCATAAGAACGAAGAAGGTTTAAAGGCCCTCTCCTTCCCATTCGATGGGGTGTTCTTATGATGTGTAGGGGTGCTGCGTGTTCGTCCTTAATCAGAAACCCAAAACTTACTTTCTGCAAAACCCTAGATCCTGAAACCCTAGGATTTATTGTGCATATTTTGTTTATGAACCCTACTTAATTAAGAATTAAGATTATGGAAATATTAATTAGGTCTAAAATTGAGAATTTTAGATCTAAGACATATTCATAATACTGGGTTCGGGCTTGGGTAGCTCAATTAGGTCTAAGCGGTTGATCAAACCGAATCAAGAGTTGGTTAGATGGGATCAACAATGCTTAAATTGACCAGCCTAATAGGATTAAGTCTGGGTCAAGATCGAGTCACGATCAAGCAAGACCTAATTAGGCTCAGAGGTTAGAGTCTGGATTGTAGGCTAACCCAATTGGTTCTGGCTCAACAATTTGGTGTCTAAGGTAAGTTTGGCACATACGACCGACTGGATTTTTAATTGGAAGCTACTCGACCTGAATGCATTCTTGTACGAGTTAATGGCATATTCCTTCCACCGGTCTCACTTACCTGGCCATATCTGTTGACACAGTTCTGATCTGAGGTGGTCAATAATCCGAGCTAACCCATGCCACTAGGTTAGTCATAATTGTTATGACTATGACAAGTCTAGTTTAATGAGACCTGAATCAATTCTCCCTAAGAAAAGATTAAGTCTGAGGTCTTCCACCATTGTAGATGTGCGGGCCCTTCCCGGGGTTGATTGTTCTCGGCTGGATACAGTGGCTCAGTTGCACCGGAAAAGATGCAACCATGTCTATTAGGCATTGGATGCTATGGGCTGGAGGATGAGTTGGGCTCAATATTTCTGGATACGGTGAGAGACTCAATTAGGAATCCAGTCTATGCAAATGGTGGGTCTGACTTAACTAAGGAGTGGATCAATATTTTGGATACGGTGAGATTCATGAATTAGAGACCAAGTTTGGGTGCACCATGATTAGAGAATCATTGAACAAGAGTTGTTCACTCATTGGCTAACCCATCACCAATAACTGTTAGGTGAGGTGATGAGTCAGTTGGTGAGACCGCACCACCCACTAGAAATCATTAATCATGGAGATTTT
The DNA here is from genome assembly GCA_006176705.1 of Cocos nucifera. Lineage (NCBI taxonomy): Eukaryota > Viridiplantae > Streptophyta > Magnoliopsida > Arecales > Arecaceae > Cocos > Cocos nucifera. The sequence continues at coordinate 673,227 of QRFJ01001549.1, read as the reverse complement.
TGCATCTCTACAGAGGGAGTGTAGGGATCCGAGAAAATAGTGGGAGCTAATTTGTTTAAAAATAAAATCTCTAAATAAATTGGTCAAGTCATAATTACAGTATCTAACTAGAATCTTTGACTCTCTACAGAAAAAAAAATGTCTGCGTCCAACCCATTGGCACGTATCCTGGACACACATAGACTGACCGGACCCAATTATAAAGATTGGCTCAGGAACTACAAAATTATTTTGGGTTTCGAGAAGTTAACCCATGTATTGGACCAGGACCCTCCCACCTTACCAGCCCGTCCATCCACTGAACAGAGAGCGTCTCTGGAAAAATGGATAGACGAAGATAATAAGGCCAGATATTACATGTTGGGCTCGATGTCTGATGAGCTCCAGCGCCAACATGAAGATATCGGGACTGCTCGCCAAATGTTGGCTCACCTGCAGGAGATGTTTGGTGAACAGAGTCGCGCAGCCAAATATCAAGTCACGAAATGACTTTTTAAGGCTAAGATGCGTGATGGGCAGTCAGTCCAAGATCACTGTCTGATGATGATCAAGGACATGGAAGAGCTTGAGAAGCTCGGTGTGAAGTTAGACTTGGATCTGCAGAATGATATTATTCTGCAATCCTTGACTGATGCATATGGGCAATTCATCATGAATTACCACATGCATAAACTTCAAAATTCCTTGGCCGAATTAATGAATATGCTGGTTCACCGCTGAGCTTTCTATGAAAGGTTCTAAAGGCTCAGTTCTTGCTATGGAACGGACTTCTTCCAAAAGAAAGTCTTATGGAAAGAAAAAGAAGTCTGTGAAAAAGCAAGAAGGTGGAAGGATCAAAGAAGAAGAAGGCAGAGCCGAAGAAAAAGGCCGATGTCAAAGGAAAGTGTATTTCCATTGCAACAGCGACGGCCATTGGAAGCGGAACTGCCCTACTTACCTGGCCACCCTGAAGAACAAGAAGGAAGGTCCTTCTGGAGGTATGCTCGTTATTGAGTCTAACCTTACGGATTTCTTCTGCATCCAGTTGGGTGCTTGACTCTGGTTCTAGTGCTCATCTGTGCACTTCCATGCAGGGTCTTGAGGATAGCAGGAGGCTGAGGGATGGAGACATGATCCTACGCATCGGTAATGGAGCAAGAGTTGCTGCAGTAGCCGTGGGAACATACCCTCTTCGATTACCATCTGTTTAGACTTAGTTTTGAAAGACTGTTATTATGTGCCTGCAGCTAGCAGGAATTTGATTTCTGTTTCATGCTTAGCACTAGAAGGCTATGTGATTACCTTCTTTAAGGACCATTGTAACATTCTTTATGAAAGAAATAAAATTGCAAATGGTTTCCTTATTAATGGTCTTTATCAGCTACATATTGATGTACCTATTCTAACTATCGAGCAAAACGTGAATGCCAAACGACCTAGGGATAGTCCAAATGATAGATATCTATGGCACCTGAGATTAGGTCATATAGCAGAAGATAGGATCAACAAATTGGAGAAAAATGGGCTATTGAGTCCATTGACTTTCGAGTCATATCCAACTTGTGAATCTTGTCTTCAAGGCAAAATGACTAAACTCCCTTTTGTTGGACATGGGGAAGAGGGCCACAGATCTCCTTGCCCTAGTACATACTGATGTGTGCGGCCCATTTGATGTGCCGGCTAGAGGCAATTTTGTCTACTTCATTACCTTTACCGATGATCTGTCTAGGTATGGGTATGTGTATCTTATGAGACACAAGTCTGAAGCTTTTGAAAAGTTCAAAGAATTCAGACATGAAGTAGAAAAACAAACTGGAAAACCCATTAAGGTTCTTCGATCAGATCGAGGAGGTGAATACCTTAGCCAAAAATTCCTAGACTATCTCAAGGAAAATGGCATAGTCTCTCAATGGACTCCACCAGGAACACCTCAACTCAACGGGGTTTCAGAATGGAGAAATCGGACTCTATTGGATATGGTTCGATCCATGATGAGCTTCACAGACCTCCCTGATTTTCTTTGGGGACACTCATTGTTAACTTCAATTTATCTACTGAATAGGGTTCCCTCTAAAACCGTTCCTACCACACCGTATGAGATATGGCACGGTAAGAAACCAAGTCTGAGTCATCTCAGAATTTGGGGTTGTCCGGCTCATGTCAAAAGACAACAAGCGGACAAGTTAGAGTTTAGGTCCTTTAGAGCTCGATTCATAGGATATCCTAAAGAGTCATTAGGATACTATTTCTACATTCCAGAAGACCACAATGTGATTGTGAGTCGACATGCCATCTTTCTTGAAAAATAGTTTATTCAAGATAGCGGCATTGGAAAGCAGATTAAGCTTGATGAGAAAGTCTCACAAGTACAACGAGCTAAGGACCAATTGGAACCAAATCAGGTTGAGCCAATAAGAACACTACCTCCTCCACCTCGTAGATCGGAAAGAGTTTTCCCATCCCCCTGAAAGATACTTAGGTATTATTTCAGAGGAAGTAGAGAAAATGTTCCTCGTAGGTAATGGTGCTCATGGTGATGATCCCAAAACCTACAACGAGGCGATATCAGATATCGACTCCGAGAAATGGCTAGAGGCAATGCAGTCAGAAATTGACTCGATGCACTCAAACCAAGTCTGGACCTTGGTAGATCCACCAGAAGGTATAGTACCTATTGGGTGTAAATGGATCTTCAAGAGAAAGATTGGTGCAGATGGGAATGTGGAGACATTCAAGGCTAGACTAGTGGCAAAAGGTTATAGTCAACGCGAAGGCATTGACTATCAGGATACCTTTTCCCAGTGGCTATGCTAAAATCCATCCGCACATTGCTTGCCGTTGCAGCCTATTTCGATTATGAAATATGGCAAATGGACGTGAAAAATGGCATTCTTAAATGGATATCTTGAGGAAGATATCTATATGGAACAGCCGCTAGGTTTCACATCCAGTGATACTGATCACAAGGTTTGCAAGCTGCAAAGGTCCATATATGGACTTAAGCAAGCATCTCGGAGCTGGAACACTCATTTCAATGATGTGATCAAAAAGTTTGGTTTCATCAAAAATGAAGAAGAGGAACCATGTGTTTTCAAAAAGGTCAGTGGGAGCGCTGTTGTCTTCCTCGTATTGTACGTGGATGACATCCTCCTTATTGGGAATGATATTCCCATGTTGACAACAGTCAAAATATGGTTGTCCAAGGAATTCTCCATGAAAGACCTAGGTGAAGCATCCTTTATTCTAGGAATTTAAGGTCTATAGGGATAGACCGAATAGGATGCTAGGACTTTCACAGAAGATGTACATAGAGGAAGTACTAAAGAGGTTTAGTATGGAAAACTCTAAGAGGGGATTAATACCCTTCAGACATGGTATTCATCTTTCCAAGAAGATGTGCCCCAGCACACCTGAGGAAATAGAACGCATGAGCAAGATCCCTTATGCTTCTGCAATAGGGAGCCTCATGTATGCCATGCTATGTACACGACCTGATATAGCCCATGCTGTGAGTGTCACAAGCAGATATCAGTCAAATCCAGGTGAAGAACACTGGACTTCTGTGAAATGTATCCTTAAGTACTTGAGAAGAACTAAGGATATGATGTTGGTCTTTGGTAATGGAGAACTCCAAGTCCAGGGATACACAGACTCGGATTTCATGTCCGATATAGATGATCGAAAGTCGACATCTGGGAGTCTGTTTGTGTGCAATGGTGGTGCTATCAGCTGGAAGAGTTCCAAGCAAACAGTGATAGCAGATTCCACCATGGAAGCAGAATATATCGCTGCATCAGAAGCTGCGAAGGAAGCATTCTGGTACAAGAAGTTTGCTGCAGAAATTGGAGTAATGCCATCAGATGCCATTCCTCTATACTGCGACAACAATGGCGCCATAGCCCTTGCTAAGGAGCCGAGGTCTCACCAGAAATCCAAGCACATTGAACGGCGATACCACCTCATCCGCGATTACCTCGAGAAGGGTTACGTCGAGGTCAAGAGAGTCAACTCCACAGATAATGTGGCAGACCCACTTACAAAGCCGTTGGGCCAGCAGAAGATCGAAGCCCACCTTGAGAAGATGGGACTTAGACTTGTAGCCAATTGGCTTTAGGACAAGTGGGAGATTGTTAGATATATGTGCCCTAGAAGCCAGAATTGGCTGACACTTGTAATACACTTCTAGGGGCAAAATTATAATTTTGACTATAAATCAATAAAATGGGATTATTTTCTATCACATATGTGTATTTAGTGTCTGTGATACATCCTTTGAGTTAATGGTAATGATAATTCATATTTTCAAGAGTTGAAAATTTAAGACATGAATAATCATTATTAACTCATAAAATGCTTCCGACCATAGGATCATCACGAGGATGGTGATTGATCCAGAAGGTTGGTGTACAATCGCTTCTCTTTAGTAGATGAGTCTTGAGTCTACGGTGTGGAGACACCGGAGCGAGAGTACAGGTACTCGTTAGAGAACGAGGGCACTGAGCGTGACCACCTCGAGTAGTCATTAGGGAAGTCTACCTTCTCGTCAATGACTGACTCGATGCTGCAGTAGTGTGTCTGGTTCTTTGACCTGAGGTGCATCGGCAGTTCACCTTGAGGGTGTTATAGTTTGACTACACCATTACTCGATCTCCTAGCCATATGGAACCCTGAGGTGTATGTTGGCTATAGCATGTTCATTGTAGGAACTGGATTGCATCAAGATGGAATCTATCTACCTCGGTGGTAGAGGAGCAGCCCTATGATGATCATGAGAATCAAGTCCAGAAGCCCATGGCCATGGCAGAGTGAAATAATAGAAAGAGTTTCTATTTAGGTTTTCACATTGGACTTGAATCGAATGATTACATCATATGACAGAACTAGGGTTTGACGAGTTCACCTTAACCCTAATCTGAGATCGGGGCTCAAGATAGAAGAACTTAATCACACAGGTAGCTGCACCAAGAGGTTCGCATTTTCAGCTCTGATGGGTTGCCACCATATACTGCTAGGTGTCACTGGTGGATTTTGGGAGCAATTAGAATGATTTAGATGATCGATCATTCTAGCTGTCTGAATCAGAAGAGTTCTGATCCATCGAAAGGTAGTTTCGATGATGTCGATGATAGAGATCATGACATATCCCATTACCATATGAAACTGAACCTAACTGGGTCACACAAATAAGGGTTTGAATCTGGTGATCATCAATTGAACTAATTTAGTTCAATTGATCTGAATGAGATTCAATTAGGATTCAAGAAAATCATGCTAGCACACGATTGAGCCTAATGTTCTTCTTTAATTATCATTAAAAGTTGTCTCAACTAAGCCAAATATATTTGGACTCACTTAGGTACCTTTACTTGGTCTGACTGGAGCTTGTCCAGGTTAAAAAAGGGTTGTTTTAATTTATGAGATGAATTTGAGATAACACCTACCATTTTTTGTCACCTACTAAATCCTGTTTTGGATATTTGGTCAAACATTGACCTTTGATACTTAGACATCTGCCCACATGTCATGCACTCATAGGAGAGAATTTTTGGACTAGTCCACCTACTAAAAAGTAGATGGATAAGGGCCACATGTCTAGGGAGGCATGCACCCATGGATAAAGCATCTGGAGTCCCATATAGATGGGACTCCAGTTGCTTCGGGGTTTCTACCTAGGTGGCACCAAAGACTTATCTTTGACCAGTCTTAGTGCCATCTAAGGATAATTCAGAGGGGCTCTCATTTGATTGGATCAGATGATGTCATCCTATCAATCAAATTTAGATCCAATTGCACAAAAGGCTGTGATTGGTCGGGATGATGTGGCGCTGCATGGCGCAATAGGGTCTATAAAAATCCTATCTACGCCAAGATCTAAGAAGCTTGACCCATTGCCCATGCCATAAGACTACCCCTCTCCCTCCTCCATGCCAACTTTAGGTCTTCTCTCTCCTACCCATGCCTAAGAATTTTTGGGCTTCAGTTTGGTAAGATCTAAGCAAGAGAAAGGCGACAGAAAAAGAAAGAAGGCAGCACTACTGCAAGAGATAACTCACATCTTCGAAAGAAGTTTTGAAGATCTTCAAAATTAGATCTAGATCTAATTTTTGGAGAGATGATAAAGAAGGAGAAGATCTCTAGATCCTATCTTAGTGGATATCGGTAGAGGCCAGGCACTTGCGTGGCTAGATCTAGAACCTCAGGCAGACATCAGGATCATCATAGGATAATCAAATTACCCACAATAAGGTAAATTAAATTTGATTTAATTTATTATTTTATTTTTTTATTAGATCAATAATATTAGATCTAAAAAGTCTTAGATCTGATTTGGATCTAAGAGAAAAATTTTTGAAATATCTCTCTTGATCCAATCAGATCTGAATGAACCTGACCCAAAAAACTAGGTTTTCCCTTCATTAGATTGGATCTAAGAAAATTTATGATTCAATTTTTTGATTTAAATCTAAAATTAAATAAATATTAGATCTATTTTAGGTTATTTAGATTAGATCTAAATACTATCATAATTGTACATACTGCTATAAGGTTGTCCTGCTGTAAGATTTATCCCTTACAGTAAAAAGGTTGTCCTAGTATGTGCTGATCCATGAAACCTAAATCATAAATATATTAGATAAGATCTAAAATAATTTATGATTTATTTTTATATTTTAAATCTAATATAAAATAATTTATAATCTAATTTTGATCATTTAGATGAGATCCATGTGATATGTTTCATGTTTTGATCTAGATCTTCATGTTGCATATGTTGATATATAGCTTCATTTTTGAATCTAGTTTGCATATATATGACATATAAGTTTTATAGAATTTAAATTATGAACTTACTTTCTATAAAATTTTAGATTCAAAATTCTAGGACATGATCAAAATATTGAAACAAATTAGATCTAAAACCATCATTTAAATTTGATTCAAAGTAAAGTATTTATAATTTAAAAATATTTTAAATAATAAAATCAAAAATTAATTTTGAGGTTTCATAAATCCAAACCCATATGGTTTGAACTTAATTGAGAATTAAGTAATTATTTAGGATCTAAGTTTGTGATTTAAAGATTCTTAGATAATTTCATAAAACATGGGTTAAAGAAAAATGGGTTAGCTTTAATCAGGTCTTTAACTGGATTAGACCTAGAGTTAGATTAAATGTGAACTTAGTTAAAAAATTGATCAAACCTAATTAATAGTTAATTTGGATTAGATCATTTCTTTAGATCAATTCAATAGTTGTAGTTGATCAAAGTCCATACATCTAATAAATGGATATTGATCATGGCTCAGTGATCGAGCCTGAGTCTTTAGGCAAACCAAATCAAAATTGATAAATTGATTAATGTCTAAGATAAGTATGGCATCCCAGATCGATGGTTTTTAATTGATAGCCCACTTACCTAGTCATTTTTGATGGTGTCTAAGATAAGCCTTGGCAGACTCTCCCACCGATCTCACTTACCTAGTTAATGTGGTTAATCAGCTTTTGATTAGGTTGCTCATAGATTCATGCTAACCCATGTCACATAGAAAATCAGTGAGATTGATTTTATTTAGTGAGACTGATTTAGGTGCCCATTGATCGTAATTGATCCTAGTCCTCATCAGTGACTTGAGAAGTCAGTGACTTGGTGAAGTCAGTAGGAGCAAATTGATCCATGTCCTTTCTATTCTTAAATCACTAATAATTTAAATTTTTTAAAATTATTAGGTCCTTAAAATAATAAAGTTATGGAGATAACTGAGTCATAGCCTTCCATTAAGATGTTTGATAATGGATCCATTAACTCAATAATCATTGGAGGCCTATAGGCCTAGTGCTTGTTGACTAGTAGAATTATCATTCATCATATGACAACTTGGATGTGCCTCTCTAATGGTGGTTAGGTTGACCAACTATAGTTGGACTTAATTATTCATTGGTTAGATGCACCAAGTATAGTCATGTTAATGGTTGGACCTAACCAGATCCTTATAGTGGAGGCCCTAGCCTACTGATTAGGTTTCTGGGGCAAAATTAAATTACTAGAAATTATTTAGAGAAATAATTGGTTATGAACCTACCCTTAGATGTACATGGATTGACCAACCATAGTTGGGCTTGTATGCAATCTATGTGGATTTTAGTACCCACTAAGAAATTAAAGTAATTTCTCGAATTGGAGGTAGAGGCTATCAGTTCGAATAAAATAGTGAGAGAACCTTAAGACTAAAGTCCAAGTCTCTAGACTTAACATAATTCATATACAATAGGTCATTGTTCTCTATTCTCAAATTAAGGCTAAACCCTAATTGCTCCTATCACTATTAGACAGTGATGACTTATGGGATCCAACATTTATAATTAGTATCAAAAGTTGAATTTGGTTTAGCAGTATGAATGGGTTCATATTGGGGCTTCAAAGTTTAGTCAAAATAATTAGTCCAAGGTTAACCCAAATCAGGCATAGTACTTCTAATGTTAGAAGTAGGATCATAGGAAGAAGATTTGTCTTGCTTTCCTTGACCAGGCTGAACAAGAGAAAAAATCCAAAATTACTCATTAAGGATGTTATATGATTACACCTTAAATTTTTTCTGTATATAATTCTACTATATGGGTATTAGATGCTAGAAGTCTTATGCAATTTATTGCAAAGACTACAAGTAAGTGGAATGTTTGAAAATGATGAGAAATACCTAAACATTTTGGATGGAAGTCTTGTTCCAATCCTAGCGTTAGGAATTATCAAGCTTATTTTCAATAGATGTCATTTTGAGTGATTGTTACTATTGTCCATCATTTATGATAAATGTGGTCTCTGATGGTCTTTTGGTCAGAGATGATTATCATTTATCAATAAAAGAGATTGTTATGATATTATTATGAATAATATTATAATAATACATGGATAATAAAAAAATAATATTTAATATTTATATAGCCTGTTAAAATATAATGTACACACCCAAGTTAGATTAAGTCATGGATATCTATCTTTGGCATTATAGGCTTAGTCATCTTCATAAGAATAAGATAAATGGGTTAGCTTGAGAGAAAAATCTCGAGATCAATGATTGTGAATCATTGATAGTCTATGAATCTTATCTTCTTAGGAAGATGATAAAGTCATCTTTTACTGAAAAAGATGAAGGAGCCGATAAAGTCCTAAGTCTCATACATAGTGATGTATGTAGACCTATGAACTTAAGTGCCAAAGAAAGATATTAATATTTCATTACAGACGACCATCTGATCATGAGGTGCGTCTAGCCTGAATCATTTAAAATGTTCAAATGATTCAATAATGAAATAGAAAAATAAACTAGATAAGGTATTAAAACTCTTCAATTAGATCGAGGAGGTGAATACTTATCAAGTGAAGTTTGTGACATATCTAGGAGAGAATTGGATTCTCTGTTAGTGGATATCTTTTCAGAATAAGTGTATCTAAAAGAAGAAATTAAACTTTGTTAGATATGATTCAATCCATGATAAGGTTCACTAGTCTATCTATTTTAGGGTTATGCTTTACTGACTACTTGTTTTACTCTGAAAAAGGTTCTGAGTAAATCTATCGCATAGACTCCATATTGGATAGAGATCAGGCATAGATCTAGACTCTCTCACCTTCGATTTTGGGATTGATCGGGCTATCTCAAATATTTGCACACAAATAAACTTGGATCATGGTCCAATAAGTGTTTAAGGATTATTAATTCTACTATGCTGAAGAATATAAGATGTTCATCAGTAGAAGGGCATTTCTTTTGGAAGAGAGTTCCTTAGAGAAGGAATTGATGATTGTAAAGTTGAACTTGAAAAAGTTTGATTGGTAGAAAAGAACTAACGTAATCTGGTAAACTTATAGAATCGAATTTGATCAGATCAAATTTGGAGCCCATTAAAGTATCACCTTTAAGAAGATCCGGTAGAGTATCACATTAACTGGATAGATAATTCAGTATCTACATCTGGGATGATGATCCTATTAAGCTCGATGAGAACAACAAGGATCCGATCACCTATAGGGATACAATATAGTGGTCTGACTCTGAGAAGTGGCTTGGAGCCATATGATCCAAATTGAAGTCTATAAAAATCAATAGTGTATGGACACTAGTTGATTCACTTGAAGGGATAAAATTCATCGGGTGTGAATAAATTTTTAATAGGATCAGAGTAGTGCAGACGGGAAGGTAAAGACCTATAAAGCTCATCTGAGTATCATCTTAAAGTTCGAATATACATTCTGAACTATATCTTTGTTATGAACAAAGACAAACCCTATATTTATAATTAAGCAAAATATTTTATAGTATTATTTCTTGTATTGTTTGAGGATGAAATTTTCTTAATCAGAAATGGCATTCCAACATTGCAAAGAATAAAGGTTTAGCTATCATCTTATTTCTTTATGTACGAGATCAGATATGGTATACTCACTAGAGGTAGTGAGCAGATACCGGTCTGATCCAAGTGAAAGCCACTGAAAGATTATATAGACAATCCTTAAGTATTTGGAAAATACTAAGATTTAGTGACTCAAATATGGAAGTACTGACTTAAAACATGTGGATTTTTTAATTTCAATCAAAATAAGATGACAACAACAGAATGTCGGATCATACCCTAATTATAGAGCAATCTACTAGAAAGATTCCAAGCAGTATACTTTAGCCTATTCTGTTAGTGATGTAGAGTACATCGTGGCATATGATGCTGCCATGTAAGCTGCATAGTTACTGAGGTTCATTAGCAGGTTGGAAATGGCACCCTCCACCAATGGTGCAGTCCTATCATAGCACTGGAGCCATAGCTTAGGCTAAAGAACCCAAGGACTAGCATATTCTGCATTGCTTTCACATTAGATATTAGATCTGGGTGACGTCGATCTTTAGAAGATCGATGTAAAAGAAGAAGTTGACCTACCCATTTGCCAAGGTCTCAAAACTAAGGAGTTCTACGAACTCAAGTGGAAGATAGGATATTTGATATCGTTCTGATTGGCTTTCGTTCAAGTGAGAGTTGTTGAAAAATATGTTCTAAAGCCAATCATCTAAGTGATAGATGATTGAAATTAGTATATGAATTATCTATTGGAAATGTGTCCCAAAGCCAATCATCAGTTTGTTGACGGTTGGGCCATATATTTATAATTGTATGTGAATTATTAATTAATAAAAGTTATTCTAGCATTTTTTATCATAAATTCTATTGTCTTCTATTGAACTCCTATGTTATGATGAAGTCCTTAGGACTATCTAGATTCAACAAAGGAGGATTTGTCATTTAGTCCTTAAATAGTTCACGACCAAATGATATGTTGCTACTTAGGATGATAACGTTTATCAAGTATAGATCATTGTGTGCCATATAGGTTGGTTGTCCTCATAACCAAGGAGTGTTGAGACACTGATATGACATGCAAGTAGGATGTATGGATATATCTACACTAAACGTGACTAACTCTAGGGCTTTTCTCCTGTTAAGATTAGCTTCAATGGAATATGGGTATAAATGTCCCTCCAATCTGAGATCGCCATGGTGATTTTCAAGCAACTCACTGTGTTTTGGTGCCAAACTATCTGAATTTTTAATTCAGTGATGAAAAATTTCTAGGCACAGTCAAGTACTTATGGAGTCGGTGCATGTATCAAGATGGGATTGACCACTCTTGATTTCAAGAGCTGTGTTCAATTATGTTTCAATTTAGCAAAATCTTAACCAGGGTAGTCTTAGTGAGGAGTCATGGGACTAATTGCTTTAAGACACGACATAGATGTATTTTCTAGGATTGATAGTCTAACCCTGAGTCATCTATTACATAGAGGTCATAGGGATGAATTATATGGTAACCATATTTGTGTAGGTTTCGAATGTTGCGATTGCAATTATTCGATCTATCCGGATGTCGGGTACCATTGCTAGATGGTCACTTCGATTAGTATAGAAATTGATTTTTGTGCTACAGGCTTAGGTTCAAACCTATAGGGTCACACACATTAGAAGTTCCTATCTAATCTGATGGCTGATCAAGAGTTTCATTGGTCCGGGACTCTGTGGTCAAGAGTCCCATTGGACTGGGACTCTATGACCAAGAGTCCTACTAGATTGGGACTTTGAGTCCGACTTATCTAGGACTCTCTAATCAAGAGTCCCATTGGTCTAAAACTCTATGGTCAAGAGTTCCACTGAACTAAAATTCTGTAACCAAGAGTCCTACTGGATTAGAATTCTGAGTCTTACTTGTCTGAGACTCTCTGATCATGAGTCCTGATAATCTAGGACACTATGGTCAAGAGTCCCACTGGACTAAAACTCTATCACCAAGAGTTTTACTAGATTGGGACTCTAAGTCCTACTCATTTGGAACTCTCTAATCAAGAGTTTCACTAGTCTAGGACTCTATGATCGCGAGTTTGATTCATTTGGGATACTGGGTTCAAAAGTCTCACTGATTTAGGACTCTTCAAGAGTTTCATATTGATAGGACTCTGTTACCCAATAACCCATTTGATTTGGACTAAAATATTTTAGGAGGATTAATTAGCAATTTGATTGCTAATTAGCTTAATTTGATTGAGCGATGAGGATTCAATCAAGTTCGATTGAATTTGATTCGATTGGATTTGACCCGATCAGGTCATGAGATGATCTAATCGCTATGGGAGTTTTGATCCTGATTTGAATAGGATATAGATCTAATTAATTTCTAATTTAATTAGAATTTTATTAAATTAGGCTAAGCCTAATTTAGTTGGATTTAACCTAGTTTAATTAGGTCTAGATTAATTGGTTTGGTTGAAACCAATTAGGATCAAGTCAAATGAAGTTTGAATTCAAATTCTCCCATGCGCCCACCATTTTTGACTTTTCCACTCTGCTTCCCACGCCCTTTCTTTTATTTATCAAATATTTTTTGAGAAATAAAAATATGCATGCAGAAGAAGAGTCCTTCTACGTGTTAAACACAAGGGAGGGGGCGTTGGATAAGGATAAGAGGCTCATTTGATTTTTGATATCAAGTGAGTGGTAAAAACCTCTTAACCACTCGACCCTTATCATTTTTCATATAGTTTTTTCATGGTATTTACATCAATAAATTATGAAATTTTTGCACGTGCATAAGATGGGGTTAGCATTATGTGGTAAAAATTTCAAAGTATTTAGGCATTAGTTTTGGGTGAAAAAAATCTTGGAGTGAAGGAGAATAGGATCCTATAGCACTTTTCTTTTTCTTTATGCCTCTCTTCTCTTATGATTTTTACCTCTAAGGATATTCTATTTTTAGATATAATCTAAATATAGATTATAGATCTAAAAGTTATCTTTCCATAAAATCATATTTCATAGAAAAGCTCTACACAAAGAGGGCATGATAGGATTTTTAGTGTGTCAGGATTTTTGTGCCAAGTAAAATCCTAGATTTGGGAATCTAGGTTCGGGTGGAGAGATCGAGTGTTGTGAGCATCAGATCACCATCAAATTTGAAACACATCTTCATCATCCTCTAATATTTATATTATAATTTTTTATAATATCTAAAAAATAAAAAAATATACGATCGATTGGATCGATCGTGATCAGCCATCAAAGGCCCCGACGAAGAGCTAGCACTCCAGTGGGGCTGATTGAGAGTAGGAGCTCCGTGTGGACCAACTATAGAGGCTGGACACATGTGCGACTATGATGTGATATTAGAGCATTATCCAGTAGACTCAGATTATGGTGATCGACTATCCGCAAAATGGTATTATATTCTGAACAGATAGATATAGTAAATAGTTTATTACATAGTTTTATTTTCAGATCTATTGATGTATGCATGTATATTATGTTTAGATCCTAATGTATAGGATTGAATAATCTAATATGATCAGTAGATAATTAATTAAATTAATTATTTTTCACTACATCATTACTATTTTTAAAATATTTTTTTGAAAGTAGCATGGCAAATCCTATACTATTTTCTTCAATTGGTATCAGAGCAAGGCTCTTTAAACATGATATGCTTGCATATTTAGATTAATAATTTAGATTTAATCTAAATATTAATCTAATAATTAGAGTAATTAGATCTAAAAAATTAAAAGCTAGATCGCATGGACTATAAGTTGTCTTGCTGTATGATTTATCCCTTACAGTGAAAAAGTTGTCCTTGTGTGTTGTTGATCTATATCGTTAATCATGAAATTAATAGATTTGATCTAATATTTTTATAATTTAATTATATTAAATTTTGATCTAATTTATGATCATGAATGTATAATTAGATAAAGTTTGATTCATGATTTTATGATTATGTAGTATACATAGTTTCGGATTAAACCCTACAACTAGTGTTGTTTGTTAATTGAGATGATTTAATTTTGAAATGAGTTGACTCAATCAGTGACCAATGCTAAGTTATAAAGAATCTTTTAAAATTAAAAATATTTTTAAATTGCCGAATCCTAACCCTCAGCACATAAACTTAATTAAAAATTACGTATAATAATTTAGTATTTAGAATTATGAATTAAGACTCTAAGTCATTAATCATAAACTTATGGGTTATTGGGTTAGCTGAATTAGGTCCATAAATTGGGTTAGAGCTAAGGTTAGATGGACTAATTTAGAGTAATTGATCAAATCTAATTAAATATTAATTTAGATTAGGTCAAGGACTCTATAGACTCAATTACGATAGTTGTAGTTGGTCAAGTCCATGCCTTTAATAAGGACCAAATGGACTTGATTCAAGGCTACGTGGTCGAATCCAAAATTACTAGGTTGGTGAAATTAAAACTAATAAATTGGATGGTGTCTAAGGTAAGTTTGGTAGTTTGACTAGTGGTTTTTAATTGGAAGCTACTCGCACTGATTCGATCTTTGACGAGTTAATGGCATATCCCTTCCACTGATCTCGCTTACCTGGCCATCCTAGTGAGTTAGATTTTGATTAGATCACTTGGTGATTCGAGCACACCCATGTCTATTAGGTAAATCAGTTTGACTGATTTAGGTGCTCCTAATGCCAGCTTAGATTAGATTCTTTTCTGACTTGGTGAAGTCAGTGGAAGGATCGAAATTGACTCGCTGAATTTTTTTAAATTGGTTAACTAAATCCTCTAAAATTATTAGATCCTTAAAAATAAAATAGTTATATAGATAACTAAATCATAGCCTTATATTAAGTTGAGTGATAATGGGTTCATTAGTATAATGATCATTGGAGGCCCAAAGGCCTGGTGATTATTGACTAATAAAATTATCATTCATAAAATGATAATTTGGTTAAGTCTTTATGATGATGGTTAGATTGGTCAACCAAAGTCGGGCCTGATTATTTATTGGTTAGATAAGATCAAATGTGGTCATGTTAATGGTTGGACCTAACCAAACCTTTTTCAGTGGAGGCCAAAGCCTACTGATTAGGTCTATGGGGCAAAATCAATGTTACTAGATGTTGTTTAGAGAAACAATTGATTTTGAATCTACCCATAGGTGCACATGGGTTGACCAACCAAAGTTGGACTCATGTGTAGTCTATGTGAATTCTAGTACCCACTAAGGAATTAGAGTAATTTCTCGAATTGAAAGTAGAGGCTATCAATTCGTATAAAATAGTGGGAGGACCTTTAGACCGAAGTCCAAGTCTTTAGGATTAATAATTCATATACTAATTAGGTTTAATTTTTCTTTTTATGCAGACATGGCCACTAACCTATCGCTCTGGTCATTGTTAGACCATGACAAATTAATGGGATCCAACTACGATAGTTGGTATCGTAAGTTGAAAATCATCCTGACACATGAGTGGATCCTTTATGTGGTAACGGATCGAGCACCTAAGGAGCCAGCCCCAAATGCTAGGAAAGCGGTCCGAGAAGTGGCTCAATGACCGCACCACCGTTCGATGTATAATGCTGGCGGCAATGAATGATGAGTTCAGCTATAAGTTTGAAAATGCTCAATCACAGGAGATGCTTCAAATATTGAACGACACTTTTGGCATGTTAGACGATATTGAAAGGCATAAAATAAGTTGTGCTATTTTCAATGCTCGAATGAGGGATGGGGTCTCAGTCATCGATCATGTATTGTACATGATCGAGATGATTGAGTGCCTTAGCAAGTTGGGCTTTACCCTGCACGAGCAGCTTGGTAAGGATGCGATCCTTAATTCTTTGTCCAAGTCCTTTCTCTCCTTCCTAACTCATTTTAGAATGACAAAGCTTGCAGTGAACTGCCACAGCTTGTTGGGATTGCTGCAGAACTTTGAGAAGGATCACCAACTCCACAAGGAGATGGTGAATGTAGTGGGAGGATCTTCTTCTGATCGTCGACCCTTTAAGAAAGAGAAGAAGAATAAGAAGAAGAAAAACAAGAAGGTGTGGCCGCATGCTGGGATGACTGCACAGGGTCAGACCAAGAAGTACAAGCCCAACCAAAGTCAGGTAGAGTACTTCTTCTGCAAAAAATAGGGGCACTAAAAGAGAAACTATCCTCTATGCATTGCCTCCCTAGACCCGAATAGGTTGAGGAAGAAGCAACTGATTGCTGGATAAGGTAATTATATGATAATACCTTACAATTTTTTCTTATTTGATTCTACTACCTAAGTATTAGATACTGAAAGCCCTTATCATATTTGTAATTCTATGCAGGGCTTGCAGGTCAGTAGGAGATTTGATCAAGGCGAGAGGTTCCAGAATATTGGAGATGGAAGATAAGTTCCAATTCTAGCTTTAGGAATTATGAACCTTGTAATCAATTCAAATAAAGTTATTCTTAATGAATGTCATTTTTGTCCAACTTTCTTATTGAATGTCATTTCTGTAGGCCTTTTGGCCATGAATGGTTTTGAAATATCAATAAAACAAAATTTTGTAATGTCATTTTGAATGGTATTATAATTTTGATTGGATAATTGAATAACAAAATTTATTTACTTTTTATGCTTGTTAACATGGTTCAATCCTTTAGTAAATGCCCTAGAATTAGTGATGTGTCTGATGTCTACCTTTGGCACCATAGGCTAGGTCATATTAACAAGAGTAGAATTAATAGGTTAGCTCAAGAAGAAATTCTTGAGATTAGTAATTGTGAGTCACTTCCGACCTATGAGTCCTATCTTCTTAGTAAGATGACCAAGTCATCTTTTACTGAGAAAGATGAACGAGCCACTAAACTCTTGAGTTTAGTACATTCAGATGTATGTGGATCCATGAGCTCAAGTGCTAAAGGTAGATATTTCTACTTCATAACCTTCACAGATGACCTATCGAGGTATGGGTATGTCTATTTAATGAAGCATAAGTTGATGTCGTTTGAAATGTTCAAACTATTTCAAAATAAGGTAGAATAGCAAACTAGGAAGAGTATTAAAACTCTTCAGTCTGACCGAGGGGTGAGTACCTTTTCAATGAGTTTTTAACATCTCTTTGGAAGAATGGAATTCTCTTCCAATGGATCCCTCCTGGAACACCATAATATAATGGTGTGTTTGAAAGAAGAAATCAGATCCTGTTGGACATGGTTCGATCCATGATGAGATTTGCTGGTTTGCCGATCTTCCTATAGGGATATGCGCTTGAGTGAGCTTGTTATATTCTAAATAGGGTTTTGAGTAAATTTATTAATAAAATATCATATGAAATATGGATAGGGCGTAAGCCAATGCTTTCACACCTTAGGATTTGAGGATGTCCGACCTACGTCAAACATTTGATGACAGACAAGCTTGGACCTAAGTCTGATAAGTGTAGTTTTATAGGTTACTCAAAAAAAACTAAAGGGTACTACTATTACCTTACTGATGAGCAAAAAGTGTTTGTCAGCCTTAAGGTAGTCTTTTTAGAAAAGAAGTTCCTTGGTGAAGGAACTAATGCCTCTAAGGTCGAACTTGATAAAGTATGATAGGTGGAAGAACGGACATAAGTTGTTGAACCTGAGCTAGATCTAATTAGATCAGACCTAGAATCTATTGTAGAAGCATCCTTAAGAAGATCTAGTAGAGTACCATATCAACCGAATAGATACTATGATTTTTTGATCCAGGATGGGGATCCTATCGAACTCGATGAGAACGATCAAAACCCAATCACCTATATATGGATGCAATGCAGAGATTCGACTCTGAGAAATGGCTTGAGGCCATGAAATTCAAGATGAAATCCATGAAGATCAATGACGTATAGACATTGGTTGACCCACCCGAAGGGATAAAACCCATAGGATGTAAGTGGGTCTTCAAAAGGAAAAGAGGTGCAGACGAAAAGGTGGAGACCTATAAAGCCCATCTAGTTGCTAAGAGATATCGTCAATGTTATGGTATTGACTATGATGAGACATTCTCTCCTATGGCAATGCTCAAATCCATTCAGATAATATTTGCCATAGCTGCCCATCTGGACTATTAAATCAAGCAGATGGATGTGAAAATAGCTTTCCTGAATGGAGAGCTGGATGAAGAGGTATATATGATACAATCTGAAGGTTTCACATTCATAGATGAGTCTAAAGTGTGTAAACTTCAGAGGTCTATTTATGGACTAAAGCAGATATCTCAGAGCTTGAACATATGATTTGATAGAATAATCAAAATATATGGCTTCGTTAAGAATGAAGAGGAGCCCTGCATATACAAATGGGCTAATGGTCCAAAAATAGTATTCCTAGTATTGTATGTGGATGACATTCTCTTAATTGAAAATGATGTCCCTGCATTACAAGGAATAAAGATCTGACTGTCATCATAGTTCTCCATGAAAGATCTGGGAGAAGCTTCCTACATCCTATGGATAAAGATCTATAGAAATAGATCTAAAAGGTTGCCTGGATTGTCCCAGTCCACGTATATTGACACTGTGCTGAAATGGTTCAGCATGAAAAATTTCAAGAAAGACTATCTACTGATAGGCCATGAAATTTTTCTTTCAAAGAGAGATTATCCAACAACACCTCTAGACAGAGAGCGTATGAATAGAATACCATATGCTTCAACAGTGGGTTCTATAATGTACGCCATGATATGTACGCGATCAGATATGGCATACTCACTAGGTATAGTGAGTAGATATCAATCTAATCTAGGGAAGAATCACTGGAAGGTTGTTAAAACCATCTTGAAGTATTTAAGAAATACTAAGGATCAGTGGCTTATATATGGTGAATCAGACTTAAAACTTATGAGGTTCACAGACTCTAGTTTTCAATCTGATCATGATGATAGCAAGAGTGTGTCAGGATACATATTTACCCTTAATGATGAGACTGTCTGTTGGAAGAGTTTCAAGCATCACACTATGGTCGATTCATTTTGTGAGGCGGATTATGTCACTGCATCAGATGCTGCCAAAGAAGCAGTGTGGCTAAAAAAATTCATCATTGAGCTCGGAGTAGCATCCTCCCTTGATGGTCCAGTTCTGCTCTATTGCAATAGCTCTAGAGCCATTGCTCAAGCAAAGGAACCAAAGATACACCAATGAACGAAGCATATTCCATGCCGCTACCATCTTGTCCAAGAGATTGTGGATTGAGGTGATATCGACCTTCAGAAGATCGATGGAAAGGAGAACCTGGCCGACCCATTCACTAAAGCTATTATGGTGAAGGAGTTCGATGACTTTAAGTCAAAGATAGGTATTAGATACTGCACTGATTGGCTTTAGTCTAAGTAGGAGATTGTTGGGAATATGTTCCAAAGTCAATCATCAGTTTGTTAATGATTGGACCATATATTTATAATTATATATAAATTATAAATTAATAAAAATTATTTTGATCTTTTTTATCATAAATTTTGTTGTCTTTTATTGAACTTCTTTGTTGTGATGAAGTTCTTAGGACTATCTAGATTTGGCAAAAAAGAATTTGTCATTTAGTCCTTAAATAGTTCATGATCAAATGATACGTTGTTACTTAGGACGACAACGTTTATCAAGTATAGGTCATTGTGTGAAACATAGGTTGGTTGTCCTCATAATTGAGTGTTGAGACACTGATATGGCATGCAAGTGAGATGTATGGGTACATCTGCACTGAACGTGACCAACTTTGGGATTTTTCTCCTATCAAGATTAGCTTCGATGGAATATAGGTATAAATGTCCCTCCAACCTGAGATCACCATGGTGACTTCCAAGTAACTCACTATGTTTTGATGTCGGACTATCTAAATTTCTAATTTAGTGATAGAAGATTTCTAGGCACAGTCAAGTACTTATGGAGTCGGTGCATGTATCAATATAGGATTGACCACTCCTGATTTCAGAAGCTATATTCAATTGTGTTTCAATTTAGCAAAACCTTGGCTAGGGTAGTCTTAGTGAGGAGTCATGGGACTAATTGCTTTGAGACACGACATGGATGTATTTTCTAGGGTTGATAGTCTAATCCTGAGTCATCTATTACATAGAGGTCATAGGGATGAATTATACGGTAATCATATTTGCGTAGGTTCTGAATGTTGTGATTGCGATTATTCGATCTATCCGGATGTCGAGTACCATTGCTAGATGGTCACTTCGATTAGTATAGAAATTGATTTCTATGCTATCAGCTTAGGTTTGGACCTATGAGGTCACACATATTAGGAGTTCCTACCTGATCTGATGGCTGATCAAGAGTTTCATTAGTCTGGGACTCTATGATCAAGAGTCCCACTGGACTAGAACTCTATGACCAAGAGTCCTACTGGATTGGAACTTTGAGTCCGACTTGTCTGATCAAGAGTTCCATTGGTCTGAGACTCTATAGTCAAGAGTTTCACTGGACTGAGATTCTATGATCAAAAGTCCTACTGGACTAGGACTCTAAGTCCTACTTGTCTGGAACTCTTTGATCATGAGTCCTGATAATCTAGGACACTATGGTCAAGAGTCCACTAGACTAGGACTCTATGATCAAGAGTTCTACCGGACTGAAACTCTGAGTCCTACTCATCTAGGACTCTTTGATCAAGAGTTACATTAGTCTGGGACTCTATGATCACGAGTTCAATTCGTTTGGAATGCTGGATTCAAGAGTTCCATTGATTTGGGACTCTTCAAGAGTTTCATGTTGATAGGACTATGTTGCCCAGTAACCCATTCGATTTGGATTCAAATATTTTTGGAGGATTAATTAGCAATTTGATTGTTGATTAGCTCAATTTGATTGAGCGATGAGGATTCGATTAAGTTTGATTGAATTTGATTCGATTGGATTTGATCCGATCAGGTCATTAGATGACCTAATCGCTATGGGAGTTTTGACCCTAATTTGATCAGGACGTAGATCTAATTAATTTTTAAATTGATTAAAATTTTATTAAATTAGGCTAAGCCTAATTTGGTTGGATTTAAGCTGGTTTAATTGGATCTAGATTAATTGGTTTGGTTGAAACTAATTAGGACCAGTCAAATGAAGTTTGAATTCAAATTCTCCCATACGCCCACCATTTTTGACTTTTCCACTCTGCTTCCCACACCCTTTCTTTTGTTTATCGAATATTTTTTTGAGAAATAAAAATATGCACATAGAAGGAGAGTCCTTCTACATGTTAAACATAAGGGAGGGGTCATTGGATAAGGATAAGAGGCTCATTTGATTTTTGAAATCAAGTGAGTGGTTAAAACCACTCAACCACTCGACTCTTATCATTTTTCATACAGTTTTCTCATGGTATTCACATCAATAAATTATTAAAATTTTTGTGCATGCACAAGAAGGGGTTAGCATTATGTGGTGAAAATTTTAAAATGTTTGGGCATCAGTTTTGGGCAAAAAAAATCTTGGAGAGAAGGTAAATAAGATCCTATAGCACTTTTCTTTTCCTTTATGCCTCTCTTATCTTATGATTTTCATCTCTAAGGATATTCTATTTTTAGATATGATCTAAATAGAGATTATAGATCTAAAAGTTATCTTTCCATAAAAACTTATTTCATGAAAAAACTCTACACAGAGAGGGCGTGATAGGATTTTTAGTGTGTCAGGGTTTTTGGGCTGAGTGAAATCCTAGATTTGGGAATCTAGGTTCGGGTGGAGAGATCGAGTGCTGTAAGCATCTGATCACCACCAAATTTGAAAAACATCTTCATCATCTTCTAATATTTATATTATAATTTTTTAGAATATCTAAAAAATAAAAAAGTATACGATCAGATCGATCATGATCAGTCATCGAAGGCTCCGACGAGGAGCTAGTACTCCAGTGGGGCTGATTGGGACCAGGAGCTCCATGTGGACCAACCGTAAAGGTCGGATATGTATGCAGCTATGATGTGATACCAGAGCATTATTCGTTAGACTCAGATTATGATGATCGACTATCCACAAAAAGGTATTGTATTTTGAACACGTAGATGTAGTAAATAGTTTATTACATAGTTTTATTTTCAGATCTATTGATTTATGCATGCATATTATGTTTAGATCCTAGTGTATAAGATTGAATAATCTAATATGATCAGTAGATAATTAATTAGATTAATTATTTTTTACTATATTATTGCTATTTTTAAAATATTTTTTGAAAGTAGAATGGCAAACCCTGCACTATTTTCTTCATTATCTAATAATAATAGTTATTTAATTGATTCATCATAAAAGTTGTACCTTTCTTAAATAAACTCCTAAATTATGATGAAGTCCTTATAACCATAACCAATTAATAAAAAAAAATTTATCATATAGTTCTTAAACTATTCACGATCAAATTATAAGTTATTAATAAGGATGATAACTTATCGAGTGTAGATCGTTGTATGCCATATGCATTGGTTGTCCTCATAACCAAATAGTATGGAGACACTGGTATGGCATGCAGATGAGATATAAGAGTATATCTACACTAAATATAATTAATGTAGTACTCTACTTTCAAGAGTAGCTAGCTAAGGCCAATGGATATAAGTATCCCTCCGACCTAAGATCACCATGGTGACTTATAAGCAACTCACTGTACTTTGATGCCGGACTGCCTATATTTCTAATATAGATTCGAAAAGTTTATGGATATAGTCAAGTACTTATGATGTCGATGTGTGAGTCAAGATGGAATTGACCACTTCTGATTAGCTTCAGGAAGAGAATATCTCGTAGTGTTTTAATTTAGCAAAACCTAGGCTTGGGTAATCCTCGTGAGGTGTCACGAGATTTGTGAAGTTTTGAGACATAATAGAGATGACTTGTATGAGTGTTTGATAGCATACCCGAAGTCGTCTTGAGTATTATTTGTCATAGGGATGAATTATATGGTAATTATGGGCCAAGGTTCTAAGAATATTGCTTTGCATACATTCGACCTATTCAGACGTTAAGAACCATTACTGGATGATAACTTTGATTGATATAGAAATTAATTTCTATACTACTGACTTAGGTTTGAACCTATGGGGTTATACATATTAGAGCTTGTAACCTGATCAAATGGTTAATTGATGATTAAGAATCATTCTAAGGTCAATCCATCAATACGATTAGTGTTTGACCTAATGCAAGTATTGTAGGAGGATTAATTAGCAATTGAATTGCTAATTAGCTCAATTTGATTGAGCAATCAGATTGAGATCAAGTCTAATTGAATTAGATTTAATTAAAATTAATTTGGATTTAACTAGATTAAATCTAATTGGTTTATTGGATAAGCCAATTAGAAGGAAGAATAAGTCCTTGTTAGACTAGGACTTGCGTGCACCTAATTTCTAATTGAGTTAGGATTTAAATCAGAATTAAATATAATTTAATCTAATTTAATTAGGCTCCTAATTGGATTAAAATTTTCTATTAACTAGGTTGACACAAATTCAATTAGAATTGGGTTCAAAATGGTTTGACCTAATTTGCATTGAAGAGTCCTAGTTAGAGTAGGACTCTTCCCTTCCCATTTTCCTTGCGCCTAAGAAAGCCCATGCCCACCCTTTATTTTTCTGAAGTTAATGTGAATACTTCTCATGTTAAGGAAGGTATTCCATGCCCTCAACCTGGTTGGTTTTGGAATAATTTTTGACTTGGTCAATTTAAGAAAGTTGTTAAGATTTGAATTCTATTTGATAGAGTTCTAGAATTCTAAAACACTACCTCTCTCTCTATGGAAACTAACCCAGGCCCACTATTATTTTTGTGAGCCTTTTCCTTTGTTTTGTATGTGGGATTGCTGGTGTTCATGCCTGAAAAAAAGGGAGGGGCATCCAAGAGTTGGATGCCCCATAGGATTTCTAAGATTCCTTCTAAAACTAGGTTTTGACCTAGTCAAAAGATGGCTCTTGTGGGATGCCTCCTTAGAAGAGTTTTTGGGCATCAAAACTCCAGGATATTCCATGGCAAAAACTAGGGAAAAGTGAGGAGGGGTGTGGAGGTTTGAGGCACCAAGAATCTTGGAGGAGAAAGCTTTTTTAAGACATCAAGTGTTGATGTCTTGTAGAGAAAAGGTAAGAGAGAAGAATGTCTTCTCTTATAGTTTTATTTCAAGATTTTTTTGTCCTTATTTCTTTATGATTTTTATGTCACAAAAATCTAAAAGAAAAAGAGGATTAGGGCATGGGATTTGTGCTACAAGGTGTTGGAGCATAGAGATTCTTTTTGGACACGATCTGATCATGTCCTGATGTGAGAAGAAGAAGAGAAGGTCTTCTCTTAGGATTTTCTTGAGAGCCCTTCTCCATTTTTTTTGTAAGATTTTTATGAGAAAAATCTGAGGGTGTAAGATCTGAAAAAATAGGAAAAAGTCTAAAGGAGAAGGTCTCCTCTAATCCTAGCATAGAAATGTTGTCAGGATATCAACCGTTGATGTCATGAAGGAGAAGATTTGTCTTCTCCTAGGGTTTTTTTCATATATTTTTATTTCTGATTTATGGGAGATCTAAGGGTTGGATTCCTCTCTTATTCTTCCTCATATTCTTGATCTCTTAGAGTATCCAAGTAATCTGAAGAACATGTATTTGATTAACCATCGAAGGGATCCACGAGAAGCTAGCACTTCGAGCGGATCTTCGTTTGACGAACCTCCGATTTATGTTGTAGGTTCCTGTGGATCATCTGTAGAGGCCAAATGCATGTGCGGCTCTAAAAGCAACAACGAAAATTAACCATAGAGTTTTCAACCCATGCAAAGGTAAGAGATTTGATCTCTTGGTAACCTAGATATGATCTAGGGTTAGATCTAGAATTATTCTAGATCTAAGAATTGATATGATCAATACCAGTTATGATTAATTTAATTTTAGATTTATATTTATATCATGACATGTTATAGATCCTTGATGTAGGGTTTTATAATCTAATTACATGCATATTATGGATTAGACTATTTAATCTATGTCTTTCGTTGTTTTAATTTTGAAAAAATTTTGAAATCTATGCATGAAACCCTGCATGTTTCTCAATACTCGAGCAGTCATAAGAGAGTCTACCTTTTCATCGATGACTAGCTCGATGCTACAGCGTATGTTTGGTTCTTTGACTTGAGGTGCATCGGTAGTTCACCTTGAGGATGTTATAGTTTGACTACACCATAACTCGATCTCTTAGCCATTCGGAATCCTGAGGTGTATGTTGGCTATAGCATGTTCATTGTAGGAAATGGATCGCACCAAGAAGGGATCTATCAACCTCGGTAGAGGAGTGGTCCTATGATGATTATAAGATTGAGTCCTAAAATCCATGGCCATGGTAGTGCGAAATAATATAAAGAAGTTTCTATTAGGATTTTACATCGGACTCAAATCAAATAATTCATTTATATGATGAGTGTTGGGTTTGAGGAGTTTACCTTAATCCTAATCCTATCAGGACTCATGATAGAATAATCCAATCACATAGATAGCTATACCAAGAGATTCTTTTTTTGGTTCTGATGGATTGCCACCACATCTGCTAGGTGTCACTGATGGATTTTGGAATCAATTAAAATTATCTTGATGATCGATGGTTCTAATTGGATGAATCAAAAGAGTTCTGATCCATCAAAAGATATTTTGATAATATTAATGATGGAGCTCATGATATATCCTATTATCATACGGAACTGAATCTAAGTAGATCACATAAACAAGGGTTTGGATCTGGATGTCATCAATTGGGATAACCCAGTTTGATTGATTTGCATTCACTATTATAGAAAGGGGCTACAGTAGCGCATACTATGACAGCGATTTTGAAAACTACTATAATAAGATCTACGACAGTGATTATAAAAAGCTGTTATCATAGATCCAACCTATTATAGCGGTTCATGCTAACCGTTGCTATAGGTCTACCTATAGCAGTGGTTACACGGAACCGCTGTCATAGGTCAAATCTATAGCAGCGATTTAGGATAACCGCTACAATAGATATGACATATGGCAGTGGTTGATTGAACCACTAGTATAGATTGAACCTATAGTAGCGGTTATCTATAACTGCTTCTATAGGTCTAACCTATTGCAGCTATATAGTGTAACCATTACCGTAGGCCCAATATATTGCAGCGGTTGGGTATAACCACTACCATAGCTTTTTTTCATATTTTTGCTCTAAATATTATATAATTTTAAAATTTAATATCCATCTTCATCATTTATTATCTAAATAATTATCATTAGAGTGTATTTACAAAAGACCATCTCGATTCGATAGCCCTAGCTTCATCGATCAGTAAAATTTGATTTCGATGATCACGAACGACGATGCCATGATCTAAAAGATGGAGACCACCGATGGATTCAAAAACCTGCAATGATGATCTTGGTGATGTTTGTAGCATACTATCAAAATTTTACTTTAATTAGATATCGTTATCATGGTTAATTTAGTATGGGATGATTTTGACCATTAAATGAGAAATAAGTGATCAAAAGGCCAAATCACGTCAGATTATGAGATAATTTTTTAGTTAAATGATCTTTGCTATAATTTTAATCATTTTATATGGTGATTATCATAATATTCAAATTATTTCTATATGAACTATTCATGTTAGGTAGATCTTGCAAAAGCACAAACATAATTACCAAAGAAGTTTATGAACTAGTATCGAGCGACGTATAGCTTTAGATCGTTCTTAGACCCATGATTTAAATTTTACGATCATCACTATAAAAATGATTAAAGTAGTAGACAAGATCATTTATATAAAAAATTATCTCATAATTAGACGTTGTCTGGTCCTTTGATCACTTATTTCTCATTTAATGATCGAAATCATTCCGTACTAAATTAACCATGATAACGATATTCGATTAAAGTGAAACTTTGATATTGTACTATAAACATCATCGAGATCATCATTGTAAATCTTTGGATCCATCAGTGGTTTCCATCTATTAGATCATCGGGTCGTCATTCATGATCATCAAAATCAAATTTTATCGATCGATGAAGCTAGGGCTATCAGATCGAGGTGGCCTTTTGTGATGATACTCTAATGATAATTATTTAGATAATAAATGATGAAGATGGATATTAAATTGTAGAATTATATAAAATTTAGAGAAAAAAAAATTTTAATTTCTAACATATGGCAGCGGCTAATTAAAATCGCTACCATAGACCTAAAACCGCTGCCATACACCTATGGCAGCGATTTTCAGTAACTGTTGTCTTAGATCTGTGGCAGTGGTTCGAAAATTGTTGTCATAGGTAGATTTTTTTTCTCCAAATTTTGCCTTCATTTCATTTTCCTCTCCAATCTCCCTCTCCCCCTTCTCCGTCGTTGGTATGACCCCCCTCCATTTCCTTTCCCGATCGGTGCTGCATCCTCGCCCGTCGACTCCACCACCTCCCCTACCTTCCCCTTCTTCCCCGACAGGCCTGGCCACTAGCTCCGCCACCTCCTCTCTTCCCTCAGCCCGACCCCCCATCCTCCCCCTTCTTCCTCGACTGACCTAGCCACCAACTCCACCACCTCCTCTCTTTCCTTAGTTCGAGCCCCCTTCCTGCTCCCTCTCTCTTTTTTCTTTCCTCTCTTCCCTCGACCCAACCCGCCCTCCTCCCCCTTCTTCCCCGATCCACCTAGCTATCGGCTCTGCCACCTCCTCTCTTCCCTCGGCCCAATCCCACCTCCCTGATCTCTCTCTCTTTCTCTCCTCTCTTCCCTTGACCCAACCCCCCTCCTCCCCCTTCTTCCCTGACTGACCCGACCACTGGCTCCATCACCTCCTATCTTCCCTTGGCCCGACCCCTCTCCCTACATGTCTCTCTCTCTTTTTCTCCTCTCTTCCCTCGGCCTGCTTGACCTACCCCCTTCCTTCTCTCTCTCTCTCTCTTTCTCTCCTTCCTTCCCTCAACCCGACCCCCCTCCCTGCTCTGTCTCTCTCTTTCTCTTTCTCTCTCTTCTCTCTTTCTTTTTATCTCTCACTCTCTCTTCCCTTTTTCTCTCTCTCTTTCCTCTTTCTCTTTCTCTCTCTTCTCTCTTTCTAACTCACTATCTCTCTCATTTCATAGATGATCTCTAGCACCATCGTCTTCCTCTAGCATCGCTGCCGATGATCCTTGGAGCTCTCTATGTGACCCCCTCTCTATAGCCACGGTATGATTTTTTTAAAATTATATAGTATTATTTGTTTATCATTTATAATATTTATAATAATATATATAATTTTTATAATAAATATTATAAATACTTATTATAAAAATTATGATTATTCATTGATCGTTGGTTGTATCGATGGATGAGAGAACTCCTATCGGTTGGTTTTGGACCATGCTGGTGGGTTTTGGGCTAGACCATGCCGTGTCAGTGGTCGTGGATGGCCTTGGACTATGTTGGTGGATTCTAGGCTGGGCCGTGCCATGTCGGCAGTCGTGGATGGCTCTGAGCCATGCCAACAGCCTTGAACCATGCCGTGTCGACGGTCATGGACAACTCTTGGGCCGTGCCGGTCAATAAGAAAATCTCCATCGATGGATTCTAGGCCATGTTAGCAGCCGTGAGCTATGCTGATCGCTAAGAGAACCCTCACCCCCATCGGTGGGTTTTGGACCATACCGACAGCCTTGGGTTGTGATATGCCGGTAGCCTTGGGCCCTAGGATAATAGATTGTTTACTTACTGCTTGTTTACTTATCCTATGACTCTCAACCTTGAATCATTAAAACATAAACAAATCAACTTACTGCTTTGCTGAATGCTGCCTTAGGATGATATCGAGAACCCATAAAGCTACTTGATAGTTTTCTATGTCTTTATATACATATAAATATATAATATAGTAATGCAATATTTACTTCTTGGTTTTAGTACAAGCTAAGAAAAAGATTCTAGAAAGAATTTTTGAGGAGTTTATATCTTATTACTTTTGTTTATTGCATTGCATAACAATGGACCCGTCAATTGATTAGTACACATACCTGGTATGTGGTGCAACTCTGTTAGGAGGGGGAGGAAACCCTCACCCCCATCGATGGGTTCTGGGCTATGTCGGTGGTCATGAGCTATCCCGACCGCTAAGAGAACTCTCACCCCCGTCGGCCCCTAATAAAAAGTGAAATTATTTGGTGCTCATCACTGATTATTTATGGATGTAATTTATGTTGTAGAATTTATATCTTGTTGCTTTTGTTTATTTTGTTGCATAATGATAGACCCATCAATTGATTAGTGTACATAATCTCTGGCATCCGTACATTTATATATTTTTATATGGATGGAAGAATTATGTACAATGATCAATTAATTATCTAATTTGGATAGTTTGAGAATTGTAAATAAGTCTATAGATAATTTCAGTAATCAAACAGTACGCTTAGGATTCTGAATAAAATTTTAGATAGAAATTTTCTTTTATTCTCCCTATAAGGAAGAACTAAAAAGAAATGTTGCCAAAATTTTTTTCGATTTTTGTTGCATATCGTTTGATTACTGTAATGAACCAATAGAATTAATACAATTCCTAAATGGGATAGGACCTATCTTTATCTATTAGTTGGTGATATGATGCATTTATTGTATATCTAAAAATGATATTTACTCTACATTCCATACATGATATTTATTTCGATCCCTATTTAAGATGCATTTTTTATTTATAATGCATATTTGTTTATAATGCATTAGTATATAATATAAGTTCCATACATGATTTAATTAAAGTATCATCAATTTTTATAATAGAAAAGGGATAGATGAAGTTTAGTAGGCTCTCATCAGAATATAAGGCTTGACTTCAAAAATTTCTTGATTTTGCTATAGAAAATTTTGGAGACCATGGACTTATCCAATATTCTTATAAAAAGTATATGGATGGGCCATGGCTACCTCATCAAGATATAAATGATTACCTCACTATTTATGGATTTAAACCTAGTTATAAAATTTATTGAAATCAGCATGGTGAGGACAGGCCGCAAGAAGGCGATCAACATGATGGAAGAGTGGAACAAATGGTTCGTGATATTTTTTCATTCGTTGGCTATAATGATAGTATATCTATGTCCATGCTTGATTCTATGGTTGGTGGAATGACAAATAGTGAGGATGTGGGGAAGGTCCATAAGTTGATGGAGGATGCTAATATTTCGTTGTATCTCGGATGTGAAAAGATGGCGAAGCTTGAGTTCTTAATTCATTTGTACCATGCAAAATGCTCCAATGGGTTCAGTAATAATGGAGTGAACTGCATACTAAAGCTTTTGGAGGATATTCTTCTGGACAATGCATAAATCCCGAAGAATAATTATGAGGTATTGAAGATTATTGAACAGTTGGGCTTTACTTACACTAAGATATATGCATGTCCTAATGATTGCATGCTCTATTGGAAGGGGGATGCCAACCAAAACGAGTGCACGAGGTGCAGTGTATCAAGATGGAAACAGAATAAAGATGGCACATCATTTGTATACCTCAAATGTTGATGTGGCATTTTTCTTTGATTTCGAGACTATAAAAGTTATTTATATCGACAAGAACATCGAAGAACATGAGATGGCATGAAGAGAACCAAGCAAAAGTTGATGAATTGAGGCATCTAGCTGATGAAGAGGGATGGTAGAAGTTTAATAAAATACATCCTGATTTCACATAAGAGATACGTAATATAAGGTTGGGCTTATCATGCGATGGTTTCAACCTGTTCAAGTATATGAATACCATCCATAGTATATGGCCAGTGTTTATTCATGTTTACAACCTTCCACCATGGATGTGTATGAAAAAATCTTTTGCTTTCATGATAGTGCTCATCCCTGGACTGATGGAGGTAGGTAATAACATTGATATCTATTTGCAGCCTCTTATTGCTAAGCTGAAATAGTTATGGAGCATTCAAGATGTTCCAACTTTTGATGCTTTGCTGAATGAGTCATTCTCCATGCACGTAGTGCTTTTATGGACAATAAATGACTTTCCAGCCTATGCCCTAATGCCTAGTTAGAGCATGAAAGGTGAGCTAACATGCTTGATTTATGGAAAAAACATCCAGTCTAGAAGGTTAATACATCAGAGAAGCTTTAGCTATATAGGGCATCGATGTTTCCTTCATTGAAACTATCCATACAGAAGGGATGCATGCTTTTTCGATGGCACTATTGAAAAAGGTGAGGCACCTAGCTAGATATTTGGGAGTGAGGTGTTAAGAGAGTTGGATGGTTTTAGTATTGAATTTGAAAAAGATAATCCGATTGGTGGTAAGAAGAGGAAGCATCGATCAAAGAAAGATAACATACACTTTAATTGAAGGAAAAAGAGTATCTTCTTTGACTTGCCATATTGAAAGAGAAACTTATTGTACCACTGCTTAGATGTAATGCATATTGAAAAGAACATGTGCGAGCTCCTATTGGCAGCAATTTTGAATATTCTAGATAAGACCAAGGATGACTTGAATTCTTGATTTGACTTAAAAGAATGGGGTATTAGAAGATCACTCCATCTGGAGCTGATAAGGGGAGAATAGTGGAGGCTTCCTAATGCATGCTATATTATGAATGCCTTCGAATGGTCCATATTTTTTCATGTGTTGGAGAACATAAAGATTCCAGATGGATACTCAAGCAACATATCAAAGCGTGTGAATAGTAAGGATGTCAAACTTAAGGGATTGAAGACTCATGATTATCATGTGCTGATGTAGAAATTGATCCTAATAGCTATTCACCACGTGTTGCCAAAAAATGTCAAAATGGCTGTTATATATCTTTACAACTTTTACAGAGATATTTGTACGAAGAGGTTGCTTAAGAAAGATGTGAAGAAAATGAAGGCAAGAGTAATGACTATATTATGTAATCTAGAGAAGATATTTCTACCATCATTTTTCATGATTATGATGCATCTCACCATGCACCTTGCAGAAGAAGTTGCACTTGAAGGCCCAGTATTCTATCGATGGATGTATCCCACTGAGAGGAACATTCAAACTTTAAAATTTTATGTAAGAAATATGAATTACCTTGAGGGATACATAGCAAAAGATTATTTGGATCAAGAGTGTATGGATTTTTATACCATGTACTTAAACAAACTCGAGACATGTCGTAATCGGCCAATGAGGAATCAAGATGATTAGTATGAGCCAATTAAGCTTGTATTTGAGTCCATTCGATAGCTAGGTAGACTTTCCACTTTATATCGTCTCACTAATTTAAGCATTGAGGAAAGGAATAAGGTTCACCACTATGTACTTTTCAACTATGATGTCACTGAGCCGTACATAAGGTGAGTCACTCAACTTTATTTATTTTATAATAATTAAAAAAATATTTAATTATACCTAAATTTATTCTTTGTGCTTACATCAAATACAAGGAGGTCATAAGAGTAAAATACGATGCTCTAACTTTACAGAAGAAAAAAAAAATGCACAGCAAAGAATTTTTTGAATTATTCAAAAATCATGTAAGCGATTATATATTTTTGTCTTGTGCAACTTATTTGAACATGTTTACTAATTAGGTGTCATTTCCTTAATTAGGTATGGAGATTACCACTCGATGATGTAAGTCCTAAAGTGCATGCTCTTTTAATGGACCCTAATCGTATCGTACATGAGTATAAACAACTCATCATTAGTGGCTACAAGTTTAATATTCACAGCAGGTCCGTAAATATGGCAATACAAAATAGTGGCATAATGTTGAGCACCACCACTGGGTATTATGCTAGCTCGAGGAATTCATAGCCTCATATGGAGGATTTGAACTATTATGGAGTGGGGGAAAAGATAGTCATCTTGGACTATTATTCTAAAGAAAGGATTATATTGATGAAGTACGATTGGTTTGACATCTTATCACAGTCAGGGATGAAGACTGATGAGTATGATTTTACTCTCATCAACATGCAATGCCATCTTCGCACTGAAGAACCATATATACTTGCCTCCCAAGCTAGTCAAGTCTTCTACGTTAGTGATCCCTTGGAGTCTCAATGAGGTGTTGTTGTGAGGATGGTGCCTAAACATATGTTTGATGATACCGACGTTGATGATGATGTTGGACCATACATGCAAAGTGCTCCTCTAGGATAAAACTTATCTAGTACTATCGAGGTCCTAGATACATTTGTTAGGAGTGATGGTAATGTCTATATTGTAGATGCCAATAGGCGATAACTTCAACATTTTGGTATAAATATTAGAATCTATTTATTGATGCTCTACTAATATTATTATTCAACATGTTATATTGGTTAATGTTCATTAATGTTGTAGGTCATGATGGCACCAAAAATACCATCTAGCTTTCACCCTCACCCCTCAACGGGTTATGTGGAGCTCTATATCTGAGTCCAGTCAAAGCATCCTCCATCCACATCTGCATCGACTGCCCAGGGACCACCGACATCTACTCCTCCACCGACATCTACTCCACCAGCATTTGAGTCTCTATCGTCAGCCACATCTTCAATACATGCTCCACCCATCGATGCATCTCCACTAGCATCCACGTCACATGATCTCATAACTAGTGAGTGTATATTTTTATTATATTATTTATTTATTGATATAGTATTTGTACACTTATATATTTGCATAATATATTTTCATTGTAGGTGCATCATCTAATAGGAATTTTGTAGTCTTACACGCATGCCGCATTTGTGGAACCACCAGTATCAGGTGATGGTGCACTATGATGCAGAAGGGAGGCCAATAAGAGAGACCATGCGGGAGATGCATTCCTTTTTTGGAGTGTTTGTGAGGCGGTCCGACATTATTTTGGTAGTGCCCATAGACTGATGATTAATGGATGCTACTGTTAGGGACTAGGTGTGGAAGGAGAGATGGATAAGTGTATCTTAATTATATTTATGTATTTTATATATTTACACTATGTTTGATTAGAATAATTTTATAACTAACTTTTGATAACTTTGTGCAAAGGAGGTACAACTTTCTAGATCACGAAAGAGCTCAAGATGCCCAACTAAAAAAGATTGGAGAGTTGTACCAGGACTATAAGGTCAAGCTCTATAGAGGATGGCTCGAGCACCGACAAGACACTCCACAAGAGCTTGTTCCTTAGATACATGACTGTCCCTCGGGTCAATGGGAGGAAATGGCTAGACATTGGAGGAGCTAGAAGTTCGAGATTTAATTTCTAACTTTTAAATTTTTTAATAAACTTAAAATTATATTTAAATATTTTTTAAATATTTATTATTTATTTAAATATTTGTTAGACTATCTTCCATCAGAATTGGGAGAATCGGATAGCCCAGGAGTATACGCACACTCTTGACCGTGAGTCTATGGCCAATCATGTGCATAGAGAGGTAATGAATAGTGAATCTTACTAGATAAATTAAATTGATATTTTTTTTATATTTCTAATAAATTTATCTATTGTTATAGCTAATGAGAGATGGGATGATGCCCAACTATAGCGAGATCTTCCAATTCAACCATACGGACAAGAAGGGCAGACTGATGAATGCCATGATCGAAAGAATTTTTATAAGTAATAAATATATTAGTATGATTAGTATTATAGCATTTCTTATAATATTTTGTTTGAATTTGTAATTACAGGAGCAGTTAGATGCGCTCACGAGCGAGGGCCCAGACACCTCTGGCCTCCATGACCATCTATCTCAGGTCTTAAGACTTGAGTACTCTAAGAGGATCTGATGCAGGCCCGGACATACACTGATGAGCTACTGATTTAAGGTAAGCATCTCTTTACATGCTTTTGGTGTCATCAGTCGAGAGCAGCTTGAGGAGGCATTGGCATAGGTAGCTCAACTACGATGCGGGCAGATTAAGCTACGGCATGAGCAGATCAGGCTATGGTGTGGGCTACTCACGCTGAGGAGCACACATCTCATCTGGAGGGCATCTTGAGCGCCATGGTGATGAGGCTTAATGCATGTTTTGGAGTTGACTTCGTGGGCCTTAAGGATATGTTGGCTGATATTCCAACTCCAGCTCCTACAGCTCCAACCTCTCCAACTCCAGCTCCGGCTCCAGCTCCTCCAGCTCATGCTCCATCTTTCGATGATGATGATGATGTAGATTTAGAAAACTTCTAATATATTTTTTTAAAAAATATCATAATAAATTTTATTCAGTAATAAAATTTAAGGATTTAATAAATATTCTTATATTTATAATATTTTCTTATGTTATTAAACTACATTTATTAGGTAAAAGATATAAAAATTAAAAAAATTATATTTTTTTTATTATTCAAAAGCTATGATAGTGGTTGTAAAATCTCTACTGTAGGCATACCAACCGATGTCGTAGGTTACGTGCCAACCATTGTATTAGACCTATAGCAGCAGTTTTGTTACCACTGCTATAACCTATGATAGTGGTTCATAAATCGCTGCCATAGATTGATCTATAGCAGCGATTTTATAACTGCTACTATAGATTCTACAGTAGCAGTTACAAAATCGCTGCTATAGGCTATCTATAGTAGCGGTTATAAAATCGCTGCTACAGATCAATCTATGGCAGCGGTTTGAACAACCGCTACCATAGACCTACGATAATGGCTACAGTGGCAGTGGTTACCATAGCCTATGGCAGCAATATTCTAGGCTACAACAGTAGTTACCAACCATTGCCATAGCCCTATTTTGTTGTAGTGATTAGATCCAATTAAGTTCAAGAAAATCGTGTTAGCACACGATTGAGCCTAACATTCTTCTTCTGTCGTCTTTCTGGTTTATCTCGATTGAGCCAAATTAGATTTGACTCATCCAAAAATCCTATAGAGGTTTTTCCTAACCTAATAGGGCTTGTCCAAATTAGAATAGGGCTTGTCCTAATGAGAATAGGGCTTGTCTTGATGAGATCAGGGCTTGTCGTAAAATCATGAGATGAAATTTGGACAAAGCTCATTTGAAATCTCTGTATGGATTTGTCTTAATCTGACTGGACCTAGTCCTAGCTTGATCAAGGCTTGTTCTAACTTGATAAGGACTTGCCTGAAATCTATTAGATGGAGCTTGAAAAGTGCTTGTCCTAAATCCCATGCAATGGGAATAGGACAAGGGTCAAGAGTTGACCCAATTTGCAGGAAAGAAAGGGAGAGGGGCGTGCACCCCTGGAGACTTTCTAGGGGAGCGCACCCCCTTAGGATTTCCATGAGGGAGAGAGGGCCATGTCCCCCCTTGGATGTGTGCAAGAGAGGAGTCCCATTTAGATGGAATTTAAATGGGTCAAATGATTTGAATTTGATTCAAATTGCTTGGAGATAAGTTGCTTGCGCCATTCTATTTTCATCCTCCCATCTCCATGCCACTTTCTCCATATTTTTGTGTGATAAAAATCTAAGAAATTCAGGTGTGGGCATGGAGATCAGATGAAAAGTCCTTCTGCATGTCATCTTTGACCTGGTCAAAGTCACATGCGAAGGGACTCTTGAGTTAGTCTATAAATAAGATCTTGTGCAAGCTATTATGCATTGAAATTAATCTATGGTGAAGCCTTGCCAAAATCTTTATCTCCATACCTCCCTCATCTGATTCTTTTCCCTTTTCCATGCCCAAGAGTCAGGAAAAACTTGCGAGCAAAGATCAAGTCCTGTTGGTGCGAAGATCAGTGAGAGACGATAGTATTCGTGAGACGAATGCGCAGCCTTTGGAGTTTGATTTGAAGGCTCTATGGAAAGATACTAATTTTATCTTTGGAGATCAGATCCAGTAGGAGATGACATCTAGATCTGGCTAGAGTGGACTTCGGTAGATGCTAGGTACATGCATGGCTAGATCCAGAACCTCGGCAACAATAGATCATCATTACAGGATGAACGATTCACCCCATTAAGTGATATTATATATCATTATTTTTATTTTTATTTTTGCTTCTAATTTTAGATCAATTTAATCAAATTTGAGAACTCTTAGATTTGATCGGATCATGAAAGATTTTTAAATATTTTGCCATAAATCTAATTTGATCAGATAGAACCTGCGGCAGGAAAACCTAGTTTTTCCTTTAACTAGTATCAGAGCTAGGTAGCCGATTCCAGATCTCTCTTTAGTTTTGATCTAAAATTATTTTTATGATCTGATTATTTGATTTTTAAATATTATATGAGATGTAATCAGATTTGAAATAAAAAATTATATGTTTTAAATTTAATATATATTTGATATATACGATGCATGTTCTAGTCTAGATCTGTAGTTTTATATCATGAAAGTTTTCAAATATATTTTAGATTAGATCTAATTTAATTTTTATAATTTTATCATTTAAGTTTTAGATGTTACATTAGATGTAATCAGATCTAAAACATAAGATCTAATTTAAAATTTTGATATATATGATATAGGCAGTGCACATCTAGCCTAGATCTATGGTTTTATGTCATAGTCTGGATTTAAAAATTTTAATGAAATGTTCTGGATCTAAAAATTTTAATGAAATATTTATTTAATTTTATAAAGATTATATAATCTGATATATTTAATTTTAGATATTATATCAGATGTAATTAGATCTGAAATCAGTAGTTGCATAAAATTTTCATATATATGCGATATATTTGATGCATGTCTAGACTAGTTCTATATTCTATGCTATGAATTGTCTAGAATAAAATTTTTATTTGATATGATCATTTAACATTTTATTTTTAGATGTTACATAAGATGTAATAGATCTGAAACATGCATGTGAACATTTAAAATTGATGCATGATATGTATGCGAAACATGTATAGATTAGATCTTAAATTATGTAATAGTTATATGTTTTAGATCTAATAGATTTTACAGTTCCTATTCTGATTAAGGCATTTTCCTTGGCCGTTCGATCATAAGAGTAAGAAAGATTTAAAGGCCCTCTCTTCTCATTCGATGGGGTGCTCTTATGGCATGTAGGGGTACTACACGTTTGTCCTTAATCAAAAAATAAAATTTACTTTTCTGCAAAATCCTGGAGCCTAAAATTCTAGGATTTTTTTATACATATTTTATTTTTGAATCCTTGGACTTGATTTGGAATTAAGTTTATGAAATAAATTAGGTTTAAAATTATGAAATTTTAGATCTAAGACACCTTCATAAAACATGGGTTCAGGTGTGGGTAGCTCAATTAGGTTTATCGATTGATCAAATCGAATCAAGAGTTGGTTAGGTGGGATCAAGAGTGCTTAGAATTGATCAGTCCAATAGGATTAAGTCTAGGTCAAGGTCTACTCACAGTCACATGTGGTTGACCAAGTCAAGACCTAATTTGGCTTCGTGGTTCGAGCTTGGATTGTAGACTAATCCGATTAGTTCTAGTTTGACAAATCGATGTCTAACGTAAGTTTGGAAGATATGATCAATGGTCTTTAATTGGAAGCTACTTGATCTGAATACGTTCACAGTGAGTTAATGGCATATTCCTCCCGCTGATCTCACTTACCTAGTCGATTAGGTCGATCTAATTCTAGTTTGAGGTGGCTTATCATTTGGGCTAACTCATGCTGCTAGATTAGTAATAATTATTATGATTAATTCAAGTTGTGTCTAGAAGACCTAAATCAAATCTTTCTAAGAAAATATTAAGTCATAGAGCTTCCACCATTGTAGATGTCGGGCCCTTCTCCGAGTTGATTGTTCTCGATTGGTTACAGTGGTTCAGTTGCATCGAAAAGATGCAACCATGTCTATTAGGCATCAGATGCTATGGGTTGGAGGATGAATTGAGCTCAATATTCTGGATATGATGAGGGACCCAATCAGGAATTTAATTCATGCAAATGGTGGGTCTAACTTAACTAAGGAGTGGAGTAATATTTCGAGCATGGTGAGCTTCATGAATTAGAGATCAGATTTTGGAGCATCATGTATGGAGAAATATTGGATAAGAATTATCCACTAATTGGTTGATCCATCACTAATAACTATTAGGTGAGATGGTGAGCCAGTTGGTGGGACCACACCACCTACTAAAAATCAATAATCATGAAGATTTTCATATCTCTACCTAGGGAGTGTAGGGATCTGAGAAAATAGTGA
Source organism: Cocos nucifera (assembly GCA_006176705.1). Taxonomy (NCBI): domain Eukaryota; kingdom Viridiplantae; phylum Streptophyta; class Magnoliopsida; order Arecales; family Arecaceae; genus Cocos; species Cocos nucifera. The sequence goes on along the minus strand of QRFJ01001549.1, from coordinate 633,893 downwards.
GAGCCTAATTTGTTTAAAAATAAAACTCCTAAATAATTTGGTCGAGTCAAATTACAAGTCTAACTAGAAACTTTGACTCTTATAGAAAAATGTCTACGTCTAAACTCCAAGCCCGAATCTTAGATACCTATAGATTGATCGAACCAAATTATAAGGATTGGCTAAGGAACTTCAAAATTATTTTGTGTTCGAAAAAGTAGATCTATGTATTGGACTAAGACCCCCCCTTTACCAACATGTTCGACTGCAGATCAAAGAGCATCTCATGAAAAATGGTCGAACGATGATAACAAGGTCGGATGGTACATGTGGGGCTCAATGTCTAAAGAGTTGTAGCACCAACTTGGAGATATTAAGACTACTCACCAAATATTGGCACACCTGCAAGAGTTGTTTGGTGAACAGAGTCGCACAGCATGTTATCAAGTTTCAAGAAAATTTTTTAAAGTGCAAATGCATGATGGGCCGTCAGTCCAAATTTATTGCTTGGTGATGATCAAGGACCTAGAAGAGCTTGAGAAGCTTGGTGTCTTGATGGACAAAGATCCACAGATTGATATGATCCTATAGTCCTTGAATGATTCATATGGCTAGTTCATCATGAAATTTCATATGAATAAGCTCAAGTGCACCTTGGCCTAATTAATGAATATGCTGGTTATTGCTAGCAAACTTTGAAGGGTTAAAAAGGCACATTCTTGCTATAAACCAGACTTCTTTCGACAGAAAGTTTCTTAGAGAGAAGAAGTCCATGAAGAAGCAGAAAATAGAAGAAAAAAAGAAGGACGAGCCAAAGAAGATGGTCGTGGAGAAGGAAAAGTATTTTCATTGTAACTTTGATGGTCATTGAAAGTGAAACTACCCTACATACCTGGCCAGCCTCAAGAACAAGAAGGAAGGAGGACCAAAATAGATCTAGGGATAGTATCAACAAAAGGTATCTATGGCATCTTAGGCTAGGTCATATAGCCCAAGACAGGATTAACAAATTAGAGAAATCCAGACTAATGAGTCCATTGGCTTTTGAGTCATATTCGATTTATGAATCATGCCTTTAAGGCAAAATGACCAAGCTTCCTTTTGTAGGGCATAGGAAAAGGGCCATAGACCTACTTGTCCTGGTATATATAGATGTGTATAGCTCATTCGATGTACCGATCAGAGGTAATTATATCTACTTCATTAACTTTAAAAATAATTTATCTCAGTACGAATATGTGTACGTAATGCGACATAAGTCTGAAGACTTTGAAAAGTTCAAAAAATTTAGACATGAAGTGGAGAAGCAAATCAAAAAGCCTATTAAGATTCTTCAATCAGATCGAGGAGGTGAAAATCTTAATCAAAAATTTTTGGACTATCTCAAGAACAATGGATTGTCTCATAGTGGACTCCACCTAGAATGTCTCAACTCAACGAGATTTCAGAATGGAGAAATTGGATGCTATTGGATATGGTCTGATCCATGATGAGCTTGACAAATCTTTCTGAGTTTCTTTAGGGACATAGTTTAATGACAGCTATCTAATTACTAAATAGGATTCCATCTCAAACCATTCCTACTACACCGTCTGAGATATAGCATCATAAAAAGCCAAGTCTAAGTCATATCAGAATTGGAGTTGTCCAGTGGCAAACAAGTTAGAGTCTTGGTCCCTTAGAGCTCGATTTATTGGATATCCTAAAAAATTATTAGGATATTACTTCTATCTCCTAAAAGACCATAATGTGATTATGAGTCGACATGCTAATTTTATTGAAAAATAGTTTGTTCAAGATGGTAGCATCGAAAGATAGATTAGGCTCGAGGAGAAAATCTCTGAAAAGCAACAAGCCAAGGAACCTGAGGAACCCAGACAGTCTAAGCCAACCCTAACACTACCTCCTCCATCTCGTAGATTAAGTAGGATTTTTCATCCTCCTGAGAGGTACTTAGAAACTGTTCAAGAGAATATAGAGGAAATATTCCTTATGAAAAATAGGGTTCATGATGATGATCCAAAATTCTATGATGAGGCGATATCAGATATTGACTTTGAGAAATGGCTACAGGTAATGAAGTCAAAAATTGATTTAATGTGCTCAAACCAAGTTTAGATCTTAGTAGATCCACCTAATGGTATTGTACCTATTGGATGTAAATGGATCTTCAAGAAAAAATAGATGCAAATGAAAATATGGAGACATTCGAAGCTAGGCTAGTAGTGAAAGGATATAGTCAGTATAAAGGCATTGACTATTGATAAGAGCGCGATGTTGTCATTAAGACACCATGTTTATCAGTTTAATTTTAACTTTTTTAATAATTTAAAAATATGTAGAAAGCAGTGAGTCGGATCGAATCCACAAAGAAGATAGTATTTTAGTTTTGAAATCTTTGATTTTATAATAAAAAAAGAGTTTTAAAAATAAATTTAAAGTTGGAAAATAGAATTATAAATAAAAAGTAAAAATTAAATGATATAAAAAATTAAACTTGGTACTAAGATCTACTAGTTAGATCTTAGCATCTACTTACATAAAAATAAAAGGTAATAAATTTAAATTTATAATAAAAATAAAGAGAATGAAATTTAAAGAGTAGAAAAGTAAATTTTGCATTAATTAAAATTGATTTAGAATTTAAATATATGAAATTTAAAAAAAATAAAAATAAAAATTAAAAATAGCTGATCTTGATCTTGGATCGATGTTGGCATTGAGATGGTGTAGTAGTCAGCTCTTCCTCTTGGCACCATCTGCCTCGAAGCATCCACGAATCCCAAGCATGGCTCTAACCTATACCATCATCTTTTCATGATCGAAAATAACTTTTCTTAGAGGCCTGTGGTCTTATTTATAGGTGCTGGAGGGCTGGAGTATTTTCTTCTAGGCAATGTGGGACTAAAGAATAGTTTGATCCACAAATATGGAACAAATCCATATGAAATAGAATTAGTCTTTGGATCAAATTCTATGCAGTTTTATGAGTTCTGACCATCAAATCTTGATCAAATGGTCCCAAATTGCTAAAAATTAATATATAATAGCCCAGATTAAGTCAAAATTATTTCTAGCCACTGGATCGGATTAATATATAATAGCCCAGATTAAGTCGAAATTATTTCTATCCACTGTGCCATGGTCCCAATCACGTCTCTTCGTATAATCAGATCTAAATCTGATTGGTAGGATGACATCATCTGATCCAATCAAATGAGAGTCCCTCTCAAACATCCTTGGGTGGCACCAAGATTGGTCAAAGTAGAGTCTTAGGTGCCCCTAAGTTTATTCAATGAAGCAACCTAGAGTCCCATCTGTATGGGACTCTAGGTGTCATCATCCTTGGGTGCATGCCTCCCTAGGCATGCACCCCCTCTCTTTCCTCCTTTTAGTAGGTGGACAAAGGTCAAATCTCAGATGGGACTCTAGGTGTCATCATCCTTGGGTGCATGCCTTCCTAGGCATGCACCCCCTCTCTTTCCTCCTTTTAGTAGGTGGACAAAGGTCAAATCTCTCTCCTATGTGTGCATGACACATGGGTAGATGTCTAAGTGTCAAAGGTCAACATTTGACCAAAGTTAAAAGACAAGAATTAATAGTAACAAAAAATGGCAGGTGTTGTCTTAAATTTATCTCATAAATTAAGACAACCCTTTTCTGATCTGGACAAACTTTAGTCAGACCAAGTAAAGGTGCCTAAGTGAGCCCAAACACATTTGGCTCAATCGAGATAAATTTTAATGATTATTGAAGGTGAATATTAGGCTCAATCATGTGCTAACACGATTTTCTTGAACCTAATTGAATCTTATTCAAATCAATTGAACTGGATTAGTCCAATTGATGATATCTAGATCTAAACCCTTGTTTGTATGACCTAGTTAGGTTCAGTTCTATATGGTAATGGGATATGTCATGATCTCTATCATTGACATCATCAAAATACCTTTCGATGGATCAGAACTTTTCTGATTCAGACAACTAGTATGATCGATCATCCAAATCATTCTAATTGCTCCTAAAATCCACTAGTGACACCTAGCAGTATATGATGGTAACCCATCAGAACTGAGAACAAACCTTTCGGTGTAGTTACCTGTGTGATTAAGTTCCTCTATCTTGAGTCTCGATCGGATTAGGGTTAAGGTAAACTCGTCAAACCCGAATATCCATCATATGATTAACCATTCGATTCAAGTCCAATATGAAAACCTTAATAGAAACTCTTTCTATTATTTTACTCTGCCATGGCCATGGGCTTATGGATTTGATTCTTATGGTCATCATAGGGCTACTCCTCGTCCACCGAGGTAGATAAATTTCCTATTGGTGCAATCCAATTCCTACAATGAACATGCTATAGCCGACATACACCTCAGGATTCCGAATGGCTAGGAGACTGAGTTATGGTGTAGTAAAACTATAACACCCTCAAGGTGAACTGTCGATGCACCTCAGTTCAAAGAACCAGATACACAACTGTAGCTTTCAGTCATCGATGAGAAGGTAGACTTTCTAATGACTGCTCGAGGTGGTCACGCTCAGTGCCCTCGTTCTCTAATGAGTACTTATACTCTCTCTCCGATGTCTCTATACCATAGACTCAGGACTCATCTACTATAAAGAAACGATTGTACACCAACCTTTTGGATCAACCACTATCCTCATGATGATCCTATAGTTGGAAGCATTTTATGAGTTAATAACAAAAATTCATGTCTTAAATTTTCAACTCTTGAAAATATGAACTATCGTTACCATTAACTCAAGGGATGTATCACAGATACTAAATACACATTATGATAGAAAATAATTTATTTTATTATTTATAATCAAAATTATAATTTTACCCTTTGAAGTGTATAACAAGTGTCAGCCAATTCTGATTTCTAGGGCACATATATCTAACAATCTCCCACTTGACCTAAAGCCAATTGGCTATAGTTCTAAGTCCCATCTTCTCAAGATGGGCTTTGATCTTTTGGTGACCTAATGGCTTTGTGAGTAGATCCACCGCATTGTCGTGGAGTCGACTCTCTTGACCTCGACGTAACCTTTCTCGAGGTAATCACGGATGAGGTGGTATTGCCACTCGATGTGCTTGGATTTCTAATGAGACCTTGGCTTCTTAGCAAGGACTATGGTGCCATTATTATCATAGTATAGAGGAATGGCATCTGATGGCATCACTCCGATCTCTACAGCAAACTTTTTATACCAGAATGCCTCCTTCGCAGCTTTTGATGCAGTGATGTACTCTGCTTTCATGGTGGAATCTGCTATCACTATCTGCTTGAAACTCTTTCAGCTGACCGTACCATCATTACACACAAACAGACTCTCAGATGTCGACTTTCAATCATCTACATTGGACATAAAATCCGAGTCTGTATACCTCTGGACTTGGACTTCTCCATTATCAAAAATCAACAATATATCCTTAGTTCTTCTTAAGTACATAAGGATACATTTCACAAAAGTCCAGTGTTCTTTGCCCGAATTCGACTGATATCTATTCGTGATACTCACAACATGAGCTATATCAGGTCGTGTATATAACATGGCATACATGAGGCTCCCTATTGCTGAAGTATAAGAAATCTTGCACATGCATTCTATTTCCTCAGATGTGCTAGGGCACATCTTCTTGGAGAGATGAATGCCATGTTTGAAGGGTACCAAACCCCTCTTAGAGTTTTTCATGCTAAACCTCTTTAGCACTTTCTCTATATACATCTTCTATGAAAGTCCTAGCATCCTATTCAGTCTATCTTTATAGACCTTAATTTCTAGAATAAAGGATGCTTCTCCTAGGTCTTTCATGGAGAATTATTTGGATAACCACATTTTAACTGTGGTCAACATGGGAATATCATTTCCAATAAGGAGGATATCATCCTCATATAATATAAGAAAGACAATAGCACTTCCACTGAACTTTTTGAAGATACATGGTTCCTCCTCATTCTTGATGAAATCAAACAATTTAATCATATCATTAAAATGAGTATTCCAGCTCCGAGATGCTTGCTTAAGTCCATATATGGACCTTTGCAACTTGCATACCTTATGATCAGCATCACTCGATGTAAAACCTAGCGGCTGTTCCATATAAATATCTTCCTTAAGGTATCCATTTAAGAATGCCATTTTCACGTCTATTTGCCATATTTCATAATCAAAATAGGCTGTAATAGTAAGCAATGTGCGGATGGATTTTAGCATAGCTACTAGCGAAAAGGTATCCTAATAGTCAATGCCTTCACGTTGACTATACCCTTTTGCTACTAATCCAATTTTGAATGTCTCCACATTCCCATCTGCACCAATCCTTTTTTTGTAGATCTATTTACACCCAATAGGTACTATACCTTCTGATGGATCTACCAAGGTCCAGACTTGGTTTTAGTGCATCGAGTCAATTTCTGACTTCATTGCCCTTAACCATTTCTCGGTGTCGATATCCGATATTGCCTCGTCATAGATTTTGGGATCATCATCATAAACCCCATTACCTATGAGGAACATTTCCTCTATTTCCTCTAAAATAGTACTTAAGTACCTCTTAAGAGAATGAAAAACTCTTTTCGATCTATGAGATGGAGGAGATAGTGATTGTATTGGTTCAACCTGATTTGGTTCCATTTGGTCCTCAGCTCATTGCTCTTATGAGACTTTCTCCTTGAGCTTAATTTGCTTTTCAATGCCTTCATCTTGAATAAACTATTTTTCAAGAAAGATGGCATGCCGACTCACAATCATATTGTGATCTTTTGGAAAGTAAGATAATATATCTTAATAACTTTTTAGGATATTCCTATGAATCGCCCTAAGAGATCTGAAGTCTAACTTGTCTGCTTGTTGTCTTTTGACATGAGCCAGACAACCCCAAATTCTAAGATGACTCAGACTTGATTTCTTACCATGTCATATCTCATATGGTGTGGTAGAAATAGTTTTAGAGGGAACTCTATTCAGTAAAGTAATATCGCAAGTGTAGAGACTATGTCCCCAAAGACCAAATTCAGAAAGAATCTATGAACGCTCTTCATGCAGTCGGATCAATCTATAGGTTCCGGATTTTTCCATTCTAAAACTCTTTGAGTTGAGAGTTCCAGTGTGAGTCCAATTGAGAGATTATGCCATTTTGCTTGAGATAGTCAAGAAATTCTCGACTAAGGTATTTACCTCCTCGATCTAATTGAAGAACCTTAATGGATTTTTCAGTTTGCTTTTTGACTTCATGTCTGAATTTCTTGAACTTTTCAAAGGCTTCAGACTTGTGTCTCATAAGATACACATACCCATACCGAGACAAATCATCAGTAAAGGTTATGAAGTAGACAAAATTGCCTCTAGCCTATACATCAAATGGGTTGCACACATCAGTATGTACTAGGGCAAGTAAACCGTGACCCTTTCCCCATGTCCTACAAAAGAAAGCTTAGTCATTTTGCCATGAAGACAAGATTCACAAATTGGATATGACTCGGAAGTCAACGGACTTAGTAGCCCAATTTTTTTTAATTTGTTAACCCTATCTTTTGCTATATGACTTAGTCTAAGGTGCCATAGATACCTATCATTTGGACTATCTCTAGGTCATTTTGTTCTTATGGCATTCACATTTTGCTCGATATTAAAAATAGATACATCAATATATAATTGATAGAGATCATTAATGAGAAAACCACTTGCAATTTTATTTCTTTCATAAAGAATATTACAATGGTCCTTAAGAAAACTAATTTTATAGCCTTCTTATGCTAAACATGAAATAGAAATCCAATTTCTGTTTGCAGCAGGCACATAGTAACAATCCCTAGGTACTAAATCTAAGCCAGATGGTAGTCGAAGAGGATAGGTTCTCACGACCACAGCAGTAACTCTTGCTCTATTTTTTATGCATAGGATCATCTCACCATCTCTCAGCCTCCTACTATCCTCAAGATCCTACATAGAAGTGCACAAATGAGCACTAAAATCAGAGTAAAGCACTTAACTGGATGCAGAAGAAATCGTAAGGTTAGATTCAATAACGAGCATACCTCCAGAAGGACCTACATCCTTCTTATTCTTCAGGGTGGCCAGGTAAATAGGACAGTTTCGCTTTCAGTGGTCGCTTGTGTTATAATGGAAATACTTTTTTTTGTCAGCGGCCTTCTTCTTTAGCTCTGTCTTTTTCTTCTTTCCACCTTCCATCTTTTGCCTTTTCACAAACTTCTTCTTCTTTCCAAAAGACTTTTTCTTGGAAGAAGTCCGTTCTATAGCAAGCACTGAGCCTTTAGAACCTTTCATAGAAAGCTCAGCAGTAACCAGCATGTTCATAAGTTTGGCCAAAGTACTTTAAAGTTTATGCATATGGTAGTTCATGATGAATTGCCCATACGAATCAGTCAAGGATTGCAAAATTATGTCATTCTGCAGATCCTGATCTAACTTCACTTCAAGCTTCTCAAGCTCTTTCAAGTCCTTAATCATCATCAGACAATGATCTTGGATTGACTGCCCATCATGCATCTTAGCCTTAAAAAGTCGTTTAGTGATTTGATATTTGGCTATGCGACTCTATTCACCAAACAACTCTTGTAGGTGAGCCCATTTGGCGGACAGTCTTGATATCTTCATGTTGGCGCTGAAGCTCATCAGACATCGAGCCCAACATGTAGTATCTGACCTTGTTATCTTCATCCATCCATTTGTCGAGAGATGCTCTCTATTCAATAGACGGACGAACTGGTAAGGTGGGGAGATCCTGGTCCAATACATGAATTAACTTCTCAAAACTCAAAATAATTTTGAAGTTCCAAAGTTAATTCTTGTAATTGGATCCGGTTAGTCTATGGGTGTCCAGGATATGGGCTAGTGGATTGGATGCAGACATTTTTTTATAGAGAGTCAAAGTTTTTAGTTAGATTTTATAATTAAGACTTAACCAATTTATTTAAAAATTTTATTTTTAAATAAATTAGCTCTCACTATTTTCTCGGATCCCTATACTTCCTTTGTAGAGATGCGAAAATCTCCATGATTAATGATTTTCAATGGGTGGTGCAGTCCCATCAACTAACTCATCACCTCACTTAACAGTTATTGGTGATGGGTTAGCCAATGAGTGAACAACTCTTGTCCAATGATTCTCTAATCATGGTGCACCCAAACTTGATCTCTAATTCATGAATCTTACCACGCCCAAAATATTGATTCACTTCTTAGTTAAGTCAGACCCACCATTTGTACAGATTGGATTCCTAATTGGGTCTCTCACTATATCCAAAATATTGAGCCCAATCCATCCTCCAGTCCATAGCATCCAATGCCTAATAGACATAGTTACGTCTTCTCGGTGCAACTGAACCACTATGACCAATCGAGAACAATCAACCCTGGGAAGGGCCCGCATATCTACAATGGTGGAAGACCTTAGACTTAATCTTTTTTAGGGAGATTTGATTTAGGTCTCTTTAAACTTAACTTACAATAGCCATAACAATTATGACTGACCTAGTGGCATGGGTTAGCTCGGATTGTTAACCACCTTAGATCAGGACTGGATCGACAAATATGGATAAGTGAGATCGGTGGAAGGGATATGCCATTAACTCGACAAGAATGCATTTGAGTCGAGTAGCTTTCAATTAAAAACCAATCGGTCGTATCTGCTAAACTTATTTTAGACACCAAATTATTAAGCTAGAACCAATCAGGTTAGCCTACAATCCAGACTTTAACCACTGAGCCTAATTAGGTCTTAGCTTAATCGATCACTCGTGATTCGATCTTGACCCAGACTTAATCCTATTAGGCTGGTCAATTTAAGCACTCTTGATCCCATCTAGCCAACTCTTGATTTGGTTTGATCAACCGCTAAACCTAATTGAGCTACCCAAGCTTGAACCCAATTTTATGAATGTCTTAAATTTAAAAATTCTTAATTTTTAGACTTAATATATTTCATAATCTTAATTCTTAATTAAGTTTAGGGTTCTTAAATAAAACATATAAATAAAATCCTAGAATTTCAGGATCTAGGATTTTGCAGAAAATAAGTTTTTAGATTTCTGATTAAGGATGAATGCGCAGCACCCCTACTCATCATAATAACACCCTGTCGAATGGAAGGAGAGGGCATTTAAACTCTACTTTATTCTTATGACCAGATGGCCAAGGGGAATGCCCTAATTAGAAATATGAAAACTACAAAATTAGTTAGATCTACATCATATATCTTATATATAAGATTGATCTAACTTTAAACATATTTTGCATACATCTTTATGTATCATATCATGCATGTTTTTAGATCTAAATTATCTCATAATCATCTAAAAAATCAAATTTAAATTGATCTTATCAAAATAAATCTATTCTAGACAATTATGTAGAACTATTCTACAACTACTCTAAACATGCATTCACCATATCTCATATGAACAAAAAATAAATAATTTTATTTTCTATTTTTTAGATCTTATTATAATATTTATAACATCAAAAAATAGTAAATAAATAGATCTAAAAATTATAATTAATTAAATTAAATTATGATCATGCAAGACTATACATTGAACAATTCTATTCTACAACTAGTCATGCATCTCATACAACTTAGATCTATATTATTTAATTTCTTAATTTTTTTGATTTTACATCTAATCATATTTTATGTGAACTCTAAAATTACTTAATTATTAAATCAAAAATAACTTAAATTTAGATCTAAATTATTTATGGGAACCTGGCTATGATACTAGTTGAAGAAAAAATCCTATTTCCAGGTCAGATTCGTTCAGATCTGATTTGACCAAGAGGAATATTTCAAAAAAATTTTCTCTTAGATCTAAATCAGATATAATACATTTCATATCTGATTGGATAGATTTAATAATTAAAATAAAAATAAATTAAATTAGATTTAATTTGTACCTTATTATTGGGTAATCCTATTATCCTATGATGATCCTGTTGATTGCCTGAGGTTCTAGATGCAGCCACACAATCGCCTGGCCTCTACCGGTATCCACTCGGGTAGGATCTAGAGATCTTCTCAATTTTTTCTTCAAAGATTAGATCTGGATCTGATCTTGAAGGTCTTTAAAATAATTTTTGAAGATCCAATGTGGTTTCTTGCAGCAGTGCTGCCTTCTTCCTTTCTTATCGCCTTTCTCTTGCCTGGATCGCACCAAACTGAAGCCCAAAGCCTCTTGGACATGGAGAGGAGAGAGAAGATCAAAGGTAGGTATGGAGAAGAGGGGAGAGGGGCTATGTGGCATGGGCAAGGGAAGAGCTCTTGAAACCTAGGCGTACATAGGGTTTATATAGACCTTGCTGCGCCATGCAGTGCCACATCATCCCGATCAATCACGTCTCTTCGTGTAATCAGATCTAAATCTGATTGGCGAGATGACATCACCTAATCCAATCAGATGAGAGCCCCTCTCAAACATCCTTGGGTGGCACCAAGATTGATCAAAATAGAGTCTTAGGTGCCAACTAAGTTTATTCCATGAAGCAACCTGGAGTCTCATCTGTATGGGACTCCAGACATCATCATCCTTGGGTGCACGCCTAGGGAGGCATGCACCCCCTCCCTTTCTTCCTTTTAGCAGGTGGACAAAGATCAAATCTCTCACCTATGGATGCATGACACATGGGCAGATGTCTAAGTGTCAAAGGTCAATGTTTGACCAAAGTCAAAAGATAAGAATTACCAGGTGATGAAAAATGATAGGTGTTGTCTCAAATTTATCTCATAAATTAAGACAACCTTTTTCTAATCTGGACAAGCTCCAGTTAGACCAAGTAAAGGTACCTGAGTGAGTCCAAATATATTTGGCTCAGTTGAGATAACTTTTAATGATTGTTGAAGGAGAATATTAGGCTCAATCGTGTGCTAACACGATTTCCTTGAACCTAATTGAATCTTATTCAAATCAATTGAACTGGATTAGTCCAATTGAGGATATCTAGATCTAAACCCTTATTTATGTGATCTAGTTAGGTTCAGTTCCATATGGTAATGGGATATGTCATGATCTCTATCATTAACATCATCGAAACACCTTTGGATGGATCAAAACTTTTCTGATTCAGACAACTAATATGATCGATCATCCAAATCATTCTAATTGCTATCAAAATCCACCAGTGACACCTAGTAGAATATAGTGGCAACCCATCAGAACTGAGAACGAACCTCTCAGTGTAGTTACCTATGTGATTAAGTTCCTCTATCTTGAGCTCCGATCGGATTAGGGTTAAGGTAAACTCATCAAACCCTAATATCCATCATATAATTAATCATTCGATTCAAGTCCAATATGAAAACCTTAATAGAAACTCTTTCTATTATTTTACTCTACCATGGCCATGGGCTTACGGATTTAATTCTCATGATCATCATACGGCTACTCCTCATCCACCAACTAGATAGATTCTCTATTGGTGCACTCCAATTCCTACAATGAACATGCTATAGCCAACATACACCTCAGGATTTCGAATGGCTAGGAGATCGAGTTATGGTGTAGTCAAACTATAACACCCTCAAGGTGAACTACCGATGCACCTCAGATCAAAGAAGCAGACACACAACTGCAGCTTCGAGCCAATCATCGACGAAAAGGTAGACTTCCTAATGACTGCTTGAGATGGTCACACTCGGTGCCCTCGTTCTCTAATGAGTACCTATACTCTCGCTCAAGTGTCTCTACACCATAGACTCAAGACTCATCTACTATAAAGAAGCAATTGTATACCAACCTTCTGGATCAACCACCATCCTCATGATGATTCTATGATTGGAATCATTTTGTAAGTTAATAATGAAAATTCATGTCTTAAATTTTTAACTCTTAAAAATATGAACTATTATTACCATAACTCAAGGGATGTATCACAGACACTAAATACTCATTGTGATAGAAAATAATTTATTTTATTATTTATAGTCAAAATTATAATTTTGCTCTTAGAAGTGTATAACAAGTGTCAGCCAATTCTGACTTCTATGGCACACTATCTAACACTTTCTACAGTCTTGATTCTCCGACTTTGGTTTCTTGCTTCACCTTGTGTTCTAGATCTTTGAAGCACCAACCAAGCCCCTAAAATCTCTAGAGCCAACCCCTTGATTCCTTCCATGGCCTCTCAAAGCTTGGGAGCACCATAAATCCTCACAATCTCCACCTTGGTTCTCCCAAGCCTTGGCAAACCTCTCGGCAATGACCTCCTACATGATCCCACTATCCTTGTGCAATCGACAGCATCTATGCAAACATCACCTCCATCAATCCTCTTCAGCTGTTGTGCACCCTTGAGACCTTTTGGATGATTGCCTCCACCACTAAAGACCTATGCTTGCACCTCTGCACCATCCTGAAATTGTAGGATCCCTTCTGCTTAGCAGCTGCATCACTTTTTCTGAACTTTCCTGAAGAACCCATAATATTCTTATACCGGCACTTGCTATAATCCCTGACATGGTCTTCTCAGAACTACGTATGTCCTCCTGCACATGCCGCTCCATCTGAAACTATGCATCAACGGTGCTGGTGCTAGGATATCGATCTTTCCGCACACCTCTGCTCTGAACTCATGTCAAATTTTTCTCCAATTGTGAAGCCACCTCTCCGAAGTTCCACCTATATTTGAAGTCCGTTTGATGCCATAAAAGCTGACTCTATCATCAAGTCCCTCAAGGCCAACCACTAAACGCTGCACTATTGAGCCTGCCAGTGCACCTCAAACACCATCGTTGCCCCTTCGAACCCTCCGCACTCCATGGATCCCTTCGAAGCTATCTCGGATGCCTCCACAACCCATAAAAAACTTTGAAACCCAAGAGCTCATCCAACTCTTCTGAATCCAGCAACTGAATCCTAAAAAATTCCACCCTAGTCCTTCTCTTCTGCCTCTACACCAGCCATTGCTTCAGTTGCGCTTGGAGAACCATCCTCCACATGAACCGTGACTCTTCTTGGTGCTCCTACAAAAGAAACCTGATCCATGATACTCTTGACTGCTTGAGACCTCCTGGTGCTCTCTAAGACCTCCTGGCTCTCCCTGAGACCTGCTCTCAATCTCTCTTAGAAGCCCCTGACATCATCTGCTGAGATACACTCCTTGGCTGCTACACCGCCGAGCCTTTCTCAGCCCCTGTGCCTTCAAGGTAGCGCTCCTGCAGCACTCCAGTGCTCCTTGACTCATCTCTATGCTGCTCTACAACCGCCCAGCCCTAACCTACTGGACCTCCATGGATCATCCATCTCCATCACTCCCAAGGCTTCATAAATTCATGCTCTGGTCGAACCACTAAATACATCTTCAACTACTTTTCTACCTTCCAGACACCAAAGGACGTATAGTTGCTTTTTCAGCCTTCCTTCGACCATTACCCTTTAGAAAATCTCTCTTCAATAGCCCTACACTACCCATCTTTCTAGAAAACCCCGATGTTCTCTACTGAGATACCTCCCTCGACTACTGCATCGTCGAGCCTCTCTCAGCCCTGCATCTCCAGGAAAATGCTATTGTAGCACTCCAGTGCTCCCTGCCTGTCATATAACCATCATACACCCCGGTCTTTCCACCAAGATCGATCAGCAAATCATGCACCAAATCCTTCCATCTCGAGAAAATTTCTTTCCATTAATCCTCTCAACCTCCACCTTCAACCTGCTGCTCCTGGTTGGCCAAACCACAACAATAACAAAGATAGATTTGAGACATACCGTGGAATCCTTGTACAGATTTTTGATTTCACCTTGTACGACTTCTTCTTTCCTTCCATGCACCATCAGGCTCTGATACTAGATGTAAGCGCATCAACTAGAATCACCTCTCTCTGATACCAATTGATGTTCCATGATATCGCTCAAACACCAATTATCCTTAGCATCACAAGCCCCGATACCATGTTGCAGAAGCTCCTGATCTTTAGCATGGATCTTAAGAAATCCGTGACATTCTCTATGGGCAGCACACCACCGATCCTCCACTTGAATCTGTGATGGGGCACCTCCCTCCTTGGGCTTAAGGGAGACATCCCCCTTCTCTAGGCCTTCTTCAAGAATCCTAGGGTGGCAACTCTAAAGAGAAGAGAAAAAGATAGTTGAGGGAGAAAAGGTCTATATTCTATAGCATTCTAAAATCCTAATACAACCTATGTATGTATACATAGCCATTAGATCCGACCAGAAAACTCTCCGACTAATCCAATACATGAAAGCACTCATTGAGCCCATGTACACCCATGTCTCCCATGCTCTCATCCTCTAGATTTAGATCCAATCCATACATAAATTAGCCTCCTTAAGACCTCTCAAACCAGATCTTAAGACCCCTAGAATCAACCCAGACCCTAGCCCAAAATAGACCCTCGCATAACTCTGCCCATGCACTGAGTTGGCTCAATCTCAACACTGAGCCGGTCCAGTCCTGTGCCGTGCCAGCAGTCCTAAACGTGTAACTCTCTATTTTGCTTGTGCATTGAGATTTAGCTGACCAAGTTTTGGACTGAGCTAGCTAACCTGCAGAAAATCTTCTTTCTATAATCTTGATTCTCCAGCTTTGGTTTCTTACTTCACCTTACGTTCTAGGTTTTCGAAGCACCAACCAAGCCCTTGGAATCTCCGAAGCCAACCCCCTGACTCCTCTTATGGCCTCCCAAGGCTTGGGAGCACCACAAATCCTCACACCTCTTTCTTGTAACTTAGCATTAATAGGATTTTAAGGCTAAGGAGAAGGCTTATCCAAGCCTAAAAATTGGATTATAAGCCAAGGGTTGGCTTAGGGGTTGGTTATGGTTGCTGAGCCAGTATAAAAATTAACTAGATTTTGGATAGTGAGTCTTGAAAAACTATCCGACTATAATCTTGGAGAAATTATAGTAAAATTTTCAAGTGGGCCTTGGAGAGTGGACGTAGGTGCAAGGGGCACCGAACCACTATAAATTTTTTAGTGTTTGTGATTGCCTTGTTTACTTCATTCCATTGTATTTATATTTTTGCATTTCTGCATACTTAGAACTAAAGCATATACCATCTCATCATTTATTTTTGAAAATAGCTCCTAACTTATTTTAAGTTTTGAAAAATCCAATTCACCCCTCTCTCTTGGGTTGTCTTGTTGTGCAACAAGTGGTATCAGAGCTTGATATTCACTTCATTTGATTTAATAATCAAGAGTTAAGATCAAATGGCAACCCATATGAGTGCATCTCTTGCCGAAGGGCAATCGACCAACCACCCATCCTTGTTCAATGGAATAAATTACACTTATTGAAAAGCACGCATGCGCATTTACATTCAAGAACTTGATTATCAACTTTGGAGAGTGATAATCAAAGGCCCACACTCCCATAATCAAAATAGAGGGTCATGATGTTTCCAAACCGAAAGAGGATTGGGATGAGCATGATATAAAAATGATAGAATTAAATGCTAAGGCCATGAATATCCTATATTGTGCATTAGATCCTAATGAATTCAATAGAATTTCTACTTATACTTTAGCCGAGAAGATTTTGGATAGGCTAGAGGTTACCCATGAGGGTACCAATCAAGTAAAGGAGTCTAAAATAAATATGCTTGTCCGTCGATATGAATTATTTAAGATAGAGTCAAATGAGTCTATTTCTAAAATATTTACTAGATTTATCGATATTATCAATGGTTTATATTGGGGATAAATCTCGCTCCCATTGAAATCCAGCCTTATGCTTAGCCTAATGTAGTTGGTAATCATGGAAGAGCTTTAATCTAGAATTCTCTCCCCAATGATCGAACCCCACCCGATCTCCTCCAATGATCGAACTCATCTAGTGGCCGAACTCCTCCAGCTGGACTCCAAACCCAATCAAACTCCTCAATGGTCGAGCCTCAGCCAAACTTTTCCATCAGCAGAACTTCTTCTAGATTCCTCCTTCAATCGAGCTTTTATGGGAGCCAAACTTCTTTTGGATTCCTCCTTCAATCAGGCTTCTATGGGAGCCAAACTTCTTTTGGATTCATCCAGTAGTTGGACTTCTATAGGAGCCGAACTCCTTCCAAACTCCTCAAATAGTTGGGCTTCTATGGAAGCCGAACTTCTTCCGGACTCCTCCAACAGTTGGGCTTCTATGGGAGCCAAACTCCTTCTGGATTCCTCCTTCAATCGAGCTTTTGCGAAAGCCAAACTACTTTCGAACTCCTTCAGCAGTCGGGCTTCTACAGGAGCCAAACTTCTTTCAGATTCTTCCTTCAGTCGGGCTTCTATGGGAGCTGAACTCCTTCCAGATTCCTTCTTCAGTCAGATTTCTATAGAAGTCGAACTCCTTCTGGACTCCTCCAGCAGTCGGACTTTTACAAAAGCCAAACTTCTTTCGGACTACTCCAGCAGTCGAGCTTCTATGGGAGCCAAACTCCTTTCAAATTTCTTCTTAAGTTGGACTTCTACGGGAGTCAAACTTCTTTTGGATTCCTCCTTCAGTCGAGCTTCTATGAGAGCCGAACTCCTTCTGGATTTCTCCTTCAGTTGGGCTTCTATCGGAGCCAAATTTCTTCAAAATTCCTCCTTCAGTCAGGCTTCTATGGGAGCTGAACTCCTTTCGAATTCCTCCTTTAGTTGGACTTCTACGGGAGCCAAACTTCTTTTAGATTCCTCTAGCAGTCAGATTCCTATAGGAGCCAAACTCTTTCCAGACTGTTCCTTCAGACGGATTCCTATAGGCGATCCCACTACTGAATGATTATAATTATCATTTATCAGGATAATTATGATTGTCATTTATTAAGATAATTATGATTGTCATTTATCAGGATGATTATGATTGGCATTTATCTGGATGGTTACGACTGTCATTTATCAGGACAGTTACAACAAGCTCCATCTACAAAAAGGGACCCTCCAGATACATTTTCTCTGGGCTTTCTTTTCCTTCTCGAAATTCTGCCGAACTCTTCTCTGAGTATTCCATTTCTATTGGCCAGAAGAGCTAACTTGACCTTCGGAGGGTCCTTCCGGAGCCACCACACCAACTTCGGATGGGACTTTATTTTATAGGTCACCGACAGCGACCTCGTCTTCCTCGACTCCAGCTCGATCTGGCGTCAACCAAATTCTGCACCAATAGAATTGATGCTAGAAGGAGGGTCCTCTATTTCTAAGGTTTTCTTGATCTTAAAGGAGTGCTCAGTAGTGATCTCTCTTCTTTCTCTCTAGAGTTCTTCCCCAAAAAAATGCCTCCCAAGAAAGCTTCGACCCAATGATCAACTATCTCTACAGCCAGATCCCATCCAAATACATCCATTCAAGCTTCGATAACTCAAACTCCACCTACAGTCATGGTGGATGTAGAGCAATTTAATCTGCTAGTCCAGTAGATTCGTGGTCTCACGGAGGTGATGCAGGCCATACATCGGCAAGCTCCAGTACCAGTTCGACCAGAGCAAACTTCTTTGGAGTCCCATGGTCCGATCTAGGAACGACCGACCTCAACTACCCAACCTCTGATCTCCAAAAAGGGGAAGCATAGGATGGAGGATCCTTGCTTGGATCATGACTCGACCTAGGGGGAAGATTCGCATCCATTTCACCAGAAAATCTTAGAGATCAACGATCGTGAAGATCCCTTAGATCAAAGGCTCCTAGAAATGAGCCGATGAATCGAAGAGCTCTGTCATACTCCCTTCTTACATGGTAATGATATTCGTACTAATCTTTTTTTTCTCAGAGGATCATGTAGAAATCAATCCCACCAAACTTCAAGCTCACACAGTTCGAGAGTTATGATGGAACCATCGATCTAATCGATCACTTGGAGTACTTTTAGATAATGATGTTGCTACACAATGTGCCAGACGCTATTTTATGCCAAGCTTTCCCATCCACCCTCAAGGGAGCCATTAGGAATTGGTACTCGACACTTAAATTGGGTACCATCTTTTCTTTGATCGGATGAGCCATCAGTTCATAGCTCACTTCATCAGCAGCCGACATCTACACCGAGGTTTGAATTTCCTGATGAACATCAAGCAGAAGGAGGGAGAATCCATCCAAGCTTATGTCATCCAATTTAATGCCACTGTATTGGAGGTCCAAAATCTAGACCAATCAGTCGCAATGGCCGCACTCAAGGGTGGCCTCTAGAAGAATGATTTACTATTCTTCCTGGAGAAAAAGTATCCTAAGAATTTTGCCGATCTACTAGCTCAGGCTAAAGGTTATGCCTGAGCTGAAAAGGCCTTCAAGGCCAAGGACGATGAAGCCTTTGGTAAGCGATGATTCGGTGAGCCGAGCGGGCCCACTAAGAAAGGAAAGTCGAGTGGAGCTCGGTAGTGCTCCCAAACTTTCTCTGAGCAAAAGTGAGTCCGAACTCCTCCTCGGGCTCGGAGGTAGGAAAGCCTAGATAGAAGGGCACGATGGGGTTCTCCTTAATGAAGATTTCATAACTATGCCCCTCTCAATGCTTCAAAAACTCAAGTGCTGATGGAAATCAGAGAGCAACTACCGAGACTGAAAAGGATGCGCTCTCACCCCAGCAAGCACAATCCTAATAAGTTCTACCTTTATCATTGTGATCATGGTCACAACACTGAGGAGTGTATCTAACTCCAGGATGAGATCGAGGAGCTTATCAAGCGAGGCAATCTAGGCCAATTCCTGCGACGACGACTTGAAGGATGGAAAGATCGATCGAGGGCATTACCGCAGCCTGAGCCGCTAAGGTCAGAGGATCAACAAGGAGATCGGCCACCTCTCGACATCATCAACATGATCTCGGGGGGACTTCGACAAGGAGAGGCCAGCTGATCCGAGGGATCAGTGAAGAGATGGAGAACTAGAGAACCCATAACCTTCATAGAGGCAGATGCTTTGGGGGTCCAGTTTCTGCACAATGATGTGGTTGTAATCTCTTTAAACATTATCGACTATGATGTACGCCATATTTTGGTAGATAATGGAAGCTCGGCCAACGTATTATTTTATGATGCTTTCTCGAAAATGTCCTTACTCAATAAGCATTTGGGGCCTATGAACTCCCCATTGATAGACTTCATCGGTGATGCCATACTAGTCAAGGGCATAATAACTTTGGCTGTGATTGCAAGGCAATATCCAAAGCTGGCAAAGGCATAGGTTGATTTTTTAGTCGTAAGGACTCCATCCACCTATAATGCTATTCTCGGCCAACCTGATTTAAATGCATTTTGGGTAGTGGTATCAACTTATTATTTGAAGATGAAGTTCTTGATGAGTTATGGGATTGGAGAGGTTAGGAGAGATCAAGCTCTGGCAAGGCACTGCTACTTAATTATCCTGCATAAGGAAGAATAGTTTGACCCTTATCCTATTGATGGGATGGATGTCTACGATGATCTTACCGAGAAGCAGGACAAGCTTATGGAGGACCTCATATCTATGCCCTTGAATGATGGGAATGCAGAGCACGCTGTGCAGATCGGCTCCAACTTGGGGGATGAGATTTGGGAGCAACTCATCACCTTCCTCAGGAAGAATGCAGATGTCTTTGCCTGAGCCCCAGTGGATATGCTAGAAATTGATGCTGAAGTTATGGAACATCGGCTAACCATTGATCCAAAGTATCGATCGATAAAAAAGAAACTACGCAGCCACACCCCAAAGAGGTAGAAAGCAATTACAAAAGAAGTAGGCAAGCTCCTCAAAGCTGGGTTCATCCGAAAAGTCAACTATCCGACCTGGGTCTCAAATGTGGTCCTTGTCAAAAAGGCAAACAATAAGTGGAGGATGTGTATATACTTCAAAAAGTTGAATAAAGCCTACCCAAAGGATAGCTACCCTCTTTCTGTTAGATATATGTGCCCTAGAAACCAGAATTAGCTGACACTTGTAATACACTTCTAGGGGAAAAATTATAATTTTGACTAATATCAACAAAATGGATTATTTTCTATCACATATGTGTATTTAGTGTCTGTGATACATCCTTTGAGTTAATGGTAATGATAATTCATATTTTCAAGAGTTGAAAATTTAAGACATGAATAATCATTGTTAACTCATAAAATGCTCTCGACCATAGGATCATCAAGAGGATGGTGATTGATCTGAAAGGTTGGTGTACAATTGCTTCTCTTTAGTAGATGAGTCTTGAGTCTACGGTGTGGAGACACCGGAGCGAGAGTACAGGTACTCGTTAGAGAACGAGGGCACTGAGCGTGACCACCTCGAGTAGTCATTAGGGAGTCTACCTTCTCGTCAATGACTGACTCGATGCTGCAGTAGTGTGTCTGGTTCTTTGACCTGAGGATGCATCGGATAGTTCACCTTGAGGGTGTTATAGTTTGACTACACCATTACTCGGTCTCCTAGCCATATGGAACCCTGAGGTGTATGTTGGCTATAGCATGTTCATTGTAGGAACTGGATGGCATCAAGATGGAATCTATCTACCTCGGTGGTAGAGGAGCAGCCCTATGATAATCATGAGAATCAAGTCCAGAAGTCCATGGCCATGGCAGAGTGAAATAATAGAAAGAGTTTCTATTTAGATTTTCACATCGGACTCGAATCGAATGATTACATCATATGACAGAGACTAGGGTTTGACGAGTTCACCTTAACCCTAATCTGATCGGGGCTCAAGATAGAAGAACTTAATCACACAGGTAGCTGCACCAAGAGGTTCGCATTCAGCTCTGATGGGTTGCCACCATATACTGCTAGGTGTCACTGGTGGATTTTGGGAGCAATTAGAATGATTTAGATGATCGATCATTCTAGCTGTTCGAATCAGAAGAGTTCTGATCCATCGAAAGGAGTTTCGATGATGTCGATGATAGAGATCATGACATATCCCATTACCATACAGAACTGAACCTAACTGGGTCACACAAACAAGGGTTTGAATCTGGTGATCATCAATTGAACTGATCCTAGTTCAATTGATCTGAATGAGATTCAATTAGGTTCAAGAAAATCGTGCTAGCACTCGATTGAACCTAACGTTCTTCTTTTGCTATCATAAATAAGTTGTCCTGACTGAGCCAAAGGAGTTTGTGCTCAATCAGAGGCCTTCATATGGTCTGACTGGAGGTTGTCCAAGTCAGAAAAGGTTGTCTTATTTTGTAAGACATTACCTGCCATTTTTGGTCACCTGCCATTTCTTGTTCTTTGACTTTGGTCAAAAGTCTACCTTTGACTGGTCAAATGTTGACCATTGACACTTTGACTTTTGACCACATGTCATGCACCTATTGGAGAGCTGGTGGGGGCCTGTCCCCTGCCAGAACCTGGCAAGGAGGAGGGCGCACGCCACCCTTGGCGTGTGCCCAAGTTGGAGGCGCCTAGGAGTCCTTGTTGGACAAGGACTCCATCTCCTTTTTGGATTCCAATTAGAGTTCTCCTAAGAACCAACTTTGACTGGTCTTAGGCACCCTCTAAGGAGGAATCCAGGGGACTCTATTCCCACCAATCAGATTTAGATCTGATTTCACAAAGGAGTTGTGATTGGTTGGGAAGAAGAGGAGTTGGATCACAGCTTAGTCTATAAATAAGACCCTGCGCCCAACTCAAGATTATGATTGAATCACAATTCCCCATGCCCCAAGCTGCCTTCTCCCCTCTTCCTCCATGCCAAACCACCTTCTCCCTCTCCTCTCCACGTCCAAAAGGAGTTTTGGACTTTTGGTTGGTGCGATCCAGATCAAAGAAAGGCGACTGAAAGCTAGAAGGCTGCACTGCTGCAAAGGACGACTGCTGATCTTCAAAAGAAGTTTTGAAGATCCTCCAGATCAGATCTAGATTTCTAAGAGGTGTGATAGAGAAGAAGAGGATCTCTAGATCCAGCCTGAGTGGATATCGATAGAGGCCAGGCACTTGCGTGGCTAGATCCAGAACCTTCCGCTGCATACAGGATCATCAACGGGTAATAGGATTACCCATATCAAGGTAAATTAAATTTGATTTAATTTATCTAAATTTTATTTTAATTTTTAAAATAATAATAATTAGATTTAAAATATCTCATATCTAGATTAGATCAAAGAGAAAAATTTTTGAAATATATCTCTTGATCTGATCAGATCTGAACGAACCTGATCCGAAAAATCAGGATTTTCCTTCAACTGGTATCAGAGCCAAGGTTCTAAAAGTGTTTAGATCTAATTTTAAATTTATTTTAATTAGAAAATAAATGATTTTAGATGTCACATGAGATGTGATCAGATCTGAAATCAGAAAAAATTAAAATTAAATGATTTGGATCTAAGATTAGAAAATATGCATGACTAGTTCTAAAATAGAATAGTTCTATAGAATAGTCTTGCATGTTTTTGATTTAATTTGATTAAATCATATTTTAGATCTATTTATTTACTATTTTTTGATATTATAATGGTTATAATAACATCTAAAAAATAGTAAATAAAAATTATTTAATTTTAAATATCATATGAGATATGATTGATGCATGTCTAGACTAGTTGTAGAATAGTTCTACATAATTATCTAGATTAGAATTTATTTTGATTAGATCAATTTAAATCTAATTTTTTAGATTATTATGAGATAATTTAGATCTAAAAATATGCATGATTCGATACATGAGATGTATGCAAAATATGCCATGATTAGATCTAATTTGTATATGAGATATATGATATAGATCTAAAACTGTTTTGTAGTATTGCATGTTCCTGATTAAGGCGTTCCTCTTGGCCGTCCGGATCATAAGAATGAAGAAGGGTTTAAAGGCCCTCTCTTCCCATTCGATGGGGTGTTCTTATGATGTGTAGGGGTGCTGCGTGTTCGTCCTTAATCAGAAACCCAAAACTTACTTTCTGCAAAACCCTAGATCCTGAAACCCTAGGATTTATTGTGCATATTTTGTTTATGAACCCTACTTAATTAAAAATTAAGATTATGGAATATTAATTAGGTCTAAAATTGAGAATTTTAGATCTAAGACATATTCATAATACTGGGTTCGGGCTTGGGTAGCTCAATTAGGTCTAAGCGGTTGATCAAACCGAATCAAGAGTTGGTTAGATGGGATCAACAATGCTTAAATTGACCAGCCTAATAGGATTAAGTCTGGGTCAAGATCGAGTCACGATCAAGCAAGACCTAATTAGGCTCAGAGGTTAGAGTCTGGATTGTAGGCTAACCCAATTGGTTCTGGCTCAACAATTTGGTGTCTAAGGTAAGTTTGGCACATACGACCGACTGGTTTTTAATTGGAAGCTACTCGACCTGAATGCATTCTTGTACGAGTTAATGGCATATTCCTTCCACCGGTCTCACTTACCTGGCCATATCTGTTGACACAGTTCTGATCTGAGGTGGTCAATAATCCGAGCTAACCCATGCCACTAGGTTAGTCATAATTGTTATGACTATGACAAGTCTAGTTTAATGAGACCTGAATCAATTCTCCCTAAGAAAAGATTAAGTCTGAGGTCTTCCACCATTGTAGATGTGCGGGCCCTTCCCGGGGTTGATTGTTCTCGGCTGGATACAGTGGCTCAGTTGCACCGGAAAGATGCAACCATGTCTATTAGGCATTGGATGCTATGGGCTGGAGGATGAGTTGGGCTCAATATTTGGATACGGTGAGAGACTCAATTAGGAACCCAGTCTATGCAAATGGTGGGTCTGACTTAACTAAGGAGTGGATCAATATTTCGGATACGGTGAGATTCATGAATTAGAGACCAAGTTTGGGTGCACCATGATTAGAGAATCATTGAACAAGAGTTGTTCACTCATTGGCTAACCCATCACCAATAACTGTTAGGTGAGGTGATGAGTCAGTTGGTGAGACCGCACCACCCACTAGAAATCATTAATCATGGAGATTTTTGCATCTCTACAGAGGGAGTGTAGGGATCCGAGAAAATAGTGGAAGCTAATTTATTTAAAAATAAAATTTCTAAATAAATTGGTCAAGTCATAATTACAGTATCTAACTAGAATCTTTGACTCTCTACAGGAAAAATGTCTGCGTCCAACCCATTGGCACGTATCCTGGACACACATAGACTGACTGGACCCAATTATAAAGATTGGCTCAGGAACTACAAAATAGTTTTGGGTTCGAGAAGTTAACCCATGTATTGGACCAGGACCCTCCCACCTTACCAGCCCGTCCATCCTATTGAACAGAGAGCGTCTCTGGAAAAAATGGATAGACGAAGATAATAAGGCCAGATATTACATGTTGGGCTCGATGTCTGATGAGCTCCAGCGCCAACATGAAGATATCGGGACTGCTCGCCAAATGTTGGCTCACCTGCAGGAGATGTTTGGTGAACAGAGTCGCGCAGCCAAATATCAAGTCACGAAATGACTTTTTAAGGCTAAGATGCGTGATGGGCAGTCAGTCCAAGATCACTGTCTGACAATGATCAAGGACATGGAAGAGCTTGAGAAGCTCGGTGTGAAGTTAGACTTGGACCTGCAGAACGATATTATTCTGCAATCCTTGACTGATGCATATGGGCAATTCATCATGAATTACCACATGCATAAACTTCAAAATTCCTTGGCCGAATTAATGAATATGCTGGTTACCGCTGAGCTTTCTATGAAAGGTTCTAAAGGCTCAGTTCTTGCTATGGAACGGACTTCTTCCAAAAGAAAGTCTTATGGAAAGAAAAAGAAGTCTGTGAAAAAGCAGAAGGTGGAAGGAACAAAGAAGAAGAAGGCAGAGCCGAAGAAAAAGGCCGATGTCAAAGGAAAGTGTTTCCATTGCAACAGCGACGGCCATTGGAAGCGGAACTGCCCTACTTACCTGGCCACCCTGAAGAACAAGAAGGAAGGTCCTTCTGGAGGTATGCTCGTTATTGAGTCTAACCTTACGGTTTCTTCTGCATCCAGTTGGGTGCTTGACTCTGGTTCTAGTGCTCATCTGTGCACTTCCATGCAGGGTCTTGAGGATAGCAGGAGGCTGAGGGATGGAGACATGATCCTACGCATCGGTAATGGAGCAAGAGTTGCTGCAGTAGCCGTGGGAACATACCCTCTTCGATTACCATCTGGTTTAGACTTAGTTTTGAAAGACTGTTATTATGTGCCTGCAGCTAGCAGGAATTTGATTTCTGTTTCATGCTTAGCACAAGAAGGCTATGTGATTACCTTCTTTAAGGACCATTGTAACATTCTTTATGAAAGAAATAAAATTGCAAATGGTTTCCTTATTAATGGTCTTTATCAGCTACATATTGATGTACCTATTCTAACTATCGAGCAAAACGTGAATGCCAAACGACCTAGGGATAGTCCAAACGATAGATATCTATGGCACCTGAGATTAGGTCATATAGCAGAAGATAGGATCAACAAATTGGAGAAAAATGGGCTATTGAGTCCATTGACTTTCCGAGTCATATCCAACTTGTGAATCTTGTCTTCAAGGCAAAATGACTAAACTCCCTTTTGTTGGACATGGGAGAGGGCCACAGATCTCCTTGCCCTAGTACATACTGATGTGTGCGGCCCATTTGATGTGCCGGCTAGAGGCAATTTTGTCTACTTCATTACCTTTACCGATGATCTGTCTAGGTATGGGTATGTGTATCTTATGAGACACAAGTCTGAAGCTTTTGAAAAGTTCAAAGAATTCAGACATGAAGTAGAAAAACAAACTGAAAAACCCATTAAGGTTCTTCGATCAGATCGAGGAGGTGAATACCTTAGCCGGGAATTCCTAGACTATCTCAAGGAAAAATGGCATAGTCTCTCAATGGACTCCACCAGGAACACCTCAACTCAACGGGGTTTCAGAATGGAGAAATCGGACTCTATTGGATATGGTTCGATCCATGATGAGCTTCACAGACCTCCCTGATTTTCTTTGGGGACACTCATTGTTAACTTCAATTTATCTACTGAATAGGGTTCCCTCTAAAACCGTTCCTACCACACCGTATGAGATATGGCATGGTAAGAAACCAAGTCTGAGTCATCTCAGAATTTGGGGTTGTCCGGCTCATGTCAAAAGACAACAAGCGGACAAGTTAGAGTTTAGGTCCTTTAGAGCTCGATTCATAGGATATCCTAAAGAGTCATTAGGATACTATTTCTACATTCCAGAAGACCACAATGTGATTGTGAGTCGACATGCCATCTTTCTTGAAAAATAGTTTATTCAAGATAGCGGCATTGGAAAGCAGATTAAGCTTGATGAGAAAGTCTCACAAGTACAACGAGCTAAGGACCAATTGGAACCAAATCAGGTTGAGCCAATAAGAACACTACCTCCTCCACCTCGTAGATCGGAAAGAGTTTTCCATCCCCCTGAAAGATACTTAGGTATTATTTCAGAGGAAGTAGAGAAAATGTTCCTCGTAGGTAATGGTGCTCATGGTGATGATCCCAAAACCTACAACGAGGCGATATCAGATATCGACTCCGAGAAATGGCTAGAGGCAATGCAGTCAGAAATTGACTCGATGCACTCAAACCAAGTCTGGACCTTGGTAGATCCACCAGAAGGTATAGTACCTATTGGGTGTAAATGGATCTTCAAGAGAAAGATTGGTGCAGATGGGAATGTGGAGACATTCAAGGCTAGACTAGTGGCAAAAGGTTATAGTCAATGCGAAGGCATTGACTATCAGGATACCTTTTCCCCAGTGGCTATGCTAAAATCCATCCGCACATTGCTTGCCGTTGCAGCCTATTTCGATTATGAAATATGGCAAATGGACGTGAAAACGGCATTCTTAAATGGATATCTTGAGGAAGATATCTATATGGAACAGCCGCTAGGTTTCACATCCAGTGATACTGATCACAAGGTTTGCAAGCTGCAAAGGTCCATATATGGACTTAAGCAAGCATCTCGGAGCTGGAACACTCATTTCAATGATGTGATCAAAAAGTTTGGTTTCATCAAAAATGAAGAGGAACCATGTGTTTTCAAAAAGGTCAGTGGGAGCGCTGTTGTCTTCCTCGTATTGTACGTGGATGACATCCTCCTTATTGGGAATGATATTCCCATGATGACAACAGTCAAATTATGGTTGTCCAAGGAATTCTCCATGAAAGACCTAGGTGAAGCATCCTTTATTCTAGGAATTAAGGTCTATAGGGATAGACCGAATAGGATGCTAGGACTTTCACAGAAGATGTACATAGAGAAAGTACTAAAGAGGTTTAGTATGGAAAACTCTAAGAGGGGATTAATACCCTTCAGACATGGTATTCATCTTTCCAAGAAGATGTGCCCTAGCACACCTGAGGAAATAGAACGCATGAGCAAGATCCCTTATGCTTCTGCAATAGGGAGCCTCATGTATGCCATGCTATGTACACGACCTGATATAGCCCATGCTGTGAGTGTCACAAGCAGATATCAGTCAAATCCAGGTGAAGAACACTGGACTTCTGTGAAATGTATCCTTAAGTACTTGAGAAGAACTAAGGATATGATGTTGGTCTTTGGTAATGGAGAACTCCAAGTCCAGGGATACACAGACTCGGATTTCATGTCCGATATAGATGATCGAAAGTCGACATCTGGGAGTCTGTTTGTGTGCAATGGTGGTGCTGTCAGCTGGAAGAGTTCCAAGCAAACGGTGATAGCAGATTCCACCATGGAAGCAGAATATATCGCTGCATCAGAGGCTGCGAAGGAAGCATTCTGGTACAAGAAGTTTGCTGCAGAAATTGGAGTAATGCCATCAGATGCCATTCCTCTATACTGCGACAACAATGGCGCCATAGCCCTTGCTAAGGAGCCGAGGTCTCACCAGAAATCCAAGCATATTGAGCGGCGATACCACCTCATCCGCGATTACCTCGAGAAGGGTTACGTCGAGGTCAAGAGAGTCAACTCCACAGATAATGTGGCAGACCCACTTACAAAGCCGTTGGGCCAGCAGAAGATCGAAGCCCACCTTGAGAAGATGGGACTTAGACTTGTAGCCAATTGGCTTTAGGACAAGTGGGAGATTGTTAGATATATGTGCCCTAGAAGCCAGAATTGGCTGACACTTGTAATACACTTCTAGGGGCAAAATTATAATTTTGACTAATAATCAATAAAATGGGTTATTTTCTATCACATATGTGTATTTAGTGTCTGTGATACATCCTTTGAGTTAATGGTAATGATAATTCATATTTTCAAGAGTTGAAAATTTAAGACATGAATAATCATTATTAACTCATAAAATGCTCCCGACCATAGGATCATCACGAGGATGGTGATTGATCCGGAAGGTTGGTGTACAATCGCTTCTCTTTAGTAGATGAGTCTTGAGTCTATGGTGTGGAGACACCGGAGCGAGAGTACAGGTACTCGTTAGAGAACGAGGGCACTGAGCGTGACCACCTCGAGTAGTCATTAGGGAGTCTACCTTCTCGTCAATGACTGACTCGATGCTGCAGTAGTGTGTCTGGTTCTTTGACCTGAGGTGCATCGGCAGTTCACCTTGAGGGTGTTATAGTTTGACTACACCATTACTCGGTCTCCTAGCCATATGGAACCCTGAGGTGTATGTTGGCTATAGCATGTTCATTGTAGGAACTGGATTGGCATCAAGATGGAATCTATCTACCTCGGTGGTAGAGGAGCAGCCCTATGATGATCATGAGAATCAAGTCCAGAAGTCCATGGCCATGGCAGAGTGAAATAATAGAAAGAGTTTCTATTTAGATTTTCACATTGGACTTCGAATCGAATGATTACATCATATGACAGAGACTAGGGTTTGACGAGTTTACCTTAACCCTAATCTGATCGGGGCTCAAGATAGAAGAACTTAATCACACAGGTAGCTGCACCAAGAGGTTCGCATTCAGCTCTGATGGGTTGCCACCATATACTGCTAGGTGTCACTGGTGGATTTTGGGAGCAATTAGAATGATTTAGATGATCGATCATTCTAGCTGTTCGAATCAGAAGAGTTCTGATCCATCGAAAGGAGTTTCGATGATGTCGATGATAGAGATCATGACATATCCCATTACCATACAGAACTGAACCTAACTGGGTCACACAAACAAGGGTTTGAATCTGGTGATCATCAATTGAACTGATCCAGTTCAATTGATCTGAATGAGATTCAATTAGGTTCAAGAAAATCGTGCTAGCACTCGATTGAACCTAACGTTCTTCTTTTGCTATCATAAATAAGTTGTCCTGACTGAGCCAAAGGAGTTTGTGCTCAATCAGAGGCCTTCATATGGTCTGACTGGAGGTTGTCCAAGTCAGAAAAGGTTGTCTTATTTTGTAAGACATTACCTGCCATTTTTGGTCACCTGCCATTTCTTGTTCTTTGACTTTGGTCAAAAGTCTACCTTTGACTGGTCAAACATTGACCATTGACACTTTGACTTTTGACCACATGTCATGCACCTATTGGAGAGCTGGTGGGGGCCTGTCCCCTACCAGAACCTAGCAAGGAAGAGGGTGCATGCCACCCTTGGCGTGTGCCCAAGTTGGAGGCGCCTAGGAGTCCTTGTTGGACAAGGACTCCATCTCCTTTTTGGATTCCAATTAGAGTTCTCCTAAGAACCAACTTTGACTGGTCTTAGGCACCCTCTAAGGAGGAATCCAGGGGACTCTATTCCCACCAATCAGATTTAGATCTGATTTCACAAAGAGTTGTGATTGGTTGGGAAGAAGAGGAGTTGGATCACGCTTAGTCTATAAATAAGACCCTGCGCCCAACTCAGATTATGATTGAATCATAATTCCCCACACCCCAAGGCTGCCTCTCCCCTCTTCTCCATGCCAAACCACCTTCTCCCTCTCCTCTCCACATCCAAAAGGAGTTTTGGACTTTTGGTTGGTGCAATTTAGATCAAAGAAAGGCGACTGAAAGCTAGAAGGCTGCACTGCTGCAAAGGACGACTGCTGATCTTCAAAAGGAGTTTTAAAGATCCTCCAGATCAGATCTAGATCTAATTTTTGGAGGCGTGATAGAGAAGAAGAGGATCTCTAGATCCAGCCTGAGTGAATACTGGTAGAGGTCAGGCACTTGCGTGGCTAGATCCCGAACCTTCTGCTGCAAACAGGATCATCAATGGGTAATAGGATTACCCATATCAAGGTAAATTAAATCTAATTTAATTTATCTGATTTTATTTTAATTTTTAAAATAATAATAATTAGATCTGAAACATATATCAAGATCTGATTGGGATCAAGAGAAAAATTTTTGAAATACATCTCTTGATCTGATCAGATCTGAATGAACCTGATTCGGGAAATCAGGATTTTTCTTCACTTTCTAGGATTGATCAATTGATAGATGCAACCTCGAGCCATGAGCTCCTCACCTTCATGGATGCCTTCTCCGACTATAATCAGATGCAGATGGCGCTAGAGGATGAGGAGAAAACTATTTTTGTTACTGACCGTGGTCTTTACTGTTATAGGATTATGCCCTTTGGGCTCAAGAATGTAGGGCCAACATACCAGTGTCTGATCAATAAAATCTTCAAGAAACAGATTGATCATAATATGAAGATGTATGTGGATGACATGCTCGTCAAAAGATGAGCTTCTATAAACCACCTTGCCAACCTTGAAGAGATCTTTAGTGCACTTAGGAAGCACAAGATGAAGCTGAACCTGACCATGTGCGCCTTTGGTGTGACCTTTGGGAAGTTTCTGAAGTTTATGATGTCGAGGTGCAGGATTGAAGCAAATTTAGAGAAAATCTGAGCCATTCAAGAGATGACCGCTCCAAAGACAATCAAAGAAGTTCAATGCTTGATTGAAAAAGTGGCATCCCTAAATCACTTCATCTCGAGATCGGCCAAGTGATGCATGCCCTTCTTCCAAGTTTTCAAGTAACCAAAGAATTTCTGCTGAATGATGGAGTGCCAATGGATGTTTGAGGAGCTCAAAAACTACCTCGGCTCACTCCCACTACTAGCAAAGCCCAAACATAGAGAAGAATTTTTTTTATATCTAGCGGTCTCCTCGGTGGCCTTGGTAGTAGTCCTAGTTAAGGAGGAAGTGAAGATACAGCGGTCGGTCTATTATATAAGCTGGGTCCTAAGGGATGCAAAGATCAGGTATTCTAAGCTAGAGAAATCGACTTACTCTCTTCTAATTACTGCCAGGAGGCTCCGATCTTACTTTCAGGGGCACACCATAACAGTCCTCAGGGATCAACCAATAAAGGTAGTCCTTCAGCGAATGGATGCTTTCAGAAGAATCGCAAAATGGGCAATCAAGCTCATGAAATTTGATATCAATTATCGACCTCAACCATCGATCAAAGCCTAGATATTAGTAGATTTTGTAGTGGAGTGCACAATTTTCAATGATCTCAAGCTTGAGCCGAATGAGATCGGCGCTTTGCTATCGCAACCGAGCCTCTCTGAAGAGATATTCAACCTTTCTGAAGGTTTTTGGGCTCTGTACATGGATGGTTCATCCAACTCTACTGGAGTGGATGTGGGGTTGGTCTTAGTCTGCCCCAAGGGAGTCATCGTCGAGTATGTGCTGCACTTCAAATTTCTTACGACTAATAATGGGGTTGAGTATGAAGCGCTGATCATCGGGTTAAAAATTGCAAGAGAATTAAAAGTAGATTGGCTTCAAGTCTACAGCGATTTTCAATTAGTGGTCGGTCAAGTTAGTGGCAGCTATGAAGCGTGAGAGGAAAGTATGATGAAATACCTTGAGAAAGTAAAAGATGACTCTGACCTTCAACTATTTCGGCATTCGATAGATTCTGAGGGTAGAAAATATAAGAGCCGACCTCCTCTCTAAGTTGGCTACTTTAGCTCTAGCCGGACTGCCCAAAGAAGCATTTTTTGAGACCCTGAAGTGCCCAAGCCCAGAGGAATCATAGATCATTTTGCAGACAGAACTCGAGCCGAGCTGGATCGATCCATTAGTTTCTTACCTCAAGGAGAGAGTCCTTCCTCATGATCTGAAAGAAGCTCAGAAACTCAGAAATCAAGCCTCCCGATATGTTTTGTACGAGGGCAGGTTGTATAAGAGATCGTATTTGCTATCGCTGTTGAGATGTCTCTGACCTTCAAAAGCCAACTTCGCATTATGAAAAGTGCACGAGGGAATCTATGGAAGTCATGTAGGAGCCAGGTCCCTATCATAAAAGTTACTTTGGTAAGGATACTATTGACTGACCTTATACCATGATTCTATGGAGTACATCAGAAAATGTGATCACTGTCAGAAGAATGCGAGCATACAAAGATGGTCGGCCTCCGAGCTTACTCTGCTAAGTGCACCCTAGCCATTTGCGCAGTGAGGAATGGACATACTTGGCCCTTTTTTGATGGCATCCGGGCAACGAAAGTTCCTTCTAGTCACAATCGACTACTTCACCAAATGGGTCAAAGCCGAATCTCTAGCCAAAATTATCGAGGCCAAGATACAAGACATTGTCTAAAAATCAATAGTCTATCGATTTGGTCTACCCCAAACCCTTATAACCGATAATGGATGATAATTCATCGAGATGAGGTTCACCAAATTCTGTGAAGACCTAAACATCTTCCACCATTTTACATCGGTAGCTCACCCATAGGCAAATGGGAAAGTTGAAGTGACCAATCAGACTCTACTGCAAGGCATCAAGATAAGGCTCGATAGAGCAAAGGGGGCCTGGGTGGATGAACTCTACCACGTCTTCTGGGCATATCGAACTACTCAAAGGCTGCCAACTAGAAAAACACCATTCGTCTTGGCCTTCAAAATAGAGGCAGTCATTCTGGTTGAACTTAAGCTCCCATCAGCATGGGTCATGTTTTTCAATGAGCAGCACAACCCACAGGACCTCAAAGTCAATCTCGACTTGGTGAAAGAAAAAAGGAAGAAAGCCTAGGTTCGGATGGCGGCCTACAGATGAAAGGTGGCTCAATACTAT
Source organism: Cocos nucifera (assembly GCA_006176705.1). Lineage (NCBI taxonomy): Eukaryota > Viridiplantae > Streptophyta > Magnoliopsida > Arecales > Arecaceae > Cocos > Cocos nucifera. The sequence continues at coordinate 600,090 of QRFJ01001549.1, read as the reverse complement.
AACTCTAGAGTCAAAAGTAAAACATTCAGAATATGGGACTTAGTGCTTCAATGAGTCACCATCTCTCAGCCTCAGAGTTAGGGGAAGCTTGTCCCAAATTAGGAAGGTCCATATGAAGTGGTGGAGGTTGTCCGACCTGAAACTTATCGTCTGAAGGAGCTCGGAGGAACAATACTCCCACGATCTTGGAACTCAAAAAACTTGAGGATGTACTATCAGTAATTTTTCTGCAACAAAACTCCTTCATTTCAATATTATTATTTTTTTGTGCAAAAATTATATGATGATAGGAAAGAAATAATTAGAAGTGGCCATGTTAGGAACAGGAGGAGGACCTCATCCTAATGTGAGCAAAGTCGAAAGCCTTATTCATTTTAGATGATATGGAGGGAGAGGCCCTTACAATGGCCCTTATGTGCTCCCACAGTCTGTTAGAAATAGGAGGAGGACCTCATCCTAACATGAGAAAGGTCGAAGGCCTCGTTCATTTTAGATGAGATGAGGGGAGAGGCCCTGACAATGGCCCTTATGTGCCCCCACAGTCCATTAGATATAGGAGGAAGATTTCATCCTAACATGAGCAAAGTTGAAGGCCTCGTTCATTTTAGATGAGATAGGGGAGAGGCCCTGATAACGACTCTTATGTGCCCCCATAGTCTATTAGAAATAGGAGGAGAACCTCATCCTAACGTGAGCAATGCTGAAGGCCTTGTTCATCTTAGATGGGATGAGAGGAAAGGCCTCGACGATGGCCCTATTATGCTCAACAACAATTGGAGATAAGATCTCTCCCAAGTTGCAATCTGAACTGGTGCAGAGCCCTGAAGAGGACTTTGGCTGTCGACCTTTTTGTACTCCCTTCCATCGAGTTTCGAACTCAAGAGTAGGGAGACTATTATTGAGGATAAATCCCACTCCCATCAAAGTTCAGCCTTATGCTTAGCCTAATGTAGCTGATAATCATGAAAGAGCTTCGATCTAGAATTCTCTTCTCAACAGTCGAACCCCACCTAATCTCCTTCAGCAGTTGAACTCATCTAGTAGCCGAACTCCTCCAGCTGGACTCTGAACCCAATCGAACTCTTCAGCAATCGATCCCCAGCCAAACTTTTCCAACAACCGAACTCCTTCCAGATTCCTTCTTCAGTCGAGCTTCTACGAAAGCCAAACTCCTTCTAGATTCCTCCTTCAGTCGGACTTCTACAGGAGCCAAACTTCTTCTAGACTCCTCCAGCAGTCAGGCTTCTATGGGAGTCAAACTCCTTTTGGACTCGTCCAGCAGTCAGACTTCTATGGGAGCCAAACTCCTTCCGGACTCCTCCAACAGTCGAGCTTCTATGGAAGCCAAACTCCTTTCGGATTCCTCCTTCAGTTAGACTTCTATGGGAGCCAAACTATTTTCGAATTCCTCCTTTAGTTGGGCTTCTATGGGAGCCAAACTCCTTCCAAACTCCTCCAGCAGTCGGACTTCTATGGAAGCTGAACTTCTTTTGGATTCCTCCTTCAGTCGGGTATCTATGGGAGCCAAACTTCTTTCGAATTCCTCCAGCAATCGGATTTTTATAGGAGCCAAACTTCTTCTGAACTATTTTTTTAGATGAATTCCTACAGACGATCCCACTACTGAATAGTTATAATTATTATTTATCAAGATAATTATGATTGTCATTTATTAGGATAATTATGATTGTCATTTATCAGGATGATTACGACTGTCATTTATCAGGACAGTTACAATAAGCTCCATCTACAAAAAGGGATCCTCCAAATATGTTTTCTCTAGGCTCTCTTTTCCTTCCCAAAACTCTATCGAACTCCTCTCTAAGCACTCCATTTCTGTTGGCTAGAGGAGCTAACTTGACCATCGAAGGATCCTACCAGAGCCACCACCATCGACTTCGAACAGGACTTTATTTTATAGGTCACCGATGGTGACCTCATCTTTCTCGAGTCTAGCTCGATTCGATGTTAACCAAATTCTGCACCAACAGTTTGAAAAGCTTGGGTAAATCTTACACTAATAGTGATGTTATTCATAAAATTCTTAGGTCACTTCCAAAAGCTTGGGAAGCAAAGGTCACCGCCATCCAAGAAGCTAAAGACCTTAACAAGCTATCATTGGAAGAGCTTCTTGGGTCCTTAATGACTCATGAATTGAATATGAGGTAAAACATGGAGGAGAAAACCAAGAAGAAAAAGACTATAGCTCTCAAGACAACTACTTCCAAGGATGATGAGAGTGAGGAATCCAATGAAGAGGAGGAAGAAGAAGATTTGGCCATGATTGCAAGAAAGTTTAAGACATTAGGATTCAAGAAGAAGACCTTCAAAGGTGAACCAGGTAAGAAGAAAGAGAAGAAGCTACCAATTTGCTTCGAGTGCAAGAAACCCAGCCACTTTAGGATGGACTACCTCCTTCTCAAGAAATCATCCAAAAAGCTCAAGAAGAAGGTGATGATGGCCACTTGAAGTGATAGTAAGGACTCTAGCTCTGAGGAAGAATCATAAGAAGAAGCCAACCTTTGCCTGATGGCACATCATGAGGAGGTAAATGCTGAAAACTTCTTAGATTTCACTTTTGATGAGTTACAAGAGGCTTTTTCTGAACCTATGGCTGAATATAGGAAAGTTACCTTGAAAAATAAAGATTTGAGAAAGTTAAATTCAGAACTTATTCATGAAAAAAAATATTTTTTGAAAAACTAAATTTGTTTACTGTTGATGCAGAATCTGTTTGACGTCAGATCGAGCTGAAGTTGAGGAAGAAGAGGTTATCGTCGGTGACCTACAAAATAAAGTTTCATCTAAAGTCAGTGGTGGTGGCTCTGATAGGATCCTCCGACGATCAAGTCAGCTCTTCTGACCAACAAAAATGGAGTGCTCAGAAAAGAACTTAATAGAGTTTTGGGAAGGAGAAGAGAGTCTAGAAAAAATATATCTAGAGGATTTTTTTTTATAGACAGAGCCTATAGCATACTGATAGTGATAGCCATAACCATCTGATAGTGGGCTGCTCGAGATCGTATGAAGTTTGTTATAGAGAGAGGTGTCATCTGTAGCAGATAGATTATGACAGCCATAACCGTTCGATAGCGGGCCACCCGAGGCCACTTGAGGCCGCATGGAGTTTGTTATGGAGAGAGGTGTCGTCTATAGCAGACTGATAGTGATAACCATAACCATCCAATAGTGGGTCGCTTGAGGCCACGTGAAGTTTGTTATGGAGAGAGGTGTTCGTTGTTGTGATGTGCCCATTCGTTAAGATTTAATAGTCGAAGTTCGGAGAAAGCTAGCATTGGTTGATAAAGAACTTTGATATATATCAATTCTAGAGGAGTTTGGACTCCTAAAGGGAATATGGCTAGAGGAGATCATCTGGGAGCAATGCTAGTTGAAATCTAGAAGTAATCCATTGAAGGAATTTGGATGAAGTTCGACTGATGGAGAACTCCAGAAGGGACCCGACTGATGGAGAAGTCCGATCGAAGGAGAAGTCCAAAAGAAGAATAACTGATGGAGAAGTCTGATCGAAGGAGAAGTCTAGAAGGAGCTCGACTGATGGAGAAGTCCAACCAAAGAAGAAGTTTGGAAGGAGCGCGACTGATAGACAAGTCCAATTGAAGGAGAAGTCTAGAAGGAGTCCAACTAATGAAGAAGTCCGACCGAAGGATAAGTGTGGAAGGAGTTCAACTGAAGAGGAAGTCTGAAAGGAGTTTGATCACTGGAGGAGTCCTCTAGAAGGAGCTTGGCTACTAGAGGAGTCTGACTGAAGGAGAAGGTCAGAAGGAGTTTGACTATTGGAGGAGTCCCAAGAGGAAGAATTCTTGATCGAAGCTCTTATATGATTAATAGTTACATTAGGCTAAGCATCATACTGGACTTTGGTGGGAGAGGGGTTTATCTCCAACAATTATCTTCCTATTTTCAAGTTTGAAATTCAAAGGAAGTACAAAAAAGATAGCAGTCGAAGTTTTTTTCTGGGCTCTGCACCCATTGAGGTTGAAGCTCGTGGGAGATCTTATCTTCTATTGAAGTTGAAGCTCGGGGAAGATCTTATCTCCTGTTGAGTTTGAGAGAGATCTTATCCTTTTTTTGAAATTGAAGCTCGGAAGAGATCTTATCTCTAGCCGAGGCTGAAGGAGATTTTATCTCCTATTGAAGTTGAAGCTCGGGGGAGATCTTATCTCCAACCAAGATTGAAGGAGATATTATCTCTTGTTGAGGTTGAAGCTCAGAGAGATCTTATCTCTTGAAGGAGATATTATCTTCTATTAAGGTTGAAGCTCGGGGGAGATCTTAATGCCAGCTGAGGTTGAAGAAGATATTATCTCCTGTTAAGGTTAAAGCTTGAGGAAGATCTTATCTCCAACCGAGGTTGAAGTTCGGAAGAGATCTTATCTTCAATCGAGGTTGAAGGAGATCTTATCTTCTGTTGAGATTGAAGCTCAAGAGAGATCCTATCTCCAGCCGCGGTTGAAGGAGATCCTATTGTCTGTTGAAGTTGAAGCTCGAGAAAAATCTTATCTCCGCCAAGGCTGAAGAAGATCTTATCTTCTATTGAGGTTGAAGCTTGAGGAAGATCTTATCTCTAGCCGAGGTTGAAGATCTTATCTTCTATTGAGATTGAAGCTTGGGGGAGATATTATCTCCAACCGAGGTTGAAAGAGATCTTATCTCCTGTTGAAGTTGAAGCTCGAGGGAGATATTATCTCCAACCGAGGTTGAAGGAGATCTTATCTCCTGTTGAGGTTGAAGCTCGGAGGAGATCCTATCTCCAGTCGAGGTTAAAGGAGATCCTATCTTCTGTTGAAGTTGAAGCTCGTGGGAGATCTTATCTCTAGCCAAGGTTGAAGGAGATCTAATCTCCTGTTAAAGATGAAGCTCAAGGGAGATCTTATCTCCAATCGAGATTGAAGCTCAGAGGAGATCTTATCTCCAACTGAGGTTGAAGAAGATATTATCTTCAACCAAGCTTGAAGGAGATCCTATCTTCTATTGAGATTGAAGCTCGGAGGAGATCGTATCTCCAGCCAAAGTTGAAGAAGATCTTATCTCCTGTTGAGGTTGAAGCTTGAGGGAGATCTTATCTCCAACCGAGGTTGAGGGAGATCCTATCTTCTATTAAGGATGAAACTCGGAGGAGATCTTATCTCCAACTGAGGTTGAAGGAGATTTTATCTCCTATTGAGGTTGAAGCTTGGGAGAGATCTTATCTTTAGTCGAGGTTGAAGGAGATCTTATCTTATATTGAGGTTGAAGCTTCAGAAAGATCTTATCTCCAGTCGAGATTGAGAAAGATCCTATCTTCTGTTGAGGTCGAAGCTCGGTAGAGATCTTATCTTCAGTCGAGGTTGAAGGAGATCTTATCTCCTATCGAGGTTGAAGCTCGGGGGAGATCTTATCTCTAGCTGAGGTTGAAAGCGATCTTATCTCCTATAGAGGTTGAAGCTCAGAGGAGATCTTATCTCTAGACGAGGTTGAAGCTCGGAGTAGATCTTTTCTCCAGCCGAGGTTGAAGAAGATCCTATCTTCTATTGAGGTTGAAGCTTGGGAGAGATCTTATCTACAGTCGAGTTTGAAGAAGATCTTATCTCCTGTTAAGGTTGAAGCTTGGGAGAGATCTTATCTCCAGTCGAGATTGAAGAAAATCTTATCTCCTATTGAGATTGAAGCTCGGGAGAGTCTTATCTCCAGCCAAGGTTGAGGGAGATCCTATCTTCTGTTGAAGTTGAAGCTCGAGGGAGATATTATCTCCAGCCATGGTTGAAGAAGATCTTATCTCCTATTGAGATTGAAGCTCGGTGAAGATCTTATCTCCAATTGAGATTGAAGAAGACTTTATCTCCTATTGAGGTTGAAGCTCAGGAAAGATCTTATCTCCAGCTGAGATTGAAGAAGATTTTATCTCCAGCTCAGGTTGAGGAAGATCCTATCTTCTATTGAGATTGAAGCTCGGAAGAGATCTCTAGTCGAGGTTGAAGCTCGAAGGAGATCTTATCTCCTATCGAGGTTGAAGGAGATCCTATCTTCTATTGAAGTTGAATTTCGAAGGAGATCTTATCTCCAATCGAGATTGAAGGAGATCTTATCTTCTATTGAAGTTGAAACTCGAAGGATCTACTGTTGAAGTTGAAGCTCAGAGGAGATCTTATCTCTAGCTGAGGTTGAAGCAGATCTTATCTCCTATTGAAGTTGAATCTTGGGGGAGATCTTATCTCCAGCCAAGGTTGAAGCTCGGAGGAGACCTTATCTCTAGCTGAGGTTGAAGGAGATCCTATTTTCTATTGAAGTTGAAGCTCGAAAAAGATCTTATCTCTTGTTAAGATTGAAGCTTGGTGGAGATCTTATCTCCAGTCGTGGTTGAAAGAGATCCTATCTTTTATTGAAGTTGAAGCTCAGAGGAGATCTTATCTCAAGTCGAGGTTGAAGGAGATCTTATCTCCTATTGAGGTTGAAGCTCAGGGGAGATCTTATCTCCTATTGAGGTTGAAGCTTGGGAAAAATCTTATCTCCTATTAAGGTTGAAGCTCGGGAGAGATCTTATCTCTAGTCGAGGTTGAAGCTCGGGGAGAGATCTCATCTCCAGTCGAGGTTGAAGGAGATCCTATCTTTTGTTGAAGTTGAAGTTCAAGGGAGATCTTATCTCCAACTGAGGTTGAAGGAGATCTTATCTTCAGTTGAGGTTGAAGCTTGAGGGAGATCTTATCTCCAGTCAAGGTTGAAGCTCGGAAGAAATCTTATCTCCAACTAAGGTTGAAGGAGATCCTATCTTCTGTTGAGGTTGAAGCTCGAAAGAGATCTTATATCCAATCGAGATTGAAGGAGATCTTATCTCCTATTAAGGTTAAAGCTCGGAGGAGATCTTTTCTCCAATCGAGGTTAAAGATGATCTTATCTCCTGTTGAGGTTGAAGCTCGGGAGAGATTCTATTTTCAGTTGAGGTTGAAGCTTGGGGGAGATCTTATCTCCAGCCGAGGTTGAAGCTCGGAGGAGTTCTTTTCTCTAGCTGAGGTTGAAGGAGATCTTATCTTCTATTGTAATTGAAGCTCGAGGGAGATCTTATCTCCAGCCGAGGTTGAAGGAGATCCTATCTTCTGTTGAAGTTGAAGCTCGGAGGAGATCTTATCTCCAGACGAGGATGAAGGAGATCTTATCTCCTATACCAGATGCCCTCTATCTGACTTAAGAAAGAAGTCCAGCTTAATCTTTTCCTATTATAGTTCACGAAAGACAGGAATGTTGAAATAAGAATTCTTTATTGAAAAGTGGTTAATGATATTGCAAGTTTTCAAAATTTTAATATTGACATTATGTAGCTCCTTTATATCTTTTCTTACCTTTGTCCCCCGATCGTGGTATTGATGCTTCCATGTAGGAATTGGTTTTCTTGAGACCCATCCCCCTAGGTCTCCCTCGGTTGCAAAAGAGCCCTTGGTTGCTCTCCTTTCCTCTCGTACCGATATCGTAGGAATCGATCCAAACGACCTCGCCTGACTAGTTCTTCAATTTAATTTCGAAGCTGAAAACATTCCTCAGTATCGTGACCGTGATCATGATAATACAAGCAGTACTTGCTTCGCTTGCACTTGTTTGGATGAGATCATAATTCTTCTGGTCTTGGTAGCTGATACTTAATTTCCAACAGAACTTGAGTTTTAGGAGCACTAAGGATGGCATAGTTGTGGAACCTTCTGGGAGGAGAACTTCTTTGCACCCTTCTATCGAGGCTTCTTTGACGATGAGCTCAAGGAGGAGTTCGGGCTCACTTGTGCTCGGAGAAAGTCCGTAAGCTCGACCAAACTTCATTCGACCCTCCATCAGTGGTAGGTCTATTAGACTCACCCACCTGTCGCTCTCCTGTGGCTTCCTCATCCTTCAACTTGAAGGCTTCTTCCGCTCGGGCATATTCTTTAGCCCGAGCTAGCAGATCAACAAAGTTCCTGGAGTACTTCTTCTCTAGGGAGAATAATAAATCATTCTTCTGAAGGCCGCCCTTGAGTGCGGCCATTGTAATAGACTGATCCAGATTTCGAACCTCAAATGCAGCAGCATTAAACTGGGTGACATAAGTCCAAAAAGATTCTCCCTCCTTCTGCTTAATATTCATCAGAAAATCTAAACCTCGGTTGGGACATCGGCTGCTAACGAAGTGAGCCATAAATTGATGGCTCATCTATCAAAGGAGAAGATCATACCTGACTTCAACATCGAGTATTAGTTTCTTGCTACTTCCTTCAAGGTAGATGGGAAAGCTCGGTATAAGATGGCGTCTGGTGTGCCATGGAGCAACATCATAATCTAAAAGGTCTCTAGGTGATTGACCGGATCAGAGGTTCCATCGTAGCTTTCAAATTGGAGAAGCTTGAAGTTTGGCGGAATGGGCTCTTGCATAATTTGGGGAGAGAAAGGGGGATCGGTGCAAATGTCGACATGGTGAGCTGGGGCAACGTGGTGGAGTTCCTCAATCCATCGGTTCATCTCTCATAACTTTTGATCAAGGACGTCATCTCGATCACATATCTTGGAATGCTTCCAGCTGTAGATGAGAAAGGTCTATTCCGGAGAAAAATCATGATCCAAATAAGGATCCTCTGCTCTCTATTTTTCCTTTCCAAGGGCGACGGGTATACTAGCCCAAGTGTGCCTCCTTGGGAGTAGTTTTTGACATCTCGATGGTGGATTTCCTGATGGAACTACCATCGATGGTTGCCACATGGCCTGCACTATTTTGATGAGGCCTTGAACCTGCTATATCAGTAGGTTAACTACTTCGGATCTACCATGGCCACCGATGGAGGAGGAGGTTGAAGTGCCGACGATGGAGCAGGGATGGATGGATCTGGCTCAGATCTGACGACAGAAGTGATAGATCTCCGGATAGTCGCCTTCTTAGGAGGCATTTTTTTTGGAAAGAACTCTAAAGAGGAAGAAGAGAGATCGCTGCTGAGCACTCCTTTAAGAGCAAGAGAACCTCTAGAACAAAGGGCCCTCCTTCTAACGTCAATCCTGTTGGTGCAGAATCTGGTTGACGTCAGATCGAGCTAGAGTTGAGGAAGAAGAGGTCATCATCGGTGACCTACAAAATAAAATCCCATCTGGAGTCAGTGGTAGTGGCTCCGACAGGACCCTCCGACAATCAAGTCAGCTCTTTTGGCCAACAAAAATGGAGTGCTCAGGAAAGAATTCGGTAGAGTCTTGGAAAGAAAAAGAGAGCCTAGAGAAAATATATCTGGAGGATCTTTTTTTATAGACGAAGCTTATAGTAGACTGATAGTGATAGCCATAACCATCCGATTGCAGACCGCTCGGGGTCGCATAGAGTTTGTTATGGAGAGAGGTGTCGCCTATAGCAGACAGATAGTGACAGCAATAATCATCCGATAGCGGGCCGCTTGGAGCCATGTGAAGTTTATTATGGAGAGAAGTGTCTGTTAGATATATGTGCCCTAGAAGCCAGAATTGGCTGACACTTATAATACACTTCTAGGGGCAAAATTGTAATTTTAACTATAATTAATAAAATGGGTTATTTTCTATCACACCTGTGTATTTAGTGTCTGTGATACATCCTTTGAATTAATGGTAATGATAATTCATATTTTCAAGAGTTGAAAATTTAAGACATGAATAATCATTATTAACTCATAAACAGCTCCCAACCATAGGATCATCACGAGATTGGTGATTGATCCGGAAGGTTGGTGTACGATCGCTTCTCTTTAGTAGATGAGTCTTGAGTCTACGGTGTGGAGACACCGGAGCGAGAGTACAGGTACTCGTTAGAGAACGAGGGCACTGAGCGTGACCACCTCGAGTAGTCATTAGGAAGTCTACCTTCTCGTCAATGACTGACTCGATGCTGCAGTAGTGTGTCTGGTTCTTTGACCTGAGATGCATCGGCAGTTCACCTTGAGGGTGTTATAGTTTGACTACACCATTACTCGGTCTCCTAGCCATATGGAACCCTGAGGTGTATGTTGGCTATAGCATGTTCATTGTAGGAACTGGATTGCATCAAGATGGGATCTATCTACCTCGGTGGTAGAGGAGCAGCCCTATGATAATCATGAGAATCAAGTCCTGAAGCCCATGGCCATGGCAGAGTGAAATAATAGAAAGAGTTTCTATTTAGATTTTCACATTGGACTCGAATCGAATGATTACATCATATGACAGAGACTAGGGTTTGACGAGTTTCACCTTAACCCTAATCTGATCGGGGCTCAAGATAGAAGAACTTAATCACACAGGTAGCTGCACCAAGAGGTTCGCATTCAGCTCTGATGGGTTGCCACCATATACTGCTAGGTGTCACTGGTGGATTTTGGGAGCAATTAGAATGATTTAGATGATCGATCATTCTAGCTGTTCGAATCAGAAGAGTTCTGATCCATCGAAAGGAGTTTCGATGATGTCTATGATAGAGATCATGACATATCCCATTACCATACAGAACTGAACCTAACTGGGTCACACAAACAAGGGTTTGAATCTGGTGATCATCAATTGAACTGATCTAGTTCAATTGATCTGAATGAGATTCAATTAGGTTCAAGGAAATCGTGCTAGCACTCGATTGAACCTAACGTTCTTCTTTTACTATCACAAATAAGTTGTCCTGACTGAGCCAAAGGAGTTTGTGCTCAATCAGAGGCCTTCATATGGTCTGACTGGAGGTTGTCCAAGTCAGAATAGGTTGTCTTATTTGTAAGACATTACCTGCCATTTTTGGTCACCTGCCATTTCTTGTTCTTTGACTTTGGTCAAAAGTCTACCTTTGACTGGTCAAACGTTGACCATTGACCACTTTGACTTTTGACCACATGTCATGCACCTATTGGAGAGCTGGTGGGGGCCTGTCCCCCTGCCAGAACCTGGCAAGGAGAAGGGCGCACGCCAACCCGGGTAGGCGTGAGCCCAAGTAGGAGGCGCCTAGGAGTCCTTGTTGGACAAGGACTCCACCTCCCTTTTGGATTCCAATCAGAGTTCTACTAAGAATCCAGTTTGACTGGTCTTAGGCGCCCTCTAAGGAGGAATCCAGGGGTCTCTATTCCAACCAATCAGATTTAGATCTGATTTCACAAAGGGTTGTGATTGGTTGAGAGGAAGAGGAGTTGGATCACAAGCTTAGTCTATAAATAAGACCCTGCGCCCAACTCAGATTCTAATGCAATTCAATTGAGAAACCCCACGCCCCAAGGCTGCCTCTCCCCTCCTTCTCCATGCCATAGTCTCTTCTCCCCTTGCTCTCCACGTCCAAAAGAGTTTTGGACTTAGGTTGGTGCGATTCAGATCAAAAGAAAGGCGATCAAAAGCAAGAAGGCTGCGCTGCTGCAAAAGGACGACTGCAGATCTTCAAAAGAGTTTTGAAGATCCTCCAGATCAGATCCAGATCTGATTTTTGGAGGTGTGATAGAGAAGAAGAGGATCTCCAGATCCAACCCGAGTGGATACCGGTAGAGGCCAGGCGCTTGCGTGGCTAGATCCAGAACCTTCCGCTGCAATCAGGATCATCTACAGGGTAATAGGATTACCCAAATCAGGTAAATTAAATTTGATTTAATTTATCTTATTTTATTTTATTTATTAAAATAATAAGAATCAGATCTAAAACATATCAAGATCTGATTGAGATCAAGAGAAAAATTTTTGAAATATATCTCTTGATCTAATCAGATCTGGACGAACCTGGACCGGGAAATCAGGATTTCCCTTCAACTGGTATCAGAGCCATGGTTCTAAATTGTTTAGATCTGATTTTAATTTTATTTTAATTAGAAAATAAAGTGATTTCAGATGTCACATGAGATGTGATCAGATCTGAAATCAGAAAAATTAAAATTAAATGATTTGGATCTAAGAACATGAAGATATGCATGACTAGTTCTAGAATAGAATAGTTCTATAGAATAGTTTTGCATGTCTTTGATTTAATCTGATTAAATCATATTTTAGATCTTCTTATTTACTATTTTCTGATATTATAAGTGTTATAATAACATCTGATAAACAGCAAATAAAAATTATTTAATTTTAAATATCATATGAGATATGATTGATGCATGTCTAGACTAGTTGTAGAATAGTTCTACATAATTGTCTAGATTAGAATTTATTTTGATTAGATCAATTTAAATCTAATTTTTTAGATTATTATGTGATAATTTAGATCTGAAAACATGCATGATTATGATACATGAGATGTATGCAAAATATGCCATGATTAGATCTAAACTTTGTATATGAGATATATGATATAGATCTGATACTGTTTTGTAGTATTTGACATGTTCCTGATTAAGGCGTTCCTCTTGGCCGTCCGGTCATAAGAACGAAGAAGGGTTTAAAGGCCCTCTCTTCCCATTCGATGGGGTGTTCTTATGACGTGTAGGGGTGCTGCGTGTTCGTCCTTAATCAGAAACCCAAAACTTACTTTCTGCAAAACCCTAGATCCTGAAACCCTAGGATTTATTGTGCATATTTTGTTTATGAACCCAACTTAATTAAGAATTAAGTTTATGGAATATTAATTAGGTCTAAAATTGAGAATTTCAGATCTAAGACATATTCATAATACTGGGTTCGGGCTTGGGTAGCTCAATTAGGTCTAAGCGGTTGATCAAACCGAATCAAGAGTTGGTTAGATGGGATCAACAATGCTTAAATTGACCAGCCTAATAGGATTAAGTCTGGGTCAAGATCGAGTCACGATCAAGCAAGACCTAATTAGGCTCAGAGGTTAGAGTCTGGATTGTAGGCTAACCCAATTGGTTCTGACTCAACAATTTGGTGTCTAAGGTAAGTTTGGCATAGACGACCGACTGGTTTTTAATTGGAAGCTACTCGACCTGAATGCGTTCTTGTGCGAGTTAACGGCATATTCCTTCCACCGGTCTCACTTACCTGGCCATATCTGTTGACACAGTTCTGATCTGAGGTGGTCAATAATCCGAGCTGACCCATGCCACTAGGTTAGTCATAATTGTTATGACTAAGCCAAGTCTAGTTTAATGAGACCTGAATCAATTCTCCCTAAGAAAAGATTAAGTCCTGAGGTCTTCCACCATTGTAGACGTGCGGGCCTTCTTCCCGGGGTTGATTGTTCTCGGCTGGATACAGTGGCTCAGTTGCACCGGGAAGACGCAACCATGTCTATTAGGCATTGGATGCTATGGGCTGGAGGATGAGTTGGGCTCAATATTCGGATACGGTGAGAGACCCAATTAGGAACCCAGTCTATGCAAATGGTGGGTCTGACTTAACTAAGGAGTGGATCAATATTTCGGATACGGTGAGATTCATGAATTAGAGACCAAGTTTGGGTGCACCATGATTAGAGAATCATTGAACAAGAGTTGTTCACTCATTGGCTAACCCATCACCAATAACTGTTAGGTGAGGTGATGAGTCAGTTGGTGAGACCGCACCACCCACTAGAAATCATCAATCGCGGAGATTTTCGCATCTCTACAGAGGGAGTGTAGGGATCCGAGAAAATAGTGGGAGCTAATTTGTTTAAAAATAAAATCCCTAAACAAATTGGTCAAGTCAAAATTACAGTATCTAACTAGAATCTTTGACTCTCTACAGGAAAATGTCTGCGTCCAACCCACTGGCACGTATCCTAGACACACATAGACTGACTGGACCCAATTATAAAGATTGGCTCAGGAACTACAAAATTGTTTTGGGTTCAGAGAAGTTAACACATGTTTTGGACCAGGACCCTCCCACCTTACCAGCTCGTCCATCCACTGTTGAACAGAGAGCGTCTCTGGAAAAATGGATTGACGAAGACAATAAGGCCAGATACTACATGTTGGGCTCGATGTCTGATGAGCTCCAGCGCCAACATGAAGATATCGGGACTGCTCGCCAAATGTTGGCTCACCTGCAGGAGATGTTTGGTGAACAGAGTCGCGCAGCCAAATATCAAGTCACAAAATGACTTTTTAAGGCTAAGATGCGTGATGGGCAGTCAGTCCAAGATCACTGTCTGACAATGATCAAGGACATGGAAGAGCTTGAGAAGCTCGGTGTGAAGTTGGACTTGGATCTGCAGAACGATATTATTCTGCAATCCTTGACTGATGCATATGGGCAATTCATCATGAATTACCACATGCATAAACTTCAAAATTCCTTGGCCGAGTTGATGAATATGCTGGTTACCGCTGAGCTTTCTATGAAAGGTTCTAAAGGCTCAGTTCTTGCTATGGAACGGACTTCTTCCAAAAGAAAGTCTTATGGAAAGAAAAAGAAGTCTGTGAAAAAGCAAAAGGTGGAAGGATCAAAGAAGAAGAAGGCAGAACCGAAGAAGAAGGTCGATGGCAAAGGAAAGTGTTTCCATTGCAACAGCGACGGCCATTGGAAGCGGAACTGCCCTACTTACCTGGCCACCCTAAAGAACAAGAAGGAAGGTCCTTCTGGAGGTATGCTCGTTATTGAGTCTAACCTTACGGTTTCTTCTGCATCCAGTTGGGTGCTTGACTCTGGTTCTAGTGCTCATCTGTGCACTTCTATGCAGGGTCTTGAGGATAGCAGGAGGCTGAGGGATGGAGACATGATCCTACGCATCGGTAATGGAGCAAGAGTTGCTGCAGTAGCCGTGGGAACATACCCTCTTGCGATTACCATCTGGTTTAGACTTAGTTTTAAAAGACTGTTATTATGTGCCTGCAGCTAGCAGGAATTTGATTTCTGTTTCATGCTTAGCACAAGAAGGTTATGTGATCACCTTCTTTAAGGACCATTGTAACATTCTTTATGAAAGAAATAAAATTGCAAATGGTTTCCTTGTTAATGGTCTTTATCAGTTGCATATTGATGTACCTGTTTTAACTATCGAGCAAAACGTGAATGCCAAACGACCTAGGGATAGTCCAAACGACAGATATCTATGGCACCTGAGATTAGGTCATATAGCAGAAGATAGGATTAACAAATTGGAGAAAAATGGGCTATTGAGTCCATTGACTTTTGAGTCATATCCAACTTGTGAATCTTGTCTTCAAGGCAAAATGACTAAACTCCCTTTTGTTGGACATGGGAGAGGGCCACAGATCTCCTTGCCCTAGTACATACTGATGTGTGCGGCCCATTTGATGTGCCGGCTAGAGGCAATTTTGTCTACTTCATTACCTTTACCGATGATCTGTCTAGGTATGGGTATGTGTATCTTATGAGACACAAGTCTGAAGCCTTTTGAAAAGTTCAAAGAATTCAGACATGAAGTAGAAAAACAAACTGGAAAACCCATTAAGGTTCTTCGATCAGATCGAGGAGGTGAATACCTTAGCCGGGAATTCCTAGACTATCTTAAGGAAAATGGCATAGTCTCTCAATGGACTCCACCAGGAACACCTCAACTCAACGGGGTTTCAGAACGGAGAAATCGGACTCTATTGGATATGGTTCGATCCATGATGAGCTTCACAGACCTCCCTGATTTTCTTTGGGGACATTCATTATTAACTTCAATCTATTTACTGAATAGGGTTCCCTCTAAAACCGTTCCTACCACACCGTATGAGATATGGCACGGTAAGAAACCAAGTCTGAGTCATCTCAGAATTTGGGGTTGTCCGGCTTATGTCAAAAGACAACAAGCGGACAAGTTAGAGTTTAGGTCCTTTAGAGCTCGATTCATAGGATATCCTAAAGAGTCATTAGGATACTATTTCTACATTCCAGAAGACCACAATGTGATTGTGAGTCGACATGCCATATTTCTTGAAAAATAGTTTATTCAAGATAGTGGCATTGGAAAGCAGATTAAGCTTGATGAGAAAGTCTCACAAGCAGAACGAGCTAAGGACCAAGTGGAACCAAATCAGGTTGAGCCAATAAGAACACTACCTCCTCCACCTCGTAGATCGGAAAGAGTTTCCCGTCCCCCTGAAAGATACTTAGGTATTATTTCAGAGGACGTAGAGGAAATGTTCCTCATAGGTAATGGTGCTCATGGTGATGATCCCAAAACCTACAACGAGGCGATATCAGATATCGACTCCGAGAAATGGCTTGAGGCAATGAAGTCAGAGATCGACTCGATGCACTCAAACCAAGTCTGGACCTTGGTAGATCCACCAGAAGGTATAGTACCTATTGGGTGTAAATGGATCTTCAAGAGAAAGATTGGTGCAGATGGGAATGTGGAGACATTCAAGGCTAGACTGGTGGCAAAAGGTTATAGTCAACGTGAAGGCATTGACTATCAGGATACCTTTTCCCCGGTAGCTATGCTAAAATCCATCCGCACATTGCTTGCTGTTGCAGCCTATTTCGATTATGAAATATGGCAAATGGACGTGAAAACGGCATTCCTAAATGGATATCTTGAGGAAGATATCTATATGGAACAGCCGCTAGGTTTCACATCCAGTGATACTGATCACAAGGTTTGCAAGCTGCAAAGGTCCATATATGGACTTAAGCAAGCATCTCGGAGCTGGAACACTCGTTTCAATGATGTGATCAAAAAGTTTGGTTTCATCAAAAATGAAGAGGAACCATGTGTTTTCAAAAGGGTCAGTGGGAGCGCTGTTGTCTTCCTCGTATTGTACGTGGATGACATCCTCCTTATTGGGAATGATATTCCCATGTTGACATCAGTCAAGATGTGGTTGTCCAAGGAATTCTCCATGAAAGACCTAGGTGAAGCATCCTTTATTCTAGGAATTAAGGTCTATAGGGATAGACCGAATAGGATGCTAGGACTTTCACAGAAGATGTACATAGAGGAAGTACTAAAGAGGTTTAGTATGGAAAACTCTAAGAGGGGATTAATACCCTTCAGACATGGTATTCATCTTTCCAAGAAGATGTGCCCCAGCACACCTGAGGAAATAGAACGCATGAGCAAGATCCCTTATGCTTCTGCAATAGGGAGCCTCATGTATGCCATGCTATGTACACGACCTGATATAGCCCATGCTGTGAGTGTCACAAGCAGATATCAGTCAAATCCAGGTGAAGAACACTGGACTTCTGTGAAATGTATCCTTAAGTACTTGAGAAGAACTAAGGATATGATGTTGGTCTTTGGTAACGGAGAACTCCAAGTTCCAGGGATACACAGACTCGGACTTCATGTCCGATATAGATGATCGAAAGTCGACATCTGGCAGACTGTTTGTGCTGGAAGAGTTCCAAGCAAACGG
This sequence comes from Cocos nucifera, assembly GCA_006176705.1. Classification (NCBI taxonomy): domain Eukaryota; kingdom Viridiplantae; phylum Streptophyta; class Magnoliopsida; order Arecales; family Arecaceae; genus Cocos; species Cocos nucifera. The sequence continues at coordinate 582,928 of QRFJ01001549.1, read as the reverse complement.
TGATACCATCTCATCCGCGATTACCTTGAGAAAGGTTACGTTGAGGTCAAGAGAGTCAACTCCGCAGATAATGTGGCAGACCCACTTACAAAGCCGTTGGGCCAGCAGAAGATCGAAGCCCACCTTGAGAAGATGGGACTTAGACTTGTAGCCAATTGGCTTTAGGACAAGTGGGAGATTGTTAGATATATGTGCCCTAGAAGCCAGAATTGGCTGACACTTGTAATACACTTCTAGGGGCAAAATTATAATTTTGACTATAATTAATAAAATGGGTTATTTTCTATCACATATGTGTATTTAGTGTCTGTGATACATCCTTTGAGTTAATGGTAATGATAATTCATATTTTCAAGAGTTGAAAATTTAAGACATGAATAATCATTATTAACTCATAAACAGCTCCCGACCATAGGATCATCACGAGGATGGTGATTGATCCGGAAGGTTGGTGTACGATCGCTTCTCTTTAGTAGATGAGTCTTGAGTCTACGGTGTGGAGACACCGGAGCGAGAGTACAGGTACTCGTTAGAGAACGAGGGCACTGAGCGTGACCACCTCGAGTAGTCATTAGGGAAGTCTACCTTCTCGTCAATGACTGACTCGATGCTGCAGTAGTGTGTCTGGTTCTTTGACCTGAGATGCATCGGCAGTTCACCTTGAGGGTGTTATAGTTTGACTACACCATTACTCGGTCTCCTAGCCATATGGAACCCTGAGGTGTATGTTGGCTATAGCATGTTCATTGTAGGAACTGGATTGCATCAAGATGGGATCTATCTACCTCGGTGGTAGAGGAGCAGCCCTATGATAATCATGAGAATCAAGTCCTGAAGCCCATGGCCATGGCAGAGTGAAATAATAGAAAGAGTTTCTATTTAGATTTTCACATTGGACTCGAATCGAATGATTATATCATATGACAGAGACTAGGGTTTGACGAGTTTACCTTAACCCTAATCTGATCGGGGCTCAAGATAGAAGAACTTAATCACACAGGTAGCTGCACCAAGAGGTTCGCATTCAGCTCTGATGGGTTGCCACCATATACTGCTAGGTGTCACTGGTGGATTTTGGGAGCAATTAGAATGATTTAGATGATCGATCATTCTAGCTGTTCGAATCAGAAGAGTTCTGATCCATCGAAAGGAGTTTCGATGATGTCTATGATAGAGATCATGACATATCCCATTACCATACAGAACTGAACCTAACTGGGTCACACAAACAAGGGTTTGAATCTGGTGATCATCAATTGAACTGATCTAGTTCAATTGATCTGAATGAGATTCAATTAGGTTCAAGGAAATCGTGCTAGCACTCGATTGAACCTAACGTTCTTCTTTTACTATCATAAATAAGTTGTCCTGACTGAGCCAAAGGAGTTTGTGCTCAATCAGAGGCCTTCATATGGTCTGACTGGAGGTTGTCCAAGTTCAGAAAAGGTTGTCTTATTTTGTAAGACATTACCTGCCATTTTTGGTCACCTGCCATTTCTTGTTCTTTGACTTTGGTCAAAAGTCTACCTTTGACTGGTCAAACGTTGACCATTGACACTTTGACTTTTGACCACATGTCATGCACCTATTGGAGAGCTGGTGGGGGCCTGTCCCCCTGCCAGAACCTGGCAAGGAGAAGGGCGCACGCCACCCAAGGGTGGCGTGAGCCCAAGTTGGAGGCGCCTAGGAGTCCTTGTTGGACAAGGACTCCACCTCCCTTTTGGATTCCAATTCAGAGTTCTTACTAAGAATCCAAGTTTGACTGGTCTTAGGCGCCCTCTAAGGAGGAATCCAGGGGTCTCTATTCCCACCAATCAGATTTAGATCTGATTTCACAAAGGGTTGTGATTGGTTGGGAGGAAGAGGAGTTGGATCACGCTTAGTCTATAAATAAGACCCTGCGCCCAACTCAGATTCTAATGCAATTCAATTGAGAAACCCCACGCCCCAAGGCTGCCTCTCCCCTCCTTCCTCCATGCCATAGTCTCTTCTCCCCTTGCTCTCCACGTCCAAAAGGAGTTTTGGACTTTGGTTGGTGCGATTCAGATCAAAAGAAAGGCGATCAAAAGCAAGAAGGCTGCGCTGCTGCAAAAGGACGACTGCAGATCTTCAAAAGGAGTTTTGAAGATCCTCCAGATCAGATCCAGATCTGATTTTTGGAGGTGTGATAGAGAAGAAGAGGATCTCCAGATCCAACCCGAGTGGATACCGGTAGAGGCCAGGCGCTTGCGTGGCTAGATCCAGAACCTTCCGCTGCAATCAGGATCATCTACAGGATAATAGGATTACCCAAATTAGGTAAATTAAATTTGATTTAATTTATCTTATTTTATTTTATTTATTAAAATAATAAGAATCAGATCTGAAACATATCAAAATCTGATTGGGATCAAGAGAAAAATTTTTAAAATATATCTCTTGATCTAATCAGATCTGGACGAACTTGGACCGGGAAATCAGGATTTTCCTTCAGTGTCATCTATAGCAGACTAATAGTGACAGTCGTAACCATCCGATAGTGGGTTGCTTGGAGTCATGTGGAGTTTGTTACAGAGAGAGGTGTTCGTTGTCATGATGTGCACGTTTGTTGGGATTTAATAGTCGAAGTTTGGAGGACGTAGGTTTTGGTTGGTGAAGAGCTTTGACATATATCAATTCCAAAGGAGTTCAGACTCCTAAAGAAAATACAGCTAGAGGGGATCGTCCGGAAGGAATGCTAGTTAAAATCTGAAAGTAATCCACTAGAGAAATCTGGATGGAGTTCGACTGATGGAAAAGTCTGAAAAGAGTCCGACTGATGAAGAAGTTCGAAAGAAGTTCGACCGATGGAGAAGTCCGATCGAAGAAGAAGTCCAAAAGGGGCCCGACTGATGGAGAAGTTCGATCGAAGGAGAAGTCTAGGACGAGTTTGGTTGAAGGAGAAGTCCGAAAGGAGTTCAGCTGCTGGAGGAGTCTGGAATGAGTTCAGCTGCTGGAGGAGTTTGGAAGGAGTTTAGCTGCTGGAGTAGTCCGATTGAAGGAGAAGGCTGGAAGGAGTTCGACTACTGGAGGAGTCCCAAGAGGAAGAATTTTTTATCGAAGCTCTTATATGATTACCAGTTACATTAGGCTAAGCATCAGACTAGACTTCGGTGGAAGCAGGATTTATCCCCAACACTGACTAATAAAAATTAGAAATTGAATGATGAATTAGCAAAAATCAAACCATTTGTAGAAAGATTTACCTATAGTTTTGAAAAATTAAATATGCTACTAAATGAACAAAGAGCTATTTTTAATAAGATCGGAGTAGGATTTAAACCTCATAAGAAACAAAAACTATTCAAAAATCTATTTGTTAATGCTTCATCAAACTCTACTTCAAATATCTCATATTTTTGTTATGGAAAAATTGGTCATAAGTCTTATGCATATGATTTTAGAAAATTAAATAGAAAAATAATTAAAATAGTTTGAATTCCAAAAGGAACCATGAGCACTAATCCCAAATGATCCAAGATGACTTGGGTACCTAAAAACTCAACTTGATTTTCTTGTGTAGGAGTGTCTTGCAGTCCGGGACAAGAAAAATGTTGGGAATATGCATTCTTCCCACATGGATCGACATGGCCATCGGTGATTAGCCAAGCAACAAGAAAGTACTTCTCAGAGATTTCTACGAAAACATGATCAAATAAATCAAGCAATAGAGAAGAAGAGATTTCCAAAAGAAAAGAGCTTTTATTCAGTATATTTTAGCACACTTACAACTTTGACCTGTTTCCAGTATATATACTTTACAAAGGGTCAAGTCCAAACATACAGAAAAATTTTTCAAACCCAAACAATCCACATACATAAAATAATAACCTATGAAAACTAAACCGACCCAGTTTTAGACTAAGCCGGCTAACCTATGACTAGGTCAACTCAGTCCTAGGCTGAGCCAACCCAGTTGTGTACTATGCCAACTGTCCGAAAATGCTACTTTCTATCTGAATTTTTCTCTAAGACCTAGCTAACCCAGTCCTAGACTGAGCCGACCCAATTTTCAACTGAGCCGGCTCAGTCTCAGAGTGAGCCAGTCTAATTTTTGAACTTTACTATTGAGATTGATTTTTCTTCTGACTCACTTCCGTCTTTCCATAACCTATCTTCTCATATTCTCAAGACTTGGGAGTGTCACTTCTAAGCTCACATTCTCCACCTTGGTGCTTCCAAGTCCTTGCGAACTCATCTCTTCTCAATAGACCCATCCATGCCACACATCTTTGAAAGCTATCTCTGGGAAGTACCTTTATGAGTGCATCAGACTGATTCTCCTTGGTATGGATCTTCATCAGTTCCACTTCACCTTCCTCCACCAACTCTCTGATCCTATGGTACCTCATGTCTATATGCTTTGTGCTTGCATGATAGACTAGATTCTATGCCAACAATAGAGCACTCTGACTATCACTGAATAGTGTAACCTTGCTCTGCTCCACTCCCAACTCATCAATTAGCCTCCTAAGCCAAAGGGCTTACTTTGCAGCCTCCGTTATCCCAATGTACTCGGCCTCTATGGTAGACAAGGCCATGATTGGTTGAAGGGTTGATCTCCAAGACACCAGTCCACCATATACGTAGAAGAGGTATCCAATTGTAGACCTTCTTGTATCAAGATCACCAGCATAATTTGCATCAACAAACCCTTCCAAAGGATCTAAACCTTCACACATCTTTACAGATTGTTCTCCAAATCCTCCCGACTGCCCACCAAATACCAAACCATAATCCCTTGCTCCATGCAAATATCTCAATATCCATTTCAATTCTTTCTAGTATTCCTTCCCAAGGTTAGCCATGTATCTACTAACCATGCTCACAGCATGTGCTATATCTAATCTACAGCACACCATAGTGTACATCACACTGCTTACAATATTTGCATAAGGAACTCATTCCATGTACTCTCTCTTCTCTTCCGACTGGGGGCACTGTAACTTGGAGAGAGACATATGGCTCGGTAATGGTGTCTCTATAGGTTTGGCCTTCTCCATCGCAAATCTCTCTAGAACCTTCTGGACATACTTTCCTTGTGACAAATGGAGCACTCCTTTGCATCTATCTTTGCAAATCTCCATTCCAAGGATTTTCTCAACTGGATCTAAATCTTTCATCTCAAATTCAGATGATAATTTCCTTTTCAACCTTTTCATAGCATCCATGCTTCTACTGGCTATGAGCATATCATCTACATATAATAATAGGTATAGGGCATCCTCCTCATCTACATTCTTGACGTAGACATAACAATTATGTTCACATCTGTTGAAACCCAGGCTCAAGACAAAGCTATCAAACCTTTGATACCACTGATGAGGGAATTATTTCAAGCCATACAAAGACTTCTTGAGTAAACACACCTTTTCTTCCTGTCCCATCTCCATGAAATCATCTGGCTGCTTTATGTAAATTTTTTCCTCCAAAGTTCCATGATGGAAGGCCGTCTTCACATCTTTCGATTCTAATTTCATGTTATGTTGTGCTATCAGTGACAGCAAAACTCGAATAGATGTACGATGCACCATAGGAGAGAAAATTTCTATGTAGTCGATCCCTTCCTTTTGTGAGTATCCCTTTGCTACCAGCCTTGCTTTGAATCTAGCTTCACCTTGTTCTGAAGGTGTTTCTTTCTTTATGAACACCCACTTTGAGCCAATAGGTCGAGCACCCTCTGGAAGATCCACCAGCTGTCATGTCTAATTCTTCTCAAGTGATTCCATCTCCTCTATCATGGCCTACATCCATGAATCATGATCCTCACTCTCTATGGCCTCTGCATAATTCTCTAAATCTCCATTAGCAGTGATGAGTGCATAGAAGATAACCTCATCAATGCCATATTTGATCGATCTCCTAATAGTATGCTGGGGCTTGTGCAAAGCTACTCCCACTGGCACATCTCTGCCTGATGTTTGTGGCTGCTCCTGCACATCTGTCTGAACTATCGACCCTCCATGCTGATTTTCAATTTGAGATAATACTTTTCTTCCCAGCTCCACCTTAATAGGAATACTCCTATAAGTGGATGTAACCTGCTTGCCATCATTCTCTGACTGGCCATCGCTGTTCACCTTTATTTTTCCAATTCCATCTATCCCTGACCTCCTCAAGATTCTCTTCTCATCAAAGATAATGTTCCTGCTGATCACTGACTTCTATGCTTGAGAGTCCCGCAGCAGGTACCCCTTGACTTCTTGTTGATATCCTATGAATGTCATCTTTTGAGATTTTGGGTCCAATTTGCTCCTCTCAATTGCCTCCACATGTGCATAGGCTATGCAACCGAAGACTTTCAGGTGGTCAAGCTCCACCTTCTTTTCACTCCAGATCTCTTCTAGAATGCCTCCATTCAGCTTATAATGAGGGGATCTGATCACAAAAAAATAAGAAAAAGTTACAGCATCACCCCAAAAGAACTTTGGGAGTGATGTCTGCAGCCTCAAACTTCATATCTTCTCGATCAGTGTCTGATTCATCCTCTTCGTGACACCATTCTGTTGGAGAGTCATTCTCATTGTGTAATGGTGTTTGATGCCATTTCTCTCATAGTACCTCCTAAACTTCAGGCTAGTATACTTTCCTCCATTGTCTAACCTCAGACATTTTATCTATCTCCCTGACTCCTCTACTTCAGCTTTTCAGGCTCTGAATCGGGCAAACACCTCTGATTTTTCTCTAATTAGATAAACTCACACCTTCGTTGAGAAATCATCAATGAAAGTAACAAAGTATTTTGCCCCACCTCTAGCTGATACAGGAGCTGGTCCCCACACATCTGAGTGCAATAAATCTAGCACTCCCTCACTGTGCTTGGTACTTCTAGCAAACTTTATTCTATACTGTTTGTCAAAGATACATGGCTCACAAAGATCTGTGCCCTCCTTCTTCAGGACTGGGATCATACCTCTTCTGCTTAGTTCTGTGAGCCCACGGTCACTCATATGATCCATCCGATAGTGCCATAGCCAATATAAAATCTGCTCCTCCTGTGCCATTGCTAGCACCTCTACACTATCATTTACCACTGAGCCTTCCATTCTATAAAGATTGTTGCTCAGTCTTGTACCTCTCATCACCACCAAAGCTTTCTTAAAAATTTTTAGATGTCCACTCCCAGTCTAGCTACTAAAAGCATAACCCTACTCCTCCAAGTAGTCCAAAGAAATCAAATTCTTTTTCAACTCCAGTACATGCCTGACATTTGATAATGTATGAATGATCCCATTGTACATCCTCACCCTAATAGAGCCAATTCCAGCTACTTTGCATGGATGATCATCTCTAAGACTGACACTTCCACCATCGGCCTTCTGATAGATACCAAACCACTCCCAATAAGAAGTATAGTGGTGCGAGCATGCTGAATCTAATATACACATAGTATTGTACTCTGTAAATCCATCTGATACAACTAGCAACTCTTCTCCACTGCTTACAGAAGCTGTATCATCTCCCTTGCCGACCTTTCCTTTTTCTGATCTCAAAAGGGGACAATCTCTCCTCAGGTGTCCAGGCTGATGATATTTATAACATTTCAATGTCATCTTACTCTGATCGTGAGATTTTGACCTACCCTTGGATTTTCCTTTTGTCTTCTCCTTTGATCTTTTCTATCTTTCATTCACAGCCAAGATCTCAAACTTAGGATCTTCCTTGCAGATCTTCTCCCTTTACTCATTTGATCTTAGCACACCAACAATCTCTTCATAGTTTAGGATCTTCTTTCTATAAACTAGAGTTGTTATGAGACCATCATACGAACCTGGGAGAGAACATAATAGTAGTAATGCTCGATCCTCCTCATTGATCTTCACATCCAAACTCATCATCTCAAAACATACCTGATTGAACCTTTGGATATGTGCAACAAAATCTCAACCTTCGGATATCCTCAGACTATATAGCTGTTTCTTCAACCATAGCTTATTTATCATGTTCTTCCCCATGTATGTGTTCTCCAGTTTCTCTCAGAGCCCCTTTGCCATAGTTTCTGTGCAAACCTCGGGCAAAATCTGATCGATCAAGTATATCTGGATTGTGCTAAAAGTAATTTCCTCCAGCTCTTCCCAATCCTCAGTAGTGATCTTTTTTGGCTTTTCTTTTGTCAAGACCTTGTAGATCCTTTGTTGAACCAACAAGTCCTTTACTCTTTGCTGCCATAGGGTAAAGTTTTTCTTGTCGTCGACCTTCTCAAAATCCATCTTGAATCTACTTGATCCCATGACTTCAAAAAAGTCAAGAACAAATTCCTAACACCCTTCACGATCACACACCAATAAAACTACCCTTCATAGAAGATCTAACTAGCCCTAGATTCTCTTTTCAAACTTCTATATCACTGTTCCTTCATGTAAATAATCTTCACCTCAATCTAGAGACAACCATGAAGCAAACTAGATGTTTTAGGATAAAACTTGGTGCAATAGATCCTGGATATAGTAAATCCTAGGTGTCTTCCTTCCTTCCATGCAACACCGCTCTGATATCAAATGTTGGAAATATACGCTCTTTCCACACGGATCAATATGACTATCGATGATTAGCCAAGTAATAAGAAAGTACTTCTTAGAGATCTCTACGAAAGCACGATCAAATAAATCAAAGAATAGAGAAGAAGAGATTTTCAAGAGAAAAGAGCTTTTATTCAGTATATTTCAGCACACTTACAATCTTGACCTATTTTCAGTATATATACTTTACAAAGAATCAAGTCCAAGCTCATAAAAAAATTTTTCAAAACCAAACAATCCACGTACATAAAATAATAACCCATAAAAATTAAGCTGGCCCAGTTTCAAACTAAGCTGGCTAACCTGTGACTAGGTTAGCTCAGTCTCAGACTGAGCTGATCCAGTTGTGTACCATACTAATAGTTTAAAAATGCTACTCTCTATCTGAATTTTCCTCTAAGACCTAGCCGACCCAGTCCTGGACTAAGCCAGCTTGGTCTCAGAGTGAGCCAGCCCAGTTTCTGAACTTTACTATTAAGACTGATTCTTCTTTCGACTCACTCTCGTCTTTCCATGACCTATCTTCTCATGTTTTCAAGACTTGGGAGTGCCACTTCTGAGCTCACAAAAAATTTTGGTATCTTAATAGTGGCTGTTCAAAGCACATGATGGGTGACAAATCTCAATTTGTTACTTTTAAGCCTAAAGAAGGAGGGATAGTTACATTTGGTGACAATAAAAAGAGACATATCATTAATGTTGGTAACATTCGTATCACTCCTTCTACTTCTATTCAAAATGTATTGCTAGTTGATGAGTTCAAACATAATATGCTTAGCATTAATCAATTTTGTGATAAGAGATTTAAAGTAACTTTTGAATCTCTTTTATGTATTATTTCTAATCCAAATGACAATGGCATCATGTTCATAGAACATAGATATAACAATATCTACATGATAGATCTTGATGATCTACACATGAAGAATGGTCAATGTCTTATGGCAATGGATATCAAGGTCAATGAAGCTAGCTAGTTGTGGCATTGTAGATTAGGTCATGCTAGTATAGACTTACTCTCAAAATTAATTAAAAAAGATCTTGTAAGAGGATTACCAAAACTAAGTTTTGGAAAGAATCAAATTTGTGATGCATGTCAATTTGGAAAGCAAACTAGAAATTCTTTCAAACCAAAAGGAATGATTTCAACTTCTAGACCTTTAGAATTGCTACACATGGATTTGTTTGAACCCACAAGGACCATTGGTCTATGAGGTAAAAAGTATGGTCTTGTAATTGTTGATGAATTTTCAAGATTCACTTGGATAATATTTTTAGCACAAAAAGATGAAGCCTTCAATGCATTTTTCAAATTTTATCGAAAGGTTTTGAATGAAAAGAACATATCAATAGTTTGCATACTAGTGATCATAGTATAGAATTTGAAAATCAGCACTTTAAGAACTTTTGTAATGAAAAGAGAATTGATCATAAATTTTTAGCATCTAAAATCCCACAACAAAATGGAGTAGTAGAAAGAAAAAATCGAACACTAGAAGAAATGGCTTGAACTATGTTGTGTGAAAGTAATTTACCTAGATATTTTAGGGCTGAGGCAATAAATACTGCATGTTATACATTAAACCGTGTTCTAATAAGACCTATTTTAAAAAAAAACCCATATGAATTTTGAAAAAATAGAAAACCAAATATCAACTATTTCATGTATTTGGTTGCAAATGCTTCATACATAATAATTAAAAAGATAACCTGAGAAAATTTAATGCCAAGTTCAATGAGGATATCTTCTTAGGATACTTCTCATCAAGCAAGGCATATGGAGTCTTCAACAAGAGAACTCTCATTGCTGAAGAATCAATTCATGTTATCTTTGATGAATATAATGACAAATCTATTAGGAAAGAAGATGCTTTAGATGAGGATGCAAAAAATCTTCATGACAAGATGGATAATCTAACACTCAAGGATGCTCCACCTCAAAATAATGAAGAAGATAAGAATGAAGAATCCTCTTACAGTCGAAGAGAGGAGCTGCCAAAAGAATGGAGGTATGCACATGGACATCCTAAAGATCTTATAATCGATGATCCATCACAAGGGGTAAGAACACGATCTTATCTTAGAAATATAAATAATTACATAGCTTTTATTTCAAATTGAACCTAAATCAATAGAAAAAGCTGAAAATGATCCATATTGGATAGATGCCATGCAAAAAAAATTAAATCAATTTGAAAGAAACAAAGTGTGGACTCTAGTTGATAGACCAAATGACCATCCAATAATTAGAGCTAAATGGGTATATAGAAACAAATTGGATGAACATGGAACCATTATAAGAAATAAGGCTAGATTAGTAGCAAAAGGATATAATCAGAAAGAAGGCATTGATTTTGATGAAATCTTTGTCCCTATAGCTAGATTAGAGGCCATTAGACTATTGCTTATTTTTGCATATTTCATGAATTTTAAATTATATCAAATGAATGTAAAAGTACATTTCTTAATGGTTATGTAGCAGAAGAAGTGTATGTTGAACAACCATCTGGATTTGAAAATCTTGCATTTCCAAGTCATGTATTCAAATTACATAAAGCCTTGTATGATCTAAAACAAGCCCCACGTGCTTGGTATGAAAGATTAAGTAAATTCTTACTAAATAATAAATTTACTAAAAAAAATGTAGATAAAACCTTGTTCTTAAAATGAAAAGATGAAAATCTATTAGTTGTATAAATCTATGTGGATGATATTATTTTTGGTGCTACTAATGAAATCCTTTGTCAAGAATTTGCTAAGCAAATGCAGGGTAAGTTCGAGATGAGCATGATGTGAGAGTTAAACTTCTTCCTCGAACTCCAAATCAAGTAAAATGAAGAGGGGATCTCCATCAACCAAACAAAATATATAAAAAAAATACTCAAGAAGTTTGGGATGGAGAGTTCAAGACCAATTGGCACAGCAGTGAGTACATCCTACAAACTTGACAAAGATGAGAAAGATAAGAAAGTAGATTTAAAATTATATAGAGATATGATAGGCTCACTTCTTTATCTTACTGTAAGTAGACTAGATATAGTATTCAGTGTTTGCATGTGTGCTAGGTATCAATCAGATCCTAGAGAATCATATTTACTTGCTGTCAAAAGAATCTTTAGATACTTATCTGGGACATTTAATGTAGGACTATGGTATGATAGAGCATCTCAATTTGAATTAATTGATTACTCTGATGCTGATTTTGCTGGATACAAACTTGATAGGAAAGCACTAGTGGCACATATCAATTCATAGAAGTAAATTTAATTTTTTGATTTAGTAAGAAATAAAACTCAGTAGCACTCTCAACGATCGAGGCCAAATATATAGTTGCTAGGAGTTGTTATGCACAAATTCTTTGGATTAAACAATAATTAGATGATTTTGGATTCAAACTTAATAAGATACCCATAAGATGTGACAACACAAGTGTAATAAATTTAACCAAGAATCCAATTCAACACTCAAGATCGAAACACATTGAGATAAGACATCACTTCATAAGAGATCATGTACAAAATAATGATGTGGTGCTTAAATTTGTTAGTACTAATAAATAATTAGCTGACATATTCGTAAAACCCCGTAATGAAGAAAAATTTAGTATTATTAGAAGAGACTTAGGACTATGCTACCAACCTAATTAAATTTCATTCTCCAAATTTCTAAGTAAATCAAATTAAACTTAAAAGAATTAAATCTTATGTACAAAATTAATGATCAATATTTAGGAAATAACTAAATATTATCTGAATATCAAATCTCCTCTGAAACTCTAGAAGTTTCAGAACTATTGCTCAAGTCGACTCGAGCAAACTAGCTCAAAACCATGAGTCGACTCGAGGGTCGGGGGCCACGGGGGTTAAAACAAACCATGACTATTTGCGATACCTTAGAAAGTCTTTGTTTCCACGAGCAGAGGGCCTCTCATCCCCCTAAGAATCCAATCCAATAGTTTCACTTGTCTCCTTACCAATCTTTTCCTTTGATTTGTGGAATCAAAGGCCAGCTTTGGATAGAATGGTTAGGGAATAGCAAGGAGTGCGGAAGGTTTGCAATACCCGTTTAGCCAAAGAATGGGAGAGGAAAAGAAAAGGCCGAATGGAACGGCGACATCCCAACCATCTGGGATTTCTCAACCCTTCGAAGAACCCATTCAGGAGGAATCCATTCAGGAAGAACCCATTCAGGAAGAAACTTAATCGAATCAAGGTATACCAAATTCTCTTCCTCCACCATCTCCACCTATTGGTAGAATGGCCACTAGAGCCATAGCAATAGGGAGAAGAATCAATTTTCATTTCTTTGAAAGTTATAATTTTTCCATTGGGACTTGGATTGATAGGATGGAGTGGAGAAATTTCTATACAATAGACATCCCCATGTACCCTAAGTTGGTTAGAGAGTTCTATGAAAATCTTAAAAGAGAATTTTCTAAAATTACAACTACAGTCAAAGATGTTCAAATTGAGGTGATAGAGGAGAGTTTGGCCTAGACCTTTGGAATCACAGAGGAAGAATTTATGCCGGATAAGTTATCTAATAAAAGGAGGGGTTTGAGACTGATTGTGGCAGGGATGATATTGTAGGAGATGTACTGGCACCGACACTATCAGTGGAGATGATGGTTCTTCATCATATCATCAGTAAGATTTTTATAATCAAACTGGGTAGACATGACTTTGTATCTGAAAGAAAACTATGTATGATATATTTGATGGTTTAGGGGATGCAGATAAATCTGCCCGATATTATGATGCATCAGATAAGAGAGGCTACATCAAGGAATAAGGTATGCTTGCCCTGTGGAATGGCCCTGACTAGAATTTTTGAGATTGTAGGAGTATCATTAGAGAATGAAGCAAGCAAGAAGTAGTCTCACTATGATATTTATGACATAAGAGCCTTGACCAGAATGCAATATCATGTAGAGGATGGAAGATGGGTCAAGAACATTTCTGGTCAAGAGAGGAGAGCGCCTAGGATTGTAGAGGTAGGAGAGCCCTCTACTCCAGTTGTAGCCCGAGATGCACTTGACACTGACCACAATACACCTATGACACCTCGAGCTCCACCCATGGGGAGGTTCCCATAAACACCACCTACTGACTCTGCATCTATGGAGAGACTGTAGACATGATATCTACCAAAGTCAGTAGAGAGATTTAGGGACTATCTGAGAGAGTAGAGACTGTACAGATAGAGATAAGGTCTACCTTTTAGAGGCTTTCTATTTTGGAGCAGAGGGAGCACATACATGACACATCCACTGATCACTCTAGCATCATTGAGGAGCTTGCTCGGCTCAGGGGGAGAGTTCAGTCTGGAAGCACGGAGATGATGGCAATGATCAGTAGTCTAGGTCAGGCACAGCAGCTGGGCATCATTTCAGTATTTGAAGCCATGGATAGTTTGATTGAAAAAATAGAGAGACTCGCTCTAGGTGCGATACCACCAATAGCAGCAGTAGATGCCGTGGCTAGGGCAGCCATACCTCGACCACCACCTCCTCCACCTATCACTGCTACAGAATCAGGCTATGGCAGCGATTTGTAACCGCTGTCTTAGCCTAAAAAATCACTGCTATAGGATATGGCAGCGATTATGAAAACTACTGCCATAGATGTCTATTGCAACGATTTTCAAACTGCTGCCATAGGCTTGTCTATGGCAGTGGTTATGGAACCACTGCCATAGGCTTGTCTATTGAAGCAATTACGTAATCGCTACCATAGGTCTAATGCAACGGTTGACACATTGCCTACGACAGCGATTGGCACGTCTACGGCAGTGGTTGTAAAATTGCTATCGTAGCTTCTGAATAATTAAAAAAATATAAAATTTTTATTTTTTTATATTTTATTGATAAATATAAAGATAAATAACATAAAAAAATATTATAAATATAAATCTATAGAGATATATAAATATTTCTAAGACTGCCCGATTCTTCCTGTTCTGATGGAAGGTAGCCTAACAAGTATTCAAATAAGTAATAAATATTTAAAAAATATTTAAATATTATTTTAAGTGTATTGAAAAATTTAAAAGTTAGTAATTTTACGTCAAACTCTTAGCTCCTCCAATGTGTAACCATCCTCTCCTACTAACTCGGAGGACAGTCCTATATCTAAGGAACAAGCTCCTCTGAAGTATCTTGTCGGTACTCGAGCCATCCTCTATGGAGCTTGACCTTATAGCCCTGATACAACTCTCCAATCTTCTTCAGTCGGGCATCTCGAGCTCTCTCATGATCAGAAAAGTCGTACCTCCTCTGCACAAAGTTATCAAAAGTCAGTTATAAAATTATTCTAATCAAACATAGTGTAAACATATAAAATGCATAAATATAATTAAGATGCACTATATCTCCTCCCACACCCGGTCCCTGACAGTATTATCTATCAATCACCAATCTCTGGGCTCTATGGGAATAAAGTCTGACCGTCTCGCAAGCACTCCAAAAAAGGAATGCATCTCCCGCGCGATCTCTCCTACTGACCTCTCCTTCAGATCATATTGTACCATCATCTGATGCTGACGGTTCCACACATGCACCATACGTGTGGGACTGCAAAATATCCTAATAGATGATGCACCTATAATGAAAATATATTATGCAAATATATAAGTATACAAATACTATATAAAAAATAAATAAATAATATAATAAAAACATACACTTAAATGTCGGTAGAGTAGCATGTGTCGAAGATGTGCGTGATGGTAGAGGCTCAGATGTTGGTGGAGTACTAGATGCTGTCAGTGGAGTAGATGTTGGCAGTGGAGGTCCGTGAGCAATCGATGTAGAGGTGGATGGAGTATGCTCTTACTACTCAGATGCTGAACTCCGTGTAACCTGTCGAGAGGTAGGGATGAAAGCTAGATGGCATTTTGGTGCCATCATAATCTGCAACGTTAATGAACATTAACCAATATAACATATTGAACAATAATCAAAGATATGCCTAGGTACCATCCATACAATTATATATAAATATACGTATGATAAAGATTATGTACACTAATCAATTGATGGATCTATCGCTATGCAATGCAATAAATAAAAGCAACAAAATGGGGGTTCTCTTAGCGGTCGGAGGTTCTCTTAGCGACCAGCATGGCCTATTGGCACGATACGACACAAGGCACGAACTACTGACATAACACGGTATGGCACGGCACAAGGCATGGCACGACTGATAAGTACCATAAATTTACCAATAAAAATATTAATTTATCAATTAATTTATATTAATTTTTAAGAATTAATGATCAATTTATATATATTTTTAATAAATTAATACTTTTATTAATTAAAAAAATTAAAAAAATAAAATTTTAGTATCAATGGAAAGAGCTTATTTTTTTGATTACAATGAAATAAATTTAAAGTAAAATAGAGCTAAAATGGAGAAGATATAAATTTTTAAAGATAAAAAAGTTAAATAAAAAAAATGGCTCAGTCGGCTCAAGCCGGCGCACCAAGCCAGCCACGTTAGCCGACTCAACCATGAAAGTCGTCAGCTGGTCCATAATCCAGGCATGGACTACCAGCTCAGTAGAAACCGATGAATCATAGAGCGACATGTGGTGGACCTAGACCGTTAAAGGGTTCATAGAAAATCTATCGCAGCTCATAGGGCATTTTGGACTTTTCACTCGATGACAGGAGGCATTGATTCGTTGCGGTGTATGGTGCAGTCAGTCCATGTGGTCTATGGGAATAGTAAAGTCATGATCGAATGGATCCAATTGATTGCAATCAAGATCGGATGGCGGTGGTTATTTTCGGATTTGATTCGAATTCCATTAGTGATCTGGTGTGATCTGATGGCCAGAAAACTAGTCGGTGAAGATCCAATGGTCCAAGAAGCTCCTGACTTGATTAAAACATCCAAAACTCAATCCAACGGCCCAATTTTCTTTTGATTAGTGCGATCAATGACCAAAATTTAATCCAACCTGATCTAAGTGGATACGCATCCGATTTTGATGATTTTTGATCCGTTGGATTTCTATTGACAGCCAAATTTCATCTAGAGCAATAGAATTCATCCAAAACTTCTTTTAATCCAATTTTTACTTAGATTTTGCTATATTTTGATGATCAAAGAGCTTCTTAGTCCTATATTGCCTAGAAGAAAACTCTCCAGCCCTCCTGGCTCTATGAAAAGGACCCCAAGCCTCTAGAAATCGATAGATCTGATCAAGGTGAAGCTTTGGTATAGGGTAAGCTAGGCTATGGGTTAATGGCTGCTTTAAAGCAATGGGTGTCAAGAAGAATAACTAAGCTTCTACACCATCTTTCTACCTATATCGATTAGAGATTAGCCTATTTTATTTTATTTTTTTTTTTTTTTTATTTTTTATTTTATTTTTATGTATTTAAATTATAAATTTTTTAATTAATATAATATTTATTTTTATGTTATTTAATTCCATGCTTTTTATTTTTATTATAATTTAATTTCTATACTTTAATTATTGCTTTTTATTTTTCTGCAAGTAGATGCTAAGATCTAACTAGTAGATCTTAGTACCAAGTTTAAATTTTTACACCTTTTAATTTTTTCTTTTAACTTTCTGACTTCACTTTTTCAAAACTCAAATCCTTTTTTTTATAAAATCAATGATTTTAAATCTAAAAATACTATCTTTTCTGTGGATTCGATCCAACTCACTGCTATCTACGTATTCTTAATTATTTTAAAAAGTTGGATTAAACTGATAAACACGATGTCTTAATGATAATATCGCATTCTTATCAAGTTTTTGGCATCATTGCTGGAAAAGGCACGGACATTAAGTTTTTGATCTCTTTGATTTTTCTATAAATACTGCTTGCTAACTTTTTTTTTTTGCAGAAAAAGAGGTTAAAAAACAAAAAGAATCAGGGCAAGAAACAAATCATTTAGTTTTGTTTGGTGAGATCAATCCTAACCCTAGTCCTTTTCTTTTATTTATTTATTTATTTATTTTATTTTTAAATTAAATTTAAAAAAAATATATCCACTTAAATCTAATTAAAAAATTTTATGATAAGATTAGAAATCCTAACTGCTTAGAGCATGCATCATATTAGTTTTATTTTTATTTTTATTTTTGGTGATCATTGGAGATAAGGTAAGTTCTTAAATTTAATCAATTTCATGCATCTACTTTAGTTGCATAGAATCCTTATTGAAAGTGATTGTGTATATGCATCTTTAAATCAACTTAAGGGCACAACCTAATTAATCAAGATAAGATGGAGATTTGATCATCCTTCCTTGGCCCACAAACAACCAACCAACATCCTGCATTGACCTGAGCTTTTAAATTAAAATCAATTAGACATCAGTCCAAGAAACTTGAGCTCAATAAAATAAGAAATCCTAAGAGTTGAACCAGGTTAGGATTAGTCAATTTGACTAATGTCTAGAAAAGTGGTTCAGGGATGACTGGATCCGAAGAAAGGTGGTTTCTAATTGGTTCTATTAGCTTACCTGGTCAAGCATAATTGGTGTCCAAGGCAAGCAACGGGGGGGACTCCCACCGACCTTACACTTACCTAGCCAGTTGATTGGTTGATCCTACACTTGGAGGGCTTGAAGGTGACCTTAGCAGTTAAGAACTATCTAGATCTAGGATAATCCTTAGTGAGAATTGATTGACCAACTTGATTGCTAACCAACATCAAACCTAATTAAACTTAATTCTTTTTTCTTTTCTTAGTTTAGGACTCGTTAGGACCTCTTCTTTAAAACTCTTCTTTCTTTTTTATCCTTTCTCCTCTAAAAATAAAATAAAAATTAAATAAAACTAACTAAAAAATATATTAAAATAAATAATTAAATTAAATTAAATTAAAAATAATAATATAATAAAATAATAGAAAATATATATATAAATTCTAAAAAAATTTAAAAATTTTGAACCATATACTAATATATGCATGGTAGGAAATCACTTTTTCTGATTTAGTTGAACTTAATTCAATGGTTGATTTACATTAAACCCGATAATCAAATGGTTAATCTGAATCTAATAGTCAAAAAATTAGATAAAGTTGACCTTCTTTTCTAGAAATTAGATCAACTCCTAATCCTAGGTCAACAATCTCCTGCATAATTCACATCACCTAGTCCAATCCATCATGCTGCACAGTTTCCACATTTTATCTAAGAATAAGTTCAAACTGCTCAAGGTTACTCCAAATTGATTAATGATCAATTTTCAAATTCATATAATCCAGATTGGAGCAACCACCATAATTTTTCTTAGACATCCCAATAGACTCAGGCTTAGACCCAAATTTTACCTATCCAAAACTATCAAAATAGGCCCCAATATCAAAACTATGCCTATAATAATGGTCAGTCTAGTTAATTTATCCAGCCATTATATAACAACCAACCTTCATACCCACCTCCTCAATAGATCGATCTAGCTGACGATAGATTTAACCAACTTCAATAATTGATTCTGACTCAACAGCAATCTATCACTAGGCTAGAAGCTCAAAGTGGACAACTAGCTGAGTCTAACATGAGGAGAGAACTAGATCAACTATTGAGCCTACCAATTTCAAATAATCCACTTAATGTCCACCAACCATCTGGACTAAGTTATCAATCTAATGTCTCACTTAAGAATCTCCAATTTGAGAATGTCAAAATAATTTCTGAACTTAAAAGCTATAGGATTCTTGTGAACCCATACCAAGATCTAGTGAGAGAAGCTAGTACTAATGCTAGCCAAAATAAAAATTTAGAGGAATAGATTAGTACTGAGACTAACCACATAGAAGAAATCGAGCCAGGAACTAGTATTGATGCTGGTTTTAGTTTAAATTAGAAGACATAGAAAAAAAGAGAATAGATGATTTACCCTTATTTCCTTCAATCCTAGAAGTCGGTTCTTCTTACAAAAATCAAGAGGCATGTAATGAAGAGTCAATGGAGTTATTTAAATAAGATCATATTAATTTACCTTCAAAATTAAAATCATCTTTAGTCACCCTTCCAGTATCCATCACATCAAACTTAACTCCTAATACAAAAACTCAATTCATGAGCATTTTAGAAGAACAAATAGGAGAAATTCTTAATAAACATGGGTCTAAGAATGGGATCACAAATTATATTCTTTTAATTAACAATGAATATATTAATAATAAAATTATAAATCAACTTTTTGAGATTGGCAATCTAAAATCATTAGAATTTGTCAATCTAATATTCGACACAGGATAGTAAGCTGCATTGTGTCCGGCTGAAGATGGTAAACTTAGCGCTTGTTGGGAGGCAACCCAATATTTAGTTTTTTTAGTCTAATTTATTTTTTTAGTTTATTTTTATTTTAGGATATGTTGAATAAGTTGGAGGGAGAGCCCAAATTCTTAAAGGCATGTGCTAGACCAAAAATATACTGAACTGAGATAGGTGTATTCTTTCATGTTCTTTATTGTACCCTTTATTTTTTCTTCTCCATTGAGGATAATATCGATTAAGTTGGAAGAAAAGAAAAATAAAAATTTAAAAAATTTTTAGTCCTCAAAAAAGTTAGTATTTAGTATTTAGACACTTGATTATGCTTAAGAATCGAATTAAACTAAGTATTTTTAAAAAAAAATTGATACACAGATTAGAGAATCTATGAGATATTGACGAATCAAGTATTAAAAAAATTTAATAAAGAGTTAAAGTCTAGAATATAAAAAGTTTTTTCTTGGAGCATTTCTAATTATTCTACTAGTATCAAAGAAAAGTTTACTTTTTATGGGCTTATGTAGGATAACTATATATTTCTTCATATAAAAAATTATTTTAATAAAATAATTTTTAAGTACTTCTCACTGAGTAACTGGGCCTCTTTGCCTAAGTAAGCATTGAGTTTCGCGTCAAAAGGTGGGAAGGGCAAAGAAGCTCGTTGTAAAGCTAGCTTAACTTATAGCCTGTTTGATTCGAGCTAGTAAGTTCGAGGGGTATTCTATACCTAGTGCCCTAAAGCCAACTAGTTTGGGAGTCATTGACCCAAGACTCACTATATGAATTAAATAGAAAGCTTAAGAGATTAAGACACTCCATAGTGGTACAATGTTAAAAAAATTAAAAAATATATATATTGATTTTTCATCGAGTAACTAGGTCCCATTGCCTAAGTAAGCAATAATATTTACTTTAAAAAGTGGGCAATATAAAAATAAAAATTAATAAATGAAGGGTGAAAATAGCAATACACTTGCCTATATGAAAGTTTAGACAATTCAGAGATAAAGGTGGGATAATTTAGAAAAAAAATTTAGAAAAAATTAATATTTTTTACTTAACTTTTTTATTGATAAGTATTAATACTCCAATGATATATTTCACTTAAGTTCTACTGAATATCAATAGCCATTTTGAAAATTACTTAAAAAAATTCAAAACTCTAAAGTTAAAAGATATTTAAAACTAAATTCTTTTTTTACTCGAGGACGAGCAAAGCTTAAGTTGGAGGGTGTGATAAGTACCATAAATTTATCAATAAAAATATTAATTTATTAATTAATTTATATTAATTTTTAATAATTAATGATCAATTTATATATTTTTGAAAAATTAATATTTCTATTAATTAAAAAAATTAATTAAAAAATAATAAAAATTAAAAAATAAAATTTTAGTATTAATGGAAAGAGCTCATTTTTTTTATTATAATAAAATAAATTTAAAGTAAAATAAAGATAAAATAAAGAAGATATGAATTTTTAAAGATAAAAGAAAAAATTTAAATAAAAAAAGAAAAATGGCTCAACCGGCTCAAGTCGGCGCGCCAAGCCAGCCATGCTAGCTGACTCAACCATGGAAGCCATTAGCCGATCCATGATCTAGGCATGGATTGTCAGCTCAGTAGAAATCGACGAATCATAGAGTGACACGTGGTGGACCTAGACCGTTAAAGGGTTCACAGAAAATCTATCGCAGCTCGCAGGGCATTTTGGACTTTTCACTCGACAACAAAAGGTGCTGATTAGTTGCGGTGTACGATGCAGCTGGTTCATGCAGTCCATGGGAATAGTAAAGGCACGATCGGATGGATCCGATTGATTGTGGTCAAGATCGGACAGCGATGGTTATTTTTGGGTTTGATTCGAATTCCATCAGTGATCTAGCATGATCCGACGACCAAAAAACCAATTAATGAAGATCCAATGGTCTAGAAAGCTTCCAACTTGATTAAAACATCCAAAACTCAATCCAACGGCCAGATTTTCTCTTGATTAGCATGATCAATGGCTAGAATTTAATCCGACCTGATCTGAGTGGATACGCATCCGATTTTGATGATTTTTGATCCGTTGGATTTCTATTGATGGCCAGATTTTATCTAGAGCAATAGAATTCATTTAAGACTCCTTTTAATGCAATTTTTACTTGAATTTCTTTATATTTTGATGATCAAAGAGCTCCTTAGTCCCACATTGTCTGGAAGAAAACTCTTCAGCACTCCTAGCTCTATAAAAAGGATCTCAGGCCTTTAGAAATCGACAGATCTGATCAAGATGAAGCTTTGGTATAGAAAAGTCAGGCTATGGATTAATGGCTACTTTAAAGCAACGGATGTCAAAAAGAAGAGCTGGGCTTCTATACCATCTTTCTGCCAATACCTATCAAAGATCAGCCTATTTTATTTTTATTTTTTTTATTTTTTTTATTTTTTATTTTATTTTTATGTATTTAAATTATAAGCTTTTTAATTAATATAATATTTATTTTTGTGTTCTTTAATTCCATGCTCTTTATTTTTATTATAATTTAATTTTTATACTTTAATTATTACTTTTTATTTTTCTGCAAGTAGATGCTAAGATCAAACTAGTAGATCTTGGTACCAAGTTTAAATTTCTGCATCTTTTAATTTTTGCTTTTAATTTTTTGACTTTATTTTTTCAAAACTCAAATCCTTTTCTTTTTCTTTTGTAAAATCAAAGATTTTAAATCTAAAAATACTACCTTCCCTATGGATTCGACTCGACTCACTGCTATCTATGTATTCTTAATTATTTTAAGAAGTTGGATTAAACTGATAAACATGATGTCTTAACAACAACATCGTGTTCCTATCAAATTTTTATGAAAAAAAATAAAAATTTTAAAAATTTTAAGTCCTTGAAAAAGTTAGTATTTAGTATTTAGATACCTGATTATGCTTAAGAATCAAATTAAACTAAGTATTTTTTAAAGAAAATTGATACACAGATTAGAAAATCTATGAGATATTGAGGAATCAAGTATTAAAAAAATTTAATAAAGAGTTAAATTTAGAACATAAAAAGTTTTATCTTGGAGCATTTTTAATTATTTCTATTAGAATCAAAGAAAAATTTACTTTTTATGGGCTTGTGTAAGATAACTATACATTTCGTCATATAAAAAATTATTTTAATAAAATAGTTTTTAAGTACTTCTCACTGAGTAACTGGGCCTCTTTGCCTAAGCAAGCATTGAGTTTCGCATCAAAAGATGAGAAGGATAAAGAAGCTCATTGTAAAGCTAGTCTTAACTCGTAGTCTGCTTGATTCGAGCTAGTAAGCCCAAGGGGTATTCTATACCTAGTGCCCTAAAGTCAATTGATTTGGGAGTCATTGGCCCAAGACTTGCTACAAGGATCAAATAGAAAGCTTAAGGGATTAAGACACTCTATAGTGGTGCAATATTAAAAAAAATTATAAAAAAAAAAATTAGTTTTTCATCGAGTAATCGGATCCCATTGCCTAAGTAAGCAATAATATTAGCATCAAAAGGTGGGCAATATGAAAATAAAAATCAATAAATGAAGGGCGGAAGTAGCAATACACTTGCCTATATGAAAGTTTAGACAATTCAGAGATAAAGATGGGATAATTTAGAAAAAATTTAGAAAAATTTAATATTCTTTACTTAATTTTTCTATTGATAAGTATTAATATCCCAATGATATATCTCACTTAAGCTCTACTGAATATCAATGGCCATTTTGGAAATTGCTTAGGAAAAATTCAAAATTCTAAAGTTAAAAGGTATTTAAAACTAAATTCTTTCTTTACTCGAGGATGAGCAAAGCTTAAGTTGGGGGATGTGATAAGTACCATAAATTTACCAATAAAAATATTAACTTATCAATTAATTTATATTAAGTTTTAAGAATTAGTGATCAATTTATATATATTTTTGAAAAATTAATATTTTTATTAATTAAAAAAATTAATTAAAAAAATAAAAATAATAAAATTTTAGTATTAATGAAAAGAGGTCATTTTTTTGATTACAACAAAATAAATTTGAAGTAAAATGAAGCTAAAACGGAGAAGATATGAATTTTTAAAGATCAAAAAAAAAATTAAATAAAAAAAATGGCTCAGTCGGCTCAAGCTGGCGCACCAATCCAGCCATGTTAGCCAACTCAGTTGTAGAAGCCATTAGCCAATCCATGATTCAGGCGTGGACCGCCAGCTCAGTAGAAATCGTTGAATCACAGAGCGACACGTGGTGGACCTAGACCGTTAAAGGGTTCACAGAAAATCTATTGCGGCTCATAGGGCATTTTGAACTTTTCACTCGACAACAAGAGGTGCCAATTGATTGCGATGTATGGTGCAGCTGGTCCACGTGGTCCATGGGAATAGTAAAGTCATGATCGGATGGATCCGATTGATTGCGATCAAGATCGGATGGTGGTGGTTATTTTTGGGTTTGATTCAAATTCCATCAGTGATTTAGCATGATCTGATGGCCAAAAAACTAACCGATAAAGATCCAATGGTCTAGGAAGCTCTTGACTTGATTTAAACATCCAAAACTCGATCCGATGATCGGATTTTCTTTTGATCAGTGCGATCAATGGCCAGAATTTAATCCAACCTGATCTGAGTGGATATGCATCCAATTTTGATGATTTTTTATCCGTTGGATTCCTATTGATGGCTAAATTTTATCCAGAGCAATAGAATTCATCCAAGACTCCTTTTAATCTAATTTTCACTCAAATTTTTTTATATTTTAATGATCAAAAAGCTTCTTAATCCCACATTGCCTAGAAGAAAACTCTCCAGCCCTCTTAGCTCTATAAAAAGGACCCCAGGCCTTTAAAAATTGATAGATCTGATCAAGATGAAGCTTTGGTATAGGAGAAGCCAGGCTATAGATTAATGGCTACTTTAAATCAATGGGTGTCAAGAAGAAGAGCTGGGCTTCTACACCATCTTTCTATCAATACCGATCAGAGATCAGCCTATTTTATTTTTATTTTTTTATTTTTTTATTTTATTTTTATGTATTTAAATTATAAACTTTTTAATTAATATTATATTTATTTTTATGTTCCTTAATTTCATGCTCTTTATTTTTATTATAATTTAATTTTTATATTTTAATTATTATTTTTTATTTTTCTATAAATAGATGCTAAGATCTAACTAGTAGATCATAGTACCAAGTTTAAATTTCTATACTTTTTAATTTTTACTTTTAATTTTCTGACTTCACTTTTTCAAAACTCAAATTTTTCTCTTTTTTTTTTGTAAAATCAAAGATTTTAAATCTAAAAACACTACCTTTCCTATGGATTCGATCCGATTCACTACTATCTATGTATTCATAATTATTTTAAGAAATTAGATTAAACTGATAAACACGGTATCTTAACGATAACATCATGTTTCTATCAAGTTTTTATTTTTTTAATTAATTTTTTTAATTAATAAAAATATTAATTTTTTAAATATATATAAAAATTGATCATTAATTCTTAAAAATTAATATGAATTAATTAATAAATTAATATTTTTATTGATAAATTTATGGTACTTATCAATGGCCTACCAACATGGCACGACACGGTACGGTCGGATCCCCTTCTGGTCAGTCCACCTAGGTATCCATGAGTGAGAGCAAACCACCACTCAAAGTCTACACTCGTGGAGGGCCTCCTCTCTCGCAAGTAGTCGAACCTTTTGCTAGGACTAAGAGTAAGAGAGCCAAACCTTCTACCTCATGAGCCTCATCCCAGACATTAGAGATTCCATCTAATGATGAGTAGCATCGTAGGCTCTAGTGTTTGTTCACTTCTTATACTTAGATCTATGTATTAGGAGTATTTGATTGTATTTGACTCTGTACTTATATTTGACTCTATATACTTGGCACTTATAGATGTAAACTTGCTTAACCTATTCTTGCTTTGAACTTGATGTTTCATTGTATCATAGTGCATTTTGTTAATGCAATAAAACTCATGATCACTTACTCTTACACTCATTCTGAACATTTGCCTTAACTTTACATTTTTGATTGATGACAAGAAGGGGGGAGTAATATGTATATGAGCATGAATTCATTTACTTTGAATATGTTAAAATTCATCCACTATTCGTTCACTTTAAATCTATCAAATTTAAAATTTTCAGCATAAATGTGTTAAGGTGAAAATTTTCAGCTTGAATGTGTTAAGCATGAATATGTTAAGGATTGAAATTTTTAGCATATATGATGTGCATTATAAGTTTGATGTTTGTGCCATGATACGTATTCTATGTATGATTGTTTAATACTAATGCTTGGCACACATATGGATATATGCTGGCAATTTACCATTCTAATAAGTATGAGCAGAAAACCTAACCTTGAATTAAAAAGATATATTAAAAATGCAAGTATAAATTGAGAGGGAGACAAATATGAAAATAGAAAAGGGATTAAATCATTAATCTATTGAAAATATCCTTAATGCATTGTTATTGCACATTTCTCGCTCATATACTCTAAAGTTTGTCATCATCAGAAAGGAAAAGATTGTTGACCCCGAGGATTGATTTTGATGAGTAACAAAATATTTGAGTATTGAGCTAATGAAGTTGTTGAGATCATATTTTAGGATGCATTTTAAAGTACCAAATAAAACATCCATATAAATGCAATTAAAAATTGATAGAGAAGATTTGGAGGATTTTGAAGCATAAATCACATGTGAAATAAGGTTGTAAAGGATATCCCCAAATCAGAATTGAAGAGAAAAATCTTTAGAAAAACTAAAAATTTTTAGCTTAAGAAGCCCATGAGTCAACTCATGATTCGACTCAAGTTGATATGCAAACTGGCATGCAGAAGTTTCAGAAGAAATAGTCTCAAGCGGAGGCTCGAGTCAACTCAAGGTTCTTAAGTCGAAGTCTTAGTGAAAATTCAGAGAATGGTGATTTTGGGGGAAGGTTTCGAGCAGAGGCTCGAGTCGACTCAAGATTCTCGAGTTGAAGTCTCAGGAGAAATATAGAAGATAATAATTTTGAAGCAATGTTCGACATGGTCTCGAGCAGAGGCTCGAGTCGACTCGAGGTCCACGAGCTAAAGTCTCAGTAAAATACAGAAAGACTGAACTTCATATAGAAACTCTCAAGCTAAGGATCGAGTGAAGAAAATGACCTTAAGCCAATGCTCGAGTTGACTTGAGGTTCGACTCGAGCTCTAACGGCTAGTTTCTACAGACTATCCAGAATTGTGCAAATTGGATTCAAATGATCATTTTTGCTTCTTCAATGGTCAAATAGGGTTCTCCAGCCTTTCAAATGTGGACAATCACCTATAAAATATCTGAAGAAAGTGACATGACTATTCGATCATTCAAAGAAATCAAAAGGTTAAGAAAAAGAGTCAAAAGGGCCCTAAAAAGAAAGCATTCCACTCCCAACTCCAAGAAATATCAAATCAAGTGATTCCATTCTGCAAGAAGACAAGCTTAAATAGTTCAAAATCCTCCCTCCAAAAAGCTTCATCGACTTATTTGCTCATCAAAGGAGCTTTTTGTTCATTTTTGTTGTTTAACTTTTTTTCTTTCTTGTAACTTAGCTTCAATAGAATTTTGAAGCTAAGGAGAAGGCTTATCCAAGCCTGAAAATTATATTGTAAGCCAAGGGTTGGCTTAAGAGTTGGTTGTAGTTGGTGAGCCGGTGTAAAAATCAACTAGGTTTTAGATAGTGAGCCTTGAAAAGCTATCTGCTATAATCTTGGAGAGATTATAGTAAAATTTTCAACTAAACCTTGGGGAGTGGACATAGGTGCAAGGGGCACCGAACCACTATAAATTTTCTAGTATTTGTGATTGTCTTGTTTACTTTATTCCATTGCATTTATATTTCTATATTTTTGCATACTTAGAACTAAAGTATACACCATCTCATCACTTGTTTTTGACAACAGCACCTAACTTATTTTAAGTTTTGAAAAATCCAATTCACCCCCTCCCCCTCTTGGGTTGTCTTGCTGGGCAATAGGATAGGCTTAGGCACGTGGGTTGGCTTGCAGCACACCAGCTTGCGAACTAAGTCGACTTGGCTGAGCGCATTTGGATGCACCAACTGTGCTGCGTGTAGGTGGTGTGGTGCTCCCAAGCCTTGGGAGGCCACGGGCGGAGCTAGCGTAAGGGGCTCTAGGGAGACTAGGATAGGTGCAGTCCTAAGGCTAGGATAGGAGTTATCCTAGGATGGTGGTGGCATGTAGCTCTCTACAGGCTCGAGGTTTAGGTATTGAGGACCTTGAGGGGCTTGATTGGAGCTTCGAAAATCTGGGACACAAGATGAAGTGAGGAACCAAAGTCGGGAGATTGAAGACTGCAGAAAATGAGCTTTATGCAGGTTAGCGTACTCAGTCCAAAACTAGATTGGCTAAGTCTCAGAGCACAGGACAGACAGAAGGTCGTGTTCGGAACTGCAAGCATGGCACAGAAACTGGGCCAGCTCAGTCTAAAACTAAGCTGACCCAATCTTAGGTTAGCTAGCTTAGTGCTAAGACTGAGCCGGCTCAGTCTATGGGCAAAGTTATGCATGGGTTCTGTTTGGGCTAGGATAAGGACTTATCCTAGGGGTCTTAAGGCCTGGTTCAAGAGGACTTAAGGGGGCTAATTTATGTATAGATTGAGTTTAAATCTAGGAGATGAGAGCATGTGAGACGTGGGTGTACATGGGCTCGGTGAGTATTTTCATGTATTGAGTTAGCCTAGGAGAGTTTTTGAGCTGGGGTTTATTAGGATTCATGTGAAAACTCTAGGGTATATAAACTAGGATATTATAAATTTTATAATAAGGTTAGAATACAACTAAGCTTTTCTCCCTAACTCTCTTCTCTCTTCTCTCTAGCTACAATGCGAAAATCCTAGCTTCTCTTGTCTTTCTTAGATCTTCTTCAGTTTGCTGGATTAACATCCAGGTTCACGCAAGAGATTGGATCTACGGCTATGGCTCCGAGCAATCATAGAAACAATAGTTGGTATCAAAGCTCGGTTAAGCATGGAGGAGGAGGAAGATTAGTTTTTAGCAGAGATCAGCAGCAACATTCAGATCTAAAGGCTTTCTTTAGGCTTCGTGAGGAAGAAAGAGATCACAAGGTTGCTGTCCACCATCCCTAGTCAAGGTATTTCTCAGATTTACCTGTTTGCTGTTATTTGATTCGGATTGATCATGGAGAATAGCGGGTTGAATGTAGGATTAGAGAAGTTTGATGGAAAGAAAAGTTTCACGATGTGGATGATAAGGGTGGAGGATTTGCTGGTTCAGATGAGACTAGATTCGGCCTTGGAGGATAGGCTGGATGAGATGATAGACAAGAAGTGGGTGTCCTTGGAGAAAAGAGCTTGTGCCATGATTAGAGCTTGTTTGGCGGATGAGGTTTTATATGGTGTGTTGGAGGAGAGAACACCCAAGAGATTATGGTTGAGGTTGCAATAGTTGTACATGGGGAAGAACATGTGCAACAAGTTGATGCTGAAGAAGCAACCGCACAGCTTTCGGATGTAGGAGGGCGAGGATGTTGTGGGGCATATTCAGCAGTTTGATCGGATGAGCATGGACTTGCTCAATATAGGAGTGGATTTAGAAGAGGAGGACAAGAGTCTATTATTACCGTGTTCGCTACCCAGGACTTTGATCTATTGGTGATAACTTTGCATATGGTAAGGAGACACTGGTGTACGAGGAGATCATATCAGTGCTCAGGTTCAATGAGCAGTAGGAATGGATGATGAAGAGGGAGGTCTTCCAAGAGAGCTTATGGTTTTAGAGAAGCATAAGAAAGAAAAGAAGAAGGGCGAATAGAGAGGCAGCAAGGGATCCAAGAGATGCTTCAAGTGTGGAGAAGTGGGCACCTTAAGCGGGAGTGTCCGCTTTGGAAGAAGTGCAAGGGAGGAGAAAACTTGGATTCTATTAATTTAGTCACTGATAGTGAAGACTCGGATGAGCTCTTGATGGTCTCAAAGGAGCCCATAGGGTACGGTGTATCTGAGATAGTTTTGGATAGGTCTATGGAGTGTAGAGGATCTGAAGGGATAGCGATGGTGTTCAACGTACAGCGGTAGGCCCAACAGTGCAGCATTAGGTGGTTGGCCTTGTGGGACTCGAAGACAAAGTCAGCTTCTACAGCATCAGGGGGACTTCAGTTCTAGGTGGAGCACTGGGCAGAGGTCGCTTCACGGGTGGAGGAAGCTGTGACATGGGTTCAAAGTAGAGGGGTGTAGAGGGAGGACCTATATTCTAGCACCAATGCTAGGACTGTATAGATCTAGGTGGAGAGGATGTGCAGGGAGACAGGCATGGCTCTAAGAAGATAGTGTCAGGTGGAGCATTAGGATATGTGGTGAGTGCCAGTAAAGGCATGTTGCATGATCTCCAATGAAGTCCAGGATAAGTGATGCAACTGCCAAGCAGAAGAATACCTACAACTCTAAAGGTGGTGCAAAAGAATAAGCCAAGGACTTCAGTGGTGGAGGCGGTCATCTCGAAGGCCTCAAAGGGAGCTCAGCAGCTAAAGAAGAATGATAGTGGTAAGAGAGCATGAGGGGCTATCAGGGCATGCAGGGATAGCGAGATCGTGCAGGAGGATGTTGCCAGGTGTGCCAAGGCTTAGATGCACCAAGGTAGAGATTATAGGTGGTGTGGTGCTCCCAAGCCTTGGGAGGCCATGGGCAGAGCCAGGGTGAGGGGCTCCGGAGAGACTAGGACAGGTGCAGTCCTAGGGCTAGGATAGGAGTTGTCCTAGGATAGAGGCGACATGTAGCTCTCTACGGACTTGAGGTTCAGGTATTGAGGACCTTGAGGGGCTTGGTTGAGATTCAAAAATCTAAGATACAAGGTGGAGCGAGGAACCAAAGTCGGAACATTGAAGACTACAGAAATGGGGCTTTCTGTAGATTAGCCAGCTCAGTGCAAAACTAGGTCGGCTAAGTCTTAGAGCATAGGACAGACAGAAGGTCATATTTGGGACTATAGGCATGGCATAGAAACTAGGCCGGCTTAGTCTAAAACTAAGCTGACCCAGTCTCAGGTTAGTTGGCTCAGTGCTAAGACTGAGTCGGCTCAGTCTGTGGGCAGAGTTACACATAGGTTCTATTTGGACTAGGATAAAAACTTATCCTAGGGGTCTTAAGGCCTGGTTCAAGAGGTCTTAAAGGGGCTAATTAATATATGGATTGGGTTTAGATTCAGGGGATGAGAGCATGTGAGACATGGGTGTACATGCACTCAATGAGTGCTTTCATGTATGGGGTTAGCCTAGGGGAGTTTTTAAGCTGGGGTTTATTAGAATTTATGTAGAAACTCTAGGATATATAAACCAGGATATTGTAATTTTCACAATAAGGTTGGAATACAATTAAGCTTTTCTTCCTAACTCTCTTCTCTCGTCTCTCTGATTCCAATGCCAAAATCCTAGCTTCTCTCATCTTTTTTAGATCTTCTTTAGTTTATTGAATTAACATCCAGGTTCATGCAAGAGATTGGATCTATGACTATGGCTTCGAGCAACCATAGGAACAACACTACAGAGCCGACTGAGCCATTTATTTATTTATTTTTATTTTTTCTTCAAAAATTTGTATCAAATCCATTTTAGCTTTGATTTGCTCTAAACTTATTTCATTATGACCAAAAAAATGAGCTCTTTTCATTAATAAATATATTTTCTAAAAATAATAAATAAAAGTATTTAATTATTAAAAATAAAAATAAATTAATTAATAAATTAATATTTTTATTGGTGAATTTATGGTACTTATTATATCATCCAATTTAAGTTTTACTCATCCTCGAGTAAAGAAAAAATTTAGTTTTAGATATCTTTTAACTTTAAAATTTTAAATTTTACCTAAGTAATTTTTAAAATGGTTGTTGATGTTCAGTAAAGCATAAATGAGATAAGTCATTAGAGTATTAGTACTTATTAATATAAAAATTAAGTGAAGAACATTAAATTTTTTTAACTTTTTTCTAAATTGATCTACCTTTATCTCTGAATCATCTAAACTTTCATACGGACAAGTGTATTGTTAATTTCATCCTTCATTTATTAAATTTTATTTTCATATTGCTCATTTTCTTGACATGAATATCATTGCTTACTTAGGCAATGGGATTTGATTACTCAATAAAAAACCTATATATTTTTTTATTATTTTTATTTTTTATTATTTTTTTAATGTTATACCATTATTTAGTGCCTTAACTTCTTAAGCTTTCTATTCGATCCATGTAACAAGTCCTAGACCAATGACTTCTAAATTAGTTGATTTTAGAGTATTAGGTATAAAATATCCCTCGAGATTACTAGCTCGAATCAAATAGGCTATGAGTTAAGACTAGTTTTACAATCAACTTCTTCATGCTTCCCATCTTGTGATGCAAAACTCAATGCTTGCTTAGGCAAAGAGGTCCGATTACTCAGTGAGAAGTACTTGAACACTATTTTATTTTAATTTTTTTATATATATATGAAGAAATATATAGTTATTCTATACAAGCCCATAAAAAGTAGGCTTCTTTTTTGATGTTGGTAGAAAAAATCAAAATTGCTTAAAGAAAAATTATTTATGTTTTAGACTTAACTTTTTATTGGGTTTTTTTACTACTTGATCCCTCAATATCTCACAAATTTTTTAATCTGTGCATCAATTTTCTTTGAAAAATAATGCTTTAGTTCAACTCAATTCTTAAACATAATCGATGTCTAAATGCTAAATACTAATTTTTTTGAGGACTTTTAAGACTTTAAAAATTTTTGTTTTTCTTCCCCCAAACTTAATCGACATTGTCCTTAATGAAGAAGAAAAATAAAGGGTGTAATAAAGAATAGAAAAGAATACACCTAACTTAGTATGGTTTTATGGTCCAGCATATACCTTTGAAAAATAGGGTCTTCCTCCAACTTATTCAAAATATCTTAAAAAAATAAATTAAAAAGATAAATTAGATAAAAAAATTAAATATTAGATTGCCTCCCAATAAGCACAAAGTTTACTGTCTTCAGCCAAACATAAGGCAGCTTATCTATCACGTGTCAAATACTGGATTGACAAATTCAATTACTTTTGGATTGCCAATCTTAGGAAGATAGTTTATTATCTCTTTATCAATATATTCATTTTGAATTTTGGGAAGGTAAGATGCAACCCCATTCTTAGATCCTTGTTTATTAAGAATTTTTCCTATTTGTTCATCTAAAATACTCATGAATTAAGTTTTTGAATTAGGAGTTAAGTTTAATGCAATGGATACTAGGAGGGTGTCTAAAGATGGGTTTAATTATGAAGGTAAATTAATATGATCTTGCTTAAATAACTCCATTGGCTCTTCATTACATGTCTTTTAATTTTTATAATAAGAACCGATTTCTAGGGGTGAAGAGAATAGTACTTTAGGTTTACAGGTCTTAGGTAACTCATCTGTTCTCTTTTTTTTTTATCAGTCTCATTTAAATTGGAACTAGCATCAGTACTAGTTTTGGGCTCAGGTTTTTCTATATGGTTAGTCTTGGTACTAACCTCTTCTTCTATCTTTTTATCTTGGCTAGCATCAATACTAGCCTTACTCTCCTGGTCTTGGTATGGGTCTATAAGAATCTTATATCTCTTAAATTCATAAATTACTTTGGCATTCTCTAATTGGGGATTCTTAGGTGGAACATTGGATTGATAATTTGGTCCAAATGATTGGTATATATTAGATGGATTGTTTATAAGAATCGATTGGCCCGATAATTAACCTAGTTCTCTCCTTATGATAGACTTAGCTAATTATCCTATTTGAGCTTCTAGCCTAATGATAGATTATTCTTGAGTCAAAATTAATTATTGAAGTTGGTTAAATCTATCGTCAGCTAGATTGGTTTGTTGAGGAGGTGGATATAATGGTTGATTATAATATACTGGCTGGGTGGATCGACTATGCTGACCACTATTATAAGCATAATTATGGTATTGGGGCCTATTTTGATAATTTTGAATAGATAAAATTTGGATCTAAGCCTGAGTCTATTAGTGTATCCAAGAAAAATTGAGTTGGTTACTCCAATCTGGGTTATATAAATTTAAAAAAGGGTCATTAACTGACTTGGAGTAGCCTTGAGCAGCTTGAAGATGTTCTTGAATGAAAGATAAAAATTGTGCAGCCATGAGACATTTACTAATAGGATGGGATAGGCTAGCATAGATAAAATAAATCTTCTGATAATTAGAAGATGATGTAAATTATGCAGGAGATTATTGACCTAGGATTAGGTGTTGATCTAATTTCTAAGCAAGAAAGTCTATTTTATTTATCAAGTTCAAGTCAGCCTTAGAACTAGAGTCTGCATCATAGATTCTTGCCTAATTTTGGTAGAAAGATAATGAAGCATGGTTGATTGAATTTTTACTCAGGGTTTCAAATAAGGTTTAGACTTCATCCTCACACTTGTTCATGATTGCACCTCTACAGGATGCATCTATCATTTGTGTATATTGATCTCATAAATCCTCATAGAAAGCTTGAACGATTTGCCACTTAGACAAACCATGGTTTGGGCATTTTCTAAGAAGTTCCTTAAGTTTTTCTCATGATTCATAAATTTGTTCTCCTAGAAGCTGAGCAAATCTAGTGATAGCTCACCTCATGGTGTTGGTTCGACCTATGGGATAAAATTTCATAAGAAATTTACTTTGCAATTCAGCCCAAGTTTTGATTAGTCTTCCTATTGTGCCAAGCCAGTACTTGGTTTTGTCTTTTAAGAAAAAAAGAAATAAGATTAATCTAAGATCATCATCGATTAAATTTTGAATCTTCACCGTAGAACAGATTTCTAAGAATTCATCTAGAAACTTATAAAGATCTTCATTGGTATTCCCATAGAAAGATGGAAGCATTTGGATTGTGGTCGGCTTGATCTCATAGTGGATAGCATGGATATCAGGTAACTGGATATAAGTCGATAGGTTATATGTGGAAGGAATAAAATATTTCTTCATCTGCCTAGGTGTTTCTCTAAGATTTTTAGTCATTTGATTATTAGATTTTATATGATTCAGCTATTCAATTTATAATTGGATTCAATTAGATCAAAAAAAGTGATCTCCTACCATGCATGTACTAGTGCAACCCTATTTATGATTCAAATTTTTTTTAGATTTTTATTTTTTTATTATTTTTTAAAAAATATTTAAATTTTTTTATTATTTTATTTATTTTATTATTTTTTTAATTTAATTTAATTTAATTTTAATTTATTTTAATTTATTCTTATTTTATTTTATTTTTTTGGAGAAGAAAAGGAGAAGAATGAGAGAAGAGTTCTAAAGAAGAGATCTTAAGGAGTCCTAGAACTAAGAAGAGAAAGAATAATTAGGTTTGATTAGATTTGCTATTGGTTAGCAATCAAGTTAGGCAAATAATCCTGACTAAGGGTTATCCTAGATCTAGATAGCTCCTAACTACCAAGATCACCTTCAAGCCCTCCAAGTGTAAGATCAGCTAGTCAACTGATCAGATAAGTATGAGATTGGTGGTCCCCCCATTGTTTATCTTAGACACCAATTGTCTTGGCCATGTAAGCTAATGGAATCAATTATAATCCATCTTTCTTCGGGATGTAGTTCCTGAACTACTTGTCTTAGATACTAGTCAAATTTACTAACCCTAACTTAGTCCAACAATTCGGATTTCTTATCCTAATGAGGTCAAGTTCCTAGGGCTGATATCTAATTGATTTTAATTAATGGCTTAGGTCAATGCAGGATGTTAGTTAGCTGTTTATGGACCAAGGAAAGGTGATCAAATCCTTATCTTATTTTGTTTAATGGGTTATGCCCTTAAGTTGATTTAGAGATGAGTATGCACAATCACTTTCAGACAAGAGGTTCTATGCAACTAAATTAGATGCATGAAACTAATTAGACTTGAGGAGCTTACCTTGTCTTTAGCAATCACCAAAAAAATAAAAATAAAAATAAAATTAATATGATGGATGCTCTAAGTAGTTAGGATTTTTACTCTTATCATGAAGCTTTTAATTAGGTTTAAGTGGGCATTTTTTAAATTAATTTAAAAATAAAATAAATAATAAAAAAAGGGGTCTAGGTTAGGATTGATCTCACCAAGTAGGATTAGAAGCTTTCTCCTTGTCCTAATTTTTTTGTTCTTTTTCTCTTTTTTTCTACAAATGAAATAAAAAAAAAGTTAGTAAGCCATATTCATAGAAAATTTTTTTATAATTAATTTAGAAAAAAATCAAAGAAATTAAACAAATTAATGCTCATGCCTTCTCCGATAATGGTGCCAAAAATTTGATAAGTGCGTGATGTTGTCGTTAAGATATCATGTTTATCAGTTTAATTCTAACTTTTTTAATAATTTAAAAATACGTAGAAAGCAGTGAATTGGATCGAATTCATAGACAAGATAGTGTTTTAGTTATTTTATGATAAGAAAAAGAAAAAAAAGAGTTTTAAAAATAATGTTGAAGTCAAAAAATAGAATTATAAATAAAAAGTAGAAATTAAATGATGTAGAAAATTAAACTTGGTACTAAGATCTACTAGCTAGATCTTAGCATCTACTTACATAAAAATAAAGAGACAATAAATTTAAATTTATAATAAAAATAAAGCGCATGAAATTTAAAGAGTAGAAAAGTAAATTTGGCATTAATTAAAATTTGATTTAGAATTTAAATACATGAAATTTAAAAAGAATAAAAAAAAATAAAAACTAAAAGCAGCTAATCTTGATCTTGAATCGGCGTTGGCATTGGGATGGTGTAGCAGTTAGCTCTCCCTTTCGGCACCATCTACCTCGAAGCATCCATGAATCTCAAGCATGGCTCTAACCTATACCATCACCTTCCTGTGATTGAAGACAGCTTTTCTTGGAGGCTTAGGGTTTTGTTTATAGGTGTTGGAGGGCTAAAGTATTTTCTTCTAGGCAATGTAGGACTAAAGAAGAGTTTGATCAACAAATATGGAAGTAATCCATGTGAAAATTAGATTAAAAGAGTCTCTGGATCAAATTCTATACAGTTCCATGAGTTTTGGCCATTAGATCTTAATCAAATGGTTCCAAAATTACCAAAAATCAACATATAATAGTCCAGATCAAGTCGGAATTAATTCTGACCATTGGATCAGAATATCAGGAAGATCTGGACCCTTAGATCATGTAAATCGGAAGCCTGGACTCCTTAATCAAGTTGAAAATAATTCTAGTCATTCGATTGCATTGATGGAGCTCTATCAACCATTAGATCACTGCCTGGGATGCATGTAGCCATTGGATCACGCACTGATGCAGTTGGAAAACCAAATCAAGGAAATAATGGCAACCATTCGATCTTCACCGATAGCAACCACAACCATCAAGTCACACCTTACTATGCATATGGACCATGGTGGATCGGGTGTTTTGTAGACCTGAGCCAATCAACATGCGGTGTGGGCATGAAATGACCAAAATACCCTCCCTTAGAGGTCTACAATGAGCCGCGATAAAATTGACATCATGCTGACGTCAATGGCTCACGGATAGGCTCGGGCACGTGGGTTGGCTTGCGGTGAACTGGCTTATGGACCGAGTTGGCTTGGCTGAGAGTGTTTGAATGCGCCGACTGAAGAGGTACACCAGCTAAGCTGCAGAGCCGATTGAGCTATTTATTTATTTTTATTTTTACTTTTTTTCTTTGAAAATTTGTATTAGATCCATTTTAGCTCCGATTCATTCCAAACTTATTTTGTTGTGACCAAAAAAATAAGCTCTTTCTATTGATAAATATATTTTCTAAAAATAATAAATAAAATTATTTAATTATTTAAAATAATTATAAATAAATTAATAAATTAATATTTTTATTGATGAATTTATGGTACTTATCAACTATCAGGATACCTTCTCGCTAATAGCCATATTAAAATCTATTTTCATAATTCCTTGCTATTGTAGCCTATTTTGATTACTAAATTTGGTAGATGGATGTGAATACGATATTCTTAAATGGATATCTTAAGGAAGCTATCTATATGGAGTAGCTACTTGGTTTCATATCCGATGATGGTGATCATAAGATCTGCAAGCTGCAAAGATCCATTTATGGACTAAAGCAAGCATCTCGAAGTTGAAATAGTAATTTCAATGATGTAATCAAATCGTTTGGTTTCATCAATAATGAGGAGGAGCCCTGTGTGTTCAAATTGATCAATAGGAGCACTGTTGTCTTCCTCGTACTATATGTGGATGACATCCTTCTTCGAAAAATATTTTTGTTGTCGTCTAGTATCGTTATAAGAATTTTTATGAAAGACCTAAAAACCTTTAGAATTAAGATTAGATAGACCAAACACTTGTTGCTATAGTGCCCTAGAAGCCAGAATTGGCTGACACTTGTAATACACTTCTAGGGGCAAAATTGTAATTTTGACTAAAATCAATAAATGGGTTATTTTCTATCACATATGTGTATTTAGTGTCTGTGATACATCCTTTGAGTTAATGGTAATGATAATTCATATTTTCAAGAGTTGAAAATTTAAGACATGAATAATCATTATTAACTTATAAATTGCTCCCGACCATAGGATCATCACGAGGATGGTGATTGATCCGGAAGGTTGGTGTACAATCGCTTCTCTTTAGTAGATGAGTCTTGAGTCTACGGTGTGGAGACACCGGAGCGAGAGTACAGGTACTCGTTAGAGAACGAGGGCACTGAGCGTGACCACCTCGAGTAGTCATTAGGGAGTCTACCTTCTCGTCAATGACTGACTCGATGCTGCAGTAGTGTGTCTGGTTCTTTGACCTGAGATGCATCGGCAGTTCACCTTGAGGGTGTTATAGTTTGACTACACCATTACTCGGTCTCCTAGCCATATGGAACCCTGAGGTGTATGTTGGCTATGACATGTTCATTGTAGGAACTGGATTGCATCAAGATGGAATCTATCTACCTCGGTGGTAGAGGAGTAGCCCTATGATGATCATGAGAATCAAGTCCAGAAATCCATGGCCATGGTAGAGTGAAATAATAGAAAGAGTTTCTATTTAGATTTTCACATTGGACTCGAATCGAATGATTACATCATATGACAGAGACTAGGGTTTGACGAGTTCACCTTAACCCTAATCTGATCGGGGCTCAAGATAGAAGAACTGAATCACACAGGTAGCTGCACCAAGAGGTTCGCATTCAGCTCTGATGGGTTGCCACCATATACTGCTAGGTGTCACTGGTGGATTTTGGGAGCAATTAGAATGATTTAGATGATCGATCATTCTAGCTGTTCGAATCAGAAGAGTTCTGATCCATCGAAAGGAGTTTCGATGATGTCGATGATAGAGATCATGACATATCCCATTACCATACAGAACTGAACCTAACTGGGTCACACAAACAAGGGTTTGAATCTGGTGATCATCAATTGAACTGATCTAGTTCAATTGATCTGAATGAGATTCAATTAGGTTCAAGGAAATCGTGCTAGCACTCGATTGAACCTAACGTTCTTCTTTTGCTATCATAAATAAGTTGTCCTGTCTGAGCCAAAGGAGTTTGTGCTCAAACAGAGGCCTTCATATGGTCTGACTGGAGGTTGTCCAAGTCAGAAAAGGTTGTCTTATTTGTAAGACATTACCTGCCATTTTTGGTCACCTGCCATTTCTTGTTCTTTGACTTTGGTCAAAAGTCTACCTTTGACTGGTCAAACGTTGACCATTGACACTTTGACTTTTGACCACATGTCATGCACCTATTGGAGAGCTGGTGGGGGCCTGTCCCCCTGCCAGAACCTGGCAAGGAGAAGGGCGCACGCCACCCTAGGCGTGTGCCCAAGTTGGAGGCGCCTAGGAGTCCTTGTTGGACAAGGACTCCATCTCCTTTTTGGATTCCAATTAGAGTTCTTCTAAGAACCAACTTTGACTGGTCTTAGGCACCCTCTAAGGAGGAATCCAGGGGTCTCTATTCCCACCAATCAGATTTAGATCTGATTTCACAAAGGGTTGTGATTGGTTGGGAAGGAAGAGGAGTTGGATCACAGCTTAGTCTATAAATAAGACCCTGCGCCCAACTCAGATTCTAAGAATGCAATTCAATTGAGAAACCCCACGCCCCAAGGCTGCCTCTCCCCTCCTTCTCCATGCCATAGTCTCTTCTCCCCTTGCTCTCCACGTCCAAAAGGAGTTTTGGACCTTGGTTGGTGCGATTCAGATCAAAGAAAGGCGATCAAAATAAGAAGGCTGCGCTGCTGCAAAGGACGACTGCTCATCTTCAAAAGAGTTTTGAAGATCCTCCAGATCAGATCCAGATCTGATTTTTGGAGGTGTGATAGAGAAGAAGAGGATCTCCAGATCCAACCCGAGTGGATACCGGTAGAGGCCAGGCGCTTGCGTGGCTAAGATCCAGAACCTTCCGCTGCAAACAGGATCATCAACAGGGTAATAGGATTACCCAGATCAGGTAAATTAAATTTGATTTAATTTATCTTTTAATTTTATTTTATTAAAATAATAAGAATCAGATCTGAAACATATCAAGATCTGATTGGGATCAAGAGAAAAATTTTTGAAATATATCTCTTGATCTGATCAGATCTGAACGAACCTGGACCGGGAAATCAGGATTTCCCTTCAACTGGTATCAGAGCCATGGTTCTAAAATTGTTTAGATCTGATTTTAAATTTATTTTAATTAGAAAATAATTGATTTTCAGATGTCACATGAGATGTGATCAGATCTGAAATCAGAAAAAATTAAAATTAAATAATTTGGATCTAAGATTAGAAGATATGCATGACTAGTTCTAGAATAGAATAGTTCTATAGAATATTCTTGCATATGTTTTTGATTTAATCTGATTAAATCATATTTTAGATCTTTTTATTTACTATTTTTTGATATTATAAGTGTTATAATAACATCTAAAAGCAAATAGCAAATAAAAATTATTTAATTTTTGAATATCATATGAGATATGATTGATGCATGTCTAGACTAGTTGTAGAATAGTTCTACATAATTGTCTAGATTAGAATTTATTTTGATTAGATCAATTTAAATCTAATTTTTTAGATTATTATGAGATAATTTAGATCTGAAAACATGCATGATTATGATACATGAGATGTATGCAAAATATGCCATGATTAGATCTACTTTATATATGAGATATATGATATAGATCTGATATTGTTTTGTAGTATTGAATGTTCCTGATTAAGGCGTTCCTCTTGGCCGTCCGGTCATAAGAACGAAGAAGGGTTTAAAGGCCCTCTCTTCCCATTCGATGGGGTGTTCTTATGATGTGTAGGGGTGCTGCGTGTTCGTCCTTAATCAGAAACCCAAAACTTACTTTCTGCAAAACCCTAGATCCTGAAACCCTAGGATTTATTGTGCATATTTTGTTTATGAACCCTACTTAATTAAGAATTAAGTTTATGGAATATTAATTAGGTCTAAAATTGAGAATTTTCAGATCTAAGACATATTCATAATACTGGGTTCGGGCTTGGGTAGCTCAATTAGGTCTAAGCGGTTGATCAAACCGAATCAAGAGTTGGTTAGATGGGATCAACAATGCTTAAATTGACCAGCCTAATAGGATTAAGTCTGGGTCAAGATCGAGTCACGATCAAGCAAGACCTAATTAGGCTCAGAGGTTAGAGTCTGGATTGTAGGCTAACCCAATTGGTTCTGACTCAACAATTTGGTGTCTAAGGTAAGTTTGGCATAGACGACCGACTGGTTTTTAATTGGAAGCTACTCGACCTGAATGCGTTCTTGTACGAGTTAATGGCATATTCCTTCCACCGGTCTCACTTACCTGGCCATATCTGTTGACACAGTTCTGATCTGAGGTGGTCAATAATCCGAGCTAACCCATGCCACTAGGTTAGTCATAATTGTTATGACTAAGCCAAGTCTAGTTTAATGAGACCTGAATCAATTCTCCCTAAGAAAAGATTAAGTCTGAGGTCTTCCACCATTGTAGATGTGCGGGCCCTTCCCGGGGTTGATTGTTCTCGGCTGGATACAGTGGCTCAGTTGCACCGGGAAGATGCAACCATGTCTATTAGGCATTGGATGCTATGGGCTGGAGGATGAGTTGGGCTCAATATTTCGGATACGGTGAGAGACTCAATTAGGAACCCAGTCTATGCAAATGGTGGGTCTGACTTAACTAAGGAGTGGATCAATATTTCGGATACGGTGAGATTCATGAATTAGAGACCAAGTTTGGGTGCACCATGATTAGAGAATCATTGAACAAGAGTTGTTCACTCATTGGCTAACCCATCACCAATAACTGTTAGGTGAGGTGATGAGTCAGTTGGTGAGACCGCACCACCCACTAGAAATCATTAATCGTGGAGATTTTCGCATCTCTACAGAGGGAGTGTAGGGATCCGAGAAAATAGTGGGAGCTAATTTGTTTAAAAATAAAATCCCTAAACAAATTGGTCAAGTCAAAATTACAGTATCTAACTAGAATCTTTGACTCTCTACAGGAAAATGTCTGCGTCCAACCCATTGGCACGTATCCTGGACACACATAGACTGACTGGACCCAATTATAAAGATTGGCTCAGGAACTACAAAATTGTTTTGGGTTCAGAGAAGTTAACCCATGTTTTGGACCAGGACCCTCCCACCTTACCAGCCCGTCCATCTGTTGAACAGAGAGCGTCTCTGGAAAAATGGATTGACGAAGATAATAAGGCCAGATATTACATGTTGGGCTCGATGTCTGATGAGCTCCAGCGCCAACATGAAGGATATCGGGACTGCTCGCCAAATGTTGGCTCACCTGCAGGAGATGTTTGGTGAACAGAGTCGCGCAGCCAAATATCAAGTCACAAAATGACTTTTTAAGGCTAAGATGCGTGATGGGCAGTCAGTCCAAGATCACTGTCTGACAATGATCAAGGACATGGAAGAGCTTGAGAAGCTCGGTGTGAAGTTGGACTTGGACCTGCAGAACGATATTATTCTGCAATCCTTGACTGATGCATATGGGCAATTCATCATGAATTACCACATGCATAAACTTCAGAATTCCTTGGCCGAGTTAATGAATATGCTGGTTACCGCTGAGCTTTCTATGAAAGGTTCTAAAGGCTCAGTTCTTGCTATGGAACGGACTTCTTCCAAAAGAAAGTCTTA
This sequence comes from Cocos nucifera, assembly GCA_006176705.1. Taxonomy (NCBI): domain Eukaryota; kingdom Viridiplantae; phylum Streptophyta; class Magnoliopsida; order Arecales; family Arecaceae; genus Cocos; species Cocos nucifera. Next base: position 539,961 of record QRFJ01001549.1, on the reverse strand, counting down.
TGGAAAGAAAAAGAAGTCTGTGAAAAAGCAAAAGGTGGAAGGATCAAAGAAGAAGAAGGCAGAATCGAAGAAAAAGGCCGATGGCAAAGGAAAGTGTTTCCATTGCAACAGCGACGGCCATTGGAAGCGGAACTGCCCTACTTACCTGGCCACCCTGAAGAACAAGAAGGAAGGTCCTTCTGGAGGTATGCTCGTTATTGAGTCTAACCTTACGGTTTCTTCTGCATCCAGTTGGGTGCTTGACTCTGGTTCTAGTGCTCATCTGTGCACTTCTATGCAGGGTCTTGAGGATAGCAGGAGGCTGAGGGATGGAGACATGATCCTACGCATCGGTAATGGAGCAAGAGTTGCTGCAGTAGCCGTGGGAACATACCCTCTTCGATTACCATCTGGTTTAGACTTAGTTTTGAAAGACTGTTATTTATGTGCCTGCAGCTAGCAGGAATTTGATTTCTGTTTCATGCTTAGCACAAGAAGGTTATGTGATCACCTTCTTTAAGGACCATTGTAACATTCTTTATGAAAGAAATAAAATTGCAAATGGTTTCCTTATTAATGGTCTTTATCAGCTACATATTGATGTACCTGTTCTAACTATCGAGCAAAACGTGAATGCCAAACGACCTAGGGATAGTCCAAACGACAGATATCTATGGCACCTGAGATTAGGTCATATAGCAGAAGATAGGATCAACAAATTGGAGAAAAATGGGCTATTGAGTCCATTGACTTTTGAGTCATATCCAACTTGTGAATCTTGTCTTCAAGGCAAAATGACTAAACTCCCTTTTGTTGGACATGGGAGAGGGCCACAGATCTCCTTGCCCTAGTACATACTGATGTGTGCGGCCCATTTGATGTGCCGGCTAGAGGCAATTTTGTCTACTTCATTACCTTTACCGATGATCTGTCTAGGTATGGGTATGTGTATCTTATGAGACACAAGTCTGAAGCCTTTGAAAAGTTCAAAGAATTCAGACATGAAGTAGAAAAACAAACTGGAAAACCCATTAAGGTTCTTCGATCAGATCGAGGAGGTGAATACCTTAGCCGGGAATTCCTAGACTATCTTAAGGAAAATGGCATAGTCTCTCAATGGACTCCACCAGGAACACCTCAACTCAACGGGGTTTCAGAACGGAGAAATCGGACTCTATTGGATATGGTTCGATCCATGATGAGCTTCACAGACCTCCCTGATTTTCTTTGGGGACACTCATTGTTAACTTCAATCTATTCTACTGAATAGGGTTCCCTCTAAAACCGTTCCTACCACACCGTATGAGATATGGCACGGTAAGAAACCAAGTCTGAGTCATCTCAGAATTTGGGGTTGTCCGGCTCATGTCAAAAGACAACAAGCGGACAAGTTAGAGTTTAGGTCCTTTAGAGCTCGATTCATAGGATATCCTAAAGAGTCATTAGGATACTATTTCTACATTCCAGAAGACCACAATGTGATTGTGAGTCGACATGCCATATTTCTTGAAAAATAGTTTATTCAAGATAGCGGCATTGGAAGGCAGATCAAACTTGATGAGAAAGTCTCACAAGCAGAACGAGCTAAGGACCAAGTGGAACCAAATCAGGTTGAGCCAATAAGAACACTACCTCCTCCACCTCGTAGATCGGAAAGAGTTTCCCGTCCCCCTGAAAGATACTTAGGTATTATTTCAGAGGATGTAGAGGAAATGTTCCTCGTAGGTAATGGTGCTCATGGTGATGATCCCAAAACCTACAACGAGGCGATATCAGATATCGACTCCGAGAAATGGCTTAGAGGCAATGAAGTCAGAAATTGACTCGATGCACTCAAACCAAGTCTGGACCTTGGTAGATCCACCAGAAGGTATAGTACCTATTGGGATGTAAATGGATCTTCAAGAGAAAGATTGGTGCAGATGGGAATGTGGAGACATTCAAGGCTAGACTGGTGGCAAAAGGTTATAGTCAACGCGAAGGCATTGACTATCAGGATACCTTTTCCCCAGTAGCTATGCTAAAATCCATCCGCACATTGCTTGCTGTTGCAGCCTATTTCGATTATGAAATATGGCAAATGGACGTGAAAACGGCATTCCTAAATGGATATCTTGAGGAAGATATCTATATGGAACAGCCGCTAGGTTTCACATCCAGTGATACTGATCACAAGGTTTGCAAGCTGCAAAGGTCCATATATGGACTTAAGCAAGCATCTCGGAGCTGGAACACTCGTTTCAATGATGTGATCAAAAAGTTTGGTTTCATCAAAAATGAAGAGGAACCATGTGTTTTCAAAAGGGTCAGTGGGAGCGCTGTTGTCTTCCTCGTATTGTACGTGGATGACATCCTCCTTATTGGGAATGATATTCCCATGTTGACATCAGTCAAGATGTGGTTGTCCAAGGAATTCTCCATGAAAGACCTAGGTGAAGCATCCTTTATTCTAGGAATTAAGGTCTATAGGGATAGACCGAATAGGATGCTAGGACTTTCACAGAAGATGTACATAGAGAGGAAGTACTAAAGAGGTTTAGTATGGAAAACTCTAAGAGGGGATTAATACCCTTCAGACATGGTATTCATCTTTCCAAGAAGATGTGCCCCAGCACACCTGAGGAAATAGAACGCATGAGCAAGATCCCTTATGCTTCTGCAATAGGGAGCCTCATGTATGCCATGCTATGTACACGACCTGATATAGCCCATGCTGTGAGTGTCACAAGCAGATATCAGTCAAATCCAGGTGAAGAACACTGGACTTCTGTGAAATGTATCCTTAAGTACTTGAGAAGAACTAAGGATATGATGTTGGTCTTTGGTAATGGAGAACTCCAAGTTCCAGGGATACACAGACTCGGACTTCATGTCCGATATAGATGATCGAAAGTCGACATCTGGAAGTCTGTTTGTGTGCAATGGTGGAGCTGTCAGCTGGAAGAGTTCCAAGCAAACTGTGATAGCAGATTCCACCATGGAAGCAGAATATATAGCTGCATCAGAGGCTGCAAAGGAAGCATTCTGGTACAAGAAGTTTGCTGCAGAAATTGGAGTAATGCCATCAGATGCCATTCCTCTTTACTGCGACAACAATGGCGCCATAGCCCTTGCTAAGGAGCCGAGGTCTCACCAGAAGTCCAAGCACATTGAGCGGCGATATCATCTCATCCGCGATTACCTTGAGAAAGGTTACGTTGAGGTCAAGAGAGTCAACTCCGCAGATAATGTGGCAGACCCACTTACAAAGCCGTTGGGCCAGCAGAAGATCGAAGCCCACCTTGAGAAGATGGGACTTAGACTTGTAGCCAATTGGCTTTAGGACAAGTGGGAGATTGTTAGATATATGTGCCCTAGAAGCCAGAATTGGCTGACACTTGTAATACACTTCTAGGGGCAAAATTATAATTTTGACTAAAATCAATAAAATGGGTTATTTTCTATCACATATGTGTATTTAGTGTCTGTGATACATCCTTTGAGTTAATGGTAATGATAATTCATATTTTCAAGAGTTGAAAATTTAAGACATGAATAATCATTATTAACTCATAAATTGCTCCCGACCATAGGATCATCACGAGGATGGTGATTGATCCGGAAGGTTGGTGTACAATCGCTTCTCTTTAGTAGATGAGTCTTGAGTCTACGGTGTGGAGACACCGGAGCGAGAGTACAGGTACTCGTTAGAGAACGAGGGCACTGAGCGTGACCACCTCGAGTAGTCATTAGGGAGTCTACCTTCTCGTCAATGACTGACTCGATGCTGCAGTAGTGTGTCTGGTTCTTTGACCTGAGATGCATCGGCAGTTCACCTTGAGGGTGTTATAGTTTGACTACACCATTACTCGGTCTCCTAGCCATATGGAACCCTGAGGTGTATGTTGGCTATAGCATGTTCATTGTAGGAACTGGATTGCATCAAGATGGAATCTATCTACCTCGGTGGTAGAGGAGTAGCCCTATGATGATCATGAGAATCAAGTCCAGAAATCCATGGCCATGGTAGAGTGAAATAATAGAAAGAGTTTCTATTTAGATTTTCACATTGGACTCGAATCGAATGATTACATCATATGACAGAGACTAGGGTTTGACGAGTTCACCTTAACCCTAATCTGATCGGGGCTCAAGATAGAAGAACTGAATCACACAGGTAGCTGCACCAAGAGGTTCGCATTCAGCTCTGATGGGTTGCCACCATATACTGCTAGGTGTCACTGGTGGATTTTGGGAGCAATTAGAATGATTTAGATGATCGATCATTCTAGCTGTTCGAATCAGAAGAGTTCTGATCCATCGAAAGGAGTTTCGATGATGTCGATGATAGAGATCATGACATATCCCATTACCATACAGAACTGAACCTAACTGGGTCACACAAACAAGGGTTTGAATCTGGTGATCATCAATTGAACTGATCTAGTTCAATTGATCTGAATGAGATTCAATTAGGTTCAAGGAAATCGTGCTAGCACTCGATTGAACCTAACGTTCTTCTTTTGCTATCATAAATAAGTTGTCCTGTCTGAGCCAAAGGAGTTTGTGCTCAATCAGAGGCCTTCATATGGTCTGACTGGAGGTTGTCCAAGTCAGAATAGGTTGTCTTATTTGTAAGACATTACCTGCCATTTTTGGTCACCTGCCATTTCTTGTTCTTTGACTTTGGTCAAAAGTCTACCTTTGACTGGTCAAACGTTGACCATTGACACTTTGACTTTTGACCACATGTCATGCACCTATTGGAGAGCTGGTGGGGGCCTGTCCCCCTGCCAGAACCTGGCAAGGAGAAGGGCGCACGCCACCCTAGGCGTGTGCCCAAGTTGGAGGCGCCTAGGAGTCCTTGTTGGACAAGGACTCCATCTCCTTTTTGGATTCCAATTAGAGTTCTTCTAAGAACCAACTTTGACTGGTCTTAGGCACCCTCTAAGGAGGAATCCAGGGGTCTCTATTCCCACCAATCAGATTTAGATCTGATTTCACAAAGGGTTGTGATTGGTTGGGAGGAAGAGGAGTTGGATCACGCTTAGTCTATAAATAAGACCCTGCGCCCAACTCAGATTCTAATGCAATTCAATTGAGAAACCCCACGCCCCAAGGCTGCCTCTCCCCTCCTTCTCCATGCCATAGTCTCTTCTCCCCTTGCTCTCCACGTCCAAAAGGAGTTTTGGACCTTGGTTGGTGCGATTCAGATCAAAGAAAGGCGATCAAAAACAAGAAGGCTGCGCTGCTGCAAAGGACGACTGCTCATCTTCAAAAGAGTTTTGAAGATCCTCCAGATCAGATCCAGATCTAATTTTTGGAGGTGTGATAGAGAAGAAGAGGATCTCTAGATCCAACCCGAGTGGATACTGGTAGAGGCCAGGCGCTTGCGTGGCTAAGATCCAGAACCTTCCGCTGCAAACAGGATCATCAATAGGGTAATAGGATTACCCAGATCAGGTAAATTAAATTTGATTTAATTTATCTTTTAATTTTATTTTATTAAAATAATAAGAATCAGATCTAAAACATATCAAGATCTGATTGGGATCAAGAGAAAAATTTTTGAAATATATCTCTTGATCTGATCAGATCTGAATGAACCTGGACCGGAAAATTAGGATTTTCCCTTCACTGAAGAGGTTTAGCATGGAGAACTTTAGGTCTAAAAATTTATAGACTCAGATTTTATGTTTGACATAGATGATCGAAAGTCGATATCTGGGAGTTTGTTTGTATGCAATGATGGTGCTGAAAGATAAAAGAGTTCCAAGCAGACAGTGATAGCAGTTTCCACCATATCCTTGATTACCTCAAAAAGGATACATCGAGCTTAAGAGAGTCAACACCATAGATAAAGTGATTAACTGACTAATGAAGTCTTTAAGCCAGCAAAAGATCAAAGCCCATCTTGAAAAAATGGGACTTATATTTGTAGCCAATTGGTTTTAGGTCAAGTGGGAGTTTATTAGATGTGTGTCCTAAAAGTCACATTGGCTGACACTTATAAAATACTTTCTAAAAGCATTTTTATAATTTTGACTTAAAATTATAAATGAATTAATTATTCTATCATATTGTGTATTACAGTTTATGTGATACATCCTTCGAGTTAACGAGCATGATAACACATATTCTCAAGAGTTAAGAATTTAAGGCATGTGTTATCATAATTAACTCATAAACTTTTTTCTATCGTAGAATCATTATGAGGATGGTGATCGATCCAAAAGATTGGTGTATGATTACTTTTTTAGGATAGATAAGTCTTGAGTTTATGATGTAGAGATACTGGAGCGAGAGTATAGGTACTCGTTGAGAACGAGGGCACTGAGCATGATCATCTCAAGCAGTCATAAAAGAGTCTACCTTCTCATCGATGACTAGCTCGATGCTGCAGCATGTGTCTGGTTCTTTGATCTAAGGTACATTGGCAGTTCATCTTGAGGGTGTTATAGTTTGACTATACCATAACTCAATCTTCTAGCTATTTGAAATTCTGAGGTGTATGTTGGCTATAGCATGTTCATTATAGAATTGGATTGCACCAAGAAGGAATCTATCAACCTCGATGAAGAAGGAGTGGTCCTATGATTATCATGAGATCGAGTCCTAAAATCCATGGCCATGGTAGTATGAAATAATAGAAAGAAGTTTCTATTAGGATTTTACATTGGACTCGAATCAAATGATTCATTCATATGATGGGTGTTGGGTTTGACAAGTTCACCTTAACCCTAATACTATCTGAGGCTCATGATAGAAGATCCCAATCATGCAGATAACTACACTAAAAGATTCATTTTTTGATTCTGATGGATTGCCACCATATACTGCTAGGTGTCACTGGTGGATTTTGGGATCAATAAAAATTATCTTGATGATCAACAATTCTAATGTTAGATATATGCCCTAGAAGTCAGATTGGCCGACACTTATAATATATTTTCTAAGAATATTTTTATAATTTTGACTATAAATTAATAGAAGAGTTATTTTTTATCACATTATTTATTTAAAAGTGTCTGTGATACGTCCTTTGAGTTAACGGGTATGATAAACACATATTTTCAAGAGTTGAAAATTTAAGACATGTGTTGTCATAATTAACTCATAAAATACTTCCGATCATAGGATCATCACGAGGATGATGATCAATCCAAAAGATCAGTGTCCAATTACTTTCTTAGAGTATATGAGTCTTAAGTCTATGGTGTGAAAACACTAGAACGAGAGTACAAATACTTATTAGAGAACGAGGGCACTGAGCATGACCACCTTGAGTAGTCATAAGAAAGTCTACCTTCTCATCAATGACTAAGCTCGATGCTGCAGTAGTGTATCTAGTTCTTAGATTTGAGGTGCATCGGCATTTTACATTGAGTATATTATAGTTTGACTACACCATAACTCAATTTTCTAATCATTCAAAATTTTGAGGTGTATGTTGGCTATAGCATGTTCACTATAAGAACTGGTTCACATCAAGATGGGATCTATCAACCTCGATAGAGGAGGAGTAGTCCTATGATGATCATAAGATCGAGTTCTTAAGCCCATGGCTATGGTACTGTGATATAATAGGAAAGAGTTTTCTATTAGAATTTCACATTAGACTCGGATCGAATGATTCAATCATATGATAGGGTGTTAGGTTTGACAAGTTTACCTTAACCCTAATCCTATCGGAGCTCATGATAGAAGAACTAAATCACACAGGTAGCTACACTGATAGATTTTTTTTCAATTTTGATGGATTGCCACCATATACTGCTAGGTGTCACAAGTGGATTTTGAAAATAATTAGAATGATCTTGATGATTGATCATTCTAATTATATGAATCAAAAAAGTTCTGATCCATTGAAAGGTATTTCGATCATGTCGATGATAGAGATCGCGATATGTCTCATTACCATATGGAATTGAACTTAACTGGATCACACAAACAAGAGTTTAGATCTGGATATCATTAATTAAGCTAATCTAATTTGATTGATTTAGATTAGATCTAATTAGGTTCAAGAAAATCATGCTAGCACACAATTGAGCCTAACATTCTCCTTCTGTAATCATTCTAGTTCATCTCAACTAAACCAAATTAGATTTGGCTCATCTGAGAACCCTATAGAGCTTTTTCTTGGTATGACTGAAGCTTGTCCAGATCAAAAATAAGTTGTCCTAACCTGATCTAGCCTTGTCCTAATCCATTGGATGGATTTACGACAAGACCTGCCAATTCCTGCATCCAATAGGACAAGACCTGCCAATTCTTGTTACTATCGGGACATGAGATGATCCAGATGCAAGAATGAAAGGATGAGGGCATGCACCCCCTTGATTTTCAAGCAAAAATATGTGCACATGACCCATGTTGAAATGCGCAAATGGGGATAAAGAGGGAGGAGTCCCATAAGGATGGGACTTTAGGGTTTCTTGATGAGATCAAAGAGTTGGCAGCCAAGTCTTCATCCTTATCCTATGTTGGTGCCACCTATGGAGGGTTTATGGGGCCTCTCATCTTATTGGATCAGATGTGTTGGCACCACCAATCAGATTTAGATTTGATTAATTGGAGCAATTTGATTGGTCGGACCTGTGTGGCACTGCATGGCACAATAGGGTTTATTTAAACCCCTCCCTACGCCTAGGATTTTATTCCTACACCCACCAAGAGCCAAAAGGCTGCCGCCCCTAACTCCTTTCCATGCCCCATCCTCTGGTCCTCTCTCTCATCTCCACACCCAAGAAGTTGGGCATAATTCAGCAAGGTTCCAAAGGAGTTTGGAGCCAAGATCAGGAAGAAGACAATCTTGTTCAAGAGACGAGTGCGCTACATTCTACAATTATTTTAAAGGTTCTACAAATCAAATCTAAATCTAATTTTTGGAGATCTGATTTGAAAGGAGAAGACACCCAGAACTAGCCTGAGTGGATACCAGTAGAGGCCAAGCACATACATGGCTCGATCCAGAACTTCGGGTGTAGCAGATCATTAGCAGGATAATTAGATTATCCAATCAGGTATAAAATTATATCTGATTTAATTTTAATTTTTAGATTTAATATCAGATCATTAGAATTAGATTCAAGAATTCTTTGATCTAATTAGGACTTGTAAAAAAAATCTTAAAAATTTTTGCTACAGATCTGATAAGATCAGATCGATCATATGGTAGAAAAGCTAGTTTTTCTTCAACTGATATCAGAGCCAAGTTGGTAGTTCTACAGATCTACCTTAGATCTAATTTTTAATTTATTCTATGATATGATATTAAAAATTTTAGATGTCACATCAGATGTGATCAGATTTGAAATTAGAAAATTAAAATTTAATTTTCTTATGTGATATGATGGACGCATGTCCAGACTAGTTTGTAGAATTATTCTATAATTATCTAAAATAGGATTTTATATGATTAGATCATTAAAATTTTATTTTTTAGATGATATATGAGATTTATCAAATCTAAAAACATGCATATTTAATTTAATTAATGATACATAAGATGTATAGAAAGCATGCATAATTATATCTATAATTTTATATGTGATATATGTTATAGATCTATTAGTTTTGTAGTATAGTTATTATTTCTGATTAGAGCATTTCCCTTGGTCGTCTGGTTATAAAAGTAAGAAGGGTTTAAAGGCCCTCTCTTCTCATTCAATGGAGTGCTCTTATGGCATGTAGGGGTGCTACGTGTTTATCCCTAATTAGAAATTCAAAAACTTAATTTCTGCAAAACCTTAGATCTTGAAATCCTAGAATTTTTGTGCATGTTTTATTTTTGAACCCAAAACTTAATTAAGAATTAAGCTTATGAAATCAATTAGATCTAAAAATTATGAATTTTTAGATCTAAGACAGCTTCATATAATTGGGTTCAGATATGGATAGCTTAATTAGGTCTAGCGGTTGATCAAATCAAATCAAGAGTTGGTTAGGTGGGATCAAGAGTGCTTAGAATTGACCAGCCCAATAGGATTAAGTCTGGATCAAGATCGACTCACCATCACATGTGGTTGACCAAGTCAAGACCTAATTTGGCTCTATGGTTCGAGCCTGGATTGTAGGCTAATTCGATTAGTTCTGGTTCGATAAATCAATGTCTAAGGTAAGTTTGGCAGATGCGACTCGTGGTCTTTAATTGGAAGTTACTTGACCTAAATGCGTTCACAATGAGTTAATGGCATATTTGTCCCATTGATCTCACTTACCTGGCTGATTGGGTCGACCCAGTTTTGATTTAAGGTGGCTAACAATTCAAGCTAACCCATGCTACTAGGTTAGTCATAATTATTATGACTAAGAGAAGTCAAGTTTAAGAGATCTAAATCAAATCTTTCTAAAAAAATATTAAGTCATAGGTCTTCCACCATTATAGATGTACGGGCCCTTCTCAGGGTTGATTGTTCTTCGGTGGTTACAGTAGTTCAATTGCACCAAGAAGATGTAACATATCTATTAGGCATTAGATGCTACGGATTGGAGGATGGGTTGGGCTTAACATTTTGGATATGGTGAGGGATCCAATCAGAAATCCAATTCATGCAAATGGTGGGTCTAACTTAACTAAGGAGTGGAGCAATATTTTGGGCACGGTTAGCTTCATGAATTAGAGATTAGGTTTGGATGCATCATGATCAGAGAATCATTGAACAAGAGTTGTCCACTCATCAGTTGACCCATCACCAATAATTGTTAGGTGAGGTGGTGAGTTAGTCGATGGGGCTGCACCACTCACTAGAAGTCTATGATCGTAGAGATTTTTGCATCTCTGCCAAGAAAGTGTAGGGATCCAAGAAAATAGTGAAAGCCAAAATTTATTTAAAAATAAAACTCCTAAATATATTGGTTAAGTCTAATTATAATGTCTAACTAGAAACTTTGACTCTCTATAGAAAAATATTTGCATCCAACCCACTAGCCTAAATCCTAAACACCCACAGACTGATCAGATCCAATTACAAGGATTGACTTTGAAACTTTAAAATTATTTTAAATTTTAAAAAGCTAACTCATGTGTTGAACCAGGACCCCCCCACCTTACCAGCACGTCCATCCACTGAGTAGAGAGCATCTTGGAAAAAATGGATGGATGAAGATAATAAATCTAGGTACTACATGTTGGGCTCGATGTCTGATGAGCTTTAGCATCAACATGAGGACATTAAGACTGCTCTCTAAATGTTGGCTCACCTACAAGAGTTGTTTGATGAAGGAAGTTGCGCAGCCAAGTATCAAGTCATGAGAAGACTTTTTAAGACTCAAATGCATGATGGATAGTCGGTCCAAGATCATTATCTGATGATGATCAAGAACTTAGAAGAGCTTGAGAAACTCGGTATCAAGTTGGACAGGGACCTACAAATTGATGTGATTTTGCTATCCTTAACTGATGCATATGGGTAGTTCATTATGAACTTCCATATGCATAACTGCAATGTACCTTGGCCGAGTTAATGAACATGCTGGTTATGAAGGGAAAATTATGATTTATCGGATCAAGTTCGTTCAAATCTGATTGAATCGAGAGGCATATTTTAAAAAAAAAAATTTAGATCCAAATCAGATCTGACACTTTTCAGATCTAATTTTATTATTTGATAAATAAAAAAATTAAATTAAATTAAATCTAAATTAATGTTATCTTGGTTTTGGGTAATCCGATTATCCTGTGATGATCCTGCTGATTGCCTGAGGTTCTGGATCTAGCAACGCAAGCACCTAGCCTCTATCAGTATCCACTCAGATTGAATCTGGAGATCTTCTCCTTCTTTATCATGTCTCCAAAAATTAGATCTAGATCTGATTTGGAGGATCTTCAAAACTTCTTCTGAAGATCAGCAGTCATCTCTGCAGCAGTGCTGCCTTCTTCCTTTCTCGTTAGCCTTTTCTTGCCTGGATCACATCAAACTGAAGCCCAACTTCCTTGGGCATGGAGAGGAGAGAGAGGGTCAAAAGATGATGTGGAGGAGCGAGAGGGGAAGCCTTGGGGCATGGGCTAAGAGGAACTCTTCTTAAGGTTGGGCATAGACAGGGTTTATTTATAGACCCTGCTGTGCCATGCAGTGCTGCATCATCCCGACCAATCATGTTGCTTCATGCAATCAGATCTAAATTTGATTGGTGGGATGACATCACCTGATCCAATCAGATGAGAGCCCTATAGGTTCATTCTTAGATGGTGCCTTAGATTGGTCAAAGTTTATAGGTAAGGGTCACCTAGTTTGAATCCAAGAAGCAACCTGGAGTCCCATCCATATGGGACTCCAGTGTTTATCCACATGGGGCACACGCCATCCTAGGCATGCGCCCTCCATCTACCTACCAAATGGTAGGTGGACTTGCTCAATAAGTCTCTCCTATGGGTGCATGACACATGGGCAGATGTCCAAGGGTCAAAGGTCAATATTTGACCAAAGTCAAAGGACAAGAATTAGCAGGTGATGAAAAATGGCAGGTGTTGTCTCAAATTTATCTCATAAATTAAGACGATCCTTTTTTGATCTGAACAAGTTTTAGTCAGGCCAAGTAAAGGTACCTCAGTGAGCACAAACATATTTGGCTCAATCGAGACAACTTTTAATGATAGAAAAAGGAGAATGTTAGGTTCAATCGTGTGCTAGCACAATTTCCTTGAACCTAATTAAATCTAATTCAAATCAATTGAACTGGATTAGTCTAATTGATGATATCCAAATCCAAACCCTTGTTTGTGTGATCTAGTTAGGTTCAGTTCTATATGGTAATGGGATATGTCGTGATCTCCATCATCGACATCATCGAAACTCCTTTTAATGGATCGGAACTCTTTTGATTCAGACAATTGGAATGATCGATCATCTAAATCATTCTAATTGCTCCCAAAATCCACCAGTGACACCTAGCAGTATATAATGACAACCCATCAAAATTGAGAAAGAACCTCTCAGTGCAGCTACTTGTGTGATTAAGTTCTTCTATCTTGAGCTCCGATCAGATTAGGGTTAAGATGAACTCGTCAAACCCTAATTTCTATCATATGATTTAATCATTCGATTCAAGTCTGATGTGAAAACCTTAATAGAAACTCTTTCTATTATTTCACTCTCTGCCATGGCCATGGGCTTATGGACTTGATTCTCATGATCATCATAGGGCTGCTCCTCTTCTATCAAGGAAGATAGATTCCCTCTTGGTGCAATCCAATTCCTACAATGAACATGCTATAGCCAACATACACCTCAATATTCCAAATGGCTAGAAGATCGAGTCATGGTGTAGTCAAACTATAACACCCTCAAGGTGAACTATCGATGCATCTCAGGTCAAAGAACCAGACACACCACTGCAGCTTTGAGTCAGTCATCAACGAAAAGGTAGGCTTCCTTAAGGAGGTGAATACCTTAGTCAAAAATTCCTAGACTATCTTAAAGATAATGGCATAGTCTCTTAATGGACCCCAGCTGAAACATCTAAACTCAACGAGATTTTAGAATGGAGAAACTAGACTTTATTGGATATGGTCCGATCCATGATAAGCTTCATGAACTTTTCTATTTTTTTTGGGGACAGTCTAATGACAGCAATATACCTACTGAATAGGGTTTCCTCTAAAACCATTCCTACTACACCATATGAGATATGTCATGGTAAGAAACTAAGTCTGAGTCATCTCAAAATTTGGGATTATCCAGTCTATGTTAAGAAACATTAGGCGAACAAATTAGAGTCTAGGTCCTTTAGAGCTCGCATCATTGGATATCATAAGGAATCATTAGGATATTATTTCTACCTTCCAGAAGATCATAATATGATTGTGAGTCGACATGCCATCTTTCTTAAAAAAATAATTTATTCAAGATGGTGGCATCGGAAGATAGATAAGGCTCGAGAAGGTCTCTAATGAGCAACGAGCTAAGGAACCTAAGAAACCAAATTAGTTATAGCCAGTCCAAATACAACCTCCTCCACCTCGTAGATCAGGTAGAACTTTTCATCCTCTTGAGAGGTACTTAGGCATAATTTTGGAGGATGTAGAGAAAATATTCCTCATAAGAAATGGGGTTCATGGTAATGATCCTAAGATATATGACAAGGTGATATCAGATATCGACTCCGACAAATGGTTAGATGTAATGAGATTAGAAATTGACTCAATGGGCTCGAACCAAATCTGGACCTTGGTAGATCAACCTTGAGGCATTATACCTATTACGTGTAAATGGATCTTCAAGAGAAAGATAGGTATAGATAAAAAAATAGAAATATTCAAAGCTAGGCTCGTAGTGAAAGAGTATAGTTAGCATAAAGGCATTGACTATTAGAAGATCTTTTCATCAATAGCCATGCTAAAATCCATCTGCACACTACTTGCTATTGTAGCCTATTTTGATTATGAAATATGATAGATGGATGTGAAAATGACATTCTTAAATGGATATCTTGAGGAAGATATCTATATGGAATAGCCACTTGATTTCACATCCAGTGATAGTGATCATAAGGTCTGCAAGCTGCAAAGGTCCATATATAGACTTAAGCAAGTATCTCGGAGCTGGAATGCTCATTTTAATGATATGATCAAATCATTTGATTTCATCAAAAATGAGGAGCCATATATTTTCAAAAAGATCAGTGGGAGCGCTGTTGTCTTTCTTGTACTGTACGTGGATGACATCCTCCTGATTGAAAATGATATTTTCATGTTGACATCCATCAAAATATGGTTGTCAAAAGAGTTCTCTATGAAAGACCTAGGAGAATCATTTTTTATATTGGAAATAAAGGTCTATAGGGATAGACCAAAGAGAATGCTAGGTTTATTATAGAAGATGTACATAAAGGAGATGCTGAAGAGGTTCAGCATGAAAAACTCCAAGAGAGGATCAGTACCCTTCAAACATGGCATTCATCTCTCCAAGAAGATGTATCCCAACACTCCTGAGGAGATTGAATGCATGAGCAAGATCCCTTATGCTTCGGTAATAGGGAGTTTTATGTATGCCATGCTATGTATGCGACCTGATATTACGCATGCTGTGAGTATCATAATCAAATATCAGTTGAATCCAAGCAAAGAGCACTAGACTTCTATGAAATATATCCTTAAGTACTTGAGAAAGATAAAGGATATGTTTTTGGTCTTTGGTAATGGAGAACTCTAGGTCCAAGGATATACAGACTCAGATTTTATGTTTGATATAGATGATCGAAAGTCGACATCTGAAAATCTATTTATATGTAATGGTAGTGCTGTGAGTTGGAAGAGCTCCAAGCAAACAGTGATTGCAGACTCTATAATGAAAGTTGAGTATATCGTTGCACCAAAAGCTATGAAGAAAGTGTTCTAGTATAAGAAGTTTGTCATAAAGCTCAGAGTAATACCATTAGATGTCGTTCCTCTGTATTGCGATAATAATAGCGCCATAGCCCTAGCTAAGGAGCTGAGGTCTCGCTAGAAGTCGAAACATATCAAGCGATAATATCACCTCATCCATGATTACCTCGAGAAGGATTACGTCGAGGTGAAGAAAGTCAACACCGTAGACAATGTGACTAACCCACTTACGAAGCCATTGAGTCAACAGAAGATCGAAGCCCATCTTGAGAAGATAGGACTTAGATTTGTAGCCAATTGGCTTTAGGTCAAGTAGGAGTTTGTTAGATATGTGTCCTAGAAGCCAGATTGGCTGACACTTGTAATATGCCTTCTAGAGGAATTTTTATAATTTTAACTATAAATTAATAAAAAAATTATTTTCTATCATATTATGTATTTAAAAGTATCTATTATACATCCTTTGAGTTAACGGGTATGATAAATACATATTTTCAAGAGTTAAAAATTTAAGAAATGTGTTATATAATTAACTCATAAAATGCTTCCAATCATCAGATTATCATAAGAATGGTGATCGAACTAGAAGATCGGTGTATGATCGCTTTTTTAGGATAGATGAGTTTTAAGTCTATGGTGTGGAGACACCAGAGTGAGAGTATAGATATTCGTTAGAGAATGAGGGCACTAAGCATGACCACCTCGAGTAGTCATAAGGAAGTCTACCTTCTCGTCAATGACTATGCTCGATGCTGCAGTGGTGTATCTGATTCTTAGACATGAGATGCATCAGTAATTTACTTTAAGTGTATTATAGTTTAACTACACCATAACTCAGTCTTCTAACCATTCAAAATCCTGAGATGTATATTGGCTATAGCATGCTCATTGTAGGGACTGGTTCGCACCAAGATGGGATCTATCAACCTTGATAGAGGTAGAGTAGTCCTATGATGATCATGAGATTGAGTCCTTAAGTCCATGGCCATGGTAGTGTGATATAATAGAAAAGTATTTTCTATTAGGATTTTACATCGGACTCGGATTGAATGGTTCAATCATATGATAGGATGTTGGGTTTGACGAGTTTATCATAACCCTAATCCTTTCGAGGCGCATGATAGAGAACTAAATCATACAGGTAGCAACATCGAGAGGTTCATTTTTAGTTCTGATGGATTGCCACCATATACTGCTAGGTATCACTGATAGATTTTGGAAGTAATTAGAATGATCTTGATGATTGATCATTCTAATTATATGTATCAAAAAAGTTCTGGTCCATCAAAAGGTGTTTCGATAATGTCGATGATAGAAATCATGACATGTCCCATTACCATAAGGAACTAAACCTTACTGGATCACACAAATAAGAATTTGGATCTGGATGTTATCAATTGAGCTAACCCAGTTTGATTGATTTGAATTAGATCCAATTAGGATTAAGAAAATCATTCTAGCATATGATTGAGCCTAATATTCTCTTTCTATAATCATTCTGGTTTGTCTCGATTAAGCCAAATTAGATTTGATTCATCTGAAAACCCTGTAGAGGTTTATCTTGATTTGACTGGAGCTTGTTCGGATTAGAAATAAGTTGTTCTAACCTGATGTAGCCTTATCCTAATCTGATGCATGCTAATCTATAGCTATGGCAAGTGCACTAGTCGATCAAGTAATAAAGTAAGTAAGTAGAGTATCATCCCTAGAGGAGCGAAAAATAAGTACTGAAAAGCTCTTTCCTATGCTTTATTTAGAAAATCAATTTATAAGAATAAAAAAAATTAGAGAGTAAAATAAAAAATAATTAAAAATTATAAGAAAATAGAGAGAGTATAATTATTAGGATTTTAAACTTAAGAGCAATAAGTTACTAAGGCAATCAGTTCACCAACTCAGTAAATACAAAATTCAGGTTATTAGGTTAATTTTATTTCATGTGATAGTGGAGTCTCCTAGTTTATTTACTATCCTTTGGTCCATACATAACAAAACTATCAATATTTATTAATTATCCTTTGATCTAGGTGTAATTTAAATAAATATCAATGCGTTATGTTTTGTAAGACCCTCTAATTAAAATACGCTGCATCCAAAGCACGCTAAAATTTCAGCATGCATATGAATTCTAATTTGATTCATAATACAAGGTATATAATCAAGAAGCAATAACATAGATGTACTTGGTCCGTATCATGTATATTCATCAGATCAATTAGAAGATGGCCAGTAATCTAAAAGCATTAAGATCAGATTTATATACTCCTCATGAATAAAATTTAAAAATAAAAATAAATCATATTGAATATTGCATCAAAAGAGTGGCTATACCTTAGCCTTAGTAAAAAAAAATTTAATTCATGATAACAAGATAAAAAATAGCAAATAAAATAAAAAGTATTAAGAAATTAGACTGTTTATTTGCTGAAATTGATTGTTTATTGCTCTTAGTGTGGAAAACTCGATGAAGAAGAAGAGAAGCCCCATGATCGATGTCCTGATTATCGAAAGAAGAAAAAGAAGAATAAAACAATAATAAAGAAATAAAAGCTCTTTCTCTTCTCTCTCCCTTAAAACTCTCAAACCCTCTCTAAAATCTCTCTAAAGATCTCTCTCTATTTTTCTCTATTACTCTCTGTTACCATTCTAAAACTCTCTCCTTCAGCAGCAACAGCAACAGGGTCTTTAAATAGGCTAAGGAGAAGAGTTTCTGTTGAAATCCATAAAAAATCCAGGAAGAATTAGGTTTAAAACTCCTAACACAACTTAGATTGAAATCTGGATCATTCTGACTGTTGGATGATGATCAAACGGCCAAAAATCACTCAAAATTCACTTTTAATCTCCCAGATCCACTAGGATTAAATAGTAGCCATTGCATCAACTCCTAGATGGATTATGGGCCATCTGATCGCACACAGGAGAGCTTCAGACATTAGTTAAAAATTGAGATGAACCTCAACCATTGGATCTCGACCTGGAGTTGCATCCGCCATTCATCGGTGCATAGATTTCAGCCATTCGATCAAATTCCTGAGAACAACAACCATCAAATTAGGCAAAATTTCTAGAATACCCTTTGTAGATCATGTGCGAGCTCGGCATTGCATGGACCGCCGCTTCCTTCAGCCAATTGGAGCACACTTATCCCCATGAAATCTCCGAAATGCCCTTGCCTGATCACTGTAGCGGTCCACCATGCACTCCAAAAAACCTGACATCAGCACAAAGTAAGTGTGGTGTTAGTGGGTGGTCGATCTGAGCATGATCGGGTCAGGCGATCTGCTGAGCCGATTTGAACCGGACTGACCGACTTTTTTTTATATATATCATTTCCTTTGAAATTCAATTCCAGGCTCGTTTGATGTCCATTTTGCTTGAAATTTATTTCATCTGATCCAGAAAAATAAGATCTTCATATTGGTGGCCTTCTTTCCTACATAAGATTAATAAAAATATTAATTTTTTAAAAATAAATTAATTTATTTTATAATTTAATACTTTTATTAGTGTATTTTTATCATTTATCACACCTCCAACTTAGTCATTGCTAGTCCCTTAGCAATACTTTATTTATTACCATGTTTCAATAAGATCATCCATCAAAAAGATAAATCTAGAGTTAAAAATCAAAAAATTTAGAAAATACCACTAACTAAGCATTGAGCTTCAGAAGCAAATTTTGCAGTCATTATAATTAAAAACTTTCTTAGAGTACATCAAAGATCTACAGCACTTGTATTCATGATGACTAACTTTAGCAATTCAGTATTAATTTAAAGGACAAAAGTATCCTCTTTTATCACCTATTTTGGTTAATTTTCTATACATTCCAAATTTTATACTCATGAATTAAGGTAGCTTTCACACTGCCTCATTTTTTCTTTATACTTAACATCCTGGCCTTCCCTCCACCATTTTACATGAATTTCCATACTTGACCTAGGTGCAGAGATCCAGTTACTAGGCTTTGGACAATCAACATATACTCTATCTTTTGCATTTTATTTTTAGGCAGGTAGCTCTTTCTTTAAATTCAATTTTTTTATTAGAATGTATATTAAATACCAAGTTTTAGTAATAACTGAATCCTCAATTGGCCTTATAATTAATACCTACTTTGTCTTGTTAGTGTGCATGTGCAATTAGAAGTACTAATAGTCTTTTGATGACCTAAGTAGGCTGCTAAAAGTTTGACCAACTAATCTACTTCTTTAACTCATTACATTCATTAGCGAATACTTCTATCTTTTATCACTTGTCCAGTCTATCTTGCTCAAGATTTTCTTCTTGACACATGGTTAATTATTTTTTTATCCCATAACTTATTCTACATTATCTTAATGAAGAAAGAAAAATAAAGGATGCAATAAAGGATAGGAAGAAATACACCTGATTTGGTTCAGTTTGATTCTTTGAAGCTTTAAAATTTGGCTTGAGCTCTTATTGATTCTTTTTTGCAAAATTGAAAATACACATCAAAGTAGTAAAAAAGTAATAACAAATTACTAAAAAATAAAAGAAAAAAAATATGATCAAAACTAAAAAAAAGAAACAACCTATCTAGTAAGTTTTGATTTGTAGTCTTCAGCTTGATTTTCTTTGAGTTCTGAGTTGAATCAATCCAGTGCTACTTTTTTTGGAATACTTTCATATTTGGTTGAGCCCGCTTTCAATTGGACATCACTAGCTTTCATAGTCTCAAACCTATTTTCTACAAAATTCTCATATACTGAATTATCAATAATATCAATTAAAAAATAAGTTTGATTATCATCACGATGTTTAGTATCTTTGAAAATATTAAAAGTAACTTGTTCATCTTAGATTCTAAGAATTAATTTTTCTTATTGAACATCTATTAAAGCTGCTTCAGTAGCTAAAAAGGGTCTCCCTAAGATAAGGGGTACATCATAATCTTCTTCCATATCAAGAATAATAAAATCAACAGAAAAAATAAACTTATTTACCTTTACCAAGACATCCTCCACTATGCCTCTTGGATATTTGATGGATCTATCAACTAATTGAAGAGTAATAGTGGTAGGCTTCAGTTCTCCTAGACCAAGCTTTCTGAAAATAGAAAAGGGCATGAGATTAATACTTGCTCCTTGATCACATAAAACTTTATCAAAACTACAATCACCAATAATGCAAGGGATAGTAAAACTCTTTGGATCTTTTAGCTTCTGTGGTAATTTATTTTGAAGTATTGCTGAGCATTCTTCATTCAATTTTATTCTCTCATACTCCTTTAGCTTTTTCTTATTTGTTAAAATTTCTTTGAGAAACTTGTCATACCTGGGCATTTGAGTGATAGCATCTATAAAAGGAATATTAATATGTAAATTCTTTAAAATTTTAAAAAAATTAGAAAATTTCTTATTTGGATGATGTATTTATCTCTCTATAAATGATAGTGGTGGCACGTAGGGCTTCACATTTGGATCGACAAACTATATACCTGGAGACTATCCATCTGCTGGTTATTTTGGTGACTGACGAATTTTAGTTGATGGTTCCTTATTTGTAGTTGGCTCTTCAGTCTCTTTCTTTTGATGTGGCTCCTCCAGCTTTTTATCACTTTTTAGGATGATAGCATTGACTTTCTCCCTTGGATTGGTCTCCGTGTTGATAGGTAAGGATCCCTGAGGTCTCTCGGAGATTATCTTAGCCATTTGGCCTATTTGCATCTCCAAGTTTTGAATTGCTGCTACTTGGTCCTGCCTAAGTTTGGCTTCCAAATTTTTTATAGTTGCTCCTTGGTTTTGCATGAATTTGACCATCAGCTCCTTCATGTTGGACTTCTTTTCAGGTACTTGGAACCTCGGAGGTGGCTGTTGTGCTGCATTTTGATTGCTCTATGAGAAATTTGGGTGCTGCCTCCATCCTTCATTGTATGTGTTGGAGCAAAAATTATTTTGTTGCAGCTTGAAAAAATTATCAACATAATTAGCTGTATCAGTTGCTTTAGCAAAAGGATTACCTATCTCGCAGTTGCTTGTATTGTGTCCTCCTCCACACAGGTCACAAGTGATGCTCTGAACATGCATAGCTATTCTCTTCAAGTTGTTGACTTCGACTCTAAGGGTTGCAATTTTAGCTAGTAAGGTTGGCACGCAATCTACTCCCTGCATAGCTATTGGTTTTTTTGGCATCATGCATTCTATTTGCCACTAATAGCTATTTGATGCTATCTCATCGATCAGATCAAAGGCTTCTTCCTCCATTTTTTGGTTAATGGTTCCTCCTGCTACTGCATCAATCATAGAACGATTAATAGGAGATAAACCATTATAGAAAGTTTGTACCTAAAGCCATACGGATAGTTGATGATGTGGACATCTCCTCAGTAGTTCCTTGAAATGCTCCCAAGCCTCATATGGTGTCTTCATGTCCATCTACATAAAAGAAGTGATATCGTTGCGCATCTTGACAGTCTTGGAAGGTGGAAAGTACTTGACTAAAAATTTTTAGGCTAGGATATTTCAAGTTGTGATAGAACCTGCAGGAAGAGAATGAAGCCAACTTTTAGCTTTGTCCCATAAGGAGAAAAGAAATAACCTTGTCTAATAGCATCATCCGATACCCCATTAATTTTAAAAGTATCGCAAAGTTTAAGAAAGTTAGAAATATGGGCATTCGGATCATTATGCATGTGTCCACTGAATTAAACAGTTGATTGAATCATCTGAATCATCATCGATTTTATTTGGAAGTTGTTTGCTTGCACAGATAGTCTCCTGATGCTCGAAGCTGCATCGGCTACAGATGGTGTGATGTAATCATTTAATGGATGATGTACTGCTCGAATAGCTTTATATTATCCCTCGATCATCATATCTAATCTTAGATTGATGTCGTTAGGATCTTCAGCTGCCATGTTTCTTTCTTATTGTAGTCTTCTGATGGTCCTTTCAATTTTTGGATCTAAAGGTAGTAAGTTACTATGTCCAGTATGTTTCATGCACTAAATAAATTTTAAAAATAAATTAAGAATAAAAATTAAAAATAAAATTCTAAAGTAAAGCTAGGATCAAAATTTTAATATTATTTTAGATACAATCTCTGGCAATGACATAAAAAATTTGATGCATGCTAATCTATAGCTATGGCAAGTGCACCAATCGATCAAGTAATAAAGTAAGCGAGTAGAGTATCATCCCTAGAGGATTGAAAAATAAGTACTAAAAAGCTCTTTTCTATGTTTTATTTAGAAGACCGATTTATGAAAATAAAAAAAATAGAGAACAAAATAAAAAATAATTAAAAATTGTAAGGAAATAGAGAGAGTGTAATTATTAGGATTTTAAACTTAAGAGCAATAGGTTACTAAGGCAATCGGTTCACCAACTCAGTCAATACAAAATTTAGGTTATTAGGTTAATTTTATTTCATGTGATGGTGGAGTCTCCTAGTTTATTCACCATCCTTTGGTCTAGATGTAGCAAAACTATCAATATTTATTAATTACCCTTGGGTCCACATGTAATTTAAATAAATATCAATGCATTAAGTTTTATAAAATCCTCTAATTAAAATATGCTGCATCGAAAGCACACTAAAATTCTCACATGCATATGAATTCTAATTTGATTCATAATACAAGGTATATAATCAAGAAGCAATAACATAGATATACCTGGTCCGTATCATCTATGTTCATTAGATCAATTAGAAGATGGCCAGTAATCTAAAAGCATTAAGATCAGATTTATATACTCCTCATGAATAAAATTTAAAATTAAAAATAAATCATATTGAATATTACGTCAAAAGAATGACTACACCTTAGCCTCAATAAAAGAAAATTTAGTTCATGATAACAAGATCAAAAATAGCAAATAAAATAAAAATCATGAAGAAATTAGACTATTTATTTGCTGAAATTGGTTGTCCATTGCTCTTGGTGTAGAAAACTCGATGAAGAAGAAGAGAAGCCCCTTGATCGATGTCCTGATTATCGAAAGAAGAAAAGAAGAAGAAAGAAAAATAATAAAGAAATAAAAGCTCTTTCTCTTCTCTCTACCTTAAAACTCTCAAACCCTCTCTAAAATCTCTCTAAAGATCTCTCTCTATTTTTCTCTATTACTCTCTGTTACTATTCTAAAATTCTCTCCTTCGACAGCAATAGCAACAGGGTCTTTAAATAGAATAAGGAGAAGAGTTTCGATCAAAATCCATAAAAAATCCTGGAAGAATTGGGTTTAAAACTCCTAACACAACTCAAATTGAAATCTAGATTATTCTAACCATTGGATGATGATCAAACGGCCAAAAACTACTCAAAATTCACTTTTAATCTCCCAGATCCACTAGGATTAAATAGTAGCCATTGGATCAACTCCTAGATGGATTATGGGCTATCCGATCTCGCACAGGAGAGCTTCAGACATTAGTTAAAAATCGGGATGAACCTCAACCACTGGATCTCGACCGGAAGTTGCATCCGCCATTCGTCAGCGTATAGATTTCAGCCGTTCGATCAAATCCAAGAGTACATCAACCATTGGATCAAGCAAAATTCTCAGAATACCCTCTATAGATCATGCATGAGCTTGGCATTGCATGGACTGCCGCTCCCTTCAGCTAATCGGAGCACACTTGTCCCTGTAAAATCCTCGAAATGCCCTTGTCTGATCACTGTAGCGGCCTACCATGCGCTGCAAAAAATCCTGACGTCAGCACGATGTAAGCGTAGCATCAATAGGTGGTCGGTCTGAGCACGATCGGGTCGGACGGTCTGCTGAGCCAATTTTTCTAAGCTAATTTGAACCGGACCGATCGGCTTTTTTTTATATCATTTCTTTTGAAATTCAATTTCGAGCTTGTTTGAAGTCCATTTTGCTTGAAATTTATTTCATCTGATCCAAAAAAATAAGATATTCATATTTGTGGCCTTCTTTCCTATAAAAAATTAATAAAAATATTAATTTCTTAAAAATAAATTAATTTATTTTATAATTTAATACTTTTATTAGTGTATTTTTATCACTTATCAAAATCCATCAGATGGATTTAGGACAAGACTTGCCAATTCTTATCACTATCGAGACATGAGATGACCTAGATGCAGGAATGAAACGATAGGGGTGTGCACCCATTGGAGACTTTTTAAGGATGCGCCCCCTTGGTTTTCATGCAAAAATATGTGTGCACACCCCATGTTGGCATGTGCACATGGGAAAAAAGAGGGAGGAGTCCCATATGGATGGGACTATAGGGTTTCTTGATGAGATCAAAGAGTTGGGCACCAAGTCTTCGTCCTTTTCCTGTGTTGGCACCACCTACTGAGGATTTATGGAGTCTCTCATCTAATTGGATCAGATGTGTTGGCACTGCCAATAAGATTTAGATCTGATTAATTCGAGCAATTTGATTGGTCGGACCTGTGTGGCACTGCATGGCATAATAGGGTTTACTTAAACCCCTCCCTACACCTAGGGTTTTATTCTTACACCCACCAAGAGCCAAAAGGCTACCGCCCCTAACTCCTCTCCATGCCCCATCCTCTGGTCCTCCCTCTCATCTCCACATCCAAGAAGTTGGATATAATTCAGCAAGGTTCCAAAGGAGTTTGGCGCCAAGATCAAAAAGAAGACAATCTTGTTCAAGAGACGAGTGTGCTACCTTCCATAATTATTTTGAAGGTTCTATAAATTAGATCAAGATTTAATTTTTGGAGATCTGATTTGAAAGGAGAAGACATCTAGAATGAGCTTGAGTGGATACTGGTAGAGGCTTGACGCGTGCGTGGCTTAATTCAAAACTTTAGGTGCAGCAGATCATCGATAGGATAATTAGATTATCTAATTCGATGCAAAATTATATCTAATTTAATTTTAATTTTTAAATTTAATATCAGATCATTAGGATTAGATCTAAGAACTCTCTGATTTGATTAGAACTTGTAGAAAAATTTTAAAAATTTTTGCTATAGATCATATCAGATTAGATCGATCTTGTGGCAGAAATGCTAGTTTTCCTTCAACATCTAATTGGATGAATCAAAAGAGTTTTGGTCCATCGAAGGATGTTTCGATGATGTTGATGATGGAGATCACGACATGTTCTATTACCATATAAAACTGAACCTAACTAGATCACCCAAACAAGGGTTTAGATCTGAATATCATCAATTGGGCTAACTCAGTTCAATTGATTTGGATTAGATCTAATTAGGTTCAAAAAAATCATGCGAGCACATGATTGAGCCTACATTTTCTTTCTATCATCTTTCTAGTTCATCTCGACTGAGCCAAACTAGATTTGGCTCACCTGAAAACCCTGTAGGGGTTTGTCCTAACCTAATAGGGCTTGTCCAGGTTAGAATAGGGCTTGTCCTGATGAGAACAGGGCTTATCCTAATATGACAAGGCTTGTCCTAATGAGATCAGGGCTTGTCACAAAATCATGGATAAAATTTGGACAAGGCTCATCCAAAAACTCTGTATGGATTTATCTTGATCTAACTGGATATAGTCCTAGCTTGATCAAGGCATGTTCTAACTTGATAAGGACTTGCCTAAAATCCATTAGATGGGACTTGGAAAGGGCATGTCCTAAATCCCATGAGATGGGAACATGACAAGTGTCAAGAGTTGACCCGGTTTGTAGGAAAGAAAGAAAGAGGGGCGTGTGCCCTTGGAGACTTTCTAGGGGTGTGTGCCCCCTTGGGATTTTCATGAGGGAGAGAGGAACACATCCCTCCTTGGATGTGCACAAGAGAAGAGTACCATTTAGATGGAATTTGAATGGGTCAAATGATTTGAATTGGATTCAAGTTACTTGGAGATAAGTTGCTTACGCTAATCTACTTTCATCCTCCCATCTCCACGCCACTTTCTCCATATTTTTGTGCGATAAAAATCTGAAAAATTTAGGTGTGGGCATGGAGATTAGATGGAGAGTCCTTTTGTATGTCATCTTTGACCTAACCAAAGTCACATATGAAGGGACTCTTGAGTTCGTCTATAAATAAGATCTTGCGCAAGCTGTTGTGCATTGAAATTGATCTACGGTGAAGTCCTACCAAAATCTTCATCTCCATGCCTCCCTCATCTGACCTCTTTCCTTCTCCATGTCCAAGAATTGGGCAAAACTTGCGAGCAAAGATCAAGTCCTGTTGGTGTGAAGATCAGCGAGAGATGATGGTGTTCATGAGATAAATGCGTAGCCTTCAGAGTTCAATTTGAAGGCTCTATGGGAAGACACGGTAGGAAATTGTATCCTAAAGCCAATCATCTAGGTTGTAGATAGTTGAGCTAAATGTAATTATACTTGAATTATTAATAAATAAAATTATTATTTTAGCTTTTTCATCACTTTGTGCATGTTTCTATAATGAACTCTTCTATGATGAAGTCCTTAGGGCTATTTAGACTCGACAAAGAAGGATTTGTTGTTTAGTTCTTAAATTAGTTTGCGACCAAATGATACGCTGTTGCTCAGAATGATAACGTATCTAGTGTAGGTCATTGTGTGCCATAAGTGTTGGTTGTCCTCTTAACCAAGAAGTATGAAGATACTGTTATGGCATGCAGGTAAAGTGTAGAGATACATTTCACTGAACGTGACCCAATTGCAGAGCTCTCTACTATTAAGAGTTGCTCATGAAGGATATAGATATAAGTATCCCTTAGACCTGAGACCACCATGGTGACTTACAAGCAACTCACTATACATAGGTATCGGATACCTGAATTTCTAATTCAGTGATGGAAGGCTACTGGGTGCAGTTAAGTACTTATAAAGTCAATATGTGTGTCAAGATGGAATTGACCGCTCCAAGTGTTGGAGCAAGTGCATCACTATATTTCAATTTAGCAAAACCCTCGATCGAGGTGGTCCATGTGATGGACACTGAATTTTGAAATATAATGTGACTGAATTTTTAGGGTTGGCAGTAAATTCTAGATCATTCTTTGAGCATCAAGATCAAGAGGATGAATTATATGATAACCATATGCCATAGGTTCATCATTATGACATTATGATTTTTCAACCTATACAGACGTCGGGTACCATTGCTAGATGGTCACATTGATTACGACAGAAAATCAGTTTTTGTACTCTTGACTCAGGAATCGAACCTATGGGGTCCTACCTAATCTGATGGCTGATCATGAGTCCTGATGATCTAGGACTATGGTCAAGAGTTCCACTGGATTGGGACTCTATGACCAAGGGTTCCATTAGAATGGAACTCAGAGTTCTACTTATCTAAAACTCTCTGATCAAGAGTCCCACTGGTCTGGGACTCTGTGATCGTGAGTTTCATTCATTTTGGACACTAGGTTCAAGAGTCCCACTGGTTTGGGACTCTTTAGGAGTTTCATGTTGATGGAACTCTATTGTCTGGACACCCACCCAATTGAAACTTAGATATTTTTAAAGGATTAATTAATAATTTAATTATTGATTAGCTCAATTTAATTGAGACATGAGGATTTGATCAAGTTCGATTGAATTTGATTCAATTGGGTTTGACCTGATCAGGTCATAAGATGACCTAATCACTTCGGGAGTTTCGTTCCTGATTTGATCAAGACCTGAACTTAATTAATTTTTAATTTAATTAAGAATTAATTAGTTTAGGTTAAGCCTAATATGATTAGATTTGACCTAATCTAATATGGTCTGGTTAAATTAGTTTGGTGGAAACAAATTTAGACCAAGTCAAAATGAGTTTGAATTTCAAACTTGTTTTCTCCCTACGGCACTTCAAATTTTTCCATGCCTCTCATTTTTCTACGTGATTTTTTCTCATGCAAATGAGAAGTATCTGTGCCCTCTTCTTATCTCTCTTTGACTTGGTCCAAGGGTTGGGCTAGTTTAAATTTAAGTTGAATTTTGAATTCAACTTAGATTGTTTTGGTTGAAACCACTTAACCATCACATCCTTATCCAAATCCCATGCCTCCTTTGTGTTTTCTCTTATACATTTTTGTGCATTCTAGATGTGGGCACATAGAAGGAGAGTCCATTTGTGTGTCATCTACTTAGGAGGTGGCGTTGGATGTAGATAAGGAGACCACTTGAATTTTGAATTCAAGTGGTTCGTTTGGTTTGAACCTTATCCCCTGCACACACTTTCCATGTTGTGTCGCCCATTTTAAAAGAATTTTTTTTTGTGGGTGTGCATTGATCAATGTTGGGCATCTGAGAGGATTTTGTGAGGTTTCCTAGAGAGATAAAAGGTGGGCACATTTTCTTGGGGAGTGAGAAAATTTCTACATAAGAAAAAAGTTCTCTTTCACCCTTACTCTCTCTCACCCCACTTCTCTAATTTTTGTCTCTTTAGTTGCCCATCTGAAAATTGGTTTTGAAGTGGGTAATGGTAGAAAGGAGAGTCCTTGACTCGTGAAAATTTGTTTCATGGAAAAACTCCAACGAGAGAGGGTGCGAGAGGGTTTTCGATGCATCAGGATTTTCTGGGAGAGTGCAAAACCCTAGGGTTAGGACCCTGGGTTTGAGTGGAGAGATCGAGTGCTATGAGTATCCGATCACCACCAAACTTTAGATACCAACTCATCATCTTTCAAAATCCATGTTTTGATTTTCTAGAGTATCTAAGAGATCAGAAAGAAGATGATCAATTGGATCGATCGTGATCAGCCATCAAAGGCCCCCACGAGGAGCTAGCAGTCTAGTGGAACTGGTCGAGACCAAAAGCTTCATGTGGATCCGGATAAGTGTGCGACTGTAGTGCGATACTAAAAACTTATTTTGGTGGATTTAGATTATGGAGATTAGCTATCCGCACATAGGTATCGAGTTCTGAACTTATATCGATCGGTAGATTCGATTTGCTGATCGATCGCATTTAAATTTCAAATTATATATTAGCATGTCTAGATCCTGAGTATGATTTATTTAATTAGATCAATGCATACAGTAGATTAATTTTAGATTAATCTAATTCTTTCACTACTATATAATTCAAAAATGTTTTAAAAATGCATACTTTTACCCTGCTCGATTTTCTTCAATGATTTCAGAGCATTCCAGGTTGCTTGACATGTCTAATATATAATTAAAAATTAAATATTAGTATATTTGATATGCTTGATCTAGATAACTTAGTAATCAAGAATGAATGAGCCACCAAGCCATCCGATCATAAGGGATAAGTATGGTTTAAAGGCCATGTCCTCCCATTCAGTAGGGATCCCTTATGGCGGTAGGGTGCCACCGTGAACTCATTCATTAAGATGAACAGCGAAAGAATTTTAATGATTAAAATTATTTTAATTAAAAAATTAAATATGAATGTATTTTAGATTAAATCTAAAAGATTGATTCATAGTTTAATTTTTATTATGTTTTATTTTTTGTTTAAAACTAGCAATAGGTTGCTATTTGAGAAATGAGCCGACACATTTCTGAAATGAGTCGATCCATTTGGAAAATACAAAATAAAAATCTTTCAAAATTTTAAAACTATTTTCAAAATATCAAATTCTGACCCATCAGCTCAAAAACTTAATTAAAAGAATTAAGTGTTATCTTCTTGATTCTAGAATTATGAATTAAAGATCCTAAGACAAAATCATAAGACTGTGGGTTAAAGGGTTAAATGAATTAGGTCCACTAATTAGATTAGACCTAAGGTTAGTTACAGAATGGATTAATCTAGAGTAATTGATCAAATCTAATCAAGTGTTGAATTAGATTAGATCAAGGACACTCTAGAATCAACTCCAATAGTTATAGTTGGACAAGTCCATGTCTTTAACTAGACTAAGATGGACTAAGCCCGAAATTGCTAGGTTGATCAAATTAAACCTAATTAACCGATTGATGTCTAAGGTAAGTTTGGCAGTCTGGACTAGTAATTTTTAATGAGAGCTACTCCATTTATTCGATCTTTGATGAGTTAATGGCGTATCCCTTCCACCAATCTCACTTACCTGGCTGATATAGTCGATTGGGATTTGATTAGATCACTTGGTAATTCAGACTGATCCATGTCATTAGAAATCAATTTGACTGATTTCAATCAATAAGATTGAATATGATGTCCATAGACCTAAATTGATCCTAGTCCTAACCTATTAACTTGATGAAGTCAGTAGGAGAAATTTGATCTGCATCCTTTCTATCCTTAAATCACATATAAACTAAATCCTCTAAATTATTAGATCTTTAAAATAACTAAGTTATGGGGATAACCAAATCATAGCCTTCCATTAAGGTGAATAGTAAGGTGAACATTGGAGGTGCCTTACACCTGGTGTTTATTTGGATATTAAAATTACTATATATTATATGATGATTAGATCGTACTCTCTTAATGGTGATTAAGTTAGCCAAAGCTTTCCTCGGGCTTGGTTATTATTGGTTTGATGCACCGAAGTCAATCATGTTAATGGTTAGACCTAACCAGATCTTTTCAGTGGTGGCCATAGCCTACTAAAAATTATTTAGAGAAATAATTGATTATGAACCTACCTATACTGCACACGAGTTAGCCAGAGCTTTTCCTGAGCCCGTATGTAGTCTATGTGGATTCCAATACCCGCTAAGGAGTTAGTGTAATTTCTTGAATTGGAGGTAGAAGTTATCAATTCATTAAAAATAGTGAAAGAACCTTTAGACTAAAGTCCAATTCTTTAGGATTAATTAATTTGAGTACTAATAAGATTTCATGTTTTTCTTTCAGATAATTAGAATGGCTTGAGTTAGTCCACTCTATTTACTGTTGGATAGTGGCAAGTATTTAGGACCTAAGAACAAGGAGTCTAGTATTGATCCTAATAAGGCAGACCAAAAGAGAAATTGTCTTTTTAACCCAAATAGGCTAAATAAAAAAAATCAGCAAGTGGTTGCTGGTCAAGGCTGTTATATGATAATACCTTGCAATTTCTCTGTATATGATACATCTACTTGGGTATTAGATACCGAAAGTCCGATTCATATATGCAATTCATTGCATGGACTTCAAATTGGTAGAATTTAAGAATGGTGATAGATTTCTTAATGTTGGAGATGAAAGTTAAGTTTCAGTCCTAACATTAGGAACTCTTGAACTATTTTTCAAAAATAATAGTATCATTTTAAGTGACTGTCACTATTATCCATCTTTTATGATAAACATAATATCCATTGGGATTTTGGGCCAAGATGGTTATAGTTTATCAATAAAGAAACATTATTGCGATATTATTATGAATGATGTCATAATAATGCAAGGATATTTAAAAAATGGCATTTATATTTTATCACAGCCTATTAGTGTAATGTACACATCAAATAAATGACCAAAACTAGATAATATCACTAATGCTTATCTTTGACACCATAGGCTCGATCATATAAACAAGAATAGGATTAACAGGTTCATCAAGGAGCGTATTCTTGACATTGATAATTATGAATCATTGAATATCTATGAGTTTTGTCTTCTTGGTAAGATGACCAAATCACCTTTTACTGAAAAGGATGAGCAGGTTACTGAGCTTCTAAATTTAGTACATACTGATGTATATGGATCTATGAACATATGTGCTAGAGGTGGGTTTTATTACTTTATTACATTTACTGATGACCTATCTAGGTATGGGTACATCTATCTTATGAAGAATAAATCTGATTCGTTTGAAATGTTCAAACGATATCGAAATGAGGTAGAAAAATAACTTGAGAAGAGTATTAAAACTCTTCGATCTGATCGAGGAGATGAATACCTTTCCAATAAATTTTTGATATATCTAGAAGAGAATGAGATTCTCTTACAATAGACCCCTCCTGGAACACCACAGCATAATGGTGTATCTGAAAGAAGAAATCAAACCCTATTGGACATGGTTCGGTCCATGATGGGGTTTACAAGTCTGTCGATTTTATTTTAGGGTTATACACTAGAAACTGCCTATTTTATTTTGAATAGTATTTCGAGCAAGTCTGTTGCAAAGACTCCATATGAGATATGGACTGGGCATAAGCCAACACTCTCTTATTTTAGGGTTTGGGGATGTTCGACATATGTTAAATGTTTACAACCAAAAAAGCTTGGACCTAGGTCCCATAAATGCTTGTTCATAGGATATTTCAAGGAAACTAGGGGTTATTACTTCCACCTTGCTGAAGAACAAAAGGTGTTGATCAGCAATAGAGCAATTTTTTTTGAAAAATAAATTTCTTAGTGAAGGAACAACTGCCTCTAATATTGAACTTAATGAAGTTCGACAGGTGAAAGAACTGACACATTCTAGTGAACCTGCAGAACTAGAGTTGATAAGATCAAATCCAGAGCCTATTTAAATGGCACCAAAATGATCCAGTAGAGTACTACATCAATCGAATAGATACTATGGTTTCTTGGTCCGAGATGGTGATCCTGTTGAACTTGATGAGAATAATGAGGATCTGATCACCTACATAGATGCCATGTAGAGGTTCGACTCTGATAAGTGGCTAGAAGCCATGAAGTCTGAAATGGAGTCCACGAAGGTTAATAGTGTATGGACACTAGTTGATCCACTTGAAGGGATAAAATCCATTAGGTGTAAGTAGATTTTTAAAAGGAAACGGAGTGCAGATGGAAAGGTGGAGACCTATAAAGCCTGTCTGGTTGTTTAGGGTTATCATCAGTGTTATGTATTAACTATGATGAGATATTTTCTCTAGTGGCAATGCTCAAATCTATTCGGATCATACTTGCAATAGCAGCATATCTAAACTATAAAATCTGATAAATGGATATAAAAATAGCTTTCCTAAATGAAGAGCTGGATGAAGAGGTGTATATGATATAGCCTGAGGGTTTCACATCCATAGACGAGTCTAAGGTGTGCAGGCTTCAAAGATCCATCTATGGATTGGAGCAGGCATCGCGGAGTTGGAACATGCATTTTGATAAAGTAATCAGAATGTATGGCTTCATTAAGAATGGAGAAGAACCCTGTGTGTATAAATGGGCCAACGGTTCTATTGTTGTATTTCTTGTATTGTATGTTGATGACAATCTCTTAATCAAAAATGACATTCTTGCATTATAGAAAATAAAGATTTGGCTGTCGTCTCAATTCTCCATGAAGAACTTGGGAGAAGTTTTCTACATCTTAGGAATGAAGATTTATAGGGATAGATCTAAAAGGTTGCTAGGATTATTTTAGTCTATGTACATTGATACCATACTGAAGAGGTTCAACATGGAGAATTTCAAGAAGGGCTATCTTTCGATAGGCCATGAAATTTTGCTCTCAAAGAGGGATTGTCTGACAACTCCTCAAGAGAGAGAGAGTATGAGTAGAATACCATATACTTTGACAATGGGTTCTATTGCATACGCCATAATTTGTATGAGACTAGACGTGGCATACTCACTAGGGGTAGTGAGCAGATACCAGTCTGACCTAGGTGAGAATCACTGAAAGATTGTGAAGACAATCCTGAAGTATTTGAGAAATACCAAGGACTACTGGCTCTTCTATAGAGATAATGATTTGAAACATGTGGGATATACTAATTTTAGTTTTCAGTAAGATAATGATGATAGCAAAAGTGTGTCAGGTTTTGTGTTTACCTTAAATGGTGGAGCGGTCTATTGGAAGAGTTTCAAGCAGCACACTATAGCCAATTCTATGTGTGAGGTGGAGTATGTCGCGACATCTGATGCTGCGAAGAAAGCTGTGTGGCTACGAAAGTTCATCGATGAGCTGAAAGTGGCACCCTCCTTGGATGGTCTGATTCTGCTATACTATGATAACATAGGAGCCATAGCTCAAGCGAAGGAGCCAAAGGTAGATCAGTGCACCAAACATATTCTGCATCGCTATCACCTTGTACAAGAAATCATAGAGCGAGGTGACATCAAGCTTCAGAAGATCGACGAAAAGGAGAATGTGGTCGACCCCTTTACTAAAGCTATAGAAATCATAGAGTTCAATAATCACAAATGGAAGATGGATATTTGATATTGTTCTAAGTGTTTTAGTCTAAGTGGGAGTTATTTGAAATTGTATCCTAAATCCAATCATCTAGGTTATAGATGGTTGAGCTAAATATAATTATACTTAAATTATTAATAAATAAAATTATTATTTTGATCTTTTCATCACTTTGTGCATCTTTCTATAATGAACTCTTCTGTAATAAAATTCTTAGGGCTATTTAGACTCAATAAAGGAGGATTTATCATTTAGTCCTTAAATTAGTTCGTGACCAAATGATATGCTGTTACTCAGGACGACAATGTATTGAGTGTAGGTCGTTATGTGCCATAAGTGTTGGTTGTCCTCTTAACCAAGAAGTATAAAGATTCTGTTATGGCATGCAGGTGAAATATAGGGATATATTTTATTGAATGTGATCCAATTACGGAGCTCTCTACTGTCAAAAGTTGCTCATGAAGGATATGGATATAAGTGTCCCTTAGATCTGAGACTACCATGGTGACTTGCAAGCAACTCACTGTTCTTAGGTACCGAACTATCTGAATTTCTAATTTAGTGATCAAAGGCTACTAGGTCCAGTCAAGTACTTCTGAAGTCAGTGTGTGTGTGTCAAGATGGGATTGATCTCTTCAAGTGTTGGAGTAAGTGCATCACTGTATTTTAATTTAGCAAAACCTCGATCGGGGTGGTCCATGTGATGGACACTGAATTTTGAAATACAATGTGGATGAATTTTTAGGGTTGGCAGTAAATCCTAGATCATTCTTTGACCATCGAGGTCAAGAAGATGAATTATACGATAACCATATACCATAGGTTCATCATTGTTGCGTTGCGATTTTTCGACCTATTCGGATGTCAGGTACTAGTGCTAGATGGTCACATCGATTGGTATAAGAAATCAATTCTTGTGCTACTAACTTAGGAATCAAACCTATGGAATCACACACATAAGAAATTTCTACCATATCTGATGGCTGATCATGAGTTCTAATAACCTAGGACACTGTGGTCAAGAATTCCACT
This sequence comes from Cocos nucifera, assembly GCA_006176705.1. Lineage (NCBI taxonomy): Eukaryota > Viridiplantae > Streptophyta > Magnoliopsida > Arecales > Arecaceae > Cocos > Cocos nucifera. The sequence goes on along the minus strand of QRFJ01001549.1, from coordinate 504,750 downwards.
GGACTGGAACTCTGTGACCAGGAGTCCCACTAAATTGGAACTCTATCTTTATGGATCCCACTAGACTGAGACTTAGAGTCCTACTTATCTAAAACTCTCTGATCAAGAGTTTCACTAGTTTGGAACTCTGTGATTGCGAGTTCCATTCATTTGGGATACTGGGTTCAAGAGTTCCACTAGTTTAGGACTCTTCAGGAGTTTCATGTTGATGGGACTCTATTGTTCGGACACCCACTCGATTGGAACTTTGATATTTTTAAAAGATTAATTAGCAATTTGATTGCTGATTAGCTTAATTTGATTGAGCAATGAGGATTCGATCAAGTTCGATTGAATTTGATTCAATTAGGTTTGACCCGATCAGGTCATAAGATGACCTAATCGCTTTGGGAGTTTCAATCCTGATTTGATTAGAACCTGAACCTAATTAATTTCTAATTTGATCAAAAATTAATTAGTTTGGGTTAAGCCTAATATGATTAGATTTGATCTAGTCTAATATGGTCTGGTTAAATTAGTTTGGTTGAATCAGACCAAGTCAAAATGAGTTTGAATTTCAAACTTGTTTTCTTGCGGCACTTCACATTTTTCCATGCCTCTCATTTTTCTACATGATTTTTTCTCATGTAGATGAGAAGTATCTATGCTCTCTTCTTATCTCTCTTTGACTTGGTCCAAGGGTTGGGCTAGTTTAAATTTATGTTGAATTTTTAATTCAACTTAGATTGTTTTGGTTGAAACCACTTAACCATCACATCCTTATCCAAATCCCATTCCTCCTTTGTGTTTTCTCTCACACATTTTTGTGCATTCTGGGTGTGGACACGTAGAAGGAGAGTCCTTCTATGTATCATCCACTTGGGAGGTGGTGTTGGATGCAGATAAGGAGACCACTTGAATTTTGAATTCAAGTGGTTGGTTTGGTTTGAACCTTATTCCCTACACATGCTTTCCACACTATGTCGCCCATTTTAAAAGAATTTTTTTTTTATGGGTGTGCATGGATTAGTGTGGGGCATCTGAGAGGAGTCTGTGAGGTTTTCTAGATAGAGAAAAGATGGGTGCATTTTAGATTAATGCATGCAGTAGATTAATTTTAGATTAATCTAATTCTTTCACTGCTATATAATTCAAAAATGTTTTGAAAATGCATGCTTTTACCCTACACGATTTCCTTCAAACATCAGATCTAATCTTTGAAGATTAGATCCAGTAGGAAACAACATTTAGATCTTGCTTAATTAGACTTTGGTAGCGGCAAGGCACGTGCACGGCTAGATCCAAACCTCGGCAACAATAGATCATCATTGCAAGGTGAACAGTTCATCCCATCAGGTGATATCAGATATTACTATTTTTATTTTTATTTTTGTTTTTAATTTTAGATCAATCTAATCAGATCTAAGAACTCTCAGATTTGATGAGATCATGAAAAATCTTTAAAATATTTCATCGCAAATTTGATCCAATCAGATAGATCCTGCAGTAGGAAAACCTAGATTTCCTTCATCACCATCTCGGATCAAGAAACTGTAGTATCTATCTGGTTGATGCAGTACTCTATCGAATCTTCTTAAAGGTGCCTCCACAACTAGTTCTAGGTTTGATTCTCTAATTAAATATAGTTCTGTATGTGATTGTGTCGGTTCTTCTACCTCACAAACTTTACCAAGTTCAATCTTAGTAGCATTAGTTTCTTTCCTAAGGAACATCTTTTCCAAAATAACTATCTTGTTACTGACAAATACCTTTTATTTTTCAGCAAGATAGAAGTAATAATCCCTAATTTCTTTTGGGCATCTTATGAACAAACACTTATTGTACCTTGGTCCAAGCTTATCTATCTTTAAATATTTTAAATAAGCTAGACATCTCCTGTTGGTGTAGAAAATGGTTGGATGTCGGAGTTTGCTGGAATTGGAGAAGATGAGGTTGCTAACAAGACTTGCAAGATGAAGTCCAGATTGGAGATGGATGGCTTTGATAGGACCTTTCGATGGTCAAGCTAGTTTCCTGACCAACAAGGAATGGAGTACTTAAGAAAATTAAGGTCGAGAGAAGAGCATAGAGAAGAAGACATATCTGAAGGATTTCTTTTATAAGTGGAGCTCATAACAGAATGATAGTGATAGCCATAATAGAATGTCAGTAGGCTATTCAGGCCACTAAGAGTTTGTTATAGAGAGTGGGCTGTTATTTATCGTGACTTGCCGGCAATTAGGCTTTATTTGTTGGAGATCGGATGAGAGGTTGGAGACGTCTGTGCTTAGTAGTAGATGGTTCATATTAGGGATGGAGAACTCAAAGTCGGACTGGCCAAACTTGAAGGTCAGCTCCCAAGTAGTAGATGATGGACTTGCGTTTGGATTCTATAGGGACTACTTTGACAGCCTTCAGGAGCTCGATCGCCTTGAAGGTCGGTCGAGAGTAGGGGTGGGCATTCGAATTAGAGGCCAGAGAGAGGATGGTAGGATCTACAGTGAGGACTACAGTCGGTCTTTCTTGAAGGAGTTTGATTGAGATAGTAGAGTTCCAAGGTCGACTAGAAGCTGAGATGGATGAGTATTAATACCTAGGGCTTCTTACTGGTGCTGCTCTAACTATTTTCAGAAGTTTGGCCACCCTCAAGATCAACCAAAAGGGAATCAGCATTATTTCGAGTTGCTGAAGGTTGGAAAGGATGATGGATTCCTTGATTAGGATCATAATCATACCCTCTGGGGGAAGTTTAGGCTTATGTTGTTGGCAAAGTCCTTTTGCTTACTCAAGTTCATCTAGCCAAAGTTCAGTATGCCTTTAACAGGTTCTCAGTCATGGGAAAAGAGCTAAGGATTGTCATTGGGAAGACTGTCTAGCATTCATAGACTTAAGGTCAGCCTTCTTGAATTCAACTAGAACAAGCAAGCAGTTTAGCAGAAGCTCGGACCTAAATACCACGACTTCAAATAGTACCATATCAAGGTGGGACAATTCACCAAACTTCAGTGGGGACTATTTTACCCCCAACACTTATCTCTCTACTCTCAAGTTTGAAGTTCAAATGAAGTACAAAAACTATGACTATCGAAGTCCTTTTCTAGCTTTCGTTCTCAGAAAATGAAAAGTTTTGGCTTTTTTTATTAGCATCAAAGTTTCATGAATGCTGAATGACTCGAAAAAGCTTCTATTATTTAAATCCTCCCCAGCATGGATTTTCATGTACGGTGCCATAAATGCACTGTCAGACGTCTACCGTAGTCATGATGAGTGGGACATGCAGCGGACGAGACTTAGGCAGAAGGGATTTGCAATCATAACTACTTTTGACCTTTCCTGGCTATTTAAGCACCTTCCTTTTCCCAGCTTCCCACTTTCGTCTGGTTCTTCTTCTTTCTTGTGTTCTTCTCTGGCCTTCATCTACCCTATGCTCGAGCATCTAGTTTCGTGGTTCCTTCTATGATTCCACTAGTCTTCGCTGCTCTCTCCGTCCATCTTCTATCCTTCCGATTGTGTCTCCAAACTCTCCAACTGGTTTAGGTTAGTCTCCTAACCTTCTCTCTGCATTTTTTTGCTTTTCTTTTATTTTTCAAACTTTAGTTGCTTTTAAGGAAAGTTTCTTGTTTTTCCTTCAAATTTTCTTCAATTTTAGGGGGTTTTCTTGACTTAGTTTGATCCAAAAATGTCTTCTTATATTTTTTGGTTAAATGGTTCTAGAAGACCGTCCGGCCCAAACTCCTGAAACCCTGACCCTAGGAAAGAGATCGAACTCAGAGATGCACCTCATCCAAGCTTCATACCCAAAATCATTCCTTGCTCTGTATCTTCTAAAGATCTTTCCCTAATCAAAATCTAGTATGGGGTTCCTTCTGAATACGATCTGGAGCTTTTCGGGCTGAGCAACCAAGCTTGTGCTCCTCCCCCGGTAGCTTTTCTTTATATTTGAAAGCTTTTCATGCTAGATTGAGACTTTTTCTTTCTCCTTTTTATAAGATTTGGTATGAGGCTCCCAAGCCTTGGGAGGCCACCGGAGGAGCTAAGGTGTTGGCTCCAAAAATTTTTGGATAGGTGTGGTCCTAGGGCTAGGATAGGAGTTATCCTAGGATGGAGATGGAGTTAGGCCCTCCACGGGCTTGAGGACCAGGTGTTGAGGATCTTAAGGGGCTTGTTGGTGCTTCGAAGACCTGAGATATAAGGTGGAGCAAGAAACCAAAGTTGGAGAATCAATACTGTAGAGAAAGATCATTTTTATAGATTAGCCGATTCAGTCTGAAACTGGATCGACTAAATCTCAGAGGATAGGCCAAATAGAAAAGACGCATTCAGGACTATAGGCATGGCATGCAACTAGGTCAGCTCAGTCTGAAACTGAGCCAACCTAATCTTAGGTTAGCCAGCTCAGTGCTGAGATTGAGCCGGCTCAGTGCACGAGTAGAGTTATGCAGAGGATGTATTTGGAGCTAGGATAGGGACTTATCCTAGGGATCTTAAGGCTTAGATTGAGAGGTCTTAAGGGGGCTAACTCATGTATGGGTTGGGTTTGGATCCAAGGAATGAGAGCATGTGAGACATGGGTGTACATGGGCTTGGTGAGTGCTTTCATGTATTGGGTTAGCCTAGGAGAGTTTTTGAGCTAAGGTTTATTAGAATGCATGTGAAAAACCTAGGTTAGATAAACCAGGATATTGTAACTTTTACGATAAGAGTGGAATACAATTGAGCTTTTCTTCTTAACTCTATTCTCTCTTCTCTCTGGTTCTAATACTAAAATCTTAGACTCCATCCTCTTCTCTCTTCTTTCTTAGATCTTCTTCAGTTTACTAGATTAACATCTAAGTTCATGCAAGAGATCACTTCTGTGGCTGTGGTTTCGAGTAGCATAGGTACAATAATTGGTATCAAAGCTCGATTGAGCATGGAGGAAGAAGATCAAGTTTTAGCAGAGATCAACAATGAGGTTCAAATCTAAGGCTTCTCTCCAGGCTTTATGAGGAAAAAAATGATATAAGGGCTATTGTCCACCATCCCTAGTCAAGATAATTTTCAGATCTACCTATTAGCTATTTTTAATTCGGATTGATCATGGAGAATAATGGATTGAAGGTAGGTTTAGAGAAGTTTGATGGTGAAGAAAGTTTCATGATGTGGAAGATTAGGATGGAGGATCTGCTGATTCAAATGAGATTAGATCTGATCTTAGAGGACAGGCCAAAGGAGATAACAAACAAGAAGTGGAAGTTCTTAGAGAAAAGGAAATATACCATGATTAGGGCTTATCTGATGGATGAGATTTTGTATGGTGTGTTGGAGAAGACACCCAAAGATTTATGGTCGAGGTTACATTAGTTGTACATGAAAAAGAATATGTGCAACAAGTTAGTGCTAAAGAAGCAACTGTATAGCCTTCGAATGCAGGAGGACGAGGATGTTGCGGGATATATTCAGCGATTCGATTGAATGAGCATGGACTTGGTCAACATTAGGGTGGAGCTCGAAGAGGAGGACAAAAGTTTATTGCTGCTATATTTGCTACCTGAAAGCTTCGATCCATTGGTGACTACACTATTGTATGGTAAGGAGACACTGGTGTACGAGGAGATCATATCAGTGCTAAGGTCCAATGAGCAGCGAGAACAAATGACGAAGAGGGAGGGTTCATGTGGGAATCTTAGGATATATAAATTAGGGTATTGTAACTTTTACAATAAGAGTGGAATACAATTGAGCTTTTCTCCCTAACTCTCTTCTCTCTTCTCTCTGGTTCCAATATTAAAATCCTAGACTCCATCCTCTTCTCTCTTCTTTCTTAGATCTTCTTCAGTTTACTGGATTAACACCCAGGTTCATGCAAGAGATCGCTTCTGTTGCTGTGGTTTCGAGTAGCCATAGGTACAATACTTTTGTAATTATACCTTTTTGCTTCTTAGATATATCTTTGGCTTTCGTTGTCCCAAACTCCTTCAGACTCATCATAGGATTTCTTGCTCTCTATCTGTCAGCCAAAGTCCATCGCATCATTTTCTTATTCTCAAACTTTTTTTATCCTTAAGCGGCATCCTTCCATCAAGGACTGGTGGTACCTATCCTCCTAATTTGGCAAGAAGGGACTGCTTAAGGATGCCTCTTCCTCCATCTACAATTGGAAGGAGAAATTTTTCTTCATTTCTTACCCATCCGTAGAGTTAGAACTTCCTTCCTAGGGCCATCTGAGAGATTCGGTCCATCGAGCTCCTGAGCAAGAAAGAGAAGTTCTTAACTCGGCCAACAAGTTGAAAGATTGTAAAGTTCCTTTATTATCCAAGCTTATTGATATCCATACCTTGTACAACCTCGGTTTAAGCCTGCTCAATCCAAAAGGTACTCATTTACATCTTCAATTATTTCTTTTATTTTTCTTCTAATCTTGATTGTGTTGTTGTTGCAGAAATGAATCCCAAAGAAGTGAAAATGCTGTCAAAAGGACTTTGGGCTTAGAAGAAAAAAAAAGAGAATGCCCCTAGAAAGTCATCCAAGCAAGCAAAGGTCAGGGGCCTGAGCTCAACTACTCCAGCGGAAGAAGCCCCCACCCTGGAGACCACAGTGCCACAGGCGACCTTGAGCCCGTTTGCCAAGGTCCCCGCTCCAGCACCTCCCTCTGAAAAGGAGACAGAAGAAGAAGAAGAAGAAGGTGGCTGCTAAGAGAGCCCAACCTCAACAAAATTCGGGGGAGTCTAGCGATGATAGCATCGATTGGGACAACGCCTCCTTTGATGACTGGAAAGTCATCAAGGCTCTAGTTGATGGATGCATCCTTCCAAACATCATCGAGAGGATCGTCCACACCAACCTTGACCAGCAGGTTAGGGATTCCCTTGGAGCTTATCTTGAGGTAATAATCTCTTTTCCTTTTTCAAGTTTGATTACGGGTCCCTTAATGACATAACTAATTTTGTCATTTATAGGTCGGTCACCAACTAATCATCAACATTAAGGTGATCAATACTCAGAAAGTGAAGATCTCAAAAGCTATAGAGGATACCCAGGGATACAAGGCTGAGGTAGATCATCTCTCAGTCAAAGTTGAGTGTCTACAGGAGGCACTCAAGAAGGAAGAGTAGGCATCAGCTAATTTGAGGGTGGCACTAACGTCGAAAGAAGTGAAAAGGAGGAAGATAGAGGTTAATTTTGCTAAAGAAAAGAAGTGAGTTGCCAAGGCTGTAAAGGAGGCTATTTCCTCCTTCAAGTCTTTGGAGGAGCAAAAGAATAGTAAGATGGCATTCGCCCAAAAAACCTTCATCAAGGGATACGAGCTCTGCCAATCGAGGGTCGTAGAGAAGTTTCCAAAATTGGACCTAGTTTACATGGCAGGTAAATCTGAAGATGAGATAAAGCTCCCTGCGACTATAGCTGATCTTCCAGATGGTACTATCGAGCCTGTCAAATCCATCCCCATGCCTTCTGAGGATCCAACACCTGCCAAAGGCATACTAAGCTCTTCCACTACTCCTCCAAAGTTTTAAGACCTCTTATCATTATACTTTTTATTTCTTTTGCACATTGTACTTGAATGTTTTCTAGTTAATGAAATCAAATTAAACTTTCTTTCTTTTCATACCTTTTTCACTGTGGAATGCCTAATACTTGGAATTTTGTTTGCAAACTGTGTCAAAGAATACAATCATATGTCGCAGCTGGACCATTACCCTGAGCCATATCTTTGAAGACCTTCATCAAGGATTTGAAAAAAGAAGTTCATCAAGTCAAAAAGAAATTAAGAAAGACTGAAGACAAGCTTCAAAAATCCAAAAAGAGTGATGTCGAAGCTGCCATCGAGATTAACCATCTCCGCTAGTCATCCAAGCAATTCTTCAAGGAATATACCATCAAAAAATACCATCTGACTGAGGAACTGGAATGGGCAAGAAAACTTGCTAGCAAGAAAGCCAGGACCTCGACTGCTAGAATTTTTTCTCTTGAGGCCAAGCTTCACGAAGCAAAAGAAAAAATTGGTTCATTGGAGGAGGGGCTCGACTTAGGTGTAGGGTCAAGTAGAATACGATTGGGATTGATCGAAAAAATTCTCTGACCTCCAAAAGCAGCTGCTTGATCCTAAAAAGGTGTACAAGACCTACGGGATTGGTTGGTGTGGGTAGATCGACAATTATAAGAAGAAGCTCAAGATGGCAAATGCCAAGGTGATGCGACTTCAAAGATAGTTGGCTAACAAAGTCCTGGTCAGCCCATGTGAAGATCCAGAGGAAGTCTCCTCTTTGAGAAGAACTTTGGAAAGCTTTTGGAGATCTATGAAAAGAGCAAAGCTGAACTCCTTCAACTCAAAATTCAAATAGCTTACAATGAGAACGCGGTGAAGGATGCTGAGGCTGAGTTAGCAATTTTAAGAAAGAGGCTAATAGAAGTGAAAGAAGACTTCTGAAGATCTCAAAAATTACTTGGAGAGAGCTTGACAGCAAGAGAGACCTTAAAGAGAAGGTAGAAGATTTAAAGCACTCCCTTGTATTGGCCGAGGGTGGAAGTCTGAAGTCCAAGTCTGAGTAGGACTTCATCTCTTTTCTCCTTTTTTTTTATAATTGATTTTGCAGACCTTCACTTGTAATGGACTTCATTTTAATGGAATAATACTCCTTTGGCTCCTTCATCACTATCTTGTTTTAATCTAATACTTGTAGAGTTTCTTATTCTTATACTATTTTTGATGGTAGTGTTGTTTTAAAACAACGATCCTAGTTTGTTATTTTATAGGTTTGTCCCCCTTGTTTATGAACAAGGATCTTTGAATTTGGTTTGGAAATTAGCTCTTCCCCCAATTTGAAAACTATGGATCTTCATATCCCTCTGAGGGTCTTTATTCACATCAGGATGAGGTCCTCCTATTTCTAATGTGATTAGCTTGTCCTTGTTAGGATGAGATTATCCTCCTATTTTAAATAACTGAAGGCCTTCTTCTTTATTTGGATGAGGTTAACCTCTTTTCTTAAATAACTGGAAGCCTTCACCCTTGCTACGATGAGGTTAATCTTCTATCTTAAATAATCGAAGGCCTTCACCCTCGCTTGGACAAGGTCAACCTCCTATCTTAAATAACGAGAGGCCTTAACCCTCGATTGGATGAGATCAACCTCCTGTCTTAAATAAGCAGAGGCCTTCACCCTTGCTTGGATGAGGTTAACCTCCTGTCTTAAATAATCGAAGGTCTTCACTCTTGCTAAGATGAGGTTAACCTCTATCTTAAATAATTGAAGGCCTTCACTCTCGCTTGGACGAGATTAACCTCCTATCTTAAATAATTAGAGGCCTTCACCCTTGCTTGGATGAGGTCAACTTCTTATCTTAAATAATCGGAGGCCTTCACTCTCACTTGGATGATGTTAACCTCCTATTTTAAATAACCAAAGGCCTTCACCCTCACTACGATGAGGTTAACTTACTGTCTTAAATAACCGAAGGACTTCACCCTCGCTTGGACGAGGTTAACTTCCTATCTTAAATAACTGAAGATAACCAAAGGCCTTCATCCTCATTACGATGACGTTAACCTCCTGTCTTGAATAACTGGAGTCCTTCACCCTCACTTGGATGAGGTTAACCTCTTGTCTTAAATAATCGGAGGCCTTCAACTTTGTTTAAGAATAAAATTTGGTTGAGTAATTTTTTGCCATCACAAAATTTTGTACCAAAGATAGATGTTAAAATAAAAAAAAATGAATTTATTGATAATATGTTCATAAATTTTTTGAGTTTTAGGGTCGTGGGAGTGTAGCCCCATCAAAATCCTTCAGGTAATAAGTTCTCGATCGGATGATTTCCATGACCTCATAGGAGTCTTTCCAGTTCGGAGTGAGCTTACCTTGATTTTGTGGTTGAGAAATGTTTGCTTATCATAGCACCATATCACTAACTTTGAAGATATTATTTTTGACTTTGAAATTATAGTAGCGAGCCATTTTTTGCCTATATGCCGCCATCCAAATTTGGGCATTTTTTTGCTTTTCTTCCAACAAATCAAGATTTATCCTGAGATCCTGTAAGTTATTCTATTCATTGAAGCATTCAACTCACGTCAATGGAAGCCCAAGCTCAACTGGAATGACTACCTCAATCCAAAAAGCCAAGGCAAATAGAGTCTTCCTAATTGATAACCTTTGAGTAGTTCTGTAAGTCCAAAACATGTGATAGAGTTCATCCACCCACGTTCCTTTCACTCGCTCAAGTCTAGCCTTTATTCTTTGCAGTAGAATTTTATTAGTTACCTCAGCTTCACCATTTACTTGAGGGTGGGCTACAGATATGAAATAATAAAAAATATTCAAATCTTCATAAAATTCAGCAAACTTTGCCCCGTAAACTAACGTCCATTGTTGGTGATTAGAGTCTGAGGTAGGCCGAACCTATAGACTATCGATTTTCAGATGAAGTCCTACACTTTTGCTTCAGTAATCTTTGCCAAGGGTTCAATCTCAACCCACTTGGTGGAGTAGTCCATTGCCACTAAGAAAAATTTTTGTTATCTTAATACTATGAGAAAGGCCCAAGTATATCCATTTTTCACTATGTGAATGGACATGGAGCACTTAAGAGTGTGAATTAAGAAGCCAGCTGTCTCTAAATATTGGTATTCCTTTGGCATCGATCACATCTCCTCAGATAGTCAATGGCATCTTATTGTATAGTCGACCAATAATATCCTTGCCAAAGTAGTTTATAAGGCAATGATCTAACTCCGAGATGGTTTTTATATATCCCTTCATGGACTTCTCTCAGGGCAAAGTCAGCTTCAAATGGTTGGAGGCATTTAAGAAGTGGCAAGAAGTAAGACCTTTTATATAATTTGTTCTCATATCGGACATAACTGAAGAATTGATTTCTCAACTTTCGAGCTTCTTTAGAGTCCCTGGGAAGGATGCTATCTCTAAGGTACAAGATTAAAGGATCAATCCAGCTAGGCTCAAGATCCACTTGCATAACTATTTGGGATTCCTTTGAACTTGGATGCTAAAGAACTTTAAAGAAAACCTCCTTCGGCAATTCATTTGGAGCCAGAATAGCCAATTTGGATAATAGGTCAGCCCTTGCATTTTCTACTGTAGGGATCTGTTGAATATCAAAACTACCAAAGGCCAAGGTTAAGCTTCTTATCTTGTCCAAGTACTTCTTCATACTTTCCTCCCAAGCTTCATAGCTGCCATTGACTTGTTCCACCACTAACTAAGAATCACTATAGACCTTCACATGGTCTGCTCCTAATTTCTTAGCTATTCTAAATCCGATAATTAATGCTTCATACTTTGTTGTATTATTGGTAGCGGGGAATTTGAAGTGCAGCGCATATTCAGTAACAACTTCTTCTAGATTGATAAGAATTAAGCTTGTGCCTGCTCTAGAAGCATTGGATGAACCATCCATATAGAGGGCTCAGGAGTCCTCAGGGAGATCTGTTCTTTCTTTAAGAGAGTTTGGCTACAAACTAGCGGTGCTAACTTCTTGCAGCTCGGGTTTGACTAGGTCTAGAATGGTACATTCTACTATGAAGTCGATCAATATTTGAGCTTTAATTGACAGCCAAGATTGGAATTTAATGTCGAATTCAGTGAGTTCAATTACCCACTTGGGTATTCTTTTAGAAGTGTCGGGTTGGTGATGTGAGGATTGGTGGTGCTCCCAAGTCCTGAGAGGCCATGAGAGGAGTTAGGGTGTTGACTCTATGAGACTAGGACAGGAGGTCCTAGGATTAGAATAGGAGTTATCCTAGGATGAAGATGATGTATAGCCCTCCACGGGCTTGAGGTCCAGGTGTTGAGGACCAAGAGAGGCTTGGTTGGTGCTTCGAAGACTTGGAACATAAGATGGAGTAATGAAGCAAAGCCAGAGCATGAAGACTACAGAGAAGGATAGTTTTTGTAGGTTAGCCGGCTCAGTCTCAGACTAGGTTGGCTAAGTCTTAGTGGATGGCCAAATAGAGAGAAGCACATTCAGGACTGCAAACTGACATACTGAATTGGCTCGGTCTGAAACTAAGCTGATCCAGTCTCAAGTTAGCCAACTTAGTGCTGAGACTGAGCCGGCTCAACGCGCGGGCAGAGCTATGTCAGGGTCTATTTGGGGCTAGGATAGGAACTTATCCTAGCCGTCTTCAGGCCTAGTTTGAGAGGTTTTAAGGGGGCTAACTCATGTATGGATTGGATTTAGATCCAGGGGATGAGAGCATGGGAGATATGAGTGTATATGGGCTCGATGAGTGCTTTCATGTATTGGGTTAGCCAGGAGAGTTTTTGGTCAGGCCTAATGGCTATGTACAAATACATAGATTGTATTAGAATTTTCATCAAAGCAATTAATATAGATCTTTTCTCTCTCAATCTCTCTTCTCTCTAGTGTTGTTGCCCTAGGTTCTTAAAGAAGCTCTAGAGAGAGGGGGCACCTCCCTCAAGCCCAAGGAGTGAGGCATCCTAGCATAGATCTAGGTGATGATCTATAGTACGCTGCCTTAAAGAATGTCAAAGATCTCTCCAGATCCGTGCTAAAGTTCAGGGGTTTTCACAACATGGCATCGGAGCTTGGTGATGCTAGGATGATGCACCAATAATTAGTATTAGAGCAGTACCATGGTTTCTTATAGATGAAGGACTATCTTGATGGGTTGATTGGTGAGAAGTGTCACCATGTATCCTTGGAAGTAGGATCAGAGCTTTCTTATTGCAATCAACAGAGCATAGATCAATTTTTCCAATTTAGTATACCTTGTTTCCACATCTCTCAGAACTTGGCTTATGTAGTACATTGGCTTTTGAACTTTTGCTTCTTCTCTTATGAGGATAGCTACTATAGCAGTAGGAGATACAGCTAGGTATAAGATTAATTCTTCATCAGATTTAGGCTGGCAAGGAGAGGAGGTGAGTTGAGATAGTTCTTTAAGTTCTTGAATGCTTGCTGAAATTTAGAAATTTAGTTGAAGTTCTTTGGTTTTTTAAGTACTTGAAAGAAGGGCATGCAACATTTTGCTAACCTCAAAATGAAGCATTTCAGAGCTATAACCTTCCCTATCAGGCATTGAACTTCTTTTATTATCTTCAAAGCAGACATTTCTTGGATAGCTCAGATTTTCTCTAGATTTACTTCAATGTCATGCCTTGACACCATGAATCCTAGGAACATTTTCAAGGTTACTCTGAAAGCACATTTGATTGGATTCAGCTTCATCTTATACTTTCAGAGTATATTGAAGGTCTTTTCCAGGTCAGTGATATGATTTGTTGAAGATCATCACTTGACAAGCATATCATCCACATAAACCTCCATGTTATGGCTGATCTTCTCCTTAAAAGTTTTATTCACTAGGCGCTGATAGGTCGCACCTGTATTCGTGAGTCCAATGGGCATAACCCTGTAATAATAAAGATCATGATCAATAATAAAAGCAATTTTCTCCTCATGTTCTAGCACCATCCGGATTTGGTTATAGCCAGAGAAGACATCCATGAAAGTAAGGATCTCATGACTCAAAGTTGCATCCACCAATTGATCAATTTTGGATAGTGGATAGCTATCTTTTGGGCAGGCCTTGTTCAAATCTATGAAATCTATGCATATCCTCCACTTGCCATTCACTTTCTTGATGAGGACCATATTTGCAATCCAGTCTGGGTAAGAGACTTCCTGGATGAACATGGCCTTGAGAAGTTTGTCAACCTCGTCCATAATGGCCTTCTGCTACTCTGATGCAAAGCTGTGCTTTTTTTGATTCATAGGTTGGTGCTTGAGATTGACAACTAGACGATGTTCCATCACTTCAGCATCTATTCCAAGCATATCTGCAGGGATCCAGGCAAATACATCAACATTCCTTCATAAGAAAGTGACGAGCTACTTTTTAACCTCTTCTTGCAAATTGAAACCGATTTGGACTATATGATCCTCATTCCCACCATTCAGGGGAACTATAATAAGGTCATCAGTTGGTTCCTCCTATTCTTCAGTTAAACATCATGAGCATTAAGTGCATCCACCGAACAAGGATCTGGCTACTTTCCCCCTTGTAGAGCAATTGTGTAGTAATGTTGTGTCAAAATTTGATCTCCTCTGACTTCTCTAAACCCAAGTCCTATTGGAAACTTCATCTTTAAATAGTAAGTTGAGACCACAGCCTAAAATGCTTTCAAACCAGGTCAGCCAAGAATTGCATTATAGGTAGAGAGAGCCTTTACCACTAGAAAATCAACTTGAGCTCTAGATTGTTTTGGATACCGACTCATCATAACTGGTGAAATAATTATTCCTTCAATCGGTATAGCATCATTGGTGAATCCTACCAATGGAGAGTTCATAGGTCCCAAGCGATTATCAGGTATAGACATTTTGAAAAAAAATATTATAAATAAAATATCAATAAAGCTTTCATTATCAATTAAAATGCAGCGTACATCATAATCAGCAATATTCAAGGTAACTACAACCATGTCATTATCTAGAAATTGAATCCCTTGTGCATCTTTGTTTGTAAAAGCAATGGGTTCTTTAGTCTTTTACCTCTTTACTGGCTCTACTGATCTGCCAGCCTTCCCTTGTCGATGTCCCTCAGTGATGGTATTGATGATCCTAAATGGGGGCCGATCTTCTTATGGTTCATCCCTCCAAGGTGGCTTAGGTTGCGGTAGTGCCCTCGGTCGATCATCTCTCCTTTTTGGTCGATGTCACAAAAATTGGTCCAGTCAACCTCATTTGATGAGCTTCTTGATTTTGTCTTGGAGCTAGATGCATTTTTCAGTATTGTGATCATGATCATGATGGTAAAGACAGTACTTGTTGGAATTACATTTGCTGGGATGAGTCTGCATTCTCTTTGGCCTCGACAGCTGCTCCTTTATTTTCATCAATACTTGAATCTTTGGAGCATTCAGGAGGGAGTAGCTGTGAAATGTTTTAGGAGGGAGTAGCTGTGAAATGTTTTAGGAGGGAAGTTCCACTATGCCCTCCGATCTAAGCTTCTTGGCCGACGAGCTCGAGGAGGAGTTTGAGCCTAGCTGTATTTTGGAGTTCTAGAACACGATCAAGCTTCACTCAGCTTCTCAATAGTTACAAGCTTGCTAGATTCGCTTGCTAGCCACTCTCCTAGATCTCATCATCCTTTAATTTGAAAGCCTCCTCAACTCAAGCGTAACCTTCAGCCTGAGCTAGTATGTTGGCAAAGTTTCGGAGGTACTTCTTCTCTAGGGAGAAGAGGAGATCATTCTTTTGAAGGCCATCCTTCAATGCGGCCATGGTAATAGATTGGTCCAAGTTTTGGATCTTAAGATCAGTAGTGTTGAAGTGGTTGATGTAAGCTCGGATGGACTCCCCTTCTTTTTGCTTGATATGGATATGAAAATCTGAACCTTATCTCTAATGTTGACTACTGATAAAATGAGCCACAAACTAATGGCTCATCTGATCAAAAGAATAAATGGTACCAATTTGAGGCCCGAGTACCAGTTTCTTGCTACTTCCTTTAGGATAGAGGAGAAAGCTCGGCATAGAATGGCATCTGGCACATCATGGAGCTGCATCATTGTCTAGAAGGCTTTGAGGTAGTCGATGGGGTCTGAGGTTCTATCATAACTCTCAAACTGAGGGAGTTTGAAGTTCGGCAGGATGGGCTCTTACATGATCTGAGCAAAGAATGGAGGGCCAATGCAGATGTCGTTGTTGTGGGTGGGAGCAATATGGTGGAGTTCCTCAATCCATCAGTTCATTTCTTGGAGCTTATCAACCAAAGTGGATAAGGTGATTAGTTAGAGTTTAATCTGAACCAAAGTGGATAAGGTGATTAGTTAGAGTTTAATCTCAAAATTCTTTTGAACCAAACTTAAACCAATCCAAAACTTATCCAAGTGGAGCAAAAACAAGAGGATTTCCTAATGAATATCCCATGCACAAACTTCCTTTGTGCATGGAGAAAAGGATGCAAGAGAAATAAGGTGGCACTGGGAGCAGTCCAATAATGATTAGACTCTAGGTTTTATCATTTGGATCTGACTAAATCTAATTTAATTAGAAATAAATAAATGAGACTAAACCTAATTTAATTAAGCTTGAAATTAACTTAATTAAATCCTAATCAAATTAGAATTTGGTCGAGTTAAAGTCCTGATCAAATCAGGAACCAATTTTTCTTAGCGACTAGATCATCTCATAACCTAATTGGATTAAACCAAATTAAATCCAATTTAGTAAGATTTGATCCAAACTTCATTTGCTCAATCAAATTAAACTAATTAGCAATCTTATTACTAACTAATCCTCCAATGATAGAGTTTCAATCTAGTGGGACTTCTGGTCATAGAGTTTCAGTCTAATGGAACTCCTGATCATAGAGTACCAGTCCAGTAGGGCTTCTGATCATACTGTACTAGTCCAGTAGGATTTTTTATTATAAAATTTTAATCTAATGAGACTCTCGATCAGCCAAATGATCAAACAAATACTTCTTATGAATGTGAACCCATAGGTTCGAACCTAAGTCAGAGCATAAGAATAATTTTCCATACCAATAGAAGTGATCATCTAGTAATGGTATCCGATATTCGGATAGGCTGAATGTATGTGAAGCAATATTCAAAATCTACTAGAATATAGTTATTATATAATTCACCCCTTTGACCTATCGAAAATTATGTATCAAAGCCAATCGTCAACCTATTGATGGTTGAGCTATTTTGTAATTATAATTAATTTATTAATTAATAAAAATATTTTGGCATCTTTGTCATCATAAGTTTACATCTTCTAATGAACTACATTGTTCTGATGAAGTTCTTAGGACTATTTAGTTTCGATAAAGAGAGAATTTATCGATTAGTCCTTAAATTTATTCACGATCAAATGATAGGCTGTTAATTGGGATGACAGCATCTATCGAGTATAGATCGCTATATGCCATATAGATTGGTTATCCTCTTACCCAAGGTATGTGGAGATACTAGTATAGCATACAGATGAGATGTATGGGTATATCTTCATTGAATGTGATCAACTCCAGAGTATTCTGCTGTCGAGAATATCTCTGATGGGATATAGGTATAAGTATCCTGTAGACCTGAGTTCACCTCAGTGACTTGCAAGCAACTCACTGTACTTTGATACCAGACTAACTAAATTTCTAATTTAGCAATAGAAGGCTTTTGGGCATAGTCAAATACTTGCAAAGTTAGAGTGTGATCAAGATGTAATTGACCACTCCAAGAGTTGGAGAAGAATGTATCACTGTATTTTAATATAGCAAAACCTTGGCCAGGGTAATCCGTTAAATGGATTTGGTATTTTAAAATACAATGTGAACAACCTAATCAGAGTTGACAGTTGAACTCTGATGTGTCCTATGAGCATTGTGGTCAAGGGGATGAATTATATGAAAACTATATCTGCATGGGTTCTAAGGATGGTGTTCTACACATTCGACCTATCCAACCATCGGGTATCATTGCTAGATGGTTACTTCGATTGATACAAAAATTTATTTCTATGCTATCAACTTAGGTTTGGACCTATGAGGTCACACACATTAGAGCTTATGATCTGATCGGATGGTTGATCAACGATTAGGAATCGTTCTAGGGTTAAACAATCAATACGATTGGTGTTTAACCTAGTGCAAGTATTGCAGGAGGATCGATTAGCAATTCGATTGCTAATTGGCTTAATTTAATTAAGCCAAAAGATTGAGATTAAGTATAATTAAATGATTTAATTAGATTTAGTTTAGACATAATTGGATCAAGTCCAATTGGTTTATTGGATAAGCCAAGTGCAAGGAAGAACTAGTCCTAGTCTAATTAGGACTCAGATTAACCCAATTTTCTAATTTGATTAGAAAATAAATTAGAATTAAATCTAATTAAATCTAAATTAATTAAGTTATTAAATAGGTTAGGGTTTTATTTAATTGGGTTGATTTAATCTTAATTTTATTTGGTTAAAAGATCTTGTTTGAGTAAGTCAAAATAGGAGTCCTAGTGTGACTAGGACTCCCTATCTCCTTGCGCCACCTTGGTCCCAACACCCCCCATACCTATTTTTTAGGTATTTTTTATGGAAAATTCCTTTTTTTCTAATTTCCATGCCCCCTCTCTCCCTGCAAGTCATATTTGAAAGTTAGGTGGAATACCAAGTCAAAGAAGGAATTGGTTTTGCTTAGGATTCTATGAGATAGAATCCTTGTTGACCAAAACATCTTTTCTTGAGTGTCGCCCCTTCTTTTAATTAATTCTTCTCTTATTCTATAAAAATAATCTCCTTTTTTGTGTGCCCTCCCTTGCTGGTCCATGCCAAAAATTATCGAGGAGGCACCCAAGAGTTGGGCGCCCCAACTATTTTCATGTTTGATTTCCTAGTCTAGAATTTAACCTAACTTGGACTCTTCTTTCTTATTTATTGGATAAATTTTATTCTAATTTTTTATAAAATATAGAGCTTTGAGAGAGGTTTGGGGTGTGCAAAAATTAGAGTAAGAGGATCCTTGGGCATGGGGGTTCCATAGGCACCAAACTAGGTGTCTAGGTGAGAGAAAAGAGAAGAAGAAGAGGGTCTTCTTCTAGGGCTATCTTATTTTCAATCTCTCCTCCTTTGTTTTGAGTTTTTTTGAGAGAGTCTTAGATCAGCAAACTTTTATCTTCCTTCTCATATTTTAGAGAGTCCAAAATTTGAAGAAGAGAGTATCGGATCGACCATCGAAGAAGGATCAGCGCAATACTAGCATACTGTGCTAATTTCCTGCATCGAACTTCAGATCAGAGATCGTAGGCTCGTGTAGACGACTCCTGAGGTCAGATATATGTGTTGGTCTATGACTTCATCCTCAAGTCTAGATCAGCAAGTTAGATTCTAAACTTGCTCAGGTTAATAGAATCTGATCTATAAACTTCTACCCGCATTTGATGTAGTGTAGATCTAGGTTGATTTGATCAACCTTTTTCTTTCTTTTATTTGATTTTAATTTTTGAAATATCATGCCTTAATTCATATAATAGATATGAGATCTAGATATTTATATGGTTATTTAAATAAATTTTAGATTTATTTAAGTCTTTCACTGTAAGATCTTGAAAAGTTTTAAGATCTACTTGTGAAACCCTAGATCAGGAACCTTCAATTGGTATCAGAGCAAGGTTCATATTACATGATTTTTGTGAACATCTAGATTATTTCTTAGATTAGATCTAATTTATAATCTAATTATTAAATTTAAAATTTTAAAAAAAATAAAAAATAAAATATTTTAGATTGCATGGACTGCCATAAGGTTGTCCTATTGTAAGGTTTACCCCTTACAGTGAATAGATTGTTCTAGTACGTGCTGATCTTAAATATTAATCATAAAATTTTAAATTAGATCTAAGAGATTTTATAATCTAAATTAAAATATTTTAATCTGATTTTCAATCATCATAAATGTGTATGATTTTCTAGGAAGATTTATGATTGATTAATTTATTAAATTGTTAAATTACATGAACCATTTAGATTTAGATTCAAGTAGTTTTATGTTCATTATTTGCATATTAATTATGAATACACATGCAACTGGTTGATAGAACATGTTTGTAAAAATTTTACAATATAAATTTTTTTTCGAAAGTCGAAACCCAACCCCTCATCTTAAAACTTAATTGAGACATTATAAAGCTTTGATTGAAAGGATATCGAGAATTATGAATTGAAGATCCTAAGGACACCAAATCTAACACATCATGTGGGGTTAAATGGACGTTCGCTGGGATTCGGGCTCATTAATTTGGGTGTTTACCACTAGGTTAGATTAAAGAATGGAACTCATTAAAGAATTGACTAAATCGTATTCAACATAATCTTAGATTAGGTCATAGGGATCCTATGATCAATACAATAGTGCGTATTGGTCAAGTTCTGTCTTTAACAAGACCTCAAGTGAGGACTGATTCTTGGCTATGCGGATCTAGGCATGACTATTAGTTGATTATATGAAAACTAATTAAATCACTGGATATCTGAAGATAAATCAGATCAGTGTTGTTTATTAGTAGACTCCTAGCTTACCTGGTCGCATTTCTTGATTTGTCTAACGGCAAAGCCCTGGCCAAACCCTATTCACTGCTCGAACTTATCCTGACTCTTTTGGTGTAGATAAATGATTTGATCGAATACTCTTGACTATGTCAGCTAACTATAGTCACACTTAGGGTCAATCAGTTTGAACTGATTTAGGTGCCCTAGACCATCGCCTATTAATGTCCCCTTAACTTACTTGTAAGTGTTAAACAAGGATCCATTACAAGGCTGTTAGAATCGTGAGCCTACTTATCTATAAACAAATCCTCTAACAATTATTAGGTTCCATAAATGAATAATTCTATAGATAACTAGATCATGAGCCTCCATTAAAGTTGGAATTAATGGGCCATTATGTGGATAATTCATTAAAGCCCGAATAGTCCCTAGTACTTTAGTCGGATGATAAAATTATCATCTTATAACTCTTGGATATCTTTCTCAATGGTGGGTCAGTTGAGGCCAACCTAAGTTGGGCCCTGATCATTCACTTAGGTTGGATGGGCCAGTGTCATGGTCATGTTAATGGTTGGACTTAACTGCAGACCACTTTTCTTGAGAAGGTCCCAAGCCAATGTAGTAGTCAGGACTGAGTCGCAAAATTTAATTACTAGAAAATTATTTAGAAACATCATATTGGTTGATGAACCTATCCTTGATGCAGAGGTAGGCCAACCAAAAGTTGGGTTGTGCTACAGCTCTATGTGAATTCAGATATCCCACGTAAGGAATAGGATAATTTCCTCGAAATGTGGGAGGTAGAGGCTACCAAATTCGAATAAATAGGGAAAACCTTGTTGATAAAGTCTTCAATAATAGCTTTAGGTTTAATGAATCAAATGGTACTAAATTAGATTTGGTTTTTCTTTATGCAGACCATAGCACTTTTCTATCACTTCGATCATTGTTGGACAATGATAAGTGGTGGGACCTAACTTTCGATTTAGCTGTTAACACAAAGTTGAAAATTATCTTGGAGTATGAACGATCCTATATGTGCATATGGATTCTGCACTCTGGGACCAGCTGCAATGGCACATGAAAAATCAGAGGATATTTATCAAAAGTGCTCAGTGATCGAACCATAGTGTGCTGCATTATGCTGGCTATGAGTAGCAATCGAGTTCAGTCACAGTTTGAGATAGCTCAGCCAAATCAATAGCTCCAGTGTTGGAGGATTCTTTGCACACCCGATTCATTGAGAGGTACAGACTAGTTGCGGCCATCTTCAACATCAGAATGTAGACAGAGCCTCTATCACTGATTATGTACTTATATATATCGGAACAGGCTGAATAGAGCGCTTGAGCAACTCAGCTTTCTCTTGCATGAACAACTCTAGAAAAGATGCAATTATTGAAGCTCGCTGCCAAAGTCTTATCTCCCTTTCCTTTATCTTATTAGAAATGACAAAGCCTGAAGTAAACTACCATGGCTATTAAGGGTTACTTCAGAACTTTGAGAAGATCACCAGAACTCCATAGAGTCGGTGAACTTAGTGGGAGGTTCTTCTTCTGTTCTCGACCCTTTAAGCAATGGAAAGAAGAACAAGAAGAAGAGAACAAAGAAGGTGTAAGTTCAGGCTAGGACATCAGTGCAGGAGCCAGACCAAGAAGATCAAGCCCAATAAATCAGGTCTGATGCTTCTTTTGCAAGAGCAAGAGGCACTAGAAGAGGAACTATCCTCAGTACATTGCCTCCTGGAATCCAAACAAGAGAAGAAGCAGCTTTGCACAAGGATTAATGTTCTCGCGATTATTTAATTGATTTGATGTTGTATTTGTGATAATTACTGACTGGGTATAGATACGATTACCCTTACCATTTTTGCAATTCATTGACGGATATTAGAGTCAGTAAAAAGATTTGAAGCAAGTGACGAGATTTCTAAACATTGTGATGGAAAGACCAGTTCCAATTCTAGCTTTAGAAATTTGATACTTGTATTTGAATTCTCATATCGTTGTTCTTAGTGATTGTCATTCTATCTAGTTCTTTTCAAATATCATTTATGTAGACCTTTTTGGCCATAAACATTATAGAAATTTCAATAAAGAAATGACTTTGCAATGTCATTGTGAATGTGTTACTGCTTCTTGTGGATAATAAAACCAATGATGTATGTATATGTTATCACAACCTATTCAATGTAGTCTGTTCTACTGGCAAGCACCCTAGATTAGATAGTGTATTAGATATCTACTTATATGACACTATAGGCTGCTAGTCTAATAAATAAAGAAACAGATAAATATTTGACTTAAGACGAAATCCTCGAGTTAATGATTGTGATTCAACTTACTCAAGCCTTGAGTGCCTGTCTTCTGTGGGGGTAAGAGACCTAAGTCATCTCGTTCACGTGAAAAGGTGAAGAAGCCATATGAGCTTCTTCTAGGTCTAGTAGCATATTGATGTATGGGGACCAATGAGCACAAGTGCTA
The DNA here is from genome assembly GCA_006176705.1 of Cocos nucifera. Classification (NCBI taxonomy): domain Eukaryota; kingdom Viridiplantae; phylum Streptophyta; class Magnoliopsida; order Arecales; family Arecaceae; genus Cocos; species Cocos nucifera. The sequence continues at coordinate 482,281 of QRFJ01001549.1, read as the reverse complement.
GAGATGGATATGTCTACTTCATCACTTTTACAGATGATCTATCCAGATATGGATATGTCTATCTGATGAAACATAAGTCGGATTCTTTTGAAATATTCAAACAATTTTGAAGTGATGTAGAAAAATAAACTGAAAAGAGTATTAAAACTCTTTGATTTGACTGAGGAGGAGAATAGCTTTATGGTGAGTTTCTCACATATCTAGTAGAGAATGAAATTCGCTCCTAATGGACTCCTTCAGGAACACCACAGCATAATGGTGTATCTGAAAGGAGGAATCAGACCATGTTAGACATGGTCCGATCCATGATGGGATTTGCCAGTTCACCGATATCCTTTTTAGGATATGCACTCAAATCAGCTTGTTATCTATTAAATAGGGTTCCAAGTAAGTCTGTAGTTAAAACCCCATATGAGATATGGACAGGGTGTAAGCCAGCACTTTCATACCTTAGGATTTGGGCGTGCCCGACTTATGTCAAACAGTTAGTTACAGACAAACTTGGATGTAGGTCTGACAAGTGTACATTCATAGCATACCTAAAAGAGACCAAAAAATACTATTTCTATCATGCTGATAAACAAAAGGTGTTCGTCAGCCTTAAGGCAACCTTTTTGGAAAAGAAGTTTCTTGATGAAGGAACTGTTGTCTCTAAGGTTGAACTTGATGAAGTTCAACAAGTAGAAAGTTTGACACAGAATGTTGAACCTAAGTCGAATTTGATTAGATCAGATCTGAAGCCTAGTGAACCTGCACCATTAAGGCAATCCGATAGAGTACCGCACCATTTGGATAGATACTATGCATTCTTGGTTCAGGATGGTGATCCCATCGAACTTGATGAGAACAATGAGGATCCGATCACTTATATGGATGCATTGTAGAGATCCAACTCTAAGAAATGGCTAGAAGCCATAAGATCCAAAATGGATTCTATGAAGGTCAATGATGCATGAATATTAGTTGACCCACCTGAAGAGGTTAAACCCATTGGGTGTAAATGGGTCTTCAAAAGGAAGAGGGGCACAGACGGAAAGGTAGAGACCTATAAAGCCCATCTAGTTGCTAAGGGGTATCATCAATATTATGGTATTGACTATGACGAGATGTTCTCCCCTATGGCAATGCTCAAGTCCATTCGGATCATACTTGCCATTGCTATCCATCTGGACTATCAGATCTGGCAGATGGATGTGAAGATAATTTTTCTAAATGGAGAGCTGACCGAAGAGATATATATGATACAACCTAAAGGATTCACATCCATAGATAAGTCCAAGGTGTGCAAGCTTCAAAGATTCATTTATGGATTGAAGCAGACATCTCGGAGTTGGAATATGCATTTTGATAAAGTGATCAAAATGTATGACTTCGTTAATGATAAGTACCATAAATTTATTAATAAAAATATTAATTTATTAATTAATTTATATTAATTTTTAAGAATTAATGATCAATTTATATATATTTTTAAGAAATTAATATTTTTATTAATTAAAAAATTAATTAAAAAATAATAATAATTAAAAAAATAAAATTTTATTATCAATGAAAAATGCTTATTTTTTTGATCATAATAAAATAAATTTTATATAAAACAGAGCTAAAACGAAGAAGATATGAATTTCTAAAGAAATAAAATAAATAAAAATTAAATGAAAAATAACATACGGCTCAGTTGGCTCAAGCCGCCGCGCCATATCAGCCGGCGCATCCAAACGCACCGAGCCAAGCCAATAAAGCTGGTGCACCATGATAGCAACGTTAGCCGACTCAGCCACAAAAGTCATTAGTCGGTCCACGATCCAGGCATGGACCGCTAGCTCAGCAAAAACCAGCAAATCACGGAGCGACATGTGGTGGACCTAGACCCTTAAAGGGTTCACAGAAAATCTATCATGGCTCATAGGGCATTTTGGATTTTTCACTCAACGACAGGAGGTGCTGATTCATTGTGTGTGCGGTGTAGCCGGTCCACACGGTCCATGGGAATAGTAATTGCACGATCGGACGACTGCAGTAGCTTGCGGTCAAGATCAGATGGTGGAGGTTTAAAATCAAATTTGATTTGAAATCAGCTTCATGCGGATTGCCATCCAATGGCATCACTCGATCCAGGGGATGTTCCGATGGCGAAGAGAGCTTTCGACGATAATCAAGACTCCAAATGCGTGATCAGTGGCCAAATTTTCTCCATCAATGCGCGATCAATGGTCAGAATTTAATCCAACCTGATTTGGGCTGATACACATCTAATTTTGATATTTTTTGGATCTTTTGATCTAAATTCGATGGCCAAAATACAGGGAACTCAGCAGAATTCAACCAAGACTCCTTTTAATCCAATTTTCACTCGAATTTCTCCATATTTTGACAATCAAAGACCTCCTTAGTCCCACATTGTCTACAGAAATACTCTCCGGCCTTCCAACACCTATAAATAAGACCTCAGGCCTCCAGAGTTCAGAATCTTCAGTCAAGATGAAGCTTTGGTATAGGGACAATCAGGCTTTGGATCAAAGGTTGTTTTAAAGCAATGGATGCCAAGAAGAAGAACTAGACTTCTACACCATCTTTCTGCCAATGCCGATCTAAGATCAGAGATCAGGCTATTTTATTTATTTTTTTTCTTTTAAATTCTATATATTTAAATTCTAAAATTTTAATTAATGCAAATTTTATTTTTTATACTTTGATTTTAGCTCTTTATTTTTATTATAATTTAATTTTTATACTTTAATTATTGCTCTTTATTTTACTACAAGTAGATGCTAAGATATAACTAGTAGATCTTAGTACCAAGTTTACTTTTCTGCATAATTTAGTTTCTACTTCATAATTTTAATTTTTAATTTCTGACTTCAAATTTTATTTTTAAAATCTTTTCTTTTTTTTCAAAAATCAAAGATTTTGAATCTACTAACACTATCTTTCCTATGGATTTGATCCGACTCACTGCTATCTACATATTTTTAATTATTTTAAGAAGTCGGATTAAACTGATAAATATGATGTCTTAACGATAACATTGCGCTCTTATCAAGTTTTTGGTACCGTTGCTGGGAAAGCCATGGACATTAAATTTTTTATCTCTTTGATTTTTTTTTGTAAGTAAATTATAAATAAAATTTTTATTTTCTTTAAATATTGCTTGCTAACTTTTTTTATTTTGTAGAGAAAGAGGTTAAAGAACAAAAAAAACTAGGGCAAGGAACAAATCATTCAGTTTTGCTTGATGAGATCAATCCTAACCCTAGTCCTTTTCTCTTTTTATTTATTTATTTATTTTATTTTTTAATTAAATTAAAAAAATATATCCATTTAAATCTAATTAAAAATCTCATGACAAGATTAGAAATCCTAACTGCTTAAAGCATGCAACATATTAGTTTTATTTTTATTTTATTTGGTGATCACTAGAGACAAGGTAAGCTCTTAAGTTTAATCAATTTCATGCATATACTTTAGTTGCATAGAATCCCTTGTTGAAAGTGATTGTGCATATGCATCTTTAAATCAAATTAAGGGCAACACCCAATTAAATAAGATAAGGTGGAGATTTGATCATCCTTCCTTAGCCCACAAATAATCAACCAGCATCCTGCATTAACCTAAGCCTTTAATTTTAAAATCAATTAGACATCAGCCCTAAGAGCTCAAGCTCAATAGGATAAGGAACCCTAAGAGTTGAACCAGGTTAGGGCTAGTTAATTTGATTGGTGTCTAGGAAAGTGGTTTAGGGATGACTGAGCCTGAAGGAAGATGGTTTTTATTTGATTCCATTAGCTTACCTGGCCAAGCATAACTGATGTCTAAGGCAAGCAATGGGGGAGGCTCCCACCGACCTTATACTTACCTGGCTAGTTGATTGGTTGATTTTATACTTGAAAGGCTTGAAGGTGACCTTGGCAGTTAGGAGCTGTCTAGATCTAGAATAACCATTAGTCAGAATTGATTGACCAACTTGATTGCTAACCAACATCAAACTTAATTAAACCTAATTCTTTTCTCTCTTCTTAGTTCTAGAACTCCTTAGGACCTCTCCTTTAGAACTCTTCTTTTTTTTTATCATTTTTTCTTTAAAAATAAAATAAAAATTAAATTAAACTAACTAAAAAAATATTAAAAATAATAATTAAATTAAATTAAAAATAATAAATAAAATAATTAGAAAAATTAATTTTTAATATAATAAAATAATAAAAAAATATTAAAAAAATTAAAAATTCCAAAAATTTTTTGAAACAATACATTAGGGTTGCACCAGAGCATGCACGGTAGGAAATCACTTTACTTGATCTAGTTGAATCCAACCATAAAATTGAAAGGCTGAATCGTATTAAACCCGATAACCAAATGGCTGAAAATTTTAGAGAACCACCTAAGCAGATGAAGGAATATTTTATTTCTTCTACTTATAATCAATCGACTTATATCCATTTACCTAAAATTCATGCTATCCACTATGAAATCAAGCTGACTACAATCCAGATGCTCCCATCTTTCTATGGGAACACCAATGAAGATCCTTACAAACATCTGGATGAATTCTTAGAAATCTGCTCTATGGTGAGAATTCAAAATTTAACTAAGGATGCCCTTAGACTAATTTTATTTTCCTTATCATTAAAAGATAAAGCCAAGTACTGGCTTGGCACAATAGAAAGACCAATTAAAACTTGGGCTGAATTGCAAAGTGAATTTCTTAAAAAAATTTATCCCATAGGCCGAACCAACATTATGAGGTGAGCTATCACTGGATTTGCTCAGCTTTTAGGAGAACAGATTCACGAGTCATGGAAGAGACTTAAGAAACTTTTTAGAAAATGCCCACACTATGGTCTGTCTAAGTGGCAAATAGTTCAAGCTTTCTATGAGGGTTTAGGAGACCAATACAGATAGATGGTATATGCATCCTGTGGATGTGCATTCATGAACAAGAGTGAGGATGAAGCCTATACCTTATTTGAAATCCTGAGTGAAAACTCAATTAACCATGCTTCATTATCTTTCTACCAAACTTGGGCAGGGATCCATGAATTTAAACATCTAGAATTTAGTCCTAAGGCTGATTCAAATTTGATAAATAAAGTGGACTTTCTTGCTCAAAAATTAGATCAAGTCCTAACCCTAGGTCAACAATCTTCTGCACAATTCACATCATCTTCTAATTATCAGAAGATTTGTTCAATCTATGCTAGCCCAACTCATCATGTGAGTGAATATCCTATGACTGTATAGTTTCTACCTTTTATCCAAGAATAAGTTCAAGCTACTCAAGATTACTCCAAATTGATTAATGACCCATTTTCAAATTCATATAATCTAGATTGGAGTAACCACCATAATTTTTCTTCGATATCCCAATAGACTCAGACTTAGACCCAAATTTCATCTATCCAAAACTATCAAAATAGGCTTCAATACCAAAACTATATCTATAATAATGATCAACCTAGTTTATCCAGCTATCATATAACAACCAACTATCATACCCCCACCTCCTCAACAGACTAATCTAGCTAACGATAGATTTAACCAACTTCAATAATTAATTTTGAATCAATAACAATCGATCTTGACTTAACAAGAATCTATCGCCAACCTAGAAGCTCAAATAGGATAATTAGTTGAGTCCAACATGAGGAGAGAACTAAATCAACTATCAAGCCTACCAATTTCAAACAACCCATCTATTATCCACCAACCATCTGAACCAAGTTATCAATTTAATGTCTCACTTAAGAATCTTCAATTTGAGAATGTCAAAGTAATTTCTGAACTTAAAAGCTATAGGATTCTTATGGACCCATACCAAGATCAGGTGAGAGAGGCTAGTACTGATGCTAGTCAAAATAAAAATTTAGAAGAATAGGTTAGTACCGAGACTAACCATATAGAAGAATCTAAGCCCAAAACTAGTACTGAGGCTAGTTCCAGTTTAAATGAGAAAGACATAGAAAAAAAAAGAATAGATGATTTACCCAAGACTTATAAACATAATATCCTATTCCCTTCAACCCTAAAAGTTGATTTTTCTTACAAAAATTAAGAAGCATGTAATGAAGTATCAATGGAGTTATTTAAGCAAGATCACACTAATTTATCTTTAGAATTAAATCCATCTTTAGACACCCTTCCAGTACACAGTGCATTAAACTTAACTACTAATTCAAAAACTCAATTCATGAGCATTTTAGAAGAACAAATAGGAGAAATTATTAATAAACATGGATCTAAGAATGGGATCACAAATTATGTCCTTAAAATTAACAATGATTATATCAATAATAGAATTATAAATCAAATTTCTGAGATTGACAATCCAAAACCATTGAAATTTATCAATTCAATATTTGACACAGGATAGTAAGCTGCATTGTGTTTGACTGAAGATGGTAAACTTAGCACTTATTGGGAGGCAATTCAATATTTAATTTTTTTTGTCTAACTTATTTTTTTAGTTTATTTATTTTTAGGACATGTTGACTAAGTTGGAGGAAGAGCCCAAATTTTCAAAGACATATGCTGGACCAAAAATATACTGAGTCAGGTGTATTCTTTTATGTTCTTTATTACACCCTTTATTTTTTCTTCTCCATTGAGGATAATGTTGATTAAGTTGGGAGGGGAGAATAATAAAATTTTTAAAATTTTTTAAGTCCTCAAAAAAGTTAGTATTTAGTATTTAAACACCCGATTACACTTAAGAATAAAATTAAACTAAGCATTTTAAAAAAAAAATTGATGCACAGATCAGAGAATCTATGAGATATTGAGGAATCAAGTATTAAGAAAACCCAATAAAGAGTTAAGTCTAGAACATAAAAAAAAATTTCCTTAAGCATTTCTAATTTTTTTCTACTAGCATCAAAGAAAAGTCTATTTTTTATTGGCTTGTATAGGATAACTATACGTTTCTTCATATAAAAAAATAAATAAAATAGTTTTCAAGTACTTCTCACCGAGTAACCAGGCCTCTTTGCCTAAGCAAGTATTGAGTTTCACATCAAAAGGTAAAAAGGGCAAAGAAGCTTGTTGTAAAGCTAGTCTTAACTCGTAGCCTATTTGATTCGAGCTAGTAAGCTCGAGGGGTATTGTATACCTAGTGTCCTAAAGCCAACTGGTTTGGAAGTCATTGGCCCAAGACTCACTACATGGATCAAATAGAAAGCTTAAGAGATTAAGACACTCAATAGTGGTACAACATTAAAAAAATAAAAAAATAAAAAAATAAAAAAAATATTATTTTTCCATCAAATAACTGGGTTCTGTTGTCTAAGTAAGCAATGATATTCACATCAAAAAGTAGATAATATGAAAATAAAAATCAATAAATGAAGGACGAAAGTAGCAATACACTTGCCTATATGAAAGTTTAGATAAATTAGAGATAAAGGTGGAATAATTTAGAAAAAATTTAGAAAAATTTAATATTCTTTACTTAATTCTTTTATTGATAAGTATTAATATTCTAATGATATACCTCACTTATACTCTATTGAATATCAATGGCCATTTTGAAAACTGCTTAGGTAAAATTCGAAACTCTAAAGTTAAAAGATATTTAAAACTAAATTCTTTCTTTACTCGAGGATGAGCGAAGCTTAAGTTGGAGGATGTGATAAGTACCATAAATTTATCAATAAAAGTATTAATTTATTAATTAATTTATATTAATTTTTAAGAATTAATAATCAATTTATATATATTTTTAAGAAATTAATATTTTTATTAATTAAAAAATAAAATTTTATTATCAATGGAAAGAGCTTATTTTTTTGATTATAATCAAATAAGTTTTACATAAAATGAAGCTAAAATAAAAAGGATATAATTTTTTTAAAAAATAAAATAAATAAAAAATAACATACGGCTCAGTCGGCTCAAGCCATCGTGCCATATCAGCCGACGCATCCAAATGCACCGAGCCAAGCCGACAAAGTTGATGTGCCAAGCCAGCAACGCCAGTCAACTGAGCTATGAAAGTCGTCAGTCGGTCCACGATCCAGGCATGGACCGCCAGCTCAATAGAAACCGACGAATCATGGAGCGACACATGATGGACCTAGACCCTTAAAGGGTTCATAGAAAATCCATCACAGCTCACAAGGCATTTTGAACTTTTCACTCGATGATAGGTGGCACTGATTCATTGCGGTGTGCGGTGCAGTCGGTCCATTCGATCCATGGGAACAATAATTGCTCGATCGGATGGCTGCAATAGCTTACGATCAAGATAGGATGATGGTGGTTTAAAACCAAATTTGATTCAAAATTAGCTTCATGCGGATCGCCATCCAACAGCAGCGCTCGATCCAGGGGATGGTCCAATGGTGGAGAGAGCTCTCGATAGTGATCAGGACTCCAAACATGTGATTAATGGTCATATTTTCTCCATCAACGCACAATCAACGATCAAAATTTAATCCGACCTGATCTGGGTTAATGCACATTCGATTTTGGCCTTTTTGGACCTTTTGATCTAAATCCGATGGCCAGAATATAGGGAACTTAGCAGAATTCAACCAGGACTCCTTTTAATCCTATTTTCACTCGAATTTCTCTATATTTTGATGACTAAAGACCTCCTTAGTCCCATATTGCCTATAGAAATACTCTCCAACCTTCCAACACCTATAAATAAGATCCCAGGCCTCTAGAGTTCAAAATCTTTAATCAAGGTGAAGTTTTGGTATAGGGTAGAGCCAGGCTTTGGATCAAAGGCTGCTTCAAAGCAATGGATGCCGAGAAGAAGAGCTGGGCTTCTACACCATCTTTTTGCCAATGTCGATCCAAGATCAGAGATTAGGTTATTTTATTTTATTTTATTTTCTTTTTAAATTCCATGAATTTAAATTCTAAAATTTTAATTAATGTAAATTTTTTTTTTGCACTTTGATTTCAGCTCTTTATTTTTATTGCAATTTAATTTCTATACTTTAATTATTGCTCTTTATTTTACTACAAGTAGATGCTAAGATCTAACTAGTAGATCTTAGTACCAAGTTTACTTTTCTGCATAATTTAATTTTTACTTCATAATTTTAATTTTTAATTTTTGACTTTAAATTTTATTTTTAAAATTTTTTCTTTTTTTTTCAAAAGTTTAAGATTTTAAATCTAAAAGCACTATCTTTTCTGTAGATTTGACCCGACTCACTGCTATCTATATATTTTTAATTATTTTAAAAAGTTAAATTAAACTGATAAACATGGTGTCTTAACGACAACATCACGCTCTTATCAGTTAAGAATGGAGAAGAATCCTGCATTTACAAATAGTTCAGCAGTGGTATTCCTTATTTTGTACGTGGATGATATTTTCTTAATCAGAAATGACATTCCAATACTACAAAAAGTAAAAGTCTAGTTGTTATCATAGTTCTTCATGAAGGACTTGGGTGAAGCACCCTACATCCTAGGGATGAAGATCTATAGGAATAAATCTAAAAGGATGCTTGGTATATCCCAATCCACGTACATAGAAATTATGCTGAAGAGATTCAGCATGGAGAATTCTAAAAAAGGCTATCTTTCGATAGGCCAAAAAATTTCTCTCTCTAAAAAGGATTGTCCGATAACTCCTGAAGAGAGAGAGCATATGAGTAGAATTCTATATGCTTTGGCAATGGGGTCTATTATGTATGCAATGACATGTACAAGACTAGACGTGGCATACTCACTAGGTGTAGTGAGTAGATACCAGTTTGATCCTAGAGAAAATCACTAGAAGGTAGTTAAAACCATCCTTAAGTATTTGAGAAATACTAACAACCAATGGTTGGTTTATGGTGAGTCAAATCTGAAGCTTGTGGGGTTTACTGACTCCAGCTTTCAATCTGATCATGATGATAGTAAAAGTGTGATGGGGTATATCTTTACTTTAAATGGTAGAGCCATCTGATGAAAAAATATCAAGCAGTATATAGTGGCTGACTTTGTTTGTGAAGCAGAGTACATGGCAGCATCAGATGCAGCAAAGAAAGCTATGTGGCTGAGGAAGTTCATCACCGAGCTCAAAGTAGCACCCTCCATTGATGGTATAATCCTACTCTACTGTGACAGCACTGGTGCCATAGCTCAAGCAAAGAAATCGAAGGCATACCAGCAAACAAAGCACATTATGCACTGTTCCATTTGGTCTGTGAGATCATGGATCATGGTGATGTTGACCTTCAGAAGATCGATGGAAAGGACAACTTAGCCGACCCTTTCACTAAAGCCCTGGCAATCAAGGAGTTCGATAATCATAAGTCGAACATGGGTATCAGATACTGTACCGAGTGGCTTTAGGACAAGTGAGAGGTATTTGAAATTATGTGCTAAAATCAATCATCATCCTATTGACGGTTAAGCTATTTTATAATTATAATTAATTTATTAATTAATAAAAATATTTTGGCATCATTTTCATCATAAGTTTACATCTTCTAATGAACTCCATTCTTGTGATGAAGTCCTTAGGGCTATTTAGTTTTGATAAAGAGAGGATTTATCGATTAGTCCTTAAATTTATTCACGATCAAATAATAGGCTGTTAATTAGGACGACAGCATCTATCAAGCATAGATCGCTATATGCCATATAGGTTGGTTGTCCTCTTAACCAAGATGTATGAAGACAGTGGTATGGCATACAGGTGAGATGTATGGGTACATCATCATTGAATGTGACCAACTCTAGAGCATTCTACTGTCGAGAATGTCTCTGATGGAATATAGGTATAAGTATCCCATAGACCTGAGATCATCTCAGTGACTTGCAAGCAACTCACTGTGCTTTGGTATCGGACTAACTGAATTTCTAATTCAGCAATGGAAGGCTTCTGGGTACAGTCAAGTACTTACAAAGTTGGAGTGTGATCAAGATGGAATTGACCACTCCAAGAGTTGGAGAATGTATCACTGTATTTCAATATAGCAAAACCTTGGCTAGGATAATCCATCAGATGGATTTGGTATTTTGAAATATAATGTGGACAACTTGATCAAAGTTAACAATTGAACTCTGATGTGTCCTACGAGCATTATGGTCAAGAGGATGAATTATATGGAAACTATATCCGCATGGGTTCTAAGGATGGTGTTCTACACCTTTGACCTATCCGACCATCGGATATCATTGTTAGATGATCATTTTGATTGATACAAAAATTTATTTCTATTCTACTGGGTTAGGTTCGAGCCTATAAGGTCACACACATTAGGGCTTATGACCTGATCGGATGCTTGATCAATGATTAAGAATCATTCTAGGATTAAACAATCAATATGATTGGTATTTAACCTAGTGCAAGTATTGTAGGAAGATCAATTAGCAATTGGATCACTAATTGACTTAATTTAATTAAGCCAATAGATTGAGATTAAGTATAATTAAATATGATTTAATTAGATTTGGTTTGGGCTTGATTGGATCAAGTTCAATTGATTTATTGGATAAGCTAAGTGCAAGAAAGAACTAGTCCTAGTCTAACTAGGACTCGAATTAACCTAATTTTCTAATTTAATTAGAAAATAAATTAAAATTTAATATAATTTAATTAAGTTCTTATATAAGTTAGGGTCTTATTTAATTGGGTTAGTTTAATCTTAATTTTATTTGATTAAAAAATCTTATTTGACCAAGTCAAAACAGGAGTCCTAGTGTGACTAGGACTCCCTATCTCCTTATGCCACCTTGGTCCCAATGCCTCCCATACCTATTTTTTAGATATTTTTCATGAAAAATCTCTTTCTTTTTGATTTTTATGCCCCCTCTCTCCCTCCAAGTCATATTTGGAAGTTAGATGGAAGACCAAGTCAAAGGAGGAATTGGTTTTGCTTAGGGTTCTATGAGATAGAATCCTTGTTGACCAAAACATCTTTCCTTGAGTGCCGCCCCCTCTTTTAATTAATTCTTCTCTTATTTTATGAAAATAATCTCCTTTTTGTGCACCCTCTATTGCTGGCCCACACCAAAAATTATGGAGGAGGCGCCCAAGAGTTGGGCACCCTAACAACTTCTCATGTTTGGATATTCCTAGTCTAGGAATTTGACCTAACTTGGACTCTTCTTTTTTCCTATTTATTGGATGAATTTTATTCTACTTTTTTCATAGAATATAGAGCTTTGGGAGATGTTTAGGGTGTGCAAAAATCAGGGGAAGAGGGTCCTTGGCCATGGGGGTTCCATAGGCACCAAACTAGGTGTCTAGGTGAGAGAAAAGAGAAGAAGAAGAGGGTGTTCTTTTAGGACTATTTTATTTTCAATCTCTCCTTCTTTATTTTGAGCTTTTTTGAGAGAGTCTTAGATCAACAAACTCTCATCTTCCTTCTCATATTTTGGAGAGTCCAAATTTTGAAGAAGAGAGCATCGGATCAACCATCGAAGAAGGATCAGCACAGTACTAGCATGCTGTGCTGATTTTCTGCATCGAACTTTAAATCAAAGATCGTAGGCTCGTGTGGATGACTCCTAGAGACCGAACGCATGTGTGGCTCATGACTTCATTCTCAAGTCTGGTTCAATAAGTTAGAACATCAAACTTGTTCAGATAATAGATCTGATCTATAAACTTCATACCTACATTTGATGTAGTGCAGATCTAGGTTGATTTGATCAACCTTTTTCTTTCTTATTTGATTTTAATTTTTGATTTAATATTATACTTTAATCATGTAATAGATATGAGATCTAGATATTTATATGGTTATTTAAATAAATTTTAGATTTATTTAAATCTTTTGCTGCAAGATCTTGAAAAAATTTCAAGATCTACCTGTGAAGCCCTAGATCAGGAACCTTCATGACCTCCATGCTTAGGATGACTCAGAGTTAAACTATTAATCCTTATTAGTACATCCATAATGGTCTTAACCTAATCAGTCCTATAACTTCTCATAAGAACTATCCTGGCCAAGGCTTTGCTAAATTGAAACATAATATAATAGGTCTTCTAAAATTAGGAGTGGTCAATCCCATCTTGACTCATATACCAACCTTAAGTACTTGACTGTGCCTAAAAATCTTTTGTCACTATATTAAAAATTTAGATAGTCCAGCACTAAAATATAGTGAGTTGCTTGAAAGTCATCATGTTGATCTTAGGTCAGAGGAATAGTTATACCCATATCCCTTAGGAGCAAGTCTTGATAGTAGAATGCTCCAGAGTGAACACGTTTATTGACCCCGTGATTGATTTTGATGATTACCAAACTTTGAGTATTTGAGTATTTAACCATGTGTTTCATGAGTGGATGTAGATTTTTTTAGATATTTAAATTGAAGAATTATTTTAAGAAAAGATCTACAAAAATTCATCAAGTTAAGATTTTTAAAGAATAATTTTTTCTTAAGCTTCCAAAGATCAAAAGAAAGAGAACGCTTTGACCAAAATAAGAAAGACATAAAATAAAATTCAAATAAAAATCAAATCTCCTTAATTGAAAGCAAAAATCCCTCAAAATAGTGTTGGAGCAATTTTTGAGATATCTCAAAATTTTTTTGAGAGCTCTCGAGTGGACTGGCACGCCCCAAACGTAGTTCTGACATGATTTTAAGAGGTCTTGAGTTGAACTCGAGACGTCTCAATCTCAGAAGATAGAAACTTAGTTTTTATGCTTTGAGAGTGAGAGGTCTTATAGGATTCTCGAAAGATCTTGTAGTTTCGATGAGATGTCTCGATTCAGAACTGAGAGGTCTTAAAATTTGATGAGAGATCTTTTGAAAAATTGACAGATCTCATTTTGCATGGACAACCTTCAATGGATAGTTTTGCAATAGCTATTTTTTGATTCCAATGGCTATTTCAGAACTTTCAATGGCTAGAACTCTCCTCCAACCATCTCTAAAGGTATTAAAAAGGTGGAGAATCAATTGAAAAAAAGAAATAAAGGGATTTAAATAGAATTTCTATTAGTTTTTGTAAGGAATATTGAATATCCAAAGAAAAAAAAAAGAGAGAAAAGTTGTATACAAATTTCAGCGAGCATTCAAAGCAAGCTTCTCCAACATCTTTCACATCCTCTCAAGCATAATTTGAAGAAAAGACAAGCTTTAATAGAGCGTATCATCGGCTTCTTCTTTAGAATTTAAAAGAGCTTAAACTTTATTTTTTATACTATGCTAAAACTTTCATTTGTAATTTTAATTTCTTTACAAGTTTCTTTGGAGGAAAGAAACTTGGGGATTAGGCCCATCCAAGTCCAAAACTGGATATTGTAGATTTTGACTGATGAGCCTAAAAAATCAATTGTATTGTTAGTGAATTCGAAAAACTAACGGTATTAGGTTTTGGTTGGTGCTCCTATGAAAACTAACTGGATTTGTTTGTGAGCCTGAAAAATAAATATACTATAATCAAGAGTAGATTATAGTGGAAATTCTAACAAAAGCTTGAAGAGTGGACATAGGTATGGATTGCATCGAACTACTATAAATCTTTGTGTATTTGTGTTATGCCCTTTTCTTTCTTTTCTTTGTATGCTTATAATTCTTGCTTTACTTTCATAGTTCGATTTTGTTATCTTAATTTTGCTACTTATATTGCATACATTTTTTCACACCACTTTGGTTAAAATCAAAGCACATACTTGTTTAGAAAGTAATTTTGATTAAAATTTTATAGGGATCAAATTCACCTCCCCGTCTTGGGTTGCTACCTCTGGGCAACAATGGTATTAGAGCAGATGCTCTATTATTGATTTTTGACCTAACCATCAAGAGTAAAATATCTTGGCAATCCAAATAAAATCCTTTTTGAATGAAGGTTATTCTATTGATTATCCCCCACTGTTAAATGAATTAAATTATAGACATTGAAAAATTAGAATAAAAATTTTTATACAATCACATGACTATAATTTATGAAAAATTATTGTCAATGGCCCTCATATACAAAATACATCATTTATTGATGAAGAATCAATGCATCTAAATGCTAAGGCTTCAAATATACTTTATTGTTCATTAGATATAAATGAGTTCAATCTAATTTCCTCTTGCATTTCAGCAAAATAAGTTTGAAAGAAATTAAAAACTATTTTTGAGGAAGCAAAATAAGAAGAAATATCAAGCTCCAAAGAAGATAAGAAAGCTCATCCCAACCTATGCCTCAAAGCTCATGAGGATGAAAAGAAGAAGAGAAAATAAAAGAAAAAGAAAACATTAATTAAGGGGGAGCGAAGCAAAAAAATGAGAAATAAAAAAGAGGAAGAAGATACTATAAATCTTTGCCTCATGACCAATGAAGACGAGATAAATTCTGAAAATTCTTACCAATTTACTTTTGATGAATTATTTGAAGTCTTTAATGATTTAATGGATGAATATAAAAAATTAAGGCTCAAAAATAAAGAACTTAAAAAGTCTAATCTTTCTTTGGTTGAAGAGAAAAATAAAATTTTGAGTAAAAAAGAAGATCCTTTGAAAGATATAAAATATCTAGCCAAAGAAAACAAAGAATTTTTAGAACTAATTGAAACTCTAAATAAGGAAAAGGAGAATATAGTTAAATCTAAAAAATTCTTTGTTGAAGAAAAAGAAAAGCTCTTGAAATTTGAAAGATCTCTTTTGGAAGAACATGCAAAACTAAGAAAAGAGATTAAAAATTTAAAATCCATGCTTAAAAATTTTACTATTGGATCTCAAAAGCTTCAAGCAATTTTGAATAATTAAATGGATATTTTTAATAAAACTAAAATTGGGTATAATTCTTTAAGAAAATAAAAATTTATCAAAAATATGTTTAGCAAAGGTTTATTTGAAAATAATTCATTTGCATGTCTTAAATGTAACAAAATTGTCCATAAAATTTTAGAATATAATATTAAAAGAATTGGCCAAACTTTAATCAAACAAATTTGAATTTCAAAAGAAATCATGTACTCTAATATCCATGGATTCAAGATAACTTGAGTACCATAGATTAGCAAATGATTTTGCAGGTTCACCAAGGATCCAATGGAATGAGAAGAGAAAAATTTTATGGATGGATGCCTTGAGAATGAAATTGGATGGATGATGATATTTGGTAAAATCTAAAATTTTATCACATCATGCATGCCATCATTGTTGGCTAAATATATTTTGATTATTAATTAGCATAATTATTGAGCATGTTAGATTGATTTTGATGATTTTATCATTACTTAAAATGATCATACTCCTTGAGTAGAAAGTTTGATTTATTGAATGTATTGACTTTAATGATTTGCCAATATGTATGTGTATGATAAATCTTTTCATGCTTTGATAAGTATGATTGATTTTGATGCTAGCAATAATTTGAATATCTTGATTTTTAAATTAACATGCTCTCTTCTATATATCATTTATGGATGAAATGATTTGATCTTAAAATTTAGCTAGATATTTTAAGTCTTTCCATATCAATTCTATATTTGATGAATTTAAACTAAGAGATGCTCAATTGGTTTAAATATTTTAATTGCTAAATTCATAAGAGAAACAAAGTTTGACAATCTTCCATAAGATACTTAAATGTTGAAATATCCCAAAAATTGCATGATCTAAGTACTTAAAAATAAAACATTCAATCATAAAAATTAAGTGCTTGATGTAGTCATCTACATTGCATCTTTGGTTTACTGCTAAGAATTTAAAATTCTCTAGTTGAACCAAATTCCATAGAACCATTATCTAGATTCAACTTGATTTGATTATAATTGATTTGTTAGATTATCATAACCCTAATTAATTAATTTTGGATCCTTCCCTAAATTAATATGAATATCCATCTTGATCATTAATTTGATTTTCTTTTTCGATCTTAAAAGAAAATTTATTAATGAATATTCATACTTTATTTCAATTGATTAAGTTTGAAAATTGAATTTGAAAAATTATCTTTTTGAATCTTTTAAAGTTGACATCAAGCAAGATATTTCAAAAAAGTTATCATTTATCCTTAAAGCTAAACTTTTAAAGAGGACTTTAATTTTAAGTGATTGGTATCAAATATTTTACTATTTGCTATGTATTTGATTGATCTATCTTTTGACAAAAAGAGAAGAATATCTTTATTTGAAATCTAGTTTTGCACTACTATATCATTTGATATAATATTGTTTAAGATAAATTTAAAAATTTATACCTTTTTTGAAACTATAATTGCTTGATTTTTCTTAAGAAAAGGAAGAGATGATATTTTGAAGAATAACTTAAAATCTCTTTATGATGTATCTTGACTGATTTGCTAATATTAACTCAAATTGATTTATTTGAATCAATTTATCTTTATCAATCCAAAACTAAATTCATTGATATCAAGCTGAATTTATAAATTAATTTTTAAACGGTATTGAACTATTAAGAAAATCATGATTTAGTCTAAATTTTAGTTTAATTGCTATCAAGAAGTTTCTTCCTAAGAAAATTTTCACTCTTGATATCATTGGTATCATTCTTGACTTGCATTTTATTGTATTATTTTTTGGCAAAAAAATTAGATATAATGTCTTAAATCTATTTTACATTGATATACTCTTGATATGATATCTCTTGAGATAAATTCAAAGAATCTCATACATTTTTTTGAACTTAATTGAGTGAATATTTTGTTAAATTAATGCTTATTTCACTCAATTGATGCTTGTACTTTTAAGTTATATTTATTTTTAAAATGGCATTATTTACTAAAGTAAGGGAGAGAAATTATTAAAGAAGAATGATCAATTATTTGAAAAGGGATTTAAAATTAAAAATATCTTTCAAATTTAGAAAATCTAAATTTAGTAGTTAAATTCATGTTTAATCTGCTTGATTTGAAAGAAAAAGGGAGAGAAAAATTAAAAAATAAATTTATCCAGCATTAATTATGAAAAATAAGGAGAGTGATATTATCTAACTTTGATTGAAAATTCTAATTAGCTTATATTAATGTAAATGAACATTGCCTTCATTATACTTTTGAGCCTTAATATGATGATTTCATTTGATCTATATGCTTTTGATTTAATTGTCAAATCATTTTTGAAAACTATTTGGAGTGAAAAGAAGTTTGAGATATATTCTGACTCCAAACAAATTAATTTTGATACATTCTTATAATTTTGAAGCTCATTGATAAATATAATATTGAACTTTTCATGTGCTAAACTTTAAACTTAATTTGAATGATAATTTTTGGCAAATGATTAGAGTTAAATTGATTTTGAAAATATATTCTTACTCTAAAAAATAAATTTATAAACTAAATTTTGAAACTCATTTGAAAATTTAAATTTGATCCTAAATTTTTTATGTGCATTACAAAATTCTTATGAATTATTTATTTTAAAATAATTTTTATTTAAAATAATGAATTTGAAAATATGACTATCTATTTTTTTAATACTGCTTATTTTATTTTGCTCGATACATTCTCAATACATATATTTCTCGAACTCAATTGACTAAAATTTTAAAAAAAAGAAAAGATTGAATATTGAATTAAATGCTATACTTGTTTTCATGTTCAAATCTTTTGAAAAGCTCTATTCTTCTTAAAGTTTAAAAGTTTATATCTAAAAATATGATTAAAGGTCATATTAATTCAAAATGAGGGAGAGCCTTCTAAAATTAAAATGAATATTTGAAACTTAGTTTGAGTTAAAGGACAAATTTTTGAAAGAAAGATAATTCATTTAAATTGATTTTATGAACTTAATACATCTCTTAATTTAATACTTTGATGTTGATTTTGATGGTTTTTTGTTTCTTTTCATGAGCTTTTTGATGTTGTCAAAAAGGGGGAGAAGTATGTTTAGTATATGCTTGAGAGATTGACGCTTAAGAAACTTAAAGTTTTGATGTTTTAAAGATTAATTGAGAATATTCATGAAGTGTGCATTCATATGTTTGATCTAGTGCTTCATATCTTCATGATACATATTAGCAAAATGCAATGAAATATATTATTTATTTTTATTATGTATATACTTAAAGTTTTGCCATCATCAAAAAGGGGGAGATTATTGACCCTATGACTGATTTTGATGATTGCCAAACTTTGAGTGTTTGATTATTTAACCATATATTTTATGAGTGGATGTAGGTTTTTTTTAGATATTTAAATTAAAAAATTATTTTAAAAAATAATCTATAAAAATTTATCAAGTTAAGATTTTTAAAGAAGAAATTTTTCTTAAGCTTCCAAAGATCAGAAGAAAGAGAGCTCTTTAACCAAAATAAGGAAGACATAAAGTAAAATTCAAATAAAAATCAAATCTTCTTGATTGGAAGCAAAAATTCTTCAAAATAGCCTTGGAGCAATTTTCGAGACATGTCAAATTTTTTTTGAGAGCTCTTGAGTGGACTGGCATGCCCTAAACGTAGTTCTGGTACAATTTTGAGAGGTCTCAAGTTGAACTCGAGATGTCTCGATCTCAAAAGATAGAAACTTAGTTTCTATACTCTGAGAGCAAGAGGTCTCATAGGATTCTCGAGAAGTCTCGTGGTTCTAGTGAGATGTTTCGATTCAGAACCAAGGGGTCTCGAAATCTAGCGAGAGGTCTTGTAAAAAATCGAAAGATCTCATTTTACGTGGATAGCCTTCAACGGATAGTTTTGCAATGGCTATTTTTCAATTCTAATGGCTATTTCAGAGCTTCCAACAGCTAGAACACTCCTCTAACCATCTCTAAAGGTATTTAAAGGGTAGAGAATCAATTAAAAAAAAGAAATAAAGGGATTTAAAGAGAATTTCTATTAGTTTTGGTGAGTGATAAGTATCATAAATTCACCAATAAAAGTATTAATTTATTAATTAATTTATATTAATTTTTAAGAATTATGAATCAATTTATATATAATTTTTGAAAAATTCATATTTTTATAAATTAAAAAATTAATTAAAAATAATAAAAATTAAAAAAATAAAATTTTATTATCAATGGAAAGAGCTCATTTTTTTTATCACAACGAAATAAATTTCAAGTAAAACGGAGCTAAAACAAAAAAGATATAAAATAAATAAAAATTAAATAAAAAAAAGAAAATGGCTCAGTCGACTCCATAAGCCGAGCCACCAAGCCAAGCCAAACCATCAAAGCCAACTCAGCCATTGAAGTCATCAGCCGATCCACGATCCAGGCGTGGACCGCCAGCTCAGCAGAAATCGATGAATCATAAATTGCCATGTGGCAGACCTAGACCCTTAAAGGGTCCACAGAAATTTATCATGGCTCATAGGGTATTTTGGTCTTTTAACCTAGCGACAAGAGCGCTGATTGGCTGTGGTGTGTGGTGCGGCCGGTCCACGTGGTCCATGGGATCAATAATTATGCAATCGGACGGCTGCGGTTGATTGCAGTCAAGATCGGACGGTGGTGGTGATTTCCAGGCTTAATTCAAATTCTATTAGCGATCTGGCGCGATCCGATGGCCAAAAAACCAAGAGATGAGGATCCAACGGTCCACAATGCTCCCGATAGTGATCAAGACTCCCGATGCATGATTTGCGGCCAGATTTCCTCCATCAACGTGCGATCGGACGGCCAGAATTTAATCCAACCTGATCTGGGCTGATATGCATCCGATTTTGATGATTTTTGGACCGTTGGATTCCTATTGAATGGCCAGATTTCACCAAATTTACCAAAGTCATATTAGAGCTGATTTGATTCAAATTTTATCCAAATTTCTTTATATTTTGATGATTACAAACTCTATTAGTCCCATATTGTCTTTAGAAAAAAATATCCAGCCCTCCTAGCTCTATAAAAAGGACCCTTAGGCCTCCAGAAATCAACATCTCCGATCAAGGTGAAGCTTTGGTATAGGGCGAAGCCAGGCTATGGGTTAAAGGCTGCTTCGAAGCAACGGGATGCCGAGAAGAAGAGCCGAGCTTCTACACCATCTTTCTGCCAATGCCGATCCAAGATCAGAGATCAGGCTATTTTATTTTATTCTTTTTAAATTTCATGTATTTAAATTCTAAAATTTTAATTAATAAAAATTTTATTTTTGCACTTTAATTTCTTATTTTTTATTTTTATTGTAATTTAATTTTTGCATTTTAAATTATTGCTTTGCAAGTAGATGCTAAGATCTAACTAGTAGATCTTAGTACCAAATTTAAATTCCTGCACCTTTTAATTTTCACTTTTTATTTTCCAACTTCATTTTTGATCCCAAAACACTTCTCTTTTTTTTTTTCAAAAATCAAAGATTTCAAATCTAAAAACACTACCTTCGCTGTGGATTCGACTCGACTCACCGCTATCTATGCATTTTTAATGATTTTAAGAAGTCGGATTAAACTGATAAACACGGTGTCTTAACGACAACATCATGTTCCTATCAAGTTTTTGGCACCATTGTCGGGGAATGTTTTTGATTTTTGATTTTGATTTTTTTGATTTATTAAAAATAATTTTGACAAACGCACCAAGTTTTGGCACCGTTGCCGGGGAAGGCATGGACATTAAACTTTTAATCTCTTTGATTTTTTTGTAAATAAATTATAAATAAAATTTTTATTTTTTATTTTTTATAAATATTATTTGCTAATTTTTTTTATTATTTTGTAGGAAAAAAAATTAAAGAACAAAAAGAATCAAAAGTTTTGCTTGGTAAGATCAATCCTAACCCTAGTACTCTTTCCTTTTTATTTATTTATTTATTTATTTTATTTTTAAATTAATTTAAAAAAATATTCATTTAAATCTAATTAAAAGCCTCATGATAAGATTAGAAACCCTAACTATTTAGAGCATGCATCATATTAGTTTTATTCATTTATTTATTTATTTATTTATTTTTTGGTGATTGCTGGAGGCAAGGTAAGCCTTTCAGAATATAATTAGTTACATGCATCTAGTTTAAATTGCATAGAACCCTTTGATTAAAATTTTTTTTTTTGTGCATATTCATATTAAATCAAATTAAGGGCGTAACCCAATTAAACAAGATAAGGTGGGGATTTGATCACCCTTCCTTAGCCCACAAACAACCAACCAACATCCTGCATTGACCTAAGCCTTTAAATTAAAATCAATTAGACATCAACCCTAGGAACTCGAGCTCAATAGGACAAAGAATCCTAAGAGTTGAACCGGAGTTAGGATAAGTCAATTTGACTGGTGTCTAGGAAAGTGGTTCAGGGACGACTGGGCCCGAAGGAAGGTGGTTTCTAATTGGTTCCGTTCGCTTACCTGGCCAAGCACAATTGGTGTCTAAGGCAAGCAACGGGGGGACTCCCACCGACCTTACACTTACCTGGACCTAGTTGATTGGCTAATCCTACACTTGGAGGGCTTGAAGGTGACCTTGGCAGTTAGGAGCTGTCTAGATCTAGGATAACCCTTAGTCAGGATTGATTGACCAACTTGATTGCTAACCAACATTAAATCTAATTAAACCTAATTCTTCTCTTTCTTCTTAGTTCTAGGACTCCTTAGGACCTCTTCTTTCTTTCTTCTCCTTACTCCTCTAAAAAAAAAAATAAAATAAAATAAAAATTAAATTAAACTAACTAAAAAATATTAAAAATGATAATTAAATTAAATTAAATTAAAATTAACAAATAAAATAATTTTAAAAATTAATTTTTAAAATAATAAAATAATAATAATAAAAAAATAAAAAAAAAATCTAAAAATTTTTTTTGAACCACACATTAGGGTTGCACTAATACATGCACGGTAGGAAATTGCTTTTTCTGATTTAGTTGAATTTAATTGAATGGTTGATTCATATTAAACCTAATAATCAAATGGCTAATATGAACCTAATAGTCCAAAAATTAGATAAAGTTGATCTTCTTGCTCAGAAATTAGATCAACTCCTAATCCTAGGTCAACAATCTCCTTGTACAATTCACATCATCTTCTAATTATCAAGAGACTTATTCAATCTGTGCTAGCCCAACCCATCATGTGAGTGAATGTTCTATGACTGCACAGTTTTCATATTTTATCCAAGAACAAGTTCAAGCTGCTCAAGGATACTCCAAATTGATTAATGACCCATTTTCAAATTCATATAATTCAGATTGGAGTAACTTTAATTTTTCTTGGACATCCCAACAGACTCAGGCTCAGACCCAAATTTTACTTGAGCAAAATTATCAAAATAGATCCCAATATCAAAATTATGCCTATAATAATGGTCAGCCTAGTCAGTTTAATCCAGCCATCATATTATAATCAGCCTTCATACCCACCTCCTCAACAGACCAATCTAGCTGATGATAGATTTAACCAACTTCAACAATTTGATTCTAACTCAACAGCAATCTATCGCCAGACTAGAAGCTCAAATAGGATAATTAGTTGAGTCTAACATGAGGAAGAGAACTAGATCAACTACCGAACCTACCAATTTCAAACAACCCACCTAATGTCCACCAACCACCTGGACCAAGTTATCAATTTAATGTCTCACCTAAGAATCCCCAATTTGAGAATGCCAAAGTAATTCCTGAACTTAAAAGCTATAGGATTCTTATGGACCCATACCAAGACCAGGTGAGAGAGGCTAGTACTGATGCTAGCCAAAATAAAAATTTAGAGGAACTGGTTAGTACTGAGACTAACCACATAGAAGAACCCTGAGCCAAGAATTAGTACTGATGCTAGTTCTAGTTTAAATAAGATAGAAAAAAAGGGAAAAGAGAATAGATGATTTACCCGAGACTTATAAACCTAATGTCCTATTCTCTTCAATCCAAGAAGCTGGTTCTTCTTACAAAAATCAAGAGGCATGTAATGAAATGTCAATGGAGTTGTTTAAGCAAGATCACATTAATTTACCTCCAGAATTAAAACCGCCTTTAGTCACCATTCCAGCACCCATTGAATCAAACTTAACTCCTAAAACTCCATTCATGAGCATTTTAGAAAAACAAATAGGAGAAATTCTTAATAAATATGGGTCTGAGAATGGAATCATAAATTATATCCCTAAAATTAATAATGAATATATCAATAATGGGATTATAAATCAACTTTCTGAGATTGGCAATCCAAAACCATTGGAATTTGTCAATCCAATATTCGACACAGGATAATAAGCTACATTGTGTCTGGCTGAAGACGGTAAACTTAGCGCTTGTTGGGAGGCAACCCAATATTTAGTTTTTATCTAATTTATCTTTTTAGTTTATTTTTTTTAGGATAATTTGAATAAGTTGGAGGGAGAGCCCAAATTTTTAAAGGCATGTGCTGGACCAAAAATATAGTCAGGTGTATTCTTTCATGTTCTTTATTACACCCTTTATTTTTTCTTTTTTCTTCTCCATTGAGGACAATGTCGATTAAGTTGGGGGGGAGAAAAAAATAAAAATTTTAAAATTTTTAAGTCCTTCGAAAAAGTTAGTATTTAGTATTTAGACACCTGATTATGCTTAAAAATCGAATTAAACTAAGCATTTTTAAAAGAAAATTGATGCATAGATCAGAGAATCTATGAGATATTGAGGAATCAAGTATTAAAAAAATTCAATAAAGAGTTAAGTCTAGAACATAAAAAGTTTTTTCTTGGAGCATTTCTAATTATTTCTATTAGCATCAAAGAAAAGTCTACTTTTTATAGGCTTGTGTAGGGTAACTATACATTTCTTCATATAAAAATTTATTTTAATAAAATAGTTTTCAAGTACTTCTCACTGAGTAACCGGGCCTCTTTGCCTAAGCAAGCATTGAGTTTCGTGTCAAAAGATGGGAAGGGCAAAGAAGCTCGTTGTAAAGCTAGTCTTAACTCGTAGCCTATTTGATTCGAGCTAGTAAGCCCGAGGGGTATTCTATACCTAGTGCCCTAAAGCCAACTGGTTTGGGAGTCATTGGCCCAAGACTCGCTACATGGATCAAATAGAAAGCTTAAGGAGTTAAGACACTCAATAGTGGTACAACGTTAAAAAAAAAAAAAAAAAAAAAAAAAAAAAAAAAAAAAAAACATTGGTTTTCCACCGAGTAATCGGGTCCCGTTGCCTAAGTAAGCAATGATATTCGCATCAAAAAGTGGGCAATGTAAAAATAAAAAATCAATAAATGAAGGATGGAAGTAGCAATACACTTGCCTATATGAAAGTTTAGACAAATCAGAGATAAAGGTAGGATAATTTAGAAAAAGTTCTGAAAAATTTAATGTTCTTTACTTAATTTTTCTATTGATAAGTATTAATACCCCAATGATATGTCTCATTTAAGCTCTACTGAATATCAATGGCCATTTTGAAAATTGCTTAGGTAAAATTCGAAACTCTAAAGTTAAAAGGTATTTAAAACTAAATTCTTTCTTTACTCGAGGATGAGCAAAGCTTAAGTTGGGGGGTGTGATAAGTATCATAAATTCACCAATAAAAATATTAATTTATTAATTAATTTATATTAATTTTTAAGAATTATTAATTAATTTATATATAATTTTTAAAAAATTCATATTTTTATTAATTAAAAAATTAATTAAAATAATAAAAATTAAAAAAATAAAATTTTATTATCAATAGAAAGAGCTCATTTTTTTTATCATAATAAAATAAATTTTAAGTAAAATGGAGCTAAAACGGAAAAGATATGAATTTTTAAAAGATATAAAATAAATAAAAATTAAATAAAAAAAGAAAATGGCTTAGCCGGCTCTGTAAGTCGAGCCACCAAGCCAAGCCAAACCATCAAAGCTGACTCAACCATTGAAGCCATCAGTCGGTCCATGATCCAGGCATGGACCACCAGCTCAGCAGAAACCAATGAATCATAAATTGCCACGTGGCGAACCTAGACCCTTAAAGGGTCCAGAAAAATTTATCGCGGCTCATAGGGTATTTTGGTCTTTTCACCTAGCAATAAGAGCACTGTTTGGCTGCGGTGTGCGGTGCGACCGATCCACGTGGTCCATGGGAACAGTAATTATGCGATCGGACGGCTGCGGTTGATTGCGGTCAAGATCGGATGGTGGTGATGATTTTCAGACTTGATTCAAATTCTATTAGCGATCTGGCGTGATCCGACGGCCAGAAAACCAAGAGATGAAAATCCAACGGTCCAGAATGCTCCCGATGGTGATCAAGACTCCCGACGCATGATTTACGGTCAGATTTTCTCCATCAATGCGCGATCGGACGGCCAGAATTTAATCCAACCTGATCTAGGCTAATATGCATATGATTTTGATGATTTTGGACCGTTGGATTCCTATTGAATGGCCAGATTTCATCAGATTTACCAGAGTCATATCAGAGATGATTTGATTCAAATTTTATCCAAATTTCTTTGTATTTTGACGATTAGAAAGGCTATTAGTCCCATATTGCCTTTAGAAAAAATATTCAGCCCTCCTAGCTCTATAAAAGGGATCTTAGGCCTCCAGAAATCAACATCTCCGATCAAATGAAGCTTTGGTACAGGGCGAAGCTAGGCTATGGGTTAAAGGCTGCTTCGAAGCAACGGATGCCGAGAAGAAGAGCCGGGCTTCTACACCATCTTTCTGCCAATACCGATCCAAGATCAGAGATCAGGTTATTTTATTCTTTTTAAATTTCATGTATTTAAATTCTAAAATTTTAATTAATAAAAATTTTATTTTTGCACTTTAATTTCTTATTTTTTATTTTTATTGTAATTTAATTTCTGCACTTTAAATTATTACTTTGCAAGTAGATGCTAAGATCTAACTAGTAGATCTTAGTACCAAATTTAAATTCCTGCACCTTTTAATTTTCACTTTTTATTTTCCAACTTCATTTTTGATCCCAAAACTCTTCTCTTTTTCTTTTCAAAAACAAAGATTTCAAATCTAAAAATACTACCTTCCCTATGGATTCGACCCGACTCACCGCTATCTATGCATTTTCAATGATTTTAAGAAGTCAGATTAGACTGATAAACACGGTGTCTTAACGACAACATTGTGTTCCTATCAGTGAGGAACATTAAATATCCAAAGAAAAAGGAAAAGAGAGAAAAATTGTGCAAAAATTTTGGCAAGCATTCAAAGTAAGCTCCTCCAACATCTTCCACATCCTTTCAAGTATAATTTGAAGAAAAGCCAAGCTTCAATCGAGCGCATCATCAGCTTTTTCTTTAGAATTTAAAAGAGCTTAAACTCTATTTTTTATACTATGCTGAAAATTTTATTTATAATTTTAATTTCTTTATAAGTTTCTTTGGAGGAAAGAAACTTGCGGATTA
This sequence comes from Cocos nucifera, assembly GCA_006176705.1. NCBI lineage: Eukaryota > Viridiplantae > Streptophyta > Magnoliopsida > Arecales > Arecaceae > Cocos > Cocos nucifera. Next base: position 455,168 of record QRFJ01001549.1, on the reverse strand, counting down.
GGCCCGTCCAAACCCAAAATTGGACATTGTAGGTTTTAATTGGTGAGCCCAAAAAACCAGCCGGATTGTTAGTGAACCTGAAAAACTAACGATATTAGGTTTTGGTTGGTACTCCTGGGAAAACCAATTAGTTTTGTTTGTGAGCCTGGAAAACAAACATACTATAATCAAGAGTAGATTAAAGTAAAAATCTCAAAAAAAACTTGGAGAGTTGACGTAGGTGCGGATTTCACCAAACTACTATAAATCTTTGTATGTTTGTGTTGTGCTCTTTTCTTCTTTCCCTTTGCATACTTTGCATGCTTATAATTCTTACTTTACTTTCATAGTTTGATTTTGTTATCTTAATTTCTCTACTTATATTGAATACATTTCATCACACCACTTTGGTTAAAATCAAAGCACATACTTATTTAGAAAGTAAATTTGGTTAAAATTTTATAAGAACCTAATTCATCCCCCTTCTTGGGTTGCTACCTCTGGATAATAATGTTTAGTGTAGATATACTCCTATATCTTACATGCATGCCATACCAGTATCTCCACACTCCTTAGTTAAGAGGACAACCAACCTATATGCCACACAACAACCTACACTTAATAATGCTATCATCCTAGTAATAGTATAAAGTTTGGTCATGAATAAGTTTAAGGACTAAATGATAAATTTTTTTTATCAACTTAAAATAGTGCTAAAAACTTCATCACAACACAGGAGTTCATTAGAAGATATACATAATTTTATAATAAAAAAGCTAAATATTTTTTTATTAATTTAATAATTCACATTCATATACAAAAATGAGTTCAATCATCAACAGGCTGATGATTGGTTTTGGAATATGATTTTAAATAATTAATTTCTTAGTAGGTAGTAGAATCCACACAGACTGCATATGGGCTCGAAGAAAGCTTTAGCCAACCCATATGCATCTATGGGTAGATTCTTATCTAATTATTTCTTTAATAATTTCTATTATTAATTTTGCCCTAGGCACCTCTTTAGTAGACATATGGCACCTGTTGGAAATTATGTTCCAAAGTCAATCATCAGCCTGTTGATGGTTGGGATATTATAATTAATTTATTAATTAATGAAAAATATTTTGACATCTTTTTTCATCACAAGTTTACATCTTCTAATGAACTCCATTATTGTGATGAAATCCTTAGGACTATTTAGTTTTGATAAAGAGAGGATTTAACAATTAGTCCTTAAATTTATTCATGACCAAATGATAGACTGTTAATTAGAATGATAACGTCTATCGAGCATAAGTCGCTATATGCCATATAGGTTGGTTGTCCTCTTAACCAAGGTGTGTGGAGATACTGGTATAACATACAGGTGAGATGTATGGGTACATCGTCATTGAACGTGACTAACTCCAGAGCATTCTGCTATCAAGAATGTCTTTGATAGGATATAGGTATAAATATCCCTTAGACCTAAGATCACCACAGTAACTTGCAAGCAACTCACTGTGCTTTGGTACTAGACTAACTGAATTTCTAATTCAGCAATGGAAGGCTTCTGGGCATAGTCAAGTACTTGCAAAGTCAGAGTATGATCAAGATGGAATTGACCACTTTAAGAGTTGAAGAAGAATGTATCATTGTATTTTAATATAGCAAAACTTTGGGCAGGATAATCCATTAGATGGATTTGATATTTTGAAATATAATGTGGACAATCTGATCAGAGTTGACAGTTGAACTCTGATGTGTCCTACGAGCATTGTGGTCAAGGGGATGAATTATATAGAAACTATATCCGCATGAGTTCTAAGGATGGTGTTCTACACCTTCGACCTATCCGACTGTCGGGTATCATTGCTAGATGGTCACTTCGATTGTTATAAAAATTTATTTTTATGCTACCAACTTAGATTCGAACCTATGAGGTCACACACATTAGAGCTTATGATCTGATCGAATGGTTGATCAATGATTAAGAATCATTCTAGGTTTAAACAATCAATATGATTGGTGTTTAACCTAGTGTAAGTGTTGCAGTAATTAGATTTGGTTTGGGCTTGATTAGATTAAGTTCAATTGGTTTTTTGGATAAGCCAAGTGCAAGGAAGAACTAGTCCTAGTCTAACTAGGACTCGGATTAACCTAATTTTTTATTTTGATTAGAAAATAAATCAAAATTAAATCTAATTTAATCTGATTTAATTAAATTCTTAAATGGGTTAGGGTCTTATTTAATCAGGTTGATTTAATCTTTATTTTATTTGGTTAAAAGATCTTGTTTGACCAAGTCAAAATAGGAGTCCTAGTGTGACTAGGACTCCCTATCTCCTTGCACCACCTTGGTTCCAATTCCCCTCATACCTATTTTTTAGGTATTTTTCATAGAAAATCTCTTTCTTCTTGATTTCCATACCCCCTCTCTCCCTCCAAGTCATATTTGAAAGTTAGGTGGAAGACCAAGTCAAAGGAGGAATTGGTTTTGCTTAGGATTCTATGAGATAGAATCCTTATTGATCAAAACATCTTCCCTTGAGTGCCGCCCCCTCTTTTAATTAATTTTTATATTATTCTATGAAAATAATCTTTTTTTTTATGCACCCTCCCTTGCTGGTCCATGTCAAAAATTATGGAGGAGGCGCTCAAGAGTTGAGCGCCCCAACAACTTCTCATGTTTGGATATTCCTAGTCTAGAAATTTGATCTAACTTGGACTCTTCTTTTTTTCTATTTATTGGATGAATTTTATTCTACTTTTATCATATAATATAGAGCTTTGGGAGATGTTTAGGGTGTGCAAAAATTAGGGAAAGAGGGTCCTTGGGCATGGGGGTTTCATAGGCACCAAGCTAGGTGTCTAGGTGAGAGAAAAGAGAAGAAGAAGAGGATCTTCTTCTAGGGCTATTTTATTTTCAATCTCTCCTCCTTTCTTTTGAGTTTTTTTTGAGAGAGTATCAGATCAGAAAACTCTCATCTTCCTTCTCATATTTTGGAAAGTTCAAATTTTGAAGAAGAGAGCATCGGATCGACCATCGAAGAAGGATCAGCATAGTACTAGCATGCTGTGCTGATTTCTTGCATTGAACTTTAGATCAGAGATCGTAGGCTCGTGTGGATGACTCTTAGAGGCCAGATGCATGTGCAGCTCATGACTTCAACCTCAAGTCTAGATCAGCAAGTTAGAACATCTAAACTTGCTCAGATAATAGATCTGATCTATAAACTTCATACCTGCATTTGATGTAGTATAGATCTAGATTGATTTGATCAACCTTTTTTTTCTTATTTAATTTTATTTTTTGATTTAATATCATTCCTTAATCATATAATACATCTAAAATCTAGGTATTTACATGATTATTTAAATAAATTTTAGATTTATTTAAGTTTTTCACTACAAGATCTTGAAAAAGTTTCAAGATCTACCTATGAAATCCTAGATCTGATTTCTTCAATTGGTATCAGAGCCTAGGTTCTTATTACATATTTTTTATGCATGTCTAAATTATTTCTTAGGTTAGATCTAATTTATAATCTAATTATTAATTTTAAAATTAAAAAAATTAAAATATTTTAGATTGCATGGACTACCATAAGGTTGTCCTACTGTAAGGTTTATCCTTTACAGTGAATAGGTTGTCCTAGTATGTATAGATCTAAATAATGATCATAAAATTTTAGATTAGATCTAAGAGATTTTATGATTTAATTAAAAATATTTTAATCTAATTTCAATCATCATAAATATGTTAAATTTGATCTAAGAAGATTTATGCTTGATTATTATTGAAACTGTTTCAATTACATAAACCTGTTTAGATTAGATCTAAAGTAGTTTTATGTTTATTTTACTTGCATATTGATTATGAATCAAACATGCAACTTGGTAGATAGAACCATGTTGTAAAAATATTTTACAAATATGAAAATCATTTTTGAAAAGCCAAACCCCAACCCTCAGTCCAAAATTTAATTAAGAATTAAGAAGTTGTTTGATTAGGTTCTAGGATTGTAAATTGAAGATCCTATGATACGAATCATAACACATTGGGTTAATGGGTTAGTGGAGATTAGGTCCATTAATTAGGTTAGACCTAGGGTTAGATTAAACAATGGACTTAATTAGAGAATTGATGAAATATAATCAATTATTGTCTTAAATTAGGTCAAGGATTCTCTAGATCAATTACAATAGTTGTAATTGGTCAAGTCCATGTCTTTAACAAGACCCAAGATGGACTTGATTCTTGACTACGCGATCTAGCATGAACTATTAGGTTGATCTAATTGAAACTAATTAAACCAGTTGGTGTCTAAGATAAACCAGACCAGTGGTTTTTAATTGGTAGCCCACTTACCTGATCATTTTTTATGGTGTCTAAGGCAAGCCTGGTAGACCCTTCCACTGATCAAACTTACCTGGCCTCTTGGTGAGATTATGTTTTGATCAGATCGTTTGACTATTCGAGCTAACCCATGTCAGCTAGATAAATCAGTTTGACTGATTTAGGTGCTCCTAGACCAACCTATTAATGGTCTCCCTTAAGCTGACTTGATGAAGTTAGTGGAAGGAACATGACAAGTTGGTTAATCTGACCTACTCACTTAAAATAAATAAATCCTCTAAAATTATTAGGTTCCTAAAATGAAATAGTTATATGATAATTGGATCATAACCTCTCATTAAAGTGGATAATAATGGGTCCATCAATTGGATAATCATTGGAGGCCCAAAGGCCTGGTGCTTATCGATTGATGGAATTATCATTCATTATATGATCTCTTGGATACATCTTTCTAAATGGTGATCAGGTGGGCCAACCAAAGTTAGGTCTGATCATTCATTGGTTGGATTGGCCAAGTATGCTCATGTTAATGGTTGGACCTAGCTGGACCCTTTTCTGAGAAGGCCAAAGCCAACCGATCAGGGCCTGGGGCAAAATTTAATTACTAAAAATTATTTAGAAAAATAATTGATTATGAACCTATCCTTAGATATACATGGGTGGGCCAACCAAAGTTGGACTTGTGTACAATCTATGTGGATTCTAGTACCCACTAAGAAATTAGGATAATTTTTTAAGTTGAAGATAGAGGCTACCAATTCGAATAAAATAGTGAAAAAAATCTTCTGATTAAAGTCCAAATCTTTAGATTTAATGAATCAATTATTAATTAAATTTTGATTTTTTTTTGTACAGACATGCCACTTCTCTATCACTCCAATCATTGTTGGATAATGATAAGTTGGTGGGACCCAACTTCGATAGCTGGTATCGAATGTTGAAGATTGTCTTGGAGCATGAATGGATTCTATATATGCTGATGGATCCTGCATCTAAAGAGCCAGCTATTAATGCACGTAAAATAGTCAGAGACACTTATCAGAAGTGGCTCAGTGACCAAACCATGGTGCGCTGCATTATGCTGGCTGCGATGAGTGATGAGTTTAGTCACAAGTTTGAGATAGCTCAGCCAAATAAAATGCTCCAAGTGTTGGAGGATTCTTTGGGCACACCCGATGACATTGAGAGGCACAAGACTAGTTGCACCACCTTCAACGCTAGAATGCGGGATGGTGCCTCTATCACTAATCATGTATTGTGCATGATCAAGATGATAGAGCACTTGAGCAAGTGAGGCTTTCCCTTGCACAAACAACTTAGAAAAAATGCAATACTGAACTCGCTACCCAAGTCTTATCTCCCATTTCTTACACATTATAGAATGTCAGAGCCTGAAGTGGACTATCATGGGTTACTGGGGTTACTTCAGAACTTTGAGAAGGATCATCAACTCCATAAGGAGTCGGTGAACTTAGTGGGAGGTTCATCTTCTCATTCTCGATCCTTTGGAAAAGGAAAGAAGAACAAGAAGAAGAAAGCCAAGAAGGTGCATGTTCATGCTAGGGCACCTATGCAGGCTCAGACCCCAAAGACCAAGCTCAATAAGAGTCAAGCCGAATGCTTCTTTTGCAAGAAGTGGAGGCACTGAAAGAGAAATTATCCTCAGTACATTACCTCTCTTGATCCGAACAGGCAGAGAAAGAAGCAAACTATTGCTGGATAAGGTATTTATATGATAACTCCTTACAATTTTTTTATTTATGATATTACTGACTGGGTATTGGATAGCTGTAGCCCTTACCATATTTATAATTCATTGTAAGGATTGTAGGTCAATAGAAGATTCGAGCAAGGTGAGAGATTCCTAAATGTTGGAGATGAAAGACCAATTTCAGTTCTAGCTTTAGGAATTTTGAAACTTATATTTGAATCTCATATCATTGTTCTTAGTAATTATCATTTTTGTCCTAGTTTCTTTTTAAATATCATTTCTATAGGCTTTTTGGCCATGAACAATTATGAAATTTCAATAAAGAAACAAGTTTGTAATGTCATTATGAATGGTGTTACTATTTTCTATTGATAATTGAATAATGGTATATATATGTTATCACAACCTATTAATGTAGTCTATTCCATTGGCAAGTATCCTAGATTAGATAGTGTATCAGATATCTACTTATGACACTGTAGGCTAGGTCATATAAACAAAAACATGATAAATAGGTTGACTCAGGAGGAAATTCTCAAAGTTAATGATTGTGAATTGCTTTCAACCTGTGAGTCCTATCTTCTTGGTAAAATAACCAAGTCACCTTTCACTAGAAAAGGTGAGAGAGGCAATGAGCCCTTAGGTCTAGTACATACTGATGTATGTGGATCAATGAGCACAAGTGCCAAAGGTAGATATGTCTACTTCATCACTTTTATAGATGATCTATCCAGATATGGATATGTCTATCTGATGAAACATAAATCAAAATCTTTTAAAATGTTCAAACGATTCTGAAGTAAAGTAGAAAAACAAATTAAAAAGAGTATTAAAACTCTTTGGTTTGATCGAGGAGGAGAATAGCTTTCTGATGAGTTTCTTACATATCTAGTAGAGAATGGAATTCTCTCCCAATGGACTCCTCCTGAAATACCACAGCATAATGGTGTGTCTGAAAGGAGGAATTGGACTCTGTTAGACATGGTCTGATCCATGATGGGATTTACTAGCTTGCCGATATTCTTTTGGGGATATGCACTCAAATCGGCTTGTTATCTATTAAATAAGGTTTCAAGTAAGTCGGTAGTTAAAACTACATATGAGATATGGATAGGACGTAAGCCAGCACTTTCACACCTTAGGGTTTGGAAGTGCCTGGCTTATGTCAAATGATTAGTTAGAGACAAACTTGGACCTAGGTCTGATAAGTGTACATTCATAGGATACCCAAAAGAGACCAAAGGATACTATTCTATCATGCTGATGAACAAAAGATGTTGGTCAGCCTTAGGGCAATCTTTTTAAAAAAGAAGTTTCTTGATGAAGGAATTGTTGCCTCTAAGGTTGATCTTGATGAAGTTCAATAGGTAGAAAGTCTGACACAAAATGTTGAACCTAAGTCGGATTTGATTCAGATCAGATCTGAAGCCTAGTGAACCTGCACCATTAAGGCGATCCGATAGAGTACCTGCCATCCATTTGGACAGATACTATGGATTCTTGGTCCAGGATGGTGATCCCATCGAACTCGATGAGAACGATGAGGATCCGATCACTTATATGGATGTGATGCAGAGATCCAACTCTAAGAAATGGCTAGAAGCCATGAGATCCAAAATGGATTCCATGAAGGTCAATGATGTATGGACATTAGTTGATCCACCTGAAGGGGTTAAACCTATTGGGTGTAAATGGATCTTCAAAAGGAAGAGGAAGCACAGATGGAAAGGTGGAAGACCTATAAAGTCCATCTGAGTTGCCAAGGGGTATCATCAATATTATGGTATTGACTATGACGAGACATTTTCTTCTGTATGGCAATGCTCAAGTCCATTTGGATCATGCTTGCCAATACTATCCATCTGGACTATGAGATCTAGCAGATGGATGTGAAGATAGCTTTCCTAAATGGAGAGCTGATCGAAGAGGTGTATATGATACAACCTGAAGGGTTCACATCCATAGATGAGTCCAAGGTATGCAAGCTTCAGAGATCCATTTATGGATTGAAGTAGGCATCTCGGAGTTGGAACATGCATTTTGATAAAGTGATCAAAATATATGGCTTCATTAAGAATGGAGAAGAATCCTATATTTACAAATGGGCAAATGGTCTAGCAGTGGTATTCTTTATTTTGTACATGGACGATATTCTTTTAATCGAGAATGACATCCCTGCACTACAAGGAATAAAAGTCTGATTGTCATCACAGTTCTCCATGAAGGAATTGGGTGAAGCATCCTACATCCTAGGGATGAAGATCTATAGGGATAGATCTAAAAGGATGCTTGGTATATCCCAATTCACGTACATAGAAATTGTGCTGAAGAGGTTCAGCATGGAGAATTCCAAAAAGGGCTATCTTCTCGATAGGCCAAGAAATTTCTTCTCTCTAAGAAGGATTATCCGACAACTCCTGAAGAGAGAGAGCATATGAGTAGAATTTTATATGCTTCGATAGTGGGGTCTATTATGTATGCAATGATATGTACGAGATCAGACGTGACATACTCACTAGGAGTAGTGAGTAGATACCAGTCTGATCTTAGAGAAAATCACTGGAAGGTGGTTAAAACCATCCTTAAGTATTTGAGAAATACTAAGGACCAATGGTTGGTTTATGGTGAGTCAGATCTGAAGCTTATGGGGTTTACAGACTCCAGCTTTCAATCTAATCATAATGATAGTAAAAGTATGTCAGAGTATATCTTTACTCTAAATAGTGGAGCCATCTACTGAAAAAGTTTCAAGCAGCATATAGTGGCTGACTCTATTTGTGAAGCAGAGTACATGGCAGCATCAGATGCAGCAAAGAAAGCTGTGTAGCTAAGAAAGTTCATCATCGAGCTCGAAGCAGCATCCTCCATTGATGGTCCAGTCCTGTTCTACTGTGACAGCATTGGTGCCATAGCTTAAGCAAAAAAATCGAAGGCACACCAATGAACAAAGCACATTCTACACTGCTTCCATTTGGTCTGTGAGATCATGGATTGTCGTGATGTCGATCTTTAGAAGATCGATGGAAAGGAGAACCTAGCTAATCCCTTCACTAAAGCCCTAGAAATCAAGAAGTTAGACAATCATAAGTTGAAGATGGATATTAGATACTGTGCCAAGTGGCTTTAAGATAAGTGAGAGTTGTTGAAAATTATGTTCCAAAGCCAATCATCAGTCTGTTGATGGTTGAGATATTGTAATTAATTTATTAATTAATGAAAAATATTTTGGCATCTTTTTTCATCATAAGTTTACATCTTCTAATGAACTCCATTGTTGTGATGAAGTCCTTAGGACTATTTAGTTTTGATAAAGAGAGGATTTATCAATTAGTCCTTAAATTTGTTCATGACCAAATGATAGGCAGTTAATTAGGACGATAGTGTCTATCGAGCATAGGTTGCTATATACCATATAGATTGGTTGTCCTCTTAACCAAGATTTATGGAGATACTAGTATGGCATACAGATGAGATGTATGGGTACATCATCATTGAACGTGACCAAATTCAGAGCATTCTGCTATCGAGAGTGTCTCTAATGGGATATAGGTATAAGTATCCCTTATACTTGAGATCACCTTAGTGACTTGCAAACAACTCACTGTACTTTGGTATCAGACTAGCTAAATTTTTAATTCAGCAATAGAAGGCTTCTAGGCATAGTCAAGTACTTGCAAAGTCAGAGTGTAATCAAGATGGAATTGACCACTTCAAGAGTTGGAGAAGAATGTATCACCGTATTTCAATATAGCAAAACATTGACCAGGATAATCCATCAGATGAATTTGGTAATTTAAAATATAATGTGGACAACCTGATCAGAGTTGATAGTTGAACTCTGATGTGTCCTACTAGCATTATGGTTAAGGGGATGAATTATATGGAAACTATATCCACATGGGTTCTAAGGATGGTGTTCTACACCTTCGACCTATCCGATCATCGGATATCATTACTAGATGATCACTTTGATTGGTACAAAAAATTATTTCTATGCTAAACTTAGGTTCAAACCTATGAGGTTACATAAATTAGAGCTTACGATCTAATCAGATGGTTGATCAATGATTAAGAATCATTCTAGGGTTAAACAATCAATACGATTATTGTTTAACGTAGTGCAAGTATTATAGGAGGATCGATTAGCAATTAGATTGCTAATTGACATAATTTGATTAAGCCAATAGACTGAGATTAAGTTTAATTAAATATGATTTAATTAGATTTGGTTTGGGCTTAATTGGATCAAGTTTAATTAGTTTATTGGATAAGCTAAGTGCAAGGAAGAACTAGTCCTAGTCTAACTAGGACTCGGATTAATCTAATTTTTTAATTTGATTAAAAAATAAATTAAAATTAAATATAATTTAATCTAATTTAATTAAATTTTTAAATGGATTAGGGTCTTATTTAGTTGGGTTTGTTTAATCTTGATTTTATTTGGTTAAAATACCTTGTTTGACCAAGTCAAAATAGGAGCCCTAGTGTGACTAGGACTCCATATCTCCTTGCACCACCTTGGTCCCAATGCCCTCCATACCTATTTTTTATGTATTTTTTATGAAAAATCTCTTTATTTCTAATTTCCATGCCTCCTCTCTCTCTCCAAGTCATATTTGGAAGTTAGGCGGAAGACCAAGTCAAAGGAGGAATTGATTTTGCTTAGGATTCTATGAGATAGAATCCTTGTTGATCAAAACATCTTTCCTTGAGTACTGCCCCCTCTTTTAAATAATTCTTCTCTTGTTCTATGAAAATAATCTCCTTTGTTTACCCTCCCTTGCTGGTCCATGCCAAAAGTTATGGAGGAGGCACCTAAGAGTTGGGCGCCCTAACAACTTCCCATGTTTGGATATTCCTAGTCTAGAAATTTGACCTAACTTGGACTCTTCTTTTTCCCTATTTATTGGATGAATTTTATTCTGATTTTTTTATGAAATATAGAGATTTGGGAGAGGTTTGGGATGTACAAAAATTAGAGGAAGAGGGTTCTTGGGCATGGAGATTCCATAGGCACCAAACTAGGTATCTAGGTGAGAGAAAAGAGAAGAAGAAGAGGATCTTCTTCTAGGGCTGTTTTATTTTCAATCTCTTCTTCTTTCTTTTGAGTTTTTCTTAAGAGAGTCTCAGATCAGCAAACTCTCATCTTTCTTCTCATATTTTGGAGAGTCTAAATTTCGAAGAAGGAAGCATCGGATCGACCATCGAAGAAGGATCAGCACAGTACTAGCATGCTGTGCTGATTTTCTGCATTGAACTTCAGATCAGAGATCGTAGGCTCATGTAGACGACTCCTAGAGGCCGGATGCATGTGCGGCTTGTGACTTCATCCTCAAGCCTAGATTAATAAGTTAGAATATCTAAACTTGCTCAAGTAATAGATCTAATCTATAAACTTCATACCTGCATTTGATGTATTGTAGATCTAGGTTGATTTGATCAACCTTTTTCTTTCTTATTTGATTTTAATTTTTGATTTAATATCATGCCTTAATCATATAATAGATCTGAGATCTAGGTATTTACATGATTATTTAAATAAATTTTATATTTATTTAAATCTTTCACTGCAAGATCTTGAAAATATTTTAAGATCTATCTGTGAAACCCTAGATTTGGTTTCTTCAGCACCTCCACTAAAAATTCTAGTTAGATCCAACCATTAACATGAACCTACTTAGTGGATCTAAGTAGTGAATAATCAAGTCCGAGAAAAGCTCTAGCCAACCCAACCATTCAGCAGCTAGTCATAATAAAGTCATCATATGATGAATGATAATTCCAATATCCAGATGAACACCAAACATAAGGCACCTTCAATGTTTACTTAGATCATTGGACCCATTATCATCCACCTTAATGGGAGGCTATGACCTTGTTATCCCCATAACATTATCGTTTTAAGTACCTAATAATTTAGAGGATTTTATTATTGTGTTTGAGAATAAGAGAAGAGACTGACTAGTTATTTCAAAAAATCCTCCCACTGACTTCACCAAGTTATGAGACAAACTAGTCCATAGGCACCTAAATTAGTCATACTGATTTATCTTAATGGCATGGGTTGGATCGAATCATTAGGTAACCTAACTCTAATCTCAATTGACCAAATTAATCAAGTAAGTAAGATCGGTGGGAGGATCTGCCAAGGCTTGCCCGAGACACCATCAAAATAGCCAAGTAAGTGGGCTGCCAATTAAAAACCACCTATTGAACTACAAAACTTATCTTAGACACCAATTCATCAATAAGATTCGATCAGGTCAACACGACGACTCAAGCTCAACCACTGAGCTACAATCAGGTCCATTTGGTATAATCAAAATTGGGCAATAGAGGGATTTGATCCCTTCTTGCTCTTATGACTAGACAACCATGGTGATCAACTCAATTTGATTACTTAGCTACTAGAAAAAATTGATAGCCTCTACCTCTAATTTGAGAAATTACTTTAATTTTCTATTAGGTACTAAAATACACATAGACTGCACACAAGCCCGACTTTGGTCGGTCAACCCATGTGCATCTATGGGTAGGTTCTTCAACCAATTATTTCTCTAAATAACTTCTAGTAATTTAATTTTTCTCCAAAAATTTAATCAGTAGGCTTTAGCCTCCACTGAAAAGATCCAGTTAGGTCCATCCATTAACATGAGCATACTTGGTGCATCTAACCAACGAATGATTAAGCCCAATTTTGGTTGGTCAACCTAACCATCATTAGAGAGATACTTTCAAGTCATCATATGATGAATGATAATTCTAATATCATGATGAACATCAGGCATAAGGCACCTTCAATGTCCATCCAGACTATTGGACCTATTACCAAACACCTTAATGGGAGGCTATGACTCGATTATCACCATAACTTTATCATTTTAAGGACCTAATAAATTTAAAAGATTTAAAATAATTTATGATTTAAGGATAGAGAAAACATGGATCAAATTGCTCCCACTGAGTTCACTAAGTAAAATCCTCCCACTGACTTCTCAAGTCATTGATGAGGACTAGAATCAATTTCAGTCCATGGGCACCTAGATCAGTCTCACTAAATAAAATCAATCTTATTGATTTTTTATGTGATATGGGTTAGCACGAATCAATGAGCAACCTAATCAAAAGCTAATTAACCATATTAGCTAGATAAGTGAGATTGGTGGGAGGGTTTGCCAAAGCTTGCCTTAGACACCATCAGAAATGGCCAGGTAAGCAGGCTGTCAATTAAAGACCACCGATCTAGAAATGCCAGACCTACCTTAGACACTAATCAATTTATCAATTTTGATTTGGTCTACTTAAAGGCTCAAGCTCGACCATTGAGCCACGATCAGGTCCATTTGTTAGATGTATTGACTTTGATCAATTATAACTATTGAATTGATCTATAAAAAAAAATAATTTAATCCTAATTAACTATTAATTAGGTTTGATCAATTTTTTAACTTAGTCCAATTTTAATCTAATCCTAGGTCTAATCCAGTTAATGACTTGATCAAAGCTAACCCATTACTCTTTAACCCATGATTTATGAAATTATCCTAGGATCTTCAAATCATAAACCTATATCCTAAACAATCACTTAATTTCTCAATTAAATTCATGGTTGATGGGTTGGGATTTGGAACCTCAGAACTAGTTTTTGATTTAATAATTTAAAATATTTTCAAAGGATAAATAATTTACATTGAATCATAGTCAATTCATAATTTTAGATCTAATTTATTTCATTGTTTAGATCATGTCCGAGGATTTTGAGTCTAGGATTTTGTAAAAAGTAAGTTCGTAATTTAAATTCCACAAAGCATATATGTCATACATATACATTCTAGATGTAAAAATCAAAACTACATATCCAGCATATGTATAAAAGGAACTAGATCTAAACATGAAACACATATTATTCATATCTTATATAAATAATCATAAATCAGATCATAAATCAATTAATATTAGATTTAAAATCTAAAAAGAAATTATAAATTATTTTAGATCTTATCTAATATAGTTATGATTTAGGTTTCTTAAATTAGCACATACTAAGACAACCTCTCCACTATAAGGGATAAATCTTATAGCAGGACAATCTTATAATCAGTATGTGCGATGTCATATTATTTAGATCTAATATAAATATTCTAAAATAGATCTAAAATTTATTTATTTTAGATTTAAAATTAGAAAAGTAAATTATAAGTTTGTTTAGATTACATCAAACTTATTTATGAATTAATTTACTGATTTACGCATACTAGGACAACCTTTTCATTGTAAAGGGTTAACCTTACAATATGACAACCTTATAATCAGTATGTGCGATCTTTAGAGATTTATTTTTAGATTTATTTTAATGTAAATATGATCATATCATAAAAGAACTTGGCTTTGATACCACTATTGGAAAAGCATGTAGGATTTCATGCATAACTTTTGAAACTTTTTCAAAATTAGATGTAGCGGAAGACATAGATTAAACTATTTAATCGATTTATGCATGTAATCTAATCACTAAATTCTACATCTAGAATCTATGATATATCATGATGCATGAATAAATCTAAAAAATAAATCAATGATTGGATTGATCATATCAATATCCTAGATCTAGAATACTTCTAGAAACCCTAGATCTGAAAAGAGATCAGATCTTTTATCTTCGCACGGATCGAAAATACTGTAGCTAAAAATCATCATTGTCATTGTTGCTTAGAGCCACATAGTGTGTCTGGCCTCTACAGGTTGTCTACATGCAGTCGTTATGCAGATCAAAGGTTTGTCGAATGAAGATTCACTTGAAGTACTAGTTTCTCACGGAGTCCTCCAAATGGTCGATCTGAAAATTATCTTCAAATCTCTTGGACACTCCAAAAACCAACTCTTGAATCTCCCAAAAAGAAGAAAAGAAAAGGATTAAGAAAAAGCCCAAAGAGAAGATACATCTTCTCTTTCAGGACATCAACAATTGATGTCCTAAATACATCTCCATGCCAGGACAAGAGGAGACCTTCTCCTCTATAATTTTTTAATTCTCTCTCTTATTTTCTCTCTAATTTTTTGCATGAAAAATTATCATAAAATATTGAGAAGAAAAGGCTCTCAAAAAAACCCTAAGAGAAGACCATCTTCTCTTCTCTTCTCATCAGGACATGATCATATCACGTCCAAAAGAAAGCACAACGCCCCAACAACTTAAAGTGTCCATCCTCCATGCCCCTCATCTCATTCTCTCTAATTTTCTTCATGGAATAATTCCTCAAAGGATGGAGAAGAAAAGAAACTACGAAAGAACCCTAGAGATGATAATCTTCTTTTCCTTTCTTTCTCTATAGGACATGAACCTTTCATGTCCTAAAGAAACCTTTTCCTCCAAGAATGTTGGCACCCCAACCACCCATGCCCTCTCTACTTTTTCCTCTAGAATTTGTGTGGAATTTCCTGGGTTTTCTCATGCCACAACCACCTTAAAGGATGGTGCCCCCTAAAAAATAAGAAGACTAGGTCAAACCTAGTCTAATAAGGACTCTATGGAGGCATCCAACTCTTGGACACCTCCTTGGGTTTTTGCTTGAAATAAATCATGCCAAGAGAAGTAGAAAGGCATGGAAAATCCCAAAAATATAGATGCAAAAAAAATCAAGTGGCATGGGAAAAAATTCCATAAGAAGAGATGAGGAGTTTCGGAATTGAAAGACTCTTTCAAAAAAAATCTTAGGCATAACAACTTACCCATTTTGACCAATTCAAAATCAATTCCAAAACCACCAGGATGTGGGGTGTGGAATCCCATATTGGCATTAGAAATCTCACACCAATATTTAGAAAAAAATGGCATGGGATTTATACTTCTTAGGTGCAAGAGAAAGTAGAAGTCCTAGTCCAACTAAGACTCTTCAATTAAGACTATGTCAAACTTAATTTAAACAATCCATTGAAGTAGAATTATTGCAAGCCTAATTATGAGGGATTCTAATCCAACTAAAATCCTAATTAAATTAGATTAAACTAAATTTAAATCTAATTTAAATCCTAACTTAATTAAAAATTAGGTGCACTCAAGTCTTGATCCAATAGGAAATTATTTTTTCTTGCAATTGACTTATCCAATAAACTAATTGAACTTGATCCAATCAAGTCCAAACTAATTTTAATTAAATCTAATTTAATTAGACTAAATCTTAGCCTAATTGTTCAATCAAATTGAGCTAATTAGCAATTCAATTGCTAATCAAACCTCCTACAATACTTGCACTTAATCGATCATCAATCGCATTGATGATTCGATCACTAAATGATTCTCAATCATCGATCAACCATCTGATCAAGTAACAACTTCTAATATATGTGACCCCATAGATTTGAATCTAAGCCAGTAGCATAGGAACCAATTCTTATACTAATCAAAATAACCATCTAGCAATGGTACCCGACATCTAGATAGGTCAAATGTATGCAAAGCAACATTCTTAGAATCCTAGCCTATGGTTACCATATAATTCATCCATTTGACCAATAATGCTTAGGATGACTTTGAGTTAGCTATCAATACTTATACAAGTTATCCATATTATATTTCAAACTTTTACAAATCTCATGACTCCTCACGAGGATTATCCAGGCATAGATTTTGCTAAATTGAAATATAGCAAGACATTTGCTTCCTAAAGTTAATCAGGAGTGGTTAATCCCATCTTGACTTACACACCAACTCTACAAGTACTTGACTATAATCAAAAATCTTCCGATCCTATATTAGAAATTCAGATAGTCTAGTACTAAAGTATAGTGAGTTGCTTACAAGTCACCATGGTGATCTCAGATTAGAGGGACACTTATATCCATTGGCCTTAACTAGCTATTCTTGAGAGTAGAGTGCTATATTGATCACATTTAGTATAGGTGTACTCTACATCTCACCTGCATGCCATATCAATGTCTTCATACTACTTGGTTATAAGAATAACCAACGCATATGATATACAGTGACCTATACTTGATAAGTTATCGTCCTAGTTAATAACTTATCATTTGGTCATGAACAAATTTAAGAACCATCCAATAAATTCTTCTTTATCAATTGAGTATGGTTCTAAGGACTTTATCATAAGTTAGGAATTCATTTAAGAAAGATAAAATTTTTATGATGAATAAGCTAAATAACTATTATTATTTGATAATTTATATACTAATTTCAATCATCTACAACTTAGAAGATTGGCTTTAGGATATATTTTCTAACAACTCTCACTTGGACTAAAGCCAATCAGAATAGTATTAAATCCCTATCTTCCACTTAAGTTCATAAAACTTTCTAGTTTCGAGGATTTAGCAAATAGGTCGGCCAAGTTCTCTTTTTTCGTCAATGTTCTAAAAGTCGACTTTATCCTAATCTAAAATCAAAGATCATAGCGATGCAAAATATGTTGGTCCTTTTGTTCCTTAGCCTGAGCTATGACTCCAGTGCTACATTAAGACTGGATCATCATTAGAGGGTGCCACTCCTATCTTGCTAATGAATCCTTGTAACCACATAGCCTATATGGCAGCATTAGATGCCACGATGTACTCTACATCGCTAATAGAATAGGCTACAGTATTCTACTAAGAATTTTTCTAGTAGATTGCTCCACTAATTAGAGTAAATTCATGACTCGATACTCTCCTACTATCATCTTTATCTGACTAAAAATTAGAATCAAAATATTTCATAAGTTTTAAGCCAGTATCTCCATATTTGAGTCATTGGACCTTAGTATTTCTCAAATACTTAAGAATTGTCTATACAATCTTTCGGTGGTTCTTACTTGGATCAGATTGGTATCTGCTCACTATCCTTAGTGAGTATGCCATATCTGATCTCATACATGGATTGGAACAATCCAAGCATTATTTTAGATCTATCTCTATAGATCTCCATCCCTAGGATGTAGGATGATTCTCCTAAATCTAACTTGGAGAAGTAAAATGACAGTTAAACCTTTATTCCCTATAATGCTGGAATGTCATTTCTAAATAAGAGAATATCATCTATAGAGAACACAAGGAATAATACTATAGAACCTTTTGCCCACTTTCAGATGTAGGGTTCTTCTTCGGTCATAACGAAAATATATGTTCAAAACACATGTTCCATCTTTAAGATGATAGCCAGACAGGTTTTATAGGTCTCTACCATCCAATCTGCGCTACTCTAATCCTTTTTGAAAATTCATTTGCATCTAATTGATTTTATCCCTTCAGGTGGATCAACTCGTATCCATACACAGTTGATCTTCATGGACTTTAATTTGGATTTCATGGCTCTCAGCCATTTCTCAGAGTCAGACCTTTGCATTGCATCCATATAGGTGATCGAATCCTTATTGTTCTCATCGAGCTCAAAAGGATTGCCATCCCAGACTTAGATACCAAAGTATCTGTCCAGCTAATGTGGTGCTCTACCGAATCTCCTTAATGTTTCTTCTTTAAGGGATCTCAGTTTTGATCTAATCAAAACTAGTTTTGTAGGTTCACTAGATTGTGTCGGTTCTTTCTACCAATTGAACTTTCTTAAGTTCAACTTTTTAGGCACTAGTTCCTTCTCCAAAAAACTTCTTTTCAAAAAAGAATGCCCTACTGCTATCAAACAACCTTTGTTCTTCAGCATGGTAGAAGTAATAACTCTTAGTTTTCTTGAGGTATCCTATAAATAAACATCTATGGGATAGGGATCCAAGTTTATCTATGTGCAAATGTTTGATGTAGGCCTGATAACCCCAAGCTCGAAGGTGGGAGAGTCTAGGTCTACATCCTATCCATATCCCATATGGATTCTTTGCAATAGATTTACTTAAAATAATTTTTTAGAGTAAAACAAGTAGTCTTAAGAGCTTAACTTTGAAGCAAGCAAACTAGTAAATTCCATCATGGATTGAACCATATCTAACAAAGATCGATTTCTTTTTTCCAATACACCAATAACCTATGGTGTTCTAAGAGGAGTCCACTATGAAAGAGTTCCATTCTCTCTTAGATATGTCCAAAACTCATTAGATAAGTATTCATCTTCTTGATCTGATCAAAGAGTTCTAATATCTTTTTCAATTTATTTTTCTACTTCATTATCAATTCATTTGAATATTTCAAATGATTCAGGCTAGATGTACCCATGTCTAGATAGATCATCTGCAATTGTATTGAAATATTGATATCCTCCTCTGGCACTTGAGTTCATAGGTCCACATACATCACTATGTATGAGACTTAGAACTTCACCGATTCTTTCATCTTTTTCAGTAAAAGATGACTTTGTCATGTTCTCAAGAAGACAAGACTCGCAGGTTGACAATAATTTGCAATTATTGATGTTGAGGTTTTTCTCTAAAGCTTATCTGTTTATCCTATTCTTGTTAATATGATTGAGCCTATATGCCTAAGGTAGATATCCATGACATTATCTAATTTGGATGTTTATTAAATATGTACATTACACTAACAAGCTATGATAAATATTAAATATCATTTCTTTGTTGTCCATATATTATTGCAACATCATTCACAATGATATCATAATAATCTTTCTTTATAGATAAATGATAACCATCTTGGGTCAAAAGGACAACAGAGATCATATTTATCATAAACGATGGATAATAGTGACATTCACTCTAAATAATAATATTTATATTTAAAATTAGCTTGATAATTTTTATAGCTAGGATTGGAACAGGACTTCCATCTTAGACATTCAGAAATCTTTTATAATTTTCAAACTTTCTACTTATAGTCCTTACAACAAATTGCATGAGACTATTGGTATCCAATACCTAGTTAGTAGAGATACAAATAGAGAAATTATAAGGTATTATCATATAACATCCTTGATGAGCAACTCTTTGCTTCTTTCTCTTGTTCAGCCTATTGGAGTCAAAGAAAGTAAGATATTCATGATAATATTTCTTCCTATGACCTTGCTTCTAATGGTAGAAGCACTCTATTTGATTTGGATTAACCTTGGACATTTTGCTTTTACTGGACTTAGAAGCCCCAGCATGAACCCCTTCATGCTATTGAACCAAATTCAACTTTCGTTACTAATTATTGAAGTTGGATCCTATAAATTAATCAATGTCTAACAATGAACAGGGAAATTAGGGTTTAGCCTTAATCTGAAGAAAAGAGAACAATGACCTAATGTATATGAAAGCCTAGAGACTTGGACTTTAGTCTAAAGATTCTTCCACTATTTTGTATGAACTGGTAGCCTCTACCTCCAATTTGAAAAATTACTTTAGTTTTCTAGTAGGTACTAAAATCCACATAGACTGCATTCATGTCCAACTTTGGTCGATCAACCCATGTATGTCTATGGATAGGTTCTTTAAGCAATTATTTCTCTAAACAACTTCTAGTAATTTAATTTTATCATAGAAACCTAATCAGTAGGCTTTGGCCTCCACTAAAAAGATCTGGCTAGTGCCAACCATTAACATAAGCATATTTGATGCATCTAACTAACAAATGATTAAGCCCAACTTTAGTTGGTCCATCTAACCACCATTAGAGAGACACTTTCAAGTCATCATATGATGAATGATAATTTTAATATCTTGATGAACAGTTGGTCAAGCTAACCACCATTAGAGAGATACTTCTAAGTCATTATATGATGAATGATGATTCTAATATCTCGATGATCACCAGGTGTAAGGCGCCTCCAATATCCATCCAGACTATTGGACCCATTACCAAATATCTTAATGGGAGGCTATGATTCGATTATCACCATAAATTTATCATTTTAAGAACCTAATAATTTTAAATAATTTAAAATTATTTATGATTTAAGAATAAAGAAAATATGAACCAAATAGCTTCCACTGACTTCACTATATCAAATCCTTCCACTGACATCTGAAGCCATTGATGAGGACTAGGATCAATTTTGGTCCATGGGCATCTAGATCAGTCTCACTAAATAAAATCAATCTCACTAATTTTCTACATGACATGGGTTAGCATGAATTAGTGAGCAACCTAATCAAAAGCTGATTAAACACATTAGTCAGGTAAGTGAGATTGATGGGAGGGTCTACCAAAGCTTGCCTTAGACACCATCAAAAATGGTCAGATAAGTGGGTTGCCAGTTAAAGACCACCAGTCCAAAAATGCTAGACTTATCTTAGATACTAAGCAGTTTATTAGTTTTGATTTGGTCTGCTTAAAGAGTTAGGCTCGACCATTGAGCCACGATTAGGTCCATTTGTTAGATGTATAGACTTTGATCAACTACAACTATTGAATTGATCTATGAAAAAAATGATCTAATCTTAATTAACTATTAATTAGATTTGATCAATTTCTTAACTTAGTCCATATTTAATCTTATCCTAGGTCTAACTCGGTTAATGATTTGATCAAAGCTAACCCATTATCCTTTAACCCAAGATTTATGAAATTATCTTAGGATCTTCAAATCACAAACCTACATCCTAAACAATCACTTAATTTCTCAATTAAGTTCAAGGCTGATGGGTTGGAATTTGGAACCTTAGAACTAGTTTTTAATTTAATCATTTGAAATATTTTTAAAGTGTAAATAATTTACATTGAATCACATTTAATTCATGATTTTAGATCTGATTTATTTCATTATTTAGAATATATCCTAGGATTTTGAATTTAGGATTTTACAAAAAATAAGTTCATAATTTAAATTTCACAAAGCATATATGTCATACATATACATTCTAGATTCAAAAATCAAAACTGCATATCCAGCATATGTATAAAGAGAACTAGATCTAAACATGAAACACATATTATTCAAATCTTATTTAAATAATCAAAAATTAGATCATAAACTAATTAATATTAGATTTAAAATAAAAAATAAATCATAAATTATTTTAGATCTTATCTAACATAGTTATGATTTAGGTTTCTCAAATCAGCACAAACTGAGATAACCTCTTCACTATAAGGCATAAACCTTACAGCAGGACAACCTTATAATCTATATGTGCAATGTCATATTACTTAGATCTAACATCTATTTATTTTAGATTTAAAATTAAAAAATAAATCATAAATCTACTTAGATCATATCTAACTTATTCATGATTTAATTTATAGATCAGCACATACTAGGATAATCTTTTTATTATAAGAGGTTAATCTTATAACAGGACAACCTTATAATCAATATGTGCGATCTTTAAAAAATTATTTTTAGATTTATTTTAATTCAAACATGATCACGTCATAAAAGATGTTGCCCAGCAAGACAATCTTGTTAGATGTGTGTCCTAGAAGCTAGATTGGCTAATACCTGTAATACACTTTTAAAGGCAATTTTATAATTTTAACTATAAAATAATAAATAGATTTTTTTCTATCATAGTGTGTATTTAAAAATGTCTGTGATACATTCTTTGAATTAATGATAATTATAATTCATATTTTCAAGAGTTAAAAATTTAAGACATGAATTTTCATAATTAACTCATAAACTGCTGCTGATCGTAGGATTATCATGAAGATGGTAATCGATCAAAAAGGTTTATTTATGATTACTTTCTTATGATAGATGAGTCTTGAGTCTACGATGTAGAGACAGTAGAGTGAGAGTACAGGTACTCATTAGAGAACGAGGGCACTGTACATGACCACATCAAGCAATCATAAGCAAGTCTACCTTCTCATCGATGACTGGCTCGATGCTGCAGTTGTGTATCAGGTTCTTTGATCTAAGAAGCATCGATAGTTCATATTGAGTGTATTATAGTCTGACTGTACCATAATTCAATCTCCTAGCCATTCAAAACTTTAAGGTATATGTTCGCTATAGCATGTTCATTGTAGGAACTGGATTGCACTAAGATGGGATCTATCTATCTTGGTAGTGAGTAGTCCTATGATTATCATGAGATTAAGTTCTTAAGCCCATGGCCATGGCAGTGTAATATAATGAAAAAGAGTTTTCTATTAGGATTTTATATTGGACTAAAATTCAATGATTGATTCATATGATGGAAGTTGGGTTTTGATGAGTTTACTTTAAACCCTAATCCTATCGGAACTCATGATAGTAGAATTGATTCACACAAGCAGCTGCACCAAGAGGTTCACTTTTAATTCTGATGGGTTGCCACCATATGCTGCTAGGTATCACTGGTGGATTTTGAGAGCAATTAGAATGGTCTTGATGATCGATCATTTCAATTGTATGAATCAGAAAAGTTCTAATCCATCGAAAGGTGTTTCGATGATGTCAATAATAGAGATCATGACATATCTCATTATCATACGAAATTAAATCTAACTAGATCACATATACAAGGATTTGAGTCTGATAGTGATCAATTGGATTGAGTCAGTTCAACTGATTTGGATTAGATCCGATTAGGTTCAAGAAAATCATGCTAGCACATGATTGAACCTAACATTCTCCTTTTGTAGTTTTTCTGGCTCGTCATGGATGAGTTTGACTCAATCGAAACACTGACTGGAGCTTGGGTTGTCTTAATTCATTAGATGATTTTTAGGACAACACCTGTCATTGCTGGTTACCTACCATTTTTTATTACTTACCTTTTTCTGTCGCACACCAGGATCAAAGGTTGACCCTATTGTAAGAAAGAAGGGACTAGGGGCGCACGCCTCCTAGAGATTTTCTATGGGCATGTGCCCCCACCTTTTTGGTATGGCATAAAGAGGGCACACGTCCCCCTAGGCATGCACCCCAATGCATGGCCTTTGACTTGGTCAAAATCTAGTTTTGACCAATCAAAGAGTTTTGATTTAGATCAAATTCTAAGAGAGAAGGAACAGTTCCTTACGCAATCAACTTCCTCCCTCTTTCCTTATCCATCTTGTATGGCACATATGCAAAGTTTGGGGTGGCAATTCTAATGCATGTTGGTGTGGGAAATCTACTAAAAAATAGAATTAAATCAAGCAATTGGTTGCTTGATTGATTGGAACACTGAGGTGGCATAGGGCTCTATTTAAGAGATCCTGCATCCTAGGGTTTTTTTAGAGTTGATGCTCCATGCCCCAAGCCCCCATATTCTGCTATCCTCTCGCTTCTCCATGCCTCCCTCTTTTTGATTTCCTCTTTCTCTTCACACCAAAGGTTGGGCACAAATTTAGAAGGAAGATCAAATAGCTTTGGTGCATAGATCAGGAAGAAGATGACCTATTCATGAGATGAACATCCAGCCTTCTTTGATTATTTCGAAGGCTCTACATATTACATTTAGATCTGATTTTTGGTGATTAGATCTAGAAGGAGAGCATCTCCAGATCTAGCTTGAGTGGACTCTAGTAGAGGTCAGGCACTTGCATGGCTTAATCTAGAATCCCGAGCTTCTATAGATCATCGGCATGAAAAATTTAGGATAATGTTTATATCTAATTTAATTCTTAATTTTATATTTAATATTAGATCATTAAAATTAGATCAAAGAACTCTCTGATCTGTTTAGACTCTATAAAAAATTTTTTAAAATATTTCCTATAGATCTGATCAGATCAGACCAATCCTATGGCAGGAAAAGCAGTTTTTTTCTTCAACTGGTATCAAAACCAGGTTAGCAGTTCTTCAAATCTATTTTAGATCTAATTTTTATTATGATCTATGATATGATATTAAAAATTTTAGATGTCACATTATATGTGATCAGATTTGAAATAAAAAAGATTAAAAATTTTAGATTCATATAAATCTTGTATGAGATTCATATCTAGACTAAATCTAGAATTATTCTATGTATAGTCTAGTGCTAATTTCTTTTTTGATATGATTAAATTTTTTTTAGATCTTTATGCTTATATTTTCTAATGTTATAAATATTATAATTAGATCTAAAAATAAAAAATAAAATTTTTAATTTTTATATGAGATATGAATGAAGCATGCCTAGACTAGTTGTAGAATAGTTCTATGATTTATCTAGAATAGATTTTATTTTGATATGATCAATATAAAAAAATTATTTTTTAGATATTATATGTGATGTATCAGATCTGAAAGCATGCATTTAGGATTTAGTGATTGATACATGAGACGTATACAGAATGTGTATGTTTAGATCTATGACTTTATATGAGATATATATTGTAGATTTATTATTTTATAGTATAGTAATTATTTTTGATTAACGCATTCTCCTTGGCCGTCTGGTTATAAGAGCAAAGTAGGATTTAAAGGCCCTCTTCTTTCATTCGATGGTATGCTCTTATGGCGTGTAGGGGTGCTTCGTGTTCGTCCTTAATCAAAAATCAAAAATTTACTTTTCTGCAAAATTCTAGATCCTAAAACCCTAGAATTTTTGCATGTTTCTGATTATGAACCCAAACTTAATTAAGAATTAAGATTATCAAATTAATTAGATCTAAAATTATGAATTTTAAGATCTAAGATACCTTCATAAATTTGGGTTC
This sequence comes from Cocos nucifera, assembly GCA_006176705.1. Classification (NCBI taxonomy): domain Eukaryota; kingdom Viridiplantae; phylum Streptophyta; class Magnoliopsida; order Arecales; family Arecaceae; genus Cocos; species Cocos nucifera. Next base: position 429,711 of record QRFJ01001549.1, on the reverse strand, counting down.
GGACTTGCGTAGCTCAATTAGGTCTAGCAGTTGATCAAACCGAATCAATAGTTGGTTAGGTGGGATCAAGAGTGCTTAGAATTGACCAGCCCAATAGTTGTAAGTTCAGGTCAAGGTCGACTCATAGCCCATTGACCCTTCCTAAGTAATTTTGATGATGACCAAATATTAAAGCAATGACTACTAATATATTTTATTTTAAGTGTTCTAATGTTAGAAGAAAGAGAGCTCTTTGATCAAAATGAGAATGACATGAAGCTCAATTCAAATGAAAATCAAATTCTCTTGATTGGTGCAAAAATCCCTTAAAATAGCCTTAGAGCAGTTTTCGAGATGTCTCAAAATTTTTTTGAGTGCTCTCATGAGGACTGGCACATCTAGATGAGCTTTTGGCACAGTTTTGAGAAGTCTCAAGTAAATCTCAAGAGCTCTTGATCTCAGAAGATAGAAACATAATTTTTGTACCCTGAGAGTGAGAGGTCTCACAGTATTCTTGAGAGGTCTCATGGTTTCAGTAAGAGCTCTTGTTCAAAACCAAGAGCTCTCGATCTCAGGCAAATTAATTTTTTCAGAAAGCTATTTTTTGAGTGACTGAAGGTGAAAGCTCTCTCGATCAAATCGAGAGGCCTCGTAACCTGGTGAGATGTCTTGAGATAAATCAAGAAGTCTCGAGACATGACGACAACCTTTTGATGGGGTGTTCCAGATCAAATTTTCTCGACTTCAATGACTAGTTGCTGCTCTTCAGTGATCAAATTTTACTTTTTTTGAACTCCAATCATCACCAGAAGAGAGGAAATGCACCAAATATAAAAAGAAGAGGATGTATTTTTGAAAGACCTAAGAAAAATGAGAGAAAGGAATGCACAACCTATTTTTCAATGAACACACAATCTGCAATCAAGCAGTTCTCTCAAGCATTGAAAAGTCCTCAAGAGCAATAACTCCAAGCATTCAAGGAGGCTTCCAATGAACTGCAATAATAACCTTTTTGCTCATTCAAAGGAGTATTCATTGTTGTAAAATTTTTCTTTCTCTTTCTATGTACTTGATTTCAGCAGGGGTCGAAACTTAGATTTTAGAATTTTTTTCTCCATTATTTATCTCGATTTGATTTGTCTGATCTTTGTAAAGATTATGGTTGATGAACCTAAGGAAAAAACCAATTGAACTTTTGGATAGTGAGCCCGAAAAAACTATCCGACTATAATCTTGCTGGATTATAGTAAAATTTCCAAGAATCTTATTTGAAGAGTGGACGTACGTGCTGAGAGTGCACTAAGCCACTATAAATTTTTTTATTTATGTGTGTGCTATTGCTTGTGTCTTCTATTTGCTCTCTCATCTGATTCACATAGGCTTCAAACATTTTCACCACACATATCTGCTTTAAATTTTTTGAAAACCTAATTCACCCCCAAATCTTGGGTTGCCTACCTGAGCAATAATTGATATCAAAGCCTTGGTTCTCTACTAATTATTGATTTTATCAACTTGAGATAAAGATCACGTAAATCCAACTAAGAGGTTCACTTGCCGAAGGGCAATCCACAAATAGGCCACTTCTTGTCAATGGATCCAACTATACCTATTGGAAAGCTCGCATGTATATTTTTATTCAAGCCCTCAACTATGACATATGGAGTGTCATTATCAATGGCCCATACACACCTACAATCATTGTCAGTGGCACATCCTCTCCTAAGCCAGAGAAGGATTGGGATGAGACAAACAAGAAACTTGTCCAATTAAATGCCAAGGTAATGAATGTACTCTACTATGCCCTTGATGCAGATTAGTTTAACTGAATTTTCACTTGTAATTTAGTGAAAAAAATTTAGGATAGACTTGAGGTCACACATGAAGGGACAAATCAAGTAAAAGAAATAAAGATTAACATGCTAGTTCACCAACATGAATTACTTAAAATGGATCTTACTGAATCTATTACTAGCATGTACATAAAATTCACTGATATTATAAATGATTTGAAAAGCTTAGAAAAAGTTACACTAACAATGAATTGGTAAGAAAGATTCTCAGATCTTTGCCTAGGACATGGGAAGCCAAGGTGAGAGCCATTTAGGAGGCAAAGGATCTGAACACTCTCCTCTAGAGGAGCTCATTGGATTTCTGATGATACATGAGCTTGCCATGAGTTGGCATAATGAAAAGAACAACAACAAGAAGAAAATAATAGCACTGAAATCCATGGCAGCTAAAGAAGAAGATGATCTATCCACCAGTGAGGAAAATGATGAAGACATGGCCCTAGTGATTAGAAAATTCAAAAAAATTATGGGAAGAAGAAGATAAGGATTCAAGAAGAGGAGCTTCATTAGAGGAGAAGCTAGCAGGGAGAAAGAGAAAGAAAAAGAGAAGGATCAGCCAACTTGCTACGAATGCAAGAAGCTAGGATATTTTAGGGCTGAATGTCCTTAGTTGAAGAAGGGATCAAAAAGAACAAAAAAGAAAACTATGTTAGCAACTTGGAGTGACAGTGACGAGTCAAGCTTGGAGGAAGAAAATCAAAACAAAGCAAACTAGTATTTCATGACACAAGATGATGAGGTATCCTCCACTCTTAACTTAGATTTCATTTTTGATGAGCTTCAAGATTCCTTTTATAACTTGATGAAAGATTTCAAAAAGATTAGTACAAAAAGTAAAAATCTAAAGAAAATGACTCAAACTCTTTTAAAGTAAAAGGAAGAGATAATTAGTAACCACAACAAGTTAAAAGAAGAAATTAAAATCCTAAAGGATGAATTGGATAAATTAAAATCTTTAGTTGATAAATTTACTTGTAGTTCTAAAAAATTATAAATAATTTTAAATAATCAAAGAGAAGTTTATGATAAATCCAGATTAGGATATAAGTCTAAAGATAAAACTAAGTTTCTAAAGAATTTTTTTACTACACTCATATCAATTAGCACTTCACATATCACTTGTTTTAGATGCAGAAAGTAGAACATAAAGCTTTTGAGTGTAATACTAGAAAATTCAGTGAAAAATAAGTTAAAAAAATTTGGGTTCCAAAAGAAACCATAACCACTAACCCAAAAAGATCCAAGAAGACTTTGATACCTAAAACTCTCACTTGATTATTAGTGCACAAATGCCTTGCAGCCCAAAGATCCAAACGGGAGTGATACTTAGATAGCGGCTGCTCGAAACATATGTCAGGTGATAAAGAGCAATTTGTCACCCTAGAAAGGAAGGAAGGAGGAGTAGTCACCTTTGGCTATAATGGTAAAGACAAAATAATTGGCTACGATAAAATTCAGATTACTCCTTCCATCTTTATAGATAATATATTATTAGTTGATAATTTAAAACATAACTTGCTTAGTATTAGTCAACTATGTGATAAAGGTTTTAAAGTTTTCTTTGAATCTTCTTTGTGCAAAGTATCTAATTCCTTGGATGATAGTTTAAAATTTATTTGATTTAGGCGTGGCAACATTTACATGGTGAATCTTGATGAAATTGCCATGAAGAGTGGCCAATGCCTAGTTGCTATGAATGCTAATATCAAAGAAACCAGTTGGCTTTGGCACCATAGGTTAGGTCATGCTAGCATGCATACTCTATATAAATTGCTTAATGAAGACTTAGTTAAGGGACTACCAAAACTAAATTTTAAAGTTGATCATGTTTGTGATGCTTACCAATTTAGAAAATAAACTAGGAAGAGTTTTAAATCTAAAAATGTGATTTCAACTTCTAAGCTTTTTAAATTAATACATATGGATTTGTTTGGACCTACTAGGATCACAAGCCTAGGAGGAAAGAAGTATGGTCTTGTCATTATTGATGACTACTCTCATTTCACCTAGATTTTATTTTTAGCCCATAAAGATGAAGCATTTTAAATTTTTTCAAAGTTTTATAAAGGATAACAAATAAAAAGAATTCAACTATGGTATGTATCCGTAATGATCATGGCATAGAATTTAAAAATAAATATTTTAAAAAATTTTGCAATGAACATGGCATAAAACATAATTTTTTTGCACCTAGAATCTCTCAACAAAATAGAGTAGTTGAAAGAAAAAATAGAACCTTAGTTGATATGGCCCATACCATGTTGTGTGTATCCAAATACTTTTGGGCTGAAGTCATTAACACAGCATGTTACATCCTAAATAGAGTTTCTATTCGTCCAATCTTAAAGAAAACCTCCTATGAGCTTTGAAAAGGAAAAAGATCTAATATTAATTATTTTCATATTTTTGATTGCAAATATTTCATTCATAATAATGATAAAGATAATCTACATAAATTTGATGCTAAGGCAGATGAGGATATCTTTCTTAGATACTCTACATCTAGCAAAGCATATAGAGTCTTCAACAAATATTCTTTGGTTGTTGAAGAATCAATACATGTTATTTTTTATGAAGCTAACAATTAATCTTCAAGAAAGGAAGATGTTTTTGATGATGACACAGGAATTCTCGAAGATGGAATGAAGGAGCTAAACATGAGGGACAACAATATTCATGACAAAGATAAATCTACAATAATCATTGAACAAGATAAGGACAGTGATAATGAAGCATCTAATGATCATAAAGATCTACCTAAGGAGTGAAGGTATGCACATAATCATCCAAGAGAATTGATTTTAGGTAATCCTTCACAAGGGGTAAGAACTAGAACTTGTTTTAAAGATATATTTGATTATCTTACATTTGTTTCACAAATAGAATCTAAAAATATAGAAGCTGAGAAAGACTCTAATTGGATGCTAGCCATGCAAGATGAACTAAACCAATTTGAAAGAAACAATGTATGAACTCTTGTAAACAAATCTCTTAACCATCCTATAATTGGCACAAAATGGGTATTTAGGAACAAATTAGATGAACATGGTAATGTTGTAAGAAATAAAGCTAGACTAGTTGCTAAGGGATATAATCAAGAAGAAGGGATTGACTTTGATGAAATATATGCTCATGTAGCACGATTAGAGGCTATTAGATTATTACTTGCTTTTGCTTACTACATGAACTTTAAATTATTTTAAATGGATGTGAAAAGTGCCTTCTTGAATGATTATATTGCTGAAGAAGTATTTGTAAAACAACCACCTAGCTTTGAAAATCACTCACTTTTTAACCATGAGTACAAAGTAAATAAAATACTTTATGGACTTAAACAAGCACCTGAGCATGATATGAGAGATTGAGTAATTTTTTTTACAAAATAATTTTATTAGAGAAAGTGTAGACACCACACTTTTTTTGAAAAAGAAAAATAATGATCTTCTTGTAGTTCAAATATATATGGATGACATCATATTCGGAGCTACTAATGAAATTTTCTATCAAGAGTTTGCAAAGTTGATGCAGGATGAATTCAAAATGAGCATGATAGGAGAGCTGAACTTCTTCCTTGGACTATAAATCAAATAATCAAAGGAAGATATTTTCATTAGCCACACTAAGTACAACAAGAAAATGCTAAGAAAGTTTGGCATGAAAAATGAAAAAGATATCAACACACCAATGAGCCCCTCAAGCAAACTTGACAAAAATGAAAATGGTAAAACCGTAAATGAAAAGCTCTGCAGAGGTATGATTGGATCCCTACTTTATCTAACTGCAAATAGACCTGATATATTGTTTAGTGTTTGCATGTGTACTAGATTTCAATCTAATCCTAAAGAATCTCATTTACTAGCTGTCAAGAAAATTTTTAGATATTTAATCTACACACACAACTTAGGACTTTGGTACTCAAAATAATTCTTCATTGAATTGATAGGATACACTGATGCAGACTATGGAGGATGTAGAATTGATAGAAAGAGTACCAGTGGTACCTACCAATTTCTAGTGTTGAACTTGATTTCTTAGTATAGCAAGAAGCAAAACTCTATCGCACTGTCAATGATCGAGGTCAAATATATTGTTACGGGGAGTTGCTGTGCTCAAATACTATGGATGAAGCAACAACTCGAAGACTTTAGAATTAAGCAAAACAAGATACCTATTAGGTGTGATAAAACTAGTGCCATAAACTTGATAAAAAAGTTTATTCAACATTCAAGAACCAAATATATTGAAATTAGACATCACTTCATAAGAGATCATGTTCAAAATAATAACATTGAGCTAGAATTTGTATCAACTGAAAATCAACTAGCTAACATTTTTACAAAACTACTAAATAAAGATAGATTCTCAAAAATTTGGGGTGAATTTGGTATATGTGATCCTCTATAAAAATATTTAATCTTGAATTTTTTGGATTATTTTTGATCTCCCTCTATTATCCTAAACACCCCTAATTCAATATTGAAAAATCAAGAAAAGTTAGCTTGAAATTTCCTTTCTTATTTTGATTTCTTCCCCTATGCTTGAGAAGTCTTGGCTTACTCATAAGACCTCTCGACTGGGTTTTGAGACCTCTCACGTTAAACGTGAGAGCTCTCGAATTTCTCAAGATGTCTCATCTTCAAGACAAGATCTCTCAATTCTCGTGGGGCTTCTTTTTAATCGAACTTTCAAGAGGTCCTCTATTTCATTCGTTCGTTTAGTTTTTTCGAGACCTCTACTCCAAACTCTCCCAAACTCCCATCCCCTCCTCGAAACCTTATGAATCACTCTTCCTTTGCCCATTCCATCCAAAGTCGAGACTTCAATGGCTCCAAAGAAGAGAACCCTCACCACACAAAGACCGTCCGTCACTCCTTCGATCAAAGCTAGGGCTAAGCGATAGCGGGACATGGCCCAAGCATCTTTGTTCGCCACTTCTTCTCGTGCTCGTCTCTTCGTTGCCATAAGGACTATTCTAACGAGCCGATATGTCAACATTGAATACCTAGATAGGAAACATTTTTGTATTGGATCGTGGATCAGGCAGCAAGGATAAGAGAAGCTATGTCTTCTTGAGCTAAATGTCTATCCGGACCTAAATAGAGAGTTCTTTGAGAACATTAGCTTTGAGCATGGGTCAAAGATAGAGTCTATTGTTAAAGAAGTACACATCTCTTTAGATGAAAGAAAAATAGGGGAACTCCTGGAAGTACCTAGGTTAGGAGCAAGCAATCTAAATTTGATAGATAAAATTGAAGCTCTAAAATGCATTTTAGAAAGAAAAAATATTGATGAAAATCAACAATTGGTCTCGCATCATCTGTCAGTAGAAATGAGAATACTACAATGCTTTGTGAGCCACATAATTTTTTCAAAGGTAGGAAGACATGATTGGATTCAGAAGAAAGAACTAGCTGTTATGTTCTTTATGGTAACCGGGATACCGATGAGCTTTCCATTTTTAATGCTTCAATAGTTAAAGGACACAGCCAACAAAAGCAAAGCCTATTTGCCCTACGGGATGATCTTCACTCTGATTTTTAAGAATTTTCATGTTAATTTAGAAGGTGAAGACTTCAAAAAGTTAGCATATACCGACTACATAAATGAGGAAACTTTGAATAGAATGAAATTTGTAAAAAAGGATGACAGATGGGTAAGGACAGATGAATAGGTTGCTACTATAAATGAGCCCGAAGATCATAGATCTCCACCCCCTCCACCATCATCCTTTGCTGTTGGATCTTCATTCACTACACCAGGGTCTCCGCATACTCCACAAGGGCCTCCTAGTCATGCTCCACCACCTTCTTCTGCTTTTGGTTAAGAAAATTTAATTGAAAGGGTGGTAGAGGAAGTAGTTCAAAAAGTGTTAGAAAGGTTCATTGATCTTCTCTCCAGTGTAAGGCATCAACTATTGGTGAGCATTGAAGAACAAAGAATATCCTCTAAAGATCAGACTGAAATACTTAGCTAATAACTTAGTGGATTATCTCAATGACTTGAAATTTTGGACGAGCAACATGGGTCGTCAACTCAGATTGAACATTTTCTATCATAGACTGCTAGAATTACACAGAGACTAGAGGAGAATATCACCATTCGGTGCACCATGGTTGAAGACCTTATTTCATCATTGCGATAGATTTTGGATCAATTTAGTAGTCTTGGTTCTCGAACTCCATCCACTTCTCGACCCTCACCATCTCCTAGATCTGCACCTCACTTATCCTCTTCTAGACCTAAATCTTCCTCTGAAGCAATCATAGAGTTCCTCTCTGATGAGGAATAGGTCTAGTTTCACCTATGTTTTTTGTTTGTTGCTAAGTATACTTTTGAGCATGTTGGTATAGGTCCACTTTTTGTAAACCAATATACATCTTTATCATTGTAATTTCAATCTCTTGCAATGGAATCAATCTTTTTTATTATGTTCTTGCGTTCTTTGCCAAAAAGTCTAACTTTCTCAATTATGATTATCTCAATTTTGTGATTTTGATGCTGACAAAAAGGGAGAGAAAAATTAAGAAAAAAAGTATAAGGAAGAAAAATGTAAATGTATGAACACAAAAAGAAAGAACATTATTTAATCCTATACAATTCAAAAGAGCATACATTAAAGGGGAGCATTAGCACAAAAAAATTTGCATACTCTCATTCATTAATTGATGATATACGTATTGCTTACACTCTTTTTATGACTTGCTTGATGTTTTGTCACCATCAAAAAAGGAGAGATTGTTGACCCCGACAAGTGATTTTGATGATGACCAAACATTAAAGCAAATGACTACTAATATATTTTATTTTAAGTATTCTAATATTAGAAGAAAGAGAATTCTTTGATCAAAATGAGAATGACATGAAGCTCAATTTAAATGAAAATCAAATTCTCTTGATTAGTGAAAAGATCCCTCAAAATAGCCTTAGAGTAGTTTTTGAGATATCTCGGAATTTTTTTGAGAGCTTTCGTGAGGACTGGCATGCCTATATGAGCTTCTAGCATGATTTTGAGAGGTCTCAAGTGAATCTTGAGAGCTCTCATTCTCAGATAATAGAAACATAGTTTCTGTGCTCTGAGAGTGAGAGATCTCGTAGTATTCTCGAGAGGTCTCACAATTCCGATGAGAGCTCTCATTCAAAATCGAGAGCTCTTGGTCTCAGGTGAATCAATTCTTTTAGAAAGCTATTTTTTTGAGCACCTAAAAGCGAGAGCTCTCATGATCAAATCGAGAGGCCTCATAACCAGACAAGACGTCTTGAGATAAATCAAGAGATCTCGAGACACGACGACAACCTTTTGATGGGGTGTTCTAGATAAGATTTTCTCGGCTCCAATGGCTAGTTGCTGCTCTCCAACGATCGAATTTCACTTTTTCTGAACTCCAATCATCACTAAAAGAGAGAAAATGCACCAGATATAAAAGAAAGAGGATGTATTTTCAAAAGGCCTAAGAAAAATGAGACAAAGCAATGCACATTCTATTTTTCAATGAATACACAATCTTTAATCAAATAGTTCTCTCAAGCATTGAAAAGCCCTCAAGTGCAATAACTCTAAGCATTCAAGGAGGCTTCCAATGAACTGCAATGATAACCTTTCTGCTCATTCAAAGGAGCATTCATTTTTGTAAAATCTTTCTTTCTCTTTCCATTTACTTGATTTCAGCAGGGGCTGAAACTTGGATTTTGGGATTTTTCTTTTCATTGTTTGTTTTGGTTTCATTTGTCTAATTTTTGTAAGGGTTGTGGTTGGTGAACCTAAGAAAAAACCAACTAAATTTTTCAATAGCGAGTCCAAAAAAACTATCCGACTATAATTTTTTTGAATTATAGTAAAATTTCCAAGAGTCTTACTTGGGGAGTGGATGTAGGTGCTAGGAGTGCACCGAACCACTATAAAATTCTCTTGTTTGTATGCATGCTATTGCTTGTATCTTTTATTTGTTCTCTCATCTGATTTACATAAGCTTCAAATATTTTCACTGCACATATCTACTTTAAATTTTTTGAAAACCCAATTCATCCCCTCCTTTTGGGTTGTCTACCTAGGCAACACAGCTATATGTGATCGATCAAATTAAGATCTAATTTGGCTCCATGGTTCGAGCCTAGATTGTAAGCTAACCCAATCAGTTCTGTTTCAATAATTAAGTATCTAAGGTAAGTTGGCAGATATGATCGATTGATTTTTAATTATGAGCTACTCGATCTGAATGCATTCTTGTCGAGTTAATGGCATATCCCTTCCATCGGTTTTACTTATCTGACCATTTGTGTCGATCCAGTTCTGGTTTAAGGTGGCTAACAATTTGAGCTAACCCATGCCACTAGGCTATTCATAACCATTATGACTGAGTCAAGTCTAAGAGACCTAAATTAAATCTCCTTAAGAAAAGATTAAGTCAATTGATCTTCCACCATTGTAGATGTGCGGGCTCTTCCTAGGGTTGATTATTCTTGACTGGTTACAATAGTTCAGTTGCACTAGAAAGATACAACCATGTCTATTAGGCATTAGATGCTGTAGGTTGGAGGATGGGTTGGGCTTAATATTTCAGATACGGTGAGGGATCCAATCAAGAATCTAATTCGTGCAAATGGTGGGTCTGACTTAACTAAGGAGTGGATCAATATTTTAAATATTATGAGCTTCATGAATTAGAGACCAAGTTCTGGATGCATCATGATTAGAGAATCATTGAACAAGAGTTGTCCACTCATCGGCTAATCCATCACTAATAACTGTTAGATGAGGTGGTGAGTCAATCAGTGGAACAGTCGGTCCAAGATCATTGTCTGATGATGATCAAGGATTTAGAGGAGCTTGAGAAGCTCGGTGTCAAGTTAGATAAGGATCTGTAGATTGATATAATCCTGCAATCTTTGATTGATGCATACGGATAGTTCATCATGAACTACCATATGTATAAACTATAAAATACTTTGGTTGAACTTATGAACATGTTAGTTACTGCGGAGCTCTCCATGAAAGGTTCAAAGGGCTCAGTTCTTGCTGTGGAGCGGACTTCCTCCAAAAGAAAATCTTTTGAAAAGAAAAAAGTCTGCAAAGAAGCAGAAGACTAAAGATGGGAAGAAGAAGAAGGGAGTGATGAAAAATATGCAGGATTTCATGCATATATTTCAAAATATTTTTAAAAATTAATGCAGCAAAAGTTATAAATTAAACTATTTAATTTATAAATGCATGTAATCTAATTACTAAATCCTACATCTAGGATCTATAACATGTCATAATGCATTCTAAACTTGAAAATAAAAGAATTTGGTATTGATCAAATCAATACCTTAGATCTAGAATGATTCTAGATCTGAAACCTAGATTACATCTAGGTGAGAGAAGAGATCATATCTCTTACCTCGCATGGGTAGAGAACTCTATGGTTGATTTTTATTATTGCCTTTGGAGCCATACACATGTCTGGCCTCTACAGATGATCCACATGAGATTATAATAAAATTGAAGGTTCGTCGAACGAAGATCCGCTTGAAGTGCTAGCTTCTCATAGATCCCTCCGGATGGTCAATGTAAAATTTATTCTTTGAATCTCATAGACATTCCAAGAAATGAAGAACAAGAGGAGGATTAGTAGAGAAATCTAATCTTTGGATCTTCTAAAAGTCAGAAATTAAATACATTAGAAAAAATCCTAAGAGAAGATAAATCTTCTCTTTCAGGACATCAACGATTGATGTCCTAAAATTATCCTTATGTTAGGACAAAGGGAAGACCTTCTCCCTTATACTTTCTCCATATTTTTAGATCTCAAAATATCTAATTTTTCTCATAGAAAAATCTCACAAAAAATGAAGAAGAAGGATTCTCAAAGAAATCCTAAGAGAAGACCATCTTCTCTTTTCTCTCTCTCATCAGGACATGATCAGATCATGTCCAAAATTGATCATCATGCCCCAATATCTTGGAGCACAAATCCCCACGCCCTCTTCTTCTCTCTCTCTCTTAGATTTTTATCACATAAAAATCATAAAGAAAAATAATAAAGTAAACTATGAAAGAAAACTATGAGAGAATACATTTTCTCTTTCCTTTGTCTTCATCAAGACATGAACTTTTCATATCCTAATGAAGACTTTTCCTCCATGGACGTAGGTGACTAAAATCCCATGCCCTTTCACCCTTTTTCTGCTATTTTGCATAGAAAAACTCTCACACTCTCATGCTAAAACCCAATAAAATAGGAGGTGCCACAAATTTTGGGAGACTCGGTCAAATACCTAAATAATAGGGATTCAAAACAAGGTAGTTAAGGTGGCGTCCAACTCTTGGATGCCACCCCCTATTTCTTTGGTGTATGGAATCAGAAACTCATGCACAAAAAGAAGAAAAAAATGGTGACAAAAAGAAAATATGGCATGGAGGGAATTTCCAAAAGGGAGAGAAGGAAGTTTGACATTTTAAACTCCATTTGATTCAAAACCAAATACCAAATTTAACCAAGTCAAATTTGATTTGAAATCCACCAGATATTGGGGCATGGGATACCTTCTTTAAGTGAGGAATAATTCATGTTAACTTCTAAAATTAAAAGTAGGTTATGGGCTTTAAGAGTGGCACAAGGAAGGAATGAGAGTCCCAGTCTAACTAGGACTCTTTATGTTTGACTAGGTCAAAACTATTTTGAACCTAAATCAAAACTAATTTAAATTAGATTAAATACAATCTAATTGAGAGTGATCCTAGTCAAATTAGAAGCTCAATTAAATCAGATTAAACCATTTTTAATTTAAATCCTAACTTAATTAGGAATTAGGGGCACTCAAATCTTAGTCCAACTAGGAATTATTTTTTTCTTACAATTGGCTTATCCAATAGATTAATTAGACTTAATCTAATTAAGTTCAAACTAATTTTAATTAAATTTAATTCAATTAGACTTAATCTCAACCTGAGATTGATCCAATTAGCAATCCAATTGCTAATCGATCCTTCTACAATACTTGCTTTAGGTCAAACATCAATCGCATTGAATGTTTAACCTAAGAACGATTCTCAATCATCGATGAACCATCTGATTAGGTTACAACCTCAAATGTATGTAACCCTATAGATTCGAACCTAAGCTAGTTGCATAGGAACCAATTTCTATACCAATCGAAGTAACCATCTAGCAATGGTTTTCGATGTCCGGATAGTTCGAATGTATGCAAAGCAATATTCTTAGAATCCTAGCCCATGGTTACCGTATAATTCATTCTTATGATCAGTAATGCTCAAGATGACTTCGAGTATGCTATCAACACTCATACAAGTCATCTCTATTATGTCTTAAAATTTTGCAAATCTCATGACTCCTCACGAGGATTACCCAGGCCAAGATTTTGCTAAATTAAAATATAACGAGATATTCTCTTCCTGAAGCTAATTAGGAGTGATCAATCTCATCTTGACTCACACACTAATTTCACAAGTACTTGACTGTATCCAAAAATCTTTCAAACCTATATTAGAAATACAAACAGTCCGGCATCAAAGTATAGTGAGTTGCTTGCAAGTCACCATGGTGATTGATGCATGCTAATTTATAGCTATGGCAAGTGCACCAGTCGATCAAGTAATAAAGTGAATGAGTAGAGTATCATCCCTAGAGGATTAAAAAATAAGTACTGAAAAGTTCTTTCCTATGCTTTATTTAGAAGATCAATTTATGAGAATAAGAAATTAAAGAATAAAATAAAGAAATAATTAAAAGTTTTTAAGAAAATAGAGAGAGTGTAAATTATTAGGATTTTAAACTTAAGAGCAACGTGTTACTAAGGCAATCGGTTCACCAACTCAGTCAATACAATATTCAAGTTTTTAGATTAATTTTATTTCATATGACAGTGGAATCTCCTAATTTATTCACTATCCTTTGGTCCAGGCATAGCAAAACTATCAATATTTATTAATTACCCTTTGGTCCAGGTGTAATTTAAATAAATATTAATGCATTAAGTTTTGTGAAATCCTCTAATTAAAATACGCTGCGTCCAAAGCGCACTAAAATTCTCGCATGCATATGAATTCTAATTTGATTCATAATACAAGGTATATAATCAAGAAGCAATTAACATAGATGTACTTGGTCCGTAACATCTATGTTCATCAGATCAATTAGAAGATGGCCAGTAATCTAAAAGCATTAAGATCAGATTTATATACTCCTCATGAATAAAATTTAAAAATAAATCATACTGAATATTGCATCAAAAGAGTGGCTACACCTTAGCCTTAGTAAAAGAAAATTTAGTTCATGATAACAAGTTCAAAAACAGTGAATAAAATAAAAAGCACAGAGAAATTAGACTGTTTGATTGCTGAAATTGATTATCCGTTGCTCTTGGCGTGGAGAACTTGGTGAAAAAGAAGATGCTCCTTGTCGATGTCTTGATTGTCGAAAGAAATCAAATTTTTTTTTTTTATTTCTCACAAATCACTCTTCTCTTTCTACCTCTCTCCTCTCTTTTTCTTTTTATTTTTCTTTTTTTCTCTTTTTCTCTCTTTTTCTCTTTTTTCTCCTTTTTCTCTGACTCTATGACTTCTTTCTTCTCTCTCTCTCTTTCTCTCTCTTTTTCTCTCTCTCTCTAATTTTTTTCATGACAATAATAGGTTTTTTATAGATCAAGAGATTGATTTCCCCCTAAAATTCTTTAGAAACTAGGTTTAAGACTCCCAAAATAACTCAAATTAGGATCTGGATAATTCTGCCCGTTAGATGTTGATCAAACAGTCCAAAAACCACTTAAAAATCTCTTAAAATAACCCAGATCAAGTCAAATTTCATGCCAGCCGTTGGATTAACTATTGGATTGAATTTGGGCCATCCGATCACGTAGAAAGAAGGCTTCTAATCTTTAGTTTAACATCAGGATGAATTTCAGCCATTGGATCTCGATCGGGAGCTACGGATGCCGTTCATTAGCACCTTCTTTTCGATCGTTCGATTGAGTTTTAGTGAAAGACGCCCATTGGATCAAATAAAATTTCCAAATTTCTCTCCATAGACTATGCGTAAGCCTAGTGTTGCATGGACCGCCGCGTTCTTCAGCCAATCAAAGCGCGCTTCTTCATATGAAATTTCCGAATTGCCCTTCAGATGGTCCACTGTGCATCGCCAAAAATGCTGACGTCATCCAGACGTCAGCGTTGCATCGATGGGTTAGTCTGCAGTCGAGCCAGGCGGTCTGCTGAGCTAATTTTCTGAATCGATTTGAACCGAACCATTTTTTTTTTTTTTTTGAAATTCAATTCTGGGCTCGTTTGAAATCCGTTTTGCCTAAAATTTGTTTCATCTGAACCAAAAAAATAAGATCTTGACATTGGCCTTCTTTCCTGCATAAGATTAATAAAAGTATCAATTTCTAAAGAAATAGATTAATTTATTTTATAATTTAATACTTTCATTAGTATATTTTTACCACTTATCATACCCCCCAACTTAGTCATTGCTAGTCCCTTAGCAATGTTTTATTTAATACCATGTTTCAATAAGATTATCCATCACAAAGATAAAATCTAGGATTAAAGGTCAAAAAAATTTAGAAAATACTGCTAACTAAGCATTGAGCTTCAGAAGCAAATTTTTTCAGTCAATACAATTAAAAACTTTCTTAGAGTACATCAAAGATCTATAGCACTTGTGTTCGTGATGACTAACTTTAGCATTTCAGTATTAAATTAAAAGAACAAAAGTATCTTCTCTTATCACCTATTTTGGTCAATTTTCTATACATTCTCAATTTTATACTCATGAATTAAGGTAGCTTTCACACTGCCTTTTTTTTTTTTTTACTGTGCTGAGCATCCTGGCCTTTCCTTCACCATTTTACGTGAATTTTCATACTTGACCTAGGTGCAGAGACCCAGTTACTAGGCTTTGGGCAATCCACATATACTCTATCTTTTGCACTTTATTTTTAGGCAGGTAGCTCTTTCCTTAAATTCAAGTTTCTTTGATTAGAATGTATATTAATTATCAATTTTTAGTGATAATTGAATCCTCAGTTGGCCTTATAATCAATACCTACTTTGCCTTGTTAGTGTGCATGTGCAATAAAGAAGTGCTAATAATCTTTTAATGACCTAAGTAGGCTGCTAAAAGTTGACCAACTAATCTACTTCTTTAACTCGTTACATTCATTAGCAAATAATTCTATCTTTTATCACTTATCCAGTTCTATCTTGCTCAAGATTTTCTTCTTGACACATTGTTTTTTTTTTTTTAACTTATTCTACATTGTCTTAAAGGAGAAAGAAAAATAAAGGATGCAATAAAGGATAGGAAGGAATACACCTGATTTGGTTCAGTCTGGTTCTTTGGAGCTTTGAAATTTTGCTTGAGTTCTCATTGATTTTTCTGCAAAATTGAAAATACACACCAGAGCAGTAAAAGAGCAACAACAAATTACTGAAAAATAAAAGAAAAGAAAAATGATCAAAACTAAAAAGAAAAGAAACAACCTATCTAGTAGTTCTGATTTATAGTCTTCAGCTTGACTTTCTTTGAGTTCTAAAGTGGATCAATCTGGTGCCACTTCAATTGGAATACTTTCATGTTTGATCGAGTCCTCTTTCAATTTGACATTGCTAGCTTTTATAGTCTCAAACCTATTTTCTACAGAATTCTCATATAATGGAATTGTCAATAATATCAATTAGAAAATAAGTTTGATTATCATCAGGATGTTTAGTATCTTTGAAAACATTAAAAGTAACTTGTTCATCTTGGACTCTAAGAATTAATTTTTCCTTGTTGAACATCTATTAAAGCTCCTTCCAGTAGCTAAAAAGGGTCTCCCTAAAATAAGGGGTACATCATAATCTTCTTTCATATCAAGAACAATAAAATCAATAGGAAAAATAAACTTGTTTACCTTTACCAAGACATCCTCCACTATACCTCTTGGATATTTAATGGATCTATTCGGCTAATTGAAGAGTAATAGTGGTAGGCTTTGGTTCTCCTAGACCCAGCTTCCTGAAAATAGAAAAAGGCATGAGATTAATGCTTGCTCCTAAATCACATAAAACTTTATCAAAACTACAATCACCAATAATGCAAGGGGATAGTAAAACTCCCTGGATCTTTTAGCTTCTGTGGTAATTTATTTTGAAGTATTGCTGAGCATTCTTCATTCAAATTTATTCTCTCATGCTCCTTCAGCTTTTTCTTATTTGTTAGAATTTCTTTGAGAAACTTGGCATACCTGGGCATTTGAGTAATAGCATCTACAAAAGGAATATTAATATGTAAATTCTTTAAAATTTTGAAAAAGTTAGAAAATTTCTTATCTGGATGCTGTATTTGTCTCTCTGGGAATGGTAGTGGCGGCACGTAGGGCTTCACATTTGGATCAGCAAATCGTATACCTGGAGACCATCCATCTGCTGGTTGTTTTGGTGACTGACGAATTTTAGTTGATGGTTCCTTATTTGTAGTTGGCTCTTCAGTCTCTTTCTTCTGATGTGGCTCCTCCAGCTTTGTACCACTTCTTAGGGTGATAGCATTGACTTGCTCCCTTGGATTTGGTCTCCGTATTGTTGCTGGGCAAGGATCCCTGAGGTCTCTCGGAGATTATCTTAGCCATTTGACCTATTTGCATCTCCAAGTTTCGAATTGCTGCTGTTTGGTCCTGCCTAAGTTTGGCTTCCAAATTTTTTATAGTTGCTTCTTGGTTTTGCATAAATTTGACCATCAGCTCTTCCATGTTGGACTTCTTTTCAGGTACTTGGAATCCCGGGGGTGGCTGTTGTGCTGCATTTTGATTGCTCCATGAGAAATTTGGGATGCTGCCTCCACCCTTGATTGTATGTGTTGGAGTAGGGATTGTTTTGTTGCGGCCTGAAAAAATTACCAATATAATTAGCTGTATCAGTTGTTTTAGCAAAAGGATTACCTGTCTGGCAATTGCTCGTATCATGTCCTCCTCCACACAGGTCACAAGTAATGCTCTGAACATGCATAGCTGTTCCCTTTAAGTTGTTGACTTCGGCTCTAAGGGCTGCAATTTCAGCTAGTAAGGTTGGCACGCAATCTACTCCCTGCACAGCTGCTAGTCTTTTTGGCATCATACGTTCTGTCTGCCATTGATAGCTATTTGATGCCATCTCATCGATCAGATCGAAAGCTTCTTCCTCCATTTTTTGATTAATGGTTCCTCCTGCTGCTGCATCAATCATAGAACGATTAGTAGGAGATAAACCATTATAGAAAGTTTGTACCTAAAGCCATATGGGTAGTTGATGATGTGGACATCTCCTCAGCAATTCCTTGAAATGCTCCCAAGCCTCATATAGTGTCTCCATGTCCATCTGCATAAAGAAGTGATATCATTGCGCATCTTGGCAGTCTTGGAAGGTGGAAAGTACTTGGCTAAGAATTTTTGGGCTAGGACATCCCAAGTTGTGATAGAACCTGCAGGAAGAGAATGAAGCCAACTCTTAGCTTTGTCCCGTAAAGAGAAAGGAAATAACCTTAATCTAATAGCATCATCCGACACCCCATTAATTTTAAAAGTATCGCAAAGTTTCAAGAAAATTAGAAATATGGGCATTCGGATCATCATGCACGTGTCCACTGAATTGGACAGTTGATTGAATCATCTGGATCATCGTCGATTTTATTTCAAAGTTGTTTGCTCGCACAGGCGGTCTCCTAATGCTCGAAGCTGCATCGGCTACAGATGGTGTGATATAATCATTTAATGGAATGATGTACTGGATCGAATAGCTTCATGCTGTCCTTCAGTCGCCATATCCAATCTTAGATTGATATCGTTAGGATCTTCAGCTACCATGTTCTCTCTTGTTGTAGTCTTCTAATGGTCCTTTCAATTTTTGGATCTAAAGGTAGTAAGTTACTATATCCAGTACGTGTCATGCACTGAAAAAATTTTTTTTAAATAATAAAAATTTAAAAATAAATTTTTAAAGTAAAGCTAGGATCAAAATTTTAATATTGTTTTAGACACAATCCCTGGCAACGGTGCCAAAAACTTGATGCGTGCTAATTTATAGCTATGGCAAGTGCACCAGTCGATCAAGTAATAAAGTGAATGAGTAGAGTATCGTCCCTAGAGGATTGAAAAATAAGTACTGAAAAGCTCTTTCCTATGCTTTATTTAGAAGATCGATTTATGAGAATAAGAAATTAAAGAACAAAATAAAAAAATAATTAAAAGTTTTTAAGAAAATAGAGAGAGTGTAAATTATTAGGGTTTTAAACTCAAGAGCAATGTATTACTAAGGCAATCGGTTCACCAACTCAGTCAATACAATATTCAGGTTTTTAGATTAATTTTATTTCATGTGATGGTGGAGTCTCCTAATTTATTCACTATCCTTTGGTCCAGGCATAGCAAAACTATCAATATTTATTAATTACCCTTTGGTCCTAGGTGTAATTTAAATAAATATTAATGCATTAAAGTTTTGTGAAACCCTCTAATTAAAATACGCTGCGTCCAAAGCGCACTAAAATTTCCGCATGCATATGAATTCTAATTTGATTCATAATACAAGGTATATAATCAAGAAGCATTAACATAGATGTACTTGGTCCGTAACATCTATGTTCATCAGATCAATTAGAAGATGGCCAGTAATCTAAAAGCATTAAGATCAGATTTATATACTCCTCATGAATAAAATTTAAAAATAAATCACACTGAATATTGCATCAAAAGAGTAGCTACACCTTAGCCTTAGTAAAAAAAAATTTAGTTCATGATAACAAGTTCAAAAACAGTGAATAAAATAAAAAGCATAGAGAAATTAGACTGTTTGATTGCTAAAATTGATTATCCATTGCTCTTGGTATGGAGAACTTGATGAAGAAGAAGATGCTCCTTGATCGATGTCTTGATTGTCGAAAGAAATCAAAAACCCTTTTTTTATTTCTCACAAATCACTCTTCTCTTTCTACCTCTCTCCTCTCTTTTTCTTTTTATTTTTTTCTCTTTTTCTCTCTTTTTCTTTTTTTTCTCCTTTTTCTCGGACTCTACAACTTCTTTCTTTTCTCTCTCTCTCTCTCTTTCTCTCTCTCTCTCTGATTTTTTTCACGGCAATAATAGATTTTTTATAGATCAAGAGATTGATTTCCCTCAAAATTCTTTAAAAATTAGGTTTAAGACTTCCAAAACAACTCAAATTAAGATCTGAGTAATTCTGCCCGTTAGATGTTGATCAAATGGTCCAAAAACCACTTAAAAACCTCTTAAAATAACCCAGATCAAGTCGGATTTCATGCCAGCCGTCGGATCAACCGTTGGATTGAATCTAGGCCATCCGATCATGTAGAAAGAAGACTTCTGATCTTTAGTTTAACGTCGGGATGAATCTCAGCCGTTGGATCTCGACTGGGAGCTACGGATGCCGTTCATCAATGCCTTCTTTTCGATCGTCCGATCGAGTTTCAGTGAAAGGTGCCCATTGGATCAAACAAAATTCCTAAATTACCCTTCATAGACCATGCGCGAGCTCGGTGTTGCGTGGACCGCCGCATTCTTCAGACAATCAGAGCGCACTTCTTCATGTGAAATTCCCAAATTGCCCTTCAGATGGTCCACCATGCACCATGAAAAATGCTGACATCATCTTGACGTTAGCGTTGTGTCAGCGGATTGGTCTGCAGTCGAGCCGGGCGGTCTACTGAGCTGATTTTCTAAATTGGTTTGAACCAAACCGATTTTTTTTTTTGAAATTCAATTCTGGGCTTGTTTGAAGTCCATTTTGCCTGAAATTTATTTCATCTGAACCAGAAAAATAAGATCTTCACATTGGTAGCCTTCTTTCCTGCATAAGATTAATAAAAGTATCAATTTCTAAAGAAATAGATTAATTTATTTTATAATTTAATACTTTTATTAGTATATTTTTACCACTTATCAGTGATCTCAGGTTAGAGGGACACTTATACCCATTAGTTTTAGCTAGCTAATCTTGATAGTAGAGTGCTACATTGATCACGTTTAGTGCATATGTACTCCTACATCTCATCTAGATGCTATATCAGTGTCTCTACACCACTTGGTTATAAGGCCAACCAATGCATATGGCATACAGTGACCTACACTCGATATATTATTGTTCTTATTAATAACTTATCATTTGATCATGAACAGTTTAAGAACCATCTGATAAATTCTTCTTTATTGATTGATTGTGGTTCCATGGACTTTATCATAATTTAGAAGTTCATTTAAGAAAGATAGAACTTCTATGATGAATCAACCAAATAACTATTATTATTATATAATTCATATACTAATTTCAATCATCTATGACTTAGATGATTGACTTTAGGACACGTTTTCAATAACTTCCACTTAGACTAAAGCCAATCAGAATGATATCAAATATTCTATCTTCTACTTGAGTTCTTAGAACTCCTTAGTTTTGATGTCTTAGCAAATGGGTCAGTCAAGTTCTCTTTTTCATTGATCTTCCAAAAATTGACATCACCTTGATCAAAAAATCAAAGATCATAGCGATGCAGAATATGCTGGTCCTTCGATTCTTTAGCCTGAGCTATGGCTCCAGTGCCATGATAGGACTGGACCATCGATGGAGAGTGTCTCTTCCAACCTGCTAATGAACCTCAGCAACTATACAGCTTACATGGCAGCATCATATGCCACGATGTACTCTATGTCACTATCTGAATAGGCTACAATATCCTACTTGGAACCTTTCCAGCAAATTGCTCCTATAATTAGGATATGATCTTATACTTTCTTGTTGTCATCTTGTTCTAACTAAAATTAAAATATCCATATGTTTTAAGTCAGTATTTTCATATTTGGATCATTGGACCTTAGTATTTTTTAAATACTTAGGGATTATGTATATAATCTTTCAGTGATTCTTACTTAGATCAGATTGGTATCTACTCACTATCATTACTAAGTATAACATATCTGATTTTGAATATGGAGAAATTAGATAATAGCCAAATCTTTATTCCTTATAATGCTAGAATGCCACTCTCGATTAAGACAATTTTATCCATAGACAACACAAGGAATAACACTATAGAACATTTTGCCCACTTATAAATGTAGGGTTTATCTTTATTAATAACAAAGACATACATTCAAAATGTATGTTCCAATAGTGAGATAATAGCCAAATGAGATTTACAGGTCTTCACCTTTCCATCTGCGCTCCTCCAATCTTTTTGAAAATTCATTCACACCCAATGGATTTTATCCCTTCAGGTGAGTCATCTAGTGTCCACACACTATTGATTTTCATGGAATTCAATTTGGATTTAATGGCTTCGAGCCATTTCTTAGAGTCAGACCACTGCATTGCATTCCTATAGATAATTGAATTCTTATCGTCCTCATCGAGCTTAATAGGATCGTTGTCTCAGACCTAGATACTGAAGCATCTATCTGGCTAATGCGGTACTCTACTAGATCTTTTTAAAGATGCTAATTTAATGGACTTCGGGTTTGATCTGATCAAATCTAGTTCTATAGGTTTACTAGGTTATGTCGGTTCATTTTTTACGAGTCAAACTTTTCCAAGTTCAACTTGACAAGCATCAATTCCTTCTCTAAGGAACTCCTTTCCAAAAGGAATGTCCTTCTATTAATGAACATCTTATGCTCTTCATCATGGTAGAATTAATAACCCTTAAATACCTATTGGACCAAGATCCAAGTTTATCTATATGCAAACCTTTGACATAGGCCAATCAACTTCAAACCTAAAGGTGAGAGAGTCTAGGTCTATGCTCGATCCATATCCCATATGGAATCAGCATAATAGATTTACTTGGTATATTTTCAGAGTAAAATAAGTAGTCACAAAAGCATAACCCTTAAATAGGCAAATAAGTGAACCATATCATGGATTGAACCATGTCTAACAAAGTTTAATTTTTTCTTTCAGATATACTATGTCCCAAAAAGAAATCCACTAAGAGAGAATCCTATTATCTCCTAGATATGTCACAAACTTATTGGATAAGTATTCACCTCTTCGATCTAATCGAAGAGTTCTAATACCATTTTTAGTTTATTTTTTTATTTTATTATTGAATTATTTGAATATTTTAAATGATTCAAGTCAAACGCACCCATGCCCAGATAGGTCATTTATAATGAAATATTAATATCTTCCTTTGGCACTTAAGTTCATAGGTCCACATACATCACTATGTATGAGACTTAGAACTTTATCGTCTTCTTCACCTTTTCAAATAAAAGGTGACTTTGTCATCTTCTCAAGAAGACAAGACTCACAGGCTATCAATAATTCACAATCATTGATGTCGAGATTTTTCTCTCAAGCTAACCCATTTATCCTATTCTTGTCAAGATGACTAAGCCTATAATGCCAAAGATAGACATCTATGATATAATCTAATTTGGATGTTTATTAAATATGTACATTATATTTAACAAATTTTATAAATATTAAATATTATTTTTTTATTATCCATGAATTATTATAACATTATTCATAATAATATCACAACAATCATTTTTATTGATAAATGATAACCATCTCTGATCAAAAGGCCAACAGAGATCACATTTATCATAAACGATGGATAGTGGTGACAATCACTCAAAATGACATCTTTTAAAAATAAGCTTGATAATTTCTAAAGTTAGGATTGGAACAAGACTTCCATCCCCAATGTTTAAGTATTTCTTATTATTTTTAAATATTTTATTTACCTAAAGTCCTTGCAATAAATTGCATAAGACCATTGGTATCTAATACCCAGGTAGTAGAATTATATATAGAAAAATTTTAAGATATTATCATATAACATCCTTGATGAGCAACTCTTACTCTTTTCTCTTGTTCAGCCTGTTATGGTCAAAAAAAATAAGATAATTCTTCTTCCTATGATCCTACTTCTAACAGTAGAAGTAGCATACCTGATTTAGGTCAATATTGGACTAATTATTTTGAATGGGCTAAGAAGCCCCAGTACAAACCCATTTATACTACTGAACTAAATTCAACTTTTGATACTAATTATCGAAGTTGAGTCTCATAAGTCATCACTGTTTGACAGTGATAGAAGCAATTAGGATTTAGCCTTAATTTAAGAAAAGAGAACAATGACCTAAGTATATGAATTATTTTAAGCCTAAAGACTTGGACTTTAGTCCAAAAATTCTTCCACTATTTTGTTCAAATTGGTAGCCTCTATCTCCAATTCAAAAAATTACTTTAATTTTTTAGTAGGTACTAGAATCCACATAGACTACACACAAGCCCAACTTTGGTTGGCCAACTCATGTGCATCTACGGGTAGGTTCATTAACCAATTATTTCTCCAAACGACTTTTAGTAATTTAATTTTACCCCAGAAACCTAATCAGTAGGCTTTGGCCTCCACTGTAAGGATCCGATTAGGTCTAACCATTAACATGACATACTTAGTGCATCTAACCAATGAATGATTAAGCCTAATTTTGGTTGGCCAACCTAACCACCATTAAAGAGACACTTCCAAGTTATCATATTATGAATGATATTTTCATTAGTCAATAAGCACTAGGCCTTTGAAACTCCAATGATTATTGAGTTAATGGACCCATTATCATCCAACATAATGGAAGGCCATGACTCAGTTATCTCCACAACTTTATCATTTTAAGAACTTAATAATTTTAGAAGATTTAAATTATTTATGATTTAAGGATAGAAAGGATATGGACCAATTTGCTCTCACTGACTTCACCAAATCAAGTCCTCCTATTGACTTCTCAAGTCTTTGATAAGGACTAGGATCAACATCAATCCATGGGCACCTAGATCAGTCTCACTGAATAAAATCAGTCTCACTAATTTTCTATATGATATGGATTAGCATGAATCAATGAGCAACCTAATCAAGATCTGATTAACCACATTGATCAGATAAGTGAGATCGGTAGAAGAATCGACCAAGACTTGCCTTAGACATCATAAAAAATAGCTAGGTAAATGAGCTACCAATTAAAAACCATCGGTCTAGGATGCTAGACTTACCTTAGACATTGATTGATTTATCAGTTTTGATTTGGTTTGCCTAAAGACTTGGGCTCAACCACTAAGCCATGATCAGTATCCATTTTTTAGATGTATGGACTTTGATCAACTATAACTATTGAATTGATTTAAAGAAATGATCTAATCCTAATTAACTATTAATTAGGTTTGATTAATTTCTTAACCTAGTCCATATTTAATCTAATCCTAGGTCCAACCCAGTTAAGGATCTGATCAAAGCTAATCCATTTTCTTTTAACCCATGTTCTATGAAACTATCTTAGGATCTTCAAATCATAAACCTAGATCCTAAACAATCACTTAATTCTTAATTAAGTTCAAAGCTTATGAGTTTGGATTTATGGAACTTCAAAACTAATTTCTGACTTAATCATTTAAAATATTTTTAAATTATAAATAGTTTACATTGAATCATATTTAATATATGGTTTTATATCTGATTTGTTTTAATATTTTGATCGTGTTCTATGGTTTCGAATCTAGGGTTTTGCAAAAAATAAGTTCTTACTTTAAATTCTATAAAATAATATATCACATATATTTTAGATTCAAAGTAAAAATTATATATCTACATATGCAACAATAGGATCTAGATCTAAACATAAAATACATTATATGGATCAGATCATAAATTATTTAAAATTATATTTAAAATTTAAAAATAAATCATAAATTATTTTAGATCTCATCTAATATATTTATAATTTAGTTTATTCAAGTCAGCATATACTAGGACAACTTCTCCACTGTAAGGGGTAAACCTTATAGTAGGACAACTTTATAGTAGTATGTGCAATCCGATATTATTTAGATCTAATCTAAATAATTTAAAATTAATCTAACATCTATTTATTTTAGATTTAATATCAAAAAATTAAATCATAAATTTTTTAGATCTAATCTAATAGTTCATGATTCACATTCAGATCAGCACATAATAGGATAATCTTTTCATTGTAAGAGTTTAATCTTACAATAGGACAATCTTATGACAGTATATATGATCTTTAATTAATTTTAATTTTTAAATTTATTCTTAAGCATATATAAATATGTTATAAAAGAACCTAGATGCTCTGATACCATTGATAGAAAATATGCAGGGTTTCATGCATATATTTCAAAATATTTTTGAAAATTAACATAGTGGAAGTTGTAAATTAAGATGATGTTTGGTACCATTTTTTGTTTTTGATTTTCTATGTTTAAAAAACCAAAAACTATTTCTATACTTTTGTATTGTGTTTCTTTAAACCTATTTATAAATAAACTACATCAAATACTATTATTATTTTAAAATGAATAAAATTGAAAGATATGCAACTTGAATTATAAAGTTTATAACATAAATATGTAAAAAATTTAAAATACATCAGTTTAGAATCTAAATTAAATCATGAAATACTATAAAACATGAGTATGATTGAATCCAAAAAAAATACAAAAAATACGTGGATGTCTGAGCACAACTATGAAATTAATGTCTATTATAACTATCCCATAATTATTTTGCAATGCGATCTCGAACATTAGCCATTTGACGAAGTTGGCTTGGATTAACATTAATACTAACTTGATCAGAAGTGCTTGCTCCATCATTCCTGTGTTGTCTTCTAGCTCAACATTTTCATCTGCATACTCTATGAACAAAGGATCTCCTCGTGAATACATTCTAATAAAATTATGAATAGCGCCACAAGCAAGAGCTATATATTTTTGTTTCTTTAAGTCATATGCAAGCATTGCTTCAAGAATAGTAAAACAATCTTTCAACACACCGAAACACCATTCAATGACATTATGCAATGATGAATGTCTATAGTTAAATATCTCCTCTGGATCTTGTGGATTCCATCCTTGTCAATAATCATGTAAGTGATAGCACTCTCCATGATATGGTGTAAGAAATCCAGGCATGTTGGTGCAGCCAGAATCTACCACATAATATTTTCCTCGAGGAGGCATCGAAAAATTATTTTCTAGATTAGTTACAGTTTCTAAAAAAATTCTAGAATCATTTGTAGTTCCTTCCCAACTAGTCATAACAAATGTAAATCGCATATCAGATCAACATGTGCACATTATATTTTGAGTGGTTGCAATCTTCTTTCCTCTATATGGAATTTGCTTATCAATTGGAACACGTGTAGAAATATGAGTACCATCAATAGCCCCTACACATTTCTATCATTTGAAAAAAATAAAACAATATTAGTTGTGTTTTATTATAGAATAGCAATTTGATATAATACAAATGAGTGAGTAAAAAAAATACCTTGAAGAATGGATAGTATTTTGGATTGTTTCTTATTTTTGGAAGAGTTTCATCAAATGAGGGAGGAACAATGATATCCTTGGCAAGTGAGCAGATGGCATACATAACTCTCTTAAAATATTTGGAGGTTGTTTCAATAGAATGTTGAAATCGATCTCCAACAACTCAATGTCGCTCATTTTGAGCGATAATAAATAGAAAAATTGCCACTTGTTCTTGAATTGAAATAAATTTTGAAGCTTTTATCTTACCCCTTCGCTTTAACTCCTCGCAAAATTGGATAAAACATGGTGGTTGCATTTGAAATAATTGATAGCTTGTCATGGGATGACCATTTAATTCTTCAACCACCCACTCATGTCCCATTAACTTTGAAATTCTTTGTGGTCGAGGTGTTTTCTTACATAGTCCCCTATATTCTTCACAAGCATAAATAGTGACCAACTGCTCAATTTCATCATCAGAATCTGATAAAAATTCTTCTAAATCCATATCTCAATCTCTTCAAATTAAACCTATAAAAAAATAAAATAAAAAAATAATTTATAATCATAAAAATAAATATAATGAAAATAACAAAAATTCACAATCTCATAAAAGATCATAACAAAAATATCCAATACATAAGATTCCAATAAATATGTTCAAGACATTAGACATAAGAGCAATTAGACAAAGTCTTTAAAAAGTCCACAACAAAAGATAATAAAAAAGACATTCTCAAACTAAAAAGATTGCATTCTCAAATATTAAGCACCCAATCCTTTTTTTTTCTTTCGGCATTTGAAGGAACATACTTCTCCATAAAGGATCATCATGTATATATTTGGTTGCTTTTGCATAAGACACTCCATCTATTCCTTCAAGTGCATTAAGTGCATTCATGCAAGCAACAATATTATCTTGATCTTTCCTAGTTTGAGATCCAGAAATATCTCCACTTTCATTATTTGAAGTAAAAGATGTAGAACAATTCATCCTTTTTTCCAAAAACTCCATTTTCTTCTTAGAGTTCTCCCCTATTAGAGTCAAAGCATTTGCCATTGCAAATTGAACTTGATCTCTCATTTCCTGACAACTAAACTATTTGAAGTTTTAGCTTTCTTGCTTGCATGGGTATCTGCTTCATCTTCATTTGAATTCTTAGATACTTCAACATTATTATCTGATTCTTCAATAATGGAAGGACTTTTGGTAGAAGCATGAGAATTAGCTCCAGTTGCAATAGTATCACCATAAATGGTGCACAACTTATTATAATGTTTGCATCCTTTCTTCCTAAATCTTCTTGCTTGCTTATGCACCTACAATATAATAAAAAATGAATTAGATAGTAAACTAGCTAAACCTAATAGATTATATAGAGTGAATATAGTATTAAATTAATGCCTACCTCATACAACTTCATCCACACTTCTTCAATAGCTATAACTTGAAAGGTTGTTGGATTATATCCAATTCCTGTTTTACTCAATAGCTTATTAAAACCCTTCCATCTACTCCAGAGTGAATTAAACTTATTCTTTAATTGGTTATGTGTATAGTCTTTTCCAAATTTCTTTTTTAACTCCTCTTTAATAGTTTTCCATGCACTTTTAGAAAAAGTGGTTGTTTGTCTATTTCCTTTCTTAACTTCCTCTTCCATCAAACATGTGAAAAATGATTCAATATGTTTAGGCCAAACTCCCCTAGCTTCATCAACTTCAAGGACTTCATCATCATCAACATCAACTTCATGGCTTACCATTGCCATCTATCCAAATTATATATAAAAACAAAATCAACCTATTGATAAGAAAATAAAGGAGAACCACAGGTGATTTGAAAGAACTAAAAAAGGCAGTAAGGAGTTACAATTACATGTGGATTAGATGGTTCTTTAAGCAAAAGCCACAATCAGGCCAGAAGAATTTAACCAAATATAATATTTACAAGAGGAAGTCTAAATCCAAACCAAGTCAGAAGAGATTTGTCTTTTCTTGAAATGAAACCTTAGGCTAGCATAACTAGAGCAAGTCAATAATTATGAACTAAACTTGTGATGAAGATCAAAGAACTCGTCTTTCACATGAAGATGAAATGCACTACATTGGAAAAAAAATTCCATGACAAGTGAAATGCCAATTAAACATGTGGGGAAGAGAAGGGAACGCGCTCTAGATCAAGATACCCCCTTTACAATGGAAAATAACAAATGGCTGGTGCAAGTATTATGAGAAATACTACAAATTTTTAGATGTATTTACATACAAAGATGCAAAGAAACTGCTAATGAAATTGAAATATGCCAGCATAAATGTTAATTTTACAAATTCTGGTTATATATCTAGCATCCTCTTACAGATTTGTTTGAGAACTCAAAAGGTTTTTCTTTATCACTTTATTAAATTAGAACTTTCAAAGCTAGTAAGCAACATCTTTAAGATTTAAATTCTTGAAGCAAATGAATCCAAAATATTGTAGTATAGAACTTCAAAAAAAAATCATCGTGTCACAAACAACATGATGTTGACAACAAAACTGGATTATAAACCAACACTCCAAACATAGAAATACAAGGAGAAACTAACAACCTCAAACTACTGAGCTTGGACCTGGAACCTGAGACTTTCAAAGGTCATTCCATGATTTCAAACATAGAAATTGAAAGATCAAAAACCTAGGCACAAGTGTCAAGGGACTTCATATCACCATAGGTACATATATGCATAAGATATCATGTTTATATACATCACAAATGACAATCATTTTAAAAGTGGCATCAACGTGTAGATAAAGGTAGAAGGAAAGAATGGAATATCCACTAGCCCTTTTTTCTTTCTTGATGGTAACCCAAATTAAAAAGAAGAAGAAGAAGAAAGCTACTACTTTCTTATTAAACATAAAAAAATAGAGATCAAGAACCAACATTTCCAAACCAATCCAGAGGAACTGATCAACTGATGAACCAGCCAATGAGGGTCTATTCGATCATTTGGAACAGCCACCATAACTCAAGCAAAAACAAAGAATGAGAGAGAGAGAGAGAGAGAGAGAGAGAGAGAGAGAGAGAGAGAGAATGTACCTTTGTTCCTCCTATTCCAATCCAATCTATTTTCTGGGAAGAGCATGAGAGAGACAATGTGGGGAAGATGGAGAAAAGGAAGGTATTTGAGAGGAAGAAGAAAGGACGCCCCTAAGTTTGAAAAAAAAAAAACCTAAAAACCAAAAACCACTTTTAGGCATTTAGGAAAATAGCTACCATATTTTCTTTTTAATGTTACATTAATTGAAAACACCACTCCCAACCAAACATGTTTTTTATTTTTTAAAAAATAAAAAATAAAAAACCAAAAACCACAATGATACCAAACACCACCTAAATAATTTAATTTATAAATCCATGTAATATAATTACTAAACCCTACATCTAGGACCTATAACATGTCATAATGCATTCTAAATCTGAAAATAAAAGGGTTTGATCAAATCAATATCTTAGATCTAGAACGATTCTAGATCTGAAATCTAGATCACATCTAGGTGAGAGAAGATATCATATCTCTTACCTTGCGTGGGTCAAGAACTCCATGGTTGATTTTCGTTGTTGTCTTTGGAGCCGCACATATGTCCAGCCTTTACAGGTGATCCATATGAGACTGCAACAAAATCGAAGGTTCGTCGAACGAAAATCTGCTCGAAGTGCTAGCTTCTCGTAGATTCCTCTGGATGGTCAATGTAAAATTTATTCTTCGGATCTCTTAGACATTCCAAGAGATGAAGAATAAGAGGAGGATTAGTAGAGAAATCCAACCTTTGGATATCCAAAAAATTAAAAATTAAATATATTAGAAAAGATCCTAAGAGAAGATAATCTTCTCTTTCAAGACATCAACGATTGATGTCCTGAAAACATCCTTATGTTAGGACAAAGGGAAGACCTTCTTCCTTAGACTTTTTCCATGTTTCCAGATCTCACATTCTCTTATTTTTCTCATAAAAAAATCTCATAAAAAATGAAGAAGAAGGATTCCCAATGAAACCCTAAGAGAAGACCTTCTTCTCTTTTCTTTCTCTCACCAGGACATGATCAGAGCATGTCCAAAATTGATCATCATGCCCCAATATCTTGGAGCACAGATCCCCACACCCTCTTCCTTTTTCTCTCTCAGATTTTTATCACAAAAAAATTATAAAGAAAAATAATAAAGTAAACCATGAAAGAAAACTATGAGAGAATACATTTTCTCTTACCTTTGTCTTCATCAAGACATGAACTTTTCATGTCTTAATGAAGACTTTTCCTCCATGGATGTAGGCGACTAAAATCCCATGCCCTTTCACTTTTTTTCTGCTCTTTTGCATGGAAAAACTCTCACTCTCTCATGCTAAAACCCAATAAAATAGGAGGCGCCACAAACTTTGGGAGACTAGGTCAAACACCGAAATAATAGGGATTCAAAACAAGGTAGTTAAGGTGGCGTCCAAGAGTTCCAACTCTTGGATGCCACCCCCTATTTCTTTGGCATATGGAATCAATACCTCATACACAAAAGGAAGAAAAAAATGGTGACAAAAGAAAATATGGCATGGAGGGAATTTCCAAAAGGGAGAGAAGGAAGTTTGACATTTTAAAACTCTATTTGATTCGAAACCAAATACCGAATTTGACCAAGTCAAATTTGATTTGAAATCCACCAGATATTTGAGCAGGGGATACCTTCCTTAAGTGAGGAATAATTCACATTAACTTCTAGAATTAAAAGTGGGTTATGGGCTCTAAGGGTGGCGCAAGGAAGGAATGAGAGTCTCCGTCCAATTAGGACTCTTTATGTTTGATTAGGTCAAAACTATTTTGAACCTAAATCAAAACTAATTTAAATCAGATTAAATGCAACATAATTGAGATTGATGCTAGTCAAATTAGGAGCTCAATTAAACTTGATTAAACTATATTTAATTCTAATTTAAATCCTAACTCAATTAAGAATTAGGTGCACTCAAATCCTAGTCCAACTAGAAATTATTTTTTTCTTACAATTAACTTATCCAATAAATTAATTAGACTTAATTTAATAAAGTTTAAACTAATTTTAATTAAATCTAATTTAATTAGACTTGATCTCAGCTCGATTGCTCAATCAGATTGAGCCAACTAGCAATCCAATTGCTAATCGATCCTCCCGCAACACTTGCTTTAGGTCAAACATCAATCTTATTGAATGTTTGACCTAAGAACAATTCTCAATCATTGATTAACTATCTGATTAGGTTACAATCTCTAATATGTATGATTCTATAGGTTCAAACCTAATTCCATAGCACAGAAATCAATTTTTATACCAATCGAAATAACCATCTAGTAATGGTTCTCAACATTCGGATAGGTCGAATGAATGCAAAGCAACATTCTTAGAACCCTGGTCCATGATTACCATATAATTCATTTCTATGATCAATAATACTCAAGATGACTTCGAGTATACTGTCAACACTCATACAAGTCATCTCTATTATATCTCAAAATATTGCAAATCTCATGACTTATCATGAGGATTACCTAGACCTAGGTTTTGCTAAATTAAAACACAATGAGACATTCTCTTCCTGAAGTTAATCAGGAGTAGTCAATCCCATCTTGACTCATACATCGATTTCATAAGTACTCAACTATACCCAAAATTTTTTTGAACATATATTAGAAATACAAGCAGTCTGGCATCAAAGTACAATGAGTTGCTTGTAAATCATCGTGGTGATCTCAGGTCGGAGGGATACTTATACCCATTGGTCTTAGCTAGCTATTCTTGATAGTAGAGTGCTACATTGATCATGTTTAGTGTAGATGTACTCCTACATCTCATCTGGATGCCATACCAGTGTCTCCACACCACTTGGTTATGATGATAACCAATGCATATGGTATACAGTTACCTACACTCGATAAATTATCGTCCTTATTAATAATTTATCATTTGATCATGAACCATTCGATAAATCCTTCTTTATCGATTGATTGTAGTTCTAAGAATTTCATCATAATTTAGAAGTTTATTTAAGGAAGATAGAACTTCTATGATGAATCATCCAAATAACTATTATTATTAGATAATTTATATACCAATTCCAATCATCTATGACTTAGATGATTAATTTTAGGATATATTTTTCAAAAGAGAGAGTCAAAGAAGAAGGCCACTAATAAAGAAAAGTATTTTCATTACAATTCTAATGACCATTGGAAGTGGAACAACCCTTTATACCTGGCCACCCTGAAGAACAAGAAGGAGGTAGGTCTTTCTGGAGGTATGCTCGATTGAATCTAACTTAATGATTTCTTCTGCATCCAATTGGGTGTTTGACTCTGGTTCGAGTGCTCACTTATGCACTTCTATGTAGGATCTTTAGGAGAGTAGGAGGTGAAGGAAAATCCTGATTTCTTGAATTAGGTTCATTCAGATCTGATCGGATCAAGAGATATATTTCAAAAAAAATTTTCTTTGATCCAAATTAGATCTGAGATATTTTAGATCTAATTCTTATTTATTCTAATATTTAAAATAAAATCAAGATAAATTAAATCAAATTTAATTTACCTTGATGTAGGATAATCCTATTATCCGTTGATGATCATGTAAGCAGCGGAAGGTTCTGTATCTAGCCACACAAGTGCTTGGCCTCTATCGATATCCACTCGAACTGAATCTAAAGATCCTCTTTTTTTCTATCACAAAAATTAGATCTGGATCTGATCTAGAAGATCTTCAAAACACCTTCGAAGATCAGCAGTTGTCCTTTTGTAGCAGCACAGCCTTCTAGCTTTCTATTGCCTTTCTCTCGTCTAGATTGCACCAACTAAGATCCCAAACTTCTTTAGGCATGGAGAGGAGAGGGAGAAGATGGACTTGGCATGGAGGAGGAGAGGAGAAACAGCCTTAGGGCATGAGATTTTTCAATGCACTTTGAGTTGGGCGTAGGGTCTTATTTATAGACCATGCATAATCCAACTCCTCTTCTTCCCAACCAATCACAACCCTTTGTGAAATTAGATCTAAATCTGATTGGTGGGAATAGAGTCCCTTGGATTCCTCCTTAGATGGTGCCTAAGACCAGTCCAACTTGGTTCTTAGGAGGAGTCTGTTTGGAATCCAAAAAGGAGAGGTGGAGTCCCTATCCAACAAGGACTCCTGGGTGCCTCCAGCTTGGGCGCACGCCACCCTTGGCATGCGCCCTCCTCCTTGCCAGGTTCTGGCAAGAGGACTAGTCCCCACCAGCTCTCCAATAGGTGCATGACACATGGACAAAAGTCAAAGTATCAATAGTCAACATTTGACCAGTCAAAGGTCAGACTTTTGACCAAAGTCAAAGGACAAGAAATGGCAGGTGACCAAAAATGGCAGGTAATTGTCTTACAAAATAAGACAACCTTTTCTGACTTGGACAACCTCCAGTCAGACCATAGTGAAGGCCTCTGATTGAGCACAAACTCCTTTGGCTCAGTCAGGACAACTATTTATGATAGTAAAAGAAGAACGTTAGGTTCAATCGAGTGCTAGCACGATTTCCTTGAACCTAATTGAATCTCATTCAGATCAATTGAACTGGATCAGTTCAATTGATGATCACCAGATTCAAACCCTTGTTTGTGTGACCCAGTTAGGTTCAGTTCTGTATGGTAATGGGATATGTCATGATCTCTATCATCGACATCATCGAAACTCCTTTCGATGGATCAGAACTCTTCTGATTCGAACAGCTAGAATGATCGATCATCTAAATCATTCTAATTGCTCCCAAAATCCACCAGTGACACCTAGCAGTATATGGTGGCAACCCATCAGAGCTGAATGCGAACCTCTTGGTGCAGCTACCTGTGTGATTAAGTTCTTCTATCTTGAGCCCCGATCAGATTAGGGTTAAGGTGAACTCGTCAAACCCTAGTCTCTGTCATATGATGTAATCATTCGATTCAAGTCCGATGTGAAAATCTAAATAGAAACTCTTTCTATTATTTCACTCTGCCATGGCCATGGGCTTCTGGACTTGATTCTCATGATCATCATAGGGCTGCTCCTCTACCACCGAGGTAGATAGATTCCATCTTGATGCAATCCAGTTCCTACAATGAACATGCTATAGCCAACATACACCTCAGGGATTTCCATATGGCTAGGAGACCGAGTAATGGTGTAGTCAAACTATAACACCCTCAAGGTGAACTGCCGATGCATCTCAGGTCAAAGAACCAGACACACTACTGCAGCATCGAGTCAGTCATTGACGAGAAGGTAGACTTCCTAATGACTACTCGAGGTGGTCACGCTCAGTGCCCTCGTTCTCTAACGAGTACCTGTACTCTCGCTCCGGTGTCTCCACACCGTAGACTCAAGACTCATCTACTAAAGAGAAGCGATTGTACACCAACCTTTCGGATCAATCACCATCCTCGTGATGATCCTATGGTCGGGAGCATTTTATGAGTTAATAATGATTATTCATGTCTTAAATTTTCAACTCTTGAAAATATGAATTATCATTACCATTAACTCAAAGGATGTATCACAGACACTAAATACACATATGTGATAGAAAATAACCCATTTTATTGATTATAGTCAAAATTATAATTTTGCCCCTAGAAGTGTATTACAAGTGTCAGCCAATTCTGGCTTCTAGGGCACATATATCTAACAATCTCCCACTTGTCCTAAAGCCAATTGGCTACAAGTCTAAGTCCCATCTTCTCAAGGTGGGCTTCGATCTTCTGCTGGCCCAACGGCTTTGTAAGTGGGTCTGCCACATTATCTGTGGAGTTGACTCTCTTGACCTCGACGTAACCCTTCTCGAGGTAATCGCGGATGAGGTGGTATCGCCGCTCAATGTGCTTGGATTTTTGGTGAGACCTCGGCTCCTTAGCAAGGGCTATGGCGCCATTGTTGTCGCAGTATAGAGGAATGGCATCTGATGGCATTACTCCGATTTCTGCAGCAAACTTCTTGTACCAGAATGCTTCCTTCGCAGCCTCTGATGCAGCGATATATTCTGCTTCCATGGTGGAATCTGCTATCACCAGTTTGCTTGGAACTCTTTCAGCTGACAGCACCACCATTGCACACAAACAGACTTCCAGATGTCGACTTTCGATCATCTATATCGGACATGAAATCCGAGTCTGTGTATCCCTGGACTTGGAGTTCTCCATTACCAAAGACCAACATCATATCCTTAGTTCTTCTCAAGTACTTAAGGATACATTTCACAGAAGTCCAGTGTTCTTCACCTGGATTTGACTGATATCTGCTTGTGACACTCACAGCATGGGCTATATCAGGTCGTGTACATAGCATGGCATACATGAGGCTCCCTATTGCAGAAGCATAAGGGATCTTGCTCATGCGTTCTATTTCCTCAGGTGTGCTAGGGCACATCTTCTTGGAAAGATGAATACCATGTCTGAAGGGTATTAATCCCCTCTTAGAGTTTTCCATACTAAACCTCTTTAGTACTTCCTCTATGTACATCTTCTGTGAAAGTCCTAGCATCCTATTCGGTCTATCCCTATAGACCTTAATTCCTAGAATAAAGGATGCTTCACCTAGGTCTTTCATGGAGAATTCCTTGGACAACCATATTTTGACTGATGTCAACATGGGAATATCATTTCCCAATAAGGAGGATGTCATCCACGTACAATACGAGGAAGACAACAGCGCTCCCACTGACCCTTTTTGAAAACACATGGTTCCTCTTCATTTTTGATGAAACCAAACTTTTTGATCACATCATTGAAATGAGTGTTCCAGCTCCGAGATGCTTGCTTAAGTCCATATATGGACCTTTGCAGCTTGCAAACCTTGTGATCAGTATCACTGGATGTGAAACCTAGCGGCTGTTCCATATAGATATCTTCCTCAAGATATCCATTTAAGAATGCCATTTTCACGTCCATTTGCCATATTTCATAATCGAAATAGGCTGCAACGGCAAGCAATGTGCGGATGGATTTTAGCATAGCCTACTGGGAAAAGGTATCCTGATAGTCAATGCCTTCGCGTTGACTATAACCTTTTGCCACTAGTCTAGCCTTGAATGTCTCCACATTTCCATCTGCACCAATCTTTCTCTTGAAGATCCATTTACACCCAATAGGTACTATACCTTCTGGTGGATCTACCAAGGTCCAGACTTGGTTTGAGTGCATCGAGTCAATTTCTGACTGCATTGCCTCTAGCCATTTCTCGGAGTCGATATCTGATATCGCCTCGTTGTAGGTTTTGGGATCATCACCATGAGCACCATTACCTATGAGGAACATTTTCTCTACTTCCTCTGAAATAATACCTAAGTATCTTTCAGGGGGACGGGAAAACTCTTTCCGATCTACGAGGTGGAGGAGGTAGTGTTCTTATTGGCTCAACCTGATTTGGTTCCAATTGGTCCTTAGCTCGTTGTACTTGTGAGACTTTCTCATCAAGCTTAATCTGCTTTCCAATGCCGCTATCTTGAATAAACTATTTTTCAAGAAAGATGGCATGTCGACTCACAATCACATTGTGGTCTTCTGGAATGTAGAAATAGTATCCTAATGACTCTTTAGGATATCCTATGAATCGAGCTCTGAAGGACCTAAACTCTAACTTGTCCGCTTGTTGTCTTTTGACATGAGCCGGACAACCCCAAATTCTGAGATGACTCAGACTTGGTTTCTTACCGTGCCATATCTCATACGGTGTGGTAGGAACGGTTTTAGAGGAAACCCTATTCAGTAGATAAATTGAAGTTAACAATGAGTGTCCCCAAAGAAAATCAGGAAGGTCTGTGAAGCTCATCATGGATCGAACCATATCCAATAGAGTCCGATTTCTCCATTCTGAAACCCCGTTGAGTTGAGGTGTTCCTGGTGGAGTCCATTGAGAGACTATGCCATTTTTCTTGAGATAGTCTAGGAATTTCCCGGCTAAGGTATTCACCTCCTCGATCTGATCGAAGAACCTTAATGGGTTTTTCAGTTTATTTTTCTACTTCATGTCTGAATTCTTTGAACTTTTCAAAAGCTTCAGACTTGTGTCTCATAAGATACACATACCCATACCTAGACAGATCATCGGATAAAGGATAATGAAGTAGACAAAATTGCCTCTAGCCGGCACATCAAATGGGCCGCACACATCAGTATGTACTAGGGCAAGGAGATCTGTGGCCCTTTCCCCATGTCCAACAAAAGGGAGTTTAGTCATTTTGCCTTGAAGACAAGATTCACAAGTTGGATATGACTCGGAAGTCAATGGACTCAATAGCCCATTTTTCTCCAATTTGTTGATCCTATCTTCTGCTATATGACCTAATCTCAGGTGCCATAGATATCTATCGTTTGGACTATCCCTAGGTCGTTTGGCATTCACGTTTTGCTCGATAGTTAGAACAGGTACATCAATATGTAGCTGATAAAGACCATTAATAAGAAAACCATTTGCAATTTTATTTCTTTCATAAAGAATGTTACAATGGTCCTTAAAGAAGGTAATCACATAGCCTTCTTAGTGCTAAGCATGAAACAGAAATCAAATTCCTGCTAGCTGCAGGCACATAATAACAGTCTTTCAAAACTAAGTCTAAACCAGATGGTAATCGAAGAGGGTATGTTCCCACGGCTACTGCAGCAACTCTTGCTCCATTACCGATGCGTAGGATCATGTCTCCATCCCTCAGCCTCCTGCTATCCTCAAGACCCTGCATAGAAGTGCACAGATGAGCACTAGAACCAGAGTCAAGCACCCAACTGGATGCAGAAGAAACCGTAAGGTTAGACTCAATAACGAGCATACCTCCAGAAGGACCTTCCTTCTTGTTCTTCAGGGTGGCCAGGTAAGTAGGGCAGTTCCGCTTCCAATGGCCGTCGCTGTTGCAATGGAAACACTTTCCTTTGACATCGGACCTTCTTCTTCGGCTCTGCCTTCTTCTTCTTTGATCCTTCCACCTTTCTGCTTTTTCACAGACTTCTTTTTCTTTCCATAAGACTTTCTTTTGGAAGAAGTCCATTCCATAGCAAGAACTGAGCCTTTAGAACCTTTCATAGAAAGCTCAGCGGTAACCAGCATATTCATTAATTCGGCCAAGGAATTTTGAAGTTTATGCATGTGGTAATTCATGATGAATTGCCCATATGCATCAGTCAAGGATTGCAGAATAATATCATTCTGCAGATCCAAGTCCTAACTTCACACCGAGCTTCTCAAGCTCTTCCAATGTCCTTGATCATCATTGTCAGACAGTGATCTTGGACTGACTGCCCATCACATGCATCTTAGCCTTAAAAAGTCATTTCGTGACTTGATATTTGGCTGCGCGACTCTGTTCACCAAACATCTCCTGCAGGTGAGCCAACATTTGGCGAGCAGTCCCGATATCTTCATGTTGGCGCTGGAGCTCATCAGACATCGAGCCCAACATGTAATATCTGGCCTTATTATCTTCGTCTATCCATTTTTTCCAGAGACGCTCTCTGTTCAGTGGATGGATGGGCTGGTAAGGTGGGAGGGTCCTGGTCCAAAACATGGGTTAACTTCTCAGAACCCAAAATAATTTTGTAGTTCCTGAGCCAATCTTTATAATTGGGATTCGGTCAGTCTATGTGTGTCCAGGATACGTGCCAATGGGTTGGACGCAGACATTTTTCCTGTAGAGAGTCAAAGATTCTAGTTAGATACTGTAATTATGACTTGACCAATTTATTTAAAAATTTTATTTTTAAACAAATTAGCTTCCACTATTTTCTCGGATCCCTACACTCCCTCTGTAGAGATGCAAAAATCTCCATGATTAATGATTTCTAGTGGGTGGTGCGGTCTCACCAACTGACTCATCACCTCACCTAACAGTTATTGGTGATGGGTTAGCCAATGAGTGAACAACTCTTGTTCAATGATTCTCTAATCATGGTGCACCCAAACTTGGTCTCTAATTCATGAATCTCACCGTATCCGGAAATATTGATCCACTCCTTAGTTAAGTCAGACCCACCATTTGCATAGACTGGATTCCTAATTGAGTCTCTCACCGTATCCAAAATATTGAGCCCAACTCATCCTCCAGCCCATAGCATCCAATGCCTAATAGACATGGTTGCATCTTCCCGGTGCAACTGAGCCACTGTATCCAGCCGAGAACAATCAACCCGGGAAGGGCCCGCACATCTACAATGGTGGAAGACCTCAGACTTAATCTTTTCTTAGGGAGAATTGATTCAGGTCTCATTAAACTAGACTTGTCATAGTCATAACAATTATGACTAACCTAGTGGCATGGGTTAGCTCGGATTATTGACCACCTCAGATCAGAACTGTGTCAACAGATATGGCCAGGTAAGTGAGACCGGTGGAAGGAATATGCCATTAACTCGTACAAGAATGCATTCAGGTCGAGTAGCTTCCAATTAAAAACCAGTCGGTCGTATGTGCCAAACTTACCTTAGACACCAAATTGTTGAGTCAGAACCAATTGGGTTAGCCTACAATCCAGACTCTAACCTCTGAGCCTAATTAGGTCTTGCTTGATCGTGACTCGATCTTGACCCAGACTTAATCCTATTAGGCTGGTCAATTTAAGCATTGTTGATCCCATCTAACCAACTCTTGATTCGGTTTGATCAACCGCTTAGACCTAATTGAGCTACCCAAGCCCGAACCCAGTATTATGAATATGTCTTAGATCTAAAATTCTCAATTTTAGACCTAATTAATATTCCATAATCTTAATTTTTAATTAAGTAGGGTTCATAAATAAAATATGCACAATAAATCCTAGGGTTTCAGGATCTAGGGATTTTGCAGAAAGTAAGTTTTGGGATTTCTGATTAAGGACGAACACGCAGCACCCCTACACATCATAAGAACACCCCATCGAATGGGAAGAGAGGGCCTTTAAACCCTTCTTCATTCTTATGACCGGACGGCCAAGAGGAACGCCTTAATCAGGAACATGCAATACTACAAAACTATTTTAGATCTATATCATATATCTCATATACAAATTAGATCTAATCATGGCATATTTTGCATACATCTCATGTATCGAATCATGCATATTTTTCAGATCTAAATTATCTCATAATAATCTAAAAAATTAGATTTAAATTGATCTAATCAAAATAAATTCTAATCTAGACAATTATGTAGAACTATTCTACAACTAGTCTAGACATGCATCAATCATATCTCATATGATATTTAAAATTAAATAATTTTTATTTACTTTTTTAGATGTTATTATAATAATTATAATATCAAAAAATAGTAAATAAATAGATCTAAAATATGATTTAATCAGATTAAATTGAAAACATGCAAGACTATTCTATAGAACTATTCTATTCTAGAACTAGTCATGCATATTTTCTAATCTTAGATCCAAATCATTTAATTTTAATTTTTTCTGATTTCAGATCTGATCACATCTCATGTGACATCTAAAATCACTTATTTTTTAATTAAAATAAATTTAAAATTAGATCTAAATACTTTTAGAACCTTGGCTCTGATACCAGTTGAAGGAAAAATCCTGATTTCCGGATCCAGATTCGTTCAGATCTGATCAGATCAAGAGATATATTTCAAAAATTTTTTTCTTTGATCTAAATCAGATCTAAGATATTTTAGATCTGATTCTTATTATTTTAATAAATAAAATAAAATTTAAGATAAATTAAATCAAATTTAATTTACCTTGATGTGGGTAATCCTATTACCCTGTTGATGATCCTGTATTGCAGCGGAAGGTTCTGGATCTAGCCACGCAAGTGCCTGGCCTCTACCGGTATCCACTCAGGTTGGATCTAGAGATCCTCTTCTTCTCTATCACATCTCTCCAAAAATTCAGATCTGGATCTGATCTGGAGGATCTTCAAAACACCTTTTGAAGATCAGCAGTCGTCCTTTGCAGCAGCGCAGCCTTCTTAGCTTTTGATCGCCTTTCTCTTGATCTGGATCGCACCAACCTAAGATCCAAAACTCCTTTTGGACATGGAGAGGAGAGGGAGAAGATGGACTTGGCATGGAGGAGGAGGAGGAGAGGCAGCCTTGGGGCATGGGAATTTTCAATGCTCTTTGAGTTGGGCGCAGGGTCTTATTTATAGACTATGCTGTGATCCAACTCCTCTTCTTCCCAACCAATCACAACCCTTTGTGAAATCAGATCTAAATCTGATTGGTGGGAATAGAGTCCCTTGGATTCCTCCTTAGAGATGGCGCCTAAGACCAGTCAAACTTGGTTCTTAGGAGAACTCTAATTGGAATCCAAAAAGGAGATGGAGTCCCTGTCCAACAAGGGACTCCTAGGCGCCTCCAACTTGGGCACACGCCAAGGGTGGCGTGCGCCCTCCTCCTTGCCAGGTTCTGGCAGGGGGACAGGCCCCCACCAGCTCTCCAATAGGTGCATGACAACATGTGGTCAAAAGTCAAAGTGTCAATGGTCAACATTTGACCAGTCAAAGGTCAGACTTTTGACCAAAGTCAAAGAACAAGAAATGGCAGGTGACCAAAAATGGCAGGTAATGTCTTACAAAATAAGACAACCTTTTCTGACTTGGACAACCTCCAGTCAGACCATATGAAGGCCTCTGATTGAGCACAAACTCCTTTGGCTCAGTCAGGACAACTTATTTATGATAGTAAAAGAAGAACGTTAGGTTCAATCGAGTGCTAGCACGATTTTCTTGAACCTAATTGAATCTCATTCAGATCAATTGAACTGGATCAGTTCAATTGATGATCACCAGATTCAAACCCTTGTTTGTGTGACCCAGTTAGGTTCAGTTCTGTATGGTAATGGGATATGTCATGATCTCTATCATCGACATCATCGAAACTCCTTTCGATGGATCAGAACTCTTCTGATTCGAA
Source organism: Cocos nucifera (assembly GCA_006176705.1). Lineage (NCBI taxonomy): Eukaryota > Viridiplantae > Streptophyta > Magnoliopsida > Arecales > Arecaceae > Cocos > Cocos nucifera. Next base: position 386,688 of record QRFJ01001549.1, on the reverse strand, counting down.
CAGCTAGAATGATCGATCATCTAAATCATTCTAATTGCTCCCAAAATCCACCAGTGACACCTAGCAGTATATGGTGGCAACCCATCAGAGCTGAATGCGAACCTCTTGGTGCAGCTACCTGTGTGATTAAGTTCTTCTATCTTGAGCCCCGATCAGATTAGGGTTAAGGTGAACTCGTCAAACCCTAGTCTCTGTCATATGATGTAATCATTCGATTCAAGTCCAATGTGAAAAATCTAAATAGAAACTCTTTCTATTATTTCACTCTGCCATGGCCATGGGCTTCTGGACTTGATTCTCATGATCATCATAGGGCTGCTCCTCTACCACCGAGGTAGATAGATTCCATCTTGATGCAATCCAGTTCCTACAATGAACATGCTATAGCCAACATACACCTCAGGGTTCCATATGGCTAGGAGATCGAGTAATGGTGTAGTCAAACTATAACACCCTCAAGGTGAACTGCCGATGCATCTCAGGTCAAAGAACCAGACACACTACTGCAGCATCGAGTCAGTCATTGACGAGAAGGTAGACTTCCTAATGACTACTCGAGGTGGTCACGCTCAGTGCCCTCGTTCTCTAACGAGTACCTGTACTCTCGCTCCGGTGTCTCCACACCGTAGACTCAAGACTCATCTACTAAAGAGAAGCGATTGTACACCAACCTTCAGGATCAATCACCATCCTTATGATGATCCTATGGTCGGAAGCATTTTATGAGTTAATAATGATTATTCATGTCTTAAATTTTCAACTCTTGAAAATATGAATTATCATTATCATTAACTTAAAGGATGTATCACAGACGTTAAATACACATATGTGATAGAAAATAACCCATTTTATTGATTATAGTTAAAATTATAATTTTGCCCCTAGAAGTGTATTACAAGTGTCAGTCAATTCTGGCTTCTAAGGCACATATTTTTGGTTTTTGGAGGTATGCTCGATTGAATCTAACTTAATGATTTCTTCTGCATTCAATTGGATGTTTGACTCTAGTTCGAGTGCTCACTTATGCACTTCTATGTAGGATCTTGAGGAGAGTAGGAGGCTGAGGGATGGTGAGATGATCCTACACATCAAGAATGGAGCAAGAGTTGCTGCTGTGACCATGAAAACCTATCCTCTTTGACTACCGTCAGGATTAGATTTAGTTCTTAGAGATTATTTTTTTATGCCTACAGCAAGCAAAAATTTGATTTCTATTTCATGTTTAGCACAGAAAGGCTATGTAATTAGTTTTCTCAAGGACCATTGTAATATTTTTTTTGAAAGAAATAAAATTACAAGTAATTTTTTGATAAATGATCTCTACCAATTACATATTTATGTTTCTATTTTTAATATCAAGCAAAATATGAATGCCATAAGATCAAAGCGATCTAGGGATAGTCTAAATGATAGGTATCTTTGGCATCTTAGGCTAGGTTATATAGTAGAAGATAGGATTAATAAATTAAAGAAATCCAAGCTATTGAGTCTGCTAACTTTCGAGTCATATCCAATTTGTGAATCATGCCTTCAAAGCAAAATGACCAAGCTTCCTTTTGTAGAACATGGGGAAAGGGCTACAGATCTTCTTATCTTAGTACATACTGATGTATGCGGCCCATTTGATATATCGGCTAGAGGCAACTATGTTTACTTTATTATCTTTACCAATGATTTATCTTAGAATGGGTATGTGTATCTGATGCGACACCAGTCTAAAGCCTTTGAAAAGTTCAAGAAATTCAGAAATGAAGTAGAAAAGCAATTTAAAAAATTCGTTAAGGTTCTTCGATTAGATCAAGGAGGTGAATATCTTAGTAGGGAATTTCTAGACTATCTTAAGAAAAATGGCATAGTCTCTCAATGGACTCCACCTGAAATTTCTCAACTCAATAGAATTTCAGAACAGAGAAATCGGACCTATTAGATATGGTCTGATCCATGATGAGCTTCACTGACCTTCCTAATTTTTTGGGGGGATATAGTCTAATGACTATAATTTACTTACTAAATAGGGTTCTCTCTAAAATTGTTCCTACCACACCGTATGAGATATGGCATGGTAAGAAACTAAATTTGAGTCATCTCAAAATTTGAAATTATCTAGCTCATGTCAAGAGACAGCAGGTGGACAAGTCAGAGTCTAGGTCCTTTAGAGCTCATTTTATAGTATATCCTAAAGAGTCGTTAGGATATTATTTCTATTTTCTAAAAAACCATAATGTGATTGTGAGTCAACATGCTATCTTTCTTGAAAAATAGTTTATTCAACATAGTAGCATCGAAAGATAGATAAGGCTTGAGGAGAAAGTCTCCCAAAAGCAATAAGCTCAGAAACCTATGGAACCTAATCAAATTGAGCTAGTCCAATCACAACCTCCTCCACCTCATAGATTAAATAGGATTTTTCATCCTCCTGAAAGATACTTAGGTATTATTTCAGAAGATGTAGAGAAAATATTCCTCATAAGAAATGGGGTTCATGGTGATGATCCCAAAACCTATGACAAGGTGATATCAGATATCAACTCCAAGAAATGGTTAAAGGCAATGAAGTCAGAGATTGACTCAATGTGATCGAACCAAGTCTGGACCTTGGTAGATCCATCTAAAGGTATAGTACCTATTGGGTTTAAATAGATCTACAAGAGAAAGATAGGTGCAGATGAAAATGTGGAAACATTCAAGGCTAGGTTAGTGGCGAAAGGGTATAGTTAGCATGAAGGTATTGACTATCAGGATATCTTTTCGCCAATAACTATACTTAAATCCATCAGCACATTGCTTGCTATTGCAGCCTATTTTGATTATGAAATATGGCAAATGGATGTAAAAATGGTGTTCTTAAATGGATATCTTAAGAAAGATATCTATATAGAACAACCGCTAGGTTTCACATCTAGTGATGCTGATCACAAGGTCTATAAGCTGCAAAGATCCATCTATGGACTTAAGCAAACATCTCAGAGCTAGAATGCTCATTTTAATGATGTAATCAAATCATTTGGATTCATCAAAAATAAAGAGAAGCCCTATATATTCAAAAAGGTCAGTGGGAGCACTGTTGTCTTCTTCGTATTGTACATGGATGATATCCTCTTCATTGAAAATGATATTTTTATGTTGACCACAGTCAAAATATAGTTGTCTAAAAAGTTTTCTATGAAAGATCTAGAAGAGACATCCTTTATTCTAGAAATTAAGATCTATAAAGATAGACCGAATAGGATGCTGGGTCTCTCACAGAAGATGTACATAAAGGAGGTGCAGAAAAGGTTCAGCATGAGAAACTCTAAGAGAAAATTGGTACCCTTCAGACATGGTATTCATTTCTCCAAGAAGATGTGTTCCAACACACCTAAGAAGATTGAATGCATGAGCAAGATCCCTTATGCTTCTGTAATAGGAAGCCTCATGTGTGCCATGCTATGTATACGACCTAATATAGCCCATGCTGTGAGTGTCATAAGCAAGTATCAGTCAAATTTAAGTGAAGAGCACTAGACTTTTGTGAAATGTATCCTTAAGTACTTGAGAAGGACTAAGGATATATTCTTGATCTTTGCTAATGGAGAACTCCAAGTCCAGGGTTATACAAACTCAGACTTTATGTCTAATATAGATGATCGAAAGTCAACATCTAGTAGTCTATTTATAAGCAATGATGGTGCTATCAGTTAAAAAAATTTCAAACAGATAGTGATAGCAGATTCCACCATGGAAGTAGAATATATCCCTGCATCGGAAGCTATGAAGGAGGCATTCTGGTATAAGAAGTTTGTCATAGAGCTCGGAGTGATGCCATTGGATGTCATCTCTCTATACTGCGATAATAATGGTGCCATAGTCCTAGCTAAGGAGCTAAGGTCTCACCAAAAATCAAAGAATATCAAGTGGCAATTTCATCTGATCCATGATTACCTCGAGAAGGGATACGTTGAGGTTAAGAGAGTCGACTCCATGGACAACACGATAGATCTACTGAAGAAGTCTTTAGGCTAGTAGAAGATTGAAGCCTATCTTAAGAAGATGAAACTTAGATTTGTAGCCAATTGGTTTTAGGACAAGTGGGAGTTTGTTAGATGTGTGCCCTAGAAGCCAGATTGGCTAATACTTGTAATACACTTCTAAGAGCAATTTTATAATTTTAACTATAAATTAATAAATAAATTATTTTCTATCATAGTGTGTATTTAAAAGTGTCTGTGATACATCCTTTGAGTTAATGGTAATGATAATTCATATTTTAAAGAGTTAAAAATTTAAGACATGAATTTTCATAATTAACTCATAAACTACTTCTGACGGTAGGATGATCATGAGGATGGTGATCGATCAAAAAGGTTGGTGTATGATCACTTTTTTAGGATAGATAAGTCTTGAGTCTACGGTGTGGAGACACTAGAGCAAGAGTATAAATACTCATTAGAGAATGAGGGCAATGAGCGTGACCACATCGAGCAGTCATAAGTAAGTCTACCTTCTCATCGATGACTGGCTTGATGCTGTAGTTGTGTGTCAGGTTCTTTGATCTGAGGAGCATCGACAGTTCATCTTGAGTGTGTTATAGTTTAACTGCACTATAACTCAATCTCCTAGCTATTCGAAATCCTGAGGTATATGTTGGCTATAGCATGTTCATTGTAGAAATTGGATTGCACCAAGATGGGGTCTATCTACCTCGGTAGTGGAGGAGTAGTCCTATGATGATCATGAGATTGAGTCCTTAAGCTCATGGCCATGGTAGTATGATATAATAGAAAAAAATTTTCTATTAGGATTTCACATCGGACTAAAATCCAATGATTTATTCATATGATGGATGTTGGGTTTTGACGAGTTCACCTTAAACCTAATCTTGTCGGGACTCATGATAGTAGAATCAATTCACACAGGCAGCTGCACCAAGAGGTTCACTTTTAATTCTGATGGGTTGCCACCATATGCTGCTAGGTGTCATTGGTGGATTTTGGGAGCAATTAGAATGATCTTGATGATCGATCATTCCAATTGTATGAATCAAAAAACTTCTAATCTATCGAAAGGTATTTTGATGATGTCAATAATAGAGATCATGACATATCTCATTATCATACGAAATTAAATCTAACTAGATCACACATATAAGGGTTTGAGTCTGATAGTGATCAATTGGACTAAGTCAGTTCAATTGATTTGGATTATATCCAATTAGGTTCAAAAAAATCATGCTAGCACATGATTGAACCTAATATTCTCCTTCTATAGTCTTTATGGTTCGTCATGGATGAGTTTGACTCAACCAAAATCCTGACTAGAGCTTAGGTTATCTTAACTCATCAGATGATTTTTAGGACAACACCTATCATTTTTGGTCACCTATCATTTCAAATCACTTGCCTTTTTCTATTGCACACTAAAATCAAAGGTTGACCCTGTTGTAAGAAAGAAAGGACTAGGGGCGCACGCCCCATAGAGATTTTCTAGGGGCACATGCCCCCACCTTTTTAGTATGGCATGGAGAGGGCACACATCCCCCTAGGCATGCACCCCAATGGATGGGCTTTAACTTGGTCAAAATCTAGTTTTGACTAAAAGAGTTTTGATATAGATCAAATTCTAAGAAAGAAGGAAGAGTTCCTTGCACACTCAACTTCCTCCCTCTTTCCTTATCCATCTTGTACGGCAAATATCGAAAGTTTGGGGTGGCAATTTTGATGCATGTTGGCATGGGAAATCTACTAAAAATCAAAATTAAATCAAGCAATTGGTTGCTTGATTGATTGGAATTGAGGTGGCACAGGGCTCAATTTAAGAGACCCTGCACCCTAGGGTTCTTTTAGAGTTGATGCTCCACGCCCCAAGCCCCCATATGCTACCATCCTCTACCTTCTCCACACCTCCCTCTTTCTGGTTTCCTCTCTCTCTTCATGCCAAAGGTTGGGCACAAATTTAGGAGGAAGATCAAATAGCTTTGGTGCATAGATCAGGAAGAAGATGACCTGTTCATGAGATAAACATCCAGCCTTCTTTGATTATTCTAAAGGCTCTATAGATCAGATTTAAATTTGATTTTTGGTGATCAAATCTAGAAGGAGAGCACCTCCAGATAGAATCCAAGTGGACTCTAGTAGAGGCCAGACACATGCATGGCTTAATCTAGAACCCCGAACTTCCATAGATCATCGATAGGATAATCAGATTATCCAATCAGGTACAAAATTTATATCTGATTTAATTTTTAATTTTAGATTTAATATTAGATTATTAGAATCACATCAGAGAACTCTCTGATCTAATCAGACTCTACAAAAAAAATTTTGAAATATTTCCTACAGATCTGGTCAGATCAGACTGATCCTACGGCAAAAAAAGCAGTTTTTTACTTCAAACCCAAGAGGGGAGGATGAATTGGATTTTTCAAAATTTAAACAAACTATATGCTATTTTTAAAACTAGTGAAGTATTGAAGTGTGTTGAAATATAATGTAGTTAAGTGTGTAGAAATGTAAATGCAATGTAAAGCAAGAAATAAGAGCAATCACAAACACAAGAAATTTATAGTGGTTCAGTGCCCCTTGTACGCATGTCCACTCCCCAAGACCAACTTGAAAATTTTACTATAATCTATCCAAGATTATAGCTGAATAGTTTTCAAGACTTACTATCCAAAATCTAGTTGATTTTATATCGGTTCACCAACCACAATCAATTCCTCAGCCAATCCTTGGCTTACAATCTAATTCTTAGGCTTAAATAGGCCTTTCCCTTAGCTTCAAAATTCTATTGAAGCTAGATGCAATGAACACAAAGAAAGAAACAAGAATTAAAGCACAAAACTCCTCTAATGAGCAAGTGTGTTGATGAAGCTTGGAATTTTTTTTTGATGGAAGCTTTTGAGCAGATGAGCTTGTCTTCTTGCTGAAGAGAATCTCTTGATTTGATATTTCAAGGAGTTGGTAATGGAATGTTCTCTTTTCAATGCTTTTTGCCCTTTTGTCACTTCACTTTTGGTTGCTCCCATTGATTGATATGTCAAGTCACTTCTTCCATATATTTTGTAGCTCTTTTCCTATGTTTGGTAGGCTGGAGGAAGGTTTTTGATCATTGAGTAATTGAAACTAGCCGTTTGGAAGCAATCTACATAATTCTAAATATTCTATAGAAAACTATCCATTGGAGCTCGAGTCGACTCGATGGTCCTATCCCAAAAATCATACTCTCCGTATTTCTCTGATACCTCGACTTGAGGAACTTAAGTCCACTTGGTCCTCTGCTTAAGACCATCCCGAACTTTGTCTCGAAAATCATACTCTCTATATTTTCCTAAGACTTCAACTCGAGGAACTCGAGTCGACTCGATCTTCTGCTCGAGATCAAACTTTTTTAAAATAAATTTTTTTCTACCACTATTCACTCAATTCAACTCATGTTCAACCATGAGTCCACTCGAGAGCATGTCGGGTGAAATTTTTGCATGCCATATTTTTTTTTCTTTTCATTTCAGCTTGAGCTAAATAGCCATCTTCAGGGATCGACTCAAGGACTTTTATATTAAATTTTTTTACTTTGTCCAATTGAATTTTTTTTCAATTTTGGTCTTGAAATACCTTCTTTAAATCTTGCTTTGGATGTGTTTCATACTTCAAAAGCTTTCAACTTCTTCTTATTGATTTTTAAATGTACTTCTAGGGATTTTTCTTTTGATACTCTATAATTCATCCTGAAATATGATCTCAAATAATTCATTAGTCCAAATATATACTCAAATATTTTGTCACTCATCAAAATCAACTCTTGGGGTTAACAATCTTTCTCTTTTTGATGATAATAAAAGTTTTGAGTATATGAGCAAGAGAAATATAAAATGACTGTATCGAAGATAAAGGTGCAGCCTTTTCATAGTTTCATATTTAGCTCCTCCTTAGTTCATCCTTATGTCTTTAATGTATTTTAATAATTTAGATTTAAGTTTGCTGCATGTGCTTGCATGAATGGTAATTTATCAATATTTATCATTATATGTGCTAAGCATGATTCCTTTTCATTGAACGGTCATATTTCATATGTGCCAAGCTCACATTTGGTACATATAGTATGTATCATGGCACAAACTCATAATGCTTATTAATTTTTGAGATTGCATCAGAACTTACAATACCTATGCTAATGTTATCTCTTTCTTCATCATGGATATTCAGTGTTAATAAGTAATATATTCAGCATGTACATCACCATGTGCTTATGTAAATTAAAATGTCTAACATGCTCAAACTCTTAAAAATCCAAAAACTACATATCATATAAGCTCATATATGCACATATACATCTTACTCCCCCTTTTTGTCATCAGTCCAAAAGGGTGACTCATAGATAAACATCACACAAGAGCATATCAAGAGAAGGGAATAATGTAAAGATAAGTGATTATATATGACTTTCATTGCATTTTCAATATGAATGTGTTGGACTAATATTGACCACAACACACCAAGATACAATGATATAATATGTCCAAGCCATGATTAAGTTAAGCAACTACAAATAAGTGTTCAGAAAGCACTTAACATAAAGACAAGTACAACCATATACTTGTAATACAAAGATAAGCCTAAAGACATAAACCTAAACCATCAAGTGGCTAGACATCGGCTCCCTATGATCCTACTCATCATCTGAAGGGATCTCTAGTGTCTTGGATGATGAGGCTCAAGATGAAGATGGTCCAGCTCTCCTGCTCCTGGTCCTAGCTGATGGTCCAGCCATCTATGAAGGAGGAGGCACAGCACAAGTATAGACTCTGAGTGGTGGTCCAATCTTATGGTCTAATCTCACCAGTAGATACCTGAGTGGACTAAACAAGAGACATGGATGGAGGAGATGGAGGATGAGGCATGGCGGCTCTGATGGCTACAACTACTATGGATACTACTGGTATCACACCTAGAGAAGTCTCTTGATTTTTTCAATCAGACTATCCATGGCTCCAAGTACTGAAATGATGTCCTACTACTGTGCCTGACCCAGTCCACTGATAGCTTCCATCATCTCAGTCCCATTTGACTCATCTCTCCCCCTAAGTTGAGAAATCTCCTCAGTAATGCTAGAGAGGTTAGTAGGTATATCATATGTCTGCTCCCTCTGCTCTAAGATAGTGAGCCTTTGAGAAATTGATTTCATCTCTATCTGCACACTCTCTACCTTCTCAAATAAAGCCTGTATCTCTCTATTGACTTTGATAGAAATCATATTTGCCAGTCTCTCCATGGATGCAGAGTCAGTAGCTGCTAGCTAAGAAAAGATGCCTGTAGGTGGAGCTCGAGGAGTCACTGGTGTACTGGGATCAAGTGCAGCTCTACGTGCAATAGGAGAGAAAGCTCTCCTATCTCCTCCACTCTCGGTTCTCTCCTCTCTTGACCAAAGATGTTCTTAACCCATCTTCCTACTTATACATGGTATTGCATCCTGGTTAAGGCTCTCATATCATAAACATCAAAATGAGATAGTTTTTTGCATCCTTCATTTTCCAACGACACTCCCATTGTCTCAAATACCCGAGTCAAAGCCATACCATAAGATAAACATGCTTTATTCCTAGCAACTGCCTCTCTAATCTAATGCATCATGATATCAGGCAAATTTAGTGGAATACCTTGAACAATATGGTACATCATGCATAATTTTCTCTCAAAAACAAAGTCATGTCTTCCTAATTTTAGAATAAAAATCCTACCATGTGATGCAACACTCTCATTTTCACTAACAAGATAGGTGCTAGGACAACCCCTACAATATCATCTCTTCCCATAATTAGTCTTAGCCTAGCCTTTTTGTCAGACAGTTTGTCAAGTATGAATCTATCTCTTGTAATCCCAAAAATCTATGCTAAGCTTTTCTCTAAAATCTCAAGTTGAACTCCTTTCATAGTTGATACAACATCAAATCCACCTCTTTTAAGATTTTCAAAAAAAATTCTAACTAATTTAGGGTACATGGAAATGTTCATTTTATAAAAATCCTTCCATCCCTTTTTTTCAATCTAAGTCCCAATAGAAAAGCTATAACTCTTAAAGAAATCAAAGTCAATCCTTCTTCCCATTGCTATCACCCTACTAGCCATTCTACTTACAGGAGAGGGCTGTGGAGGAGGTGATCCCAGAATACCTTGATCCTGTTTGAGTTCACCATGAATAGGTTGCTCAGATGGTTGAGGAGGTTTGAAGGCCTAGAATGCCACTCGTTCCATCTAGGCTTTCCTTCTTCTTTCCCATTCCTCAGCATTTCGGGTTGAACAAATTTTCTGCACACTTCTCTTTTCTCGCACCATGTTGATTCGAATCCAGCCTTTAATCAAATGAATCTAGAGAAATGGAGTGCAAAGATTCAACTACACACTATTTTAGTCAGTTTGGAGGGCCAAGGGACCCTCTGCTCACTATTCTTGAGTGGAGTTAGGGCATCGTGAATAGTCATGGGTTCGTTTTAAGTACTTGTGGCCCCAACCCTTGAGTTGACTCATATTTTTCCATGAGTTGCTTAAGTCGACTCGAGTATGAGTTTTGGAATTTTTATAGTTTCAATGAAAATTCAGTGCACAAACAATATTAAGAGATTTCTTATGATGTTGACCATTGATTTTGCATACATAATTGACTTTTAAGTTTAATTCAACTTGCTTTCAGTTATATAGATAAATCTTATTCTGATTGGTAGCACAAACCTAATTCTCTTCTAATGATGCTAAACATTTCTTCACTAAGGGATTTTGTGAATATATCAGCTAATTATTTATCAGTACAGATAAATTCAAGTATTACATCATTGTTTTGTATATGGTCTCTTATAAAATGATGCCTTATTTCAATATGTTTGGATCTTGAGCATTGAATTAAATTTTTAGTTAAATTGATTACACTTGTGTTATCACATCTTATTCAAATTTTATTAAGTTTGAATCTAAAATCTTCAAGTTGTTGTTTGATCCACATGATTTAAGCACAACAACTCCCAGCAACAATATATTCGACCTCGATCGTAGATAGTACTATTGAGTTTTATTTCTTGCTAAATCATGAAATTAAATTAACTCCTATGAATTGATATGTACTAGTGCTTTTTCTATCAAGGTTGAAACCAGCAAAATCAACATTAGAATACCTAATTAATTCGATGTGTGATAATTTATTATACCATAGTCCTACATTAAGTGTCCCAGATAGGTATCTAAAAAATTTTTTAACAGCAAGTAAATGAGATTCTCTAGGATCAGATTGATACCTAGCACACATACAAATATTAAATACTATATCTGATCTACTTGCAATAAGATAAAGAAGTGAGTCTATCATACCTCTATATAATTTAGTATCTACTTTCTTACCCCTTTTATCTTTGTCAAGTTTGCAGGATGTACTTATTGGTGTGCCAATTAGTCTTGATGTCTCCATCCCAAACTTTTTAAGTATTTTTCTTATATAATTTAATTAGTTAATGAAGATTCTTTCTTCATTTTGCTTAATTTGGAGTTCGAGAAAGAAATTTAGTTCTCTCATCATGCTCATCTCAAACTCATCCTACATAAGCTTGGCAAATTCTTGATAAAGAGATTCATTAGTAGCACCGAAATGATATCATCCACATAAATCTGTACAACCAATAGATTATCATTTTTGCTTTTTAAGTATAGGGTTTTATCAACATTCCCCCTAGTGAATTTATTATCTAGCAAAAATTTGCTTAATCGTTCATGCCATGCATGTGGGGCTTGCTTTAATCTATATAAAGCCTTATGTAATTTAAACACATGATTTAGAAAGATATGATTTTCAAAATCGGATGGTTGTTCAACATATACTCCTCAGCTATATAACCATTAAGAAATACACTTTTTACATCCATTTGATATAATTTAAAGTTCATAAAATATGCAAATACAAGTAAAAGTCTAATTGCTTCTAATCTTGCTACTGGGGCAAAGGTTTCATCAAAATCAATGCTTTCCTCTTGATTGTATCCTTTTGCCACTAATCTAGCTTTGTTCTTAATAATGGTGCCATGTTCATTCAATTTATTTCTATATACCCACTTAGTTTCAATTATTGGATGTTCATTGGGTCTATCAACTAAAGTTCAAACCTTATTTTTTTTAAATTGATTTAATTCTTCTTACATGGCATTAATCCAACATGGGTCATTTTTAGCTTCTTCTATTATTTTAGGTTCAATTTATGATATAAAAGCTAAATAATTATTTATATTTCTAAGATAGGATCGAGTTCTTATCCCTTGTGATGGATCATCAATTATCAGATCTTTAGGACGACCATGCGCATACCTCTATTCTTTTGGTAACTTCTCTCTTGAGCTAGGAGAGGGCTCCTTATTCTTTTCATCTTCATTGCTTTATGGTGGAGCATCCTTTAGTGTGAGATTGTTCATCTTGTTATTTAGATATCCTGCATCCTCATCCAAAGAATCTTCTTTTCTAGAAAACTTGTCATTATATTCATCAAAGATGACATGAATAGACTCTTCAACAATAAAAGTTCTCTTATTGAAGACTCTATATGCCTTGCTTGATAAGGAGTATCCTAAGAAAATACCCTCATCAGACTTGGCATCAAATTTTTCGAAGTTATCTTTTTCATTATTAAGTATGAAATATTTACAATCAAAAATATGAAAGTAGTTGATATTTGATTTTTTATCTTTCCAAAGCTCATATGGAGTTTTCTTTAAAATGAGTCTTATCAATATATGATTTAAGATATAACATGCAGGATCCATTTGGTTAGGGTATGTCAGATTATGGGATAATCTAATAATTCATGAAAATTATTTACCTAAAAAAATGATTGCGGAGAAAAAAGACTTTTACCATGTTTGGTTGGTGGGAAAATTACTCCAAAAAATAACATCAAAAAAGAATTATTATATTTGGTTGAAGGTAATCCTACATGAGAATATAACAAAATTTATAAATATGCCCTTCAATATAAAATAAATTTTTAATACTAAAATAGTATTATCATCTTCAATTAGTTTTTATATGATGACTATAATCACATAACTCTTTGCATAATGTCATCTCCATCTTAAATTTTTTTTAAAAAAAAATATTGAATAAAATTTGAAGGACATTAAAATAAAATCAATGATTATATATGCAACTTTATTGGGAGTATTTTTGTCAAACATGGATTACCTGAAGCAAACCAAGCAAGTTTAAGGCATGCTTTTTGAAAACTTTTTTTGAATAAAATATAGTAAAAGCTAAAATTAATTTAATATTAATTCTATAGCATGTATTGATCTAATCAATTATTCTACTCAGGATCTAGACATGGTAATATGTAATAGAAAAATAAAATACAATCGATCAGCAAATCATATTTGCTGACCGATATGAGTTCAAAACATGATACCTTTGCATGGGTAGCTGATCTTCATGATTTGAATTCATTAGAATAGCCTCTGGCATTGCGCTGTAGCTGCACACTTATTCAGCCTCTATGGTTGGTCCATACGGAGCTCCTGATTCCGATCAGCCCCACTGGAGTGCTAGCTCTTCGTTGGGGCCTTTGATGGTTGATCATGATCGATCTGATTGATCATCTACTTTCTAATTTCTTAAATATTCTAAAAAATTAGAACATAAATACTAGAAGATGATGAAGAGGTGTACAAAGTTTGGTGGCGATCCGATGCTCACAGCCCTTGATCTCTCCATCCGAACCTAGATATCCAAATCTAGGGTTTCACTCAGCCCAAAAACCCTGACACATTGAAAACCCTATCATGCCCTCTCTGTGTGGACTTTTTCTATGAAATAAGTTTTTATGGAAAGATGACTTTTAGATCTATAAACTCTATTTAAATCATATCTAAAAATTATAAGCACACCAACTGGCATCACCTCTCCCTGATACCAATTGATGTTCTATGATATCGCTTGAACGCCAATCATCCTTGGCATCACAAGCCCTGATACCATGTTACGGAAGCTCCTGATCTTTAGCATGGACCTGAAGAAATCTATGACGTTCTCTATGGGTAGCAAACCATCAATCCTCCACCTAAATCTATGATGGAGCACCTTCCTTCTTGGGCTTGAGGGAGATGCCCCCCTTCTCTAGGCCTTCTTCAAGAACCCTAGGATGGCAACTCTAGAGAGAAGAGAATAAGAGAGTTGAGGGAAGGGGGGTGTCTCCCTCAAGCCCAAGGAGGGAGGCGCCCCATCATAGATTCAAGTGGAGGATCGATGGTTTGCTGCCCATAGAGAACATCACAGTTTTTTTCAGGTCCGTGCTAAAAATTAGAGGCTTCCGCAATATGGTATCGGGGCTTATGATGCTAAGGATGATTGGCATTCAAGCAATATCATGAAACATCAATTGGTATCAGGAAGAGGTGATGCCAGTTGGTATGCTTACATCTGGTATCAGAGTTAGGTGATTCCTGAAACATTATGGATGGCAATATGGTATTAGAGTCAAGTTTTAGAGCCTGATGGTGCATGGAAGGAAAAGAAAAGTCGTACAAGATGAAATCAAAAATCTGCACAAGGATTTCACAGTATGTCTCAAATCTATCTTGGTTATTGCTATAGTTTGGCCAACCGGGAGCAGCGGATTGAAGTTGGAGGTTGAAAGGATTAATAGGAAGGGATTTTTCCGAGGTGGAAGGATTTGGTACATGATTTGCTGATCGATCTTGATGGAAAGGCTAGGATGTATGATGGTTATGTGATAGGCAGAAAGCACTGGAGTACTGCAGTAGCATTTCCCTAGAGATGCAGGACTGAGAGAGGCTCAACGATGCAGTAGCTGAGGGAGGTATCTTAGCAGAGAGCATCAGGATTCTCTAGGAAGATGGGTAGTGTAGGGTTGTTGAAGAGAGGTTTTCTAAGAAGTAATGTTGGAAGAAAGACTGAAGAAGTGACTATACGTCCTTCGATGTCTGGAAGGCAGGAAAGTAGTTGAAGATGTATTCAGTGGTTCGACTAGAGCATGAATTTGCGAAGTCTTAGGAGTGATGGAGATGGATGATCCATGAAGGTCCAGTAGGTTAGGACTGGATGACTGTAGAGCGGCATAGAGATGAGTCAGGAAGCGCTGGAGTGCTGCAGGAGCACTTCCCTGGAGGCACGAGGTTGAGAGAGGCTCGGTGGTGTAGCGGTCGAGGAGTGTATCTCAATAGAGAGTGTCAGTGGTATCATAGAAAGATTGAGTGCAGATCTCAGGGAGAGCCAAGAGGTCTCAGGAAGTGCCAGGAGATGTCAGGTAGTTAGGAGTATCATGGATCAGATTTCTTCTATAGGAGCACCAGAAAGAGTCGTGGTCTAGATGAAGGATGGTTCTTCGGGCACAACTGAAGTGATGGCTGGTGTAGGGGCAGAAAAGCAGGACTAGGATGGAATTTCCTAGAGTTCAGTCATTGGATTCAGAAGAGTTGGATGAACTCTTGGGTTTTGGAGGTGCCCGTGGGTTGCGGAGGTACCCGAGATAGCTTCGAAGGGATCCACAGAGCATGGAGGGTTCGAAGGGGCAGCGACGGTGTTTGAGGTGCAGCGATAGGCTCAGCAGTGCAGCACTAAGTGGTTGGCCTTAAGGGACTCGATGATACAGTTGGCTTCTGTGGCATCAGATGGACTTCGGATATAAGTGGAGCTCCGAAGAGGTGGCTTCACAATTGGAGAGGAATTTGACATGAGTTCAGAGCAAAGGGGTATGGGAGGAACGATATCCTAGCACCGACACCAGAGATGCACAGTTCCAGGTAGAGCGGCATGTGTAAAAGGATAAGCATAGTTCTGAGGAGATCATATCAGGATTTGCAGTGAGTGCCAGTATAGGAATGCTATAGATTCTCCAAAAAAGTCCAAAAAAAGTGATGCAACTACTAAGTAGAAGGGATCTTACAATTTCAGAATGGTACAGAGGTGCAAGCATAGGTCTTTAGCAGTGGAGGCGGTCATCCCAAATGCTTCAAGGGTGCACAACAACTGAAGAGGATTGGTGGAGGTGATGATTACACAAGGGCTGTCGAGTGCGTAGGGATAGCAAGATCGTACAAGAGGTCATTGCCAAGGAGTTTTCCAAGGCTTGGGGCACCAAGGTGGAGATTATAAGGATTTATGGTGCTCCCAAGCCTTGGAAGGCCACCGAAAGAGTTAGGGGGTTGGCTCCGAAGATTCTAGGAGCTTGGTTGGTGCTTTGGAGACTTGGGACATAAGGTAAAGCAAGAAACCAAAGTCGAAGAATTAAGACTGTAGAAAGAAGATTTTCTGCAGGTTAGCAGGCTCAGTCCAAAATTGGGTCGACTAAGTCTCAGTGCATAGGCAAAATAGAGAGTTGCGCATTCGAGACTATTAGCACGACATAGGACTGGGCCAACTCAGTCTGTAGGCACAGCATAGAACTGGACTAGCTCAGTTTCAGACTGAGCTAACCCAGTTGAACTTAGTCGGCTCAGTGCTAAGACTGAGCCGGCTTAGTGCACGGGTAGAGTTACGCAAGGATCTATTTTGGGCTAGAATCTGGGTTGATCTTAGGGATCTTAAGGCCTGATTTGAGAGATCTTAAAGGGGCTAATTCATGTATGGGTTGGGTCTAGATCCAGAGGATGAGAGTATGGGAGACATGGGTGTACATGGGCTTGGTGAGTACTTTCATATATTGGGTTAGTCGAAGAGTTTTTTGGTCGGGCCTAATGGCTATGTATAAATACATAGGTTATATTAGGATTTTCAAGGTTGGAATCAATACAGACCTTTTCTTCCTCAACTCTCTTCTTCTCTCTTCTCTAGAGTTGCCGCCCTAGGGTTCTTGAGGAAGGCCTAGAGAAGGGGGGCATCTTCCTCAAGCCCAAGATCGATGGAGGATCTTCTCAAGAAGACCTAGAGAAGAAGGCCTAGAGAAGGAGGAAGGCACCCCATCATAGATTCAGGTGGAGGATCGGTGGTGTGCTGCCCATAGAGAACATCACAGGTTTCTTCAGGTCTGTGCTAAAGTTCAGGAGCTTCCACAACATGATATTGGTGCTTGTGATGTCAAGAATGATTGGCATTCGACTGATATCATAGATCTACAATTTGGTATCAGAGCTAGGTGATGCCTGGAATGTTGTGGATGGCAATAAAAATTGGATATCCTTATAGGTAAAAATCAGAAGAGAAGAGAGGCATGAGGAAAAAATAAAGTACTATAGGACCCTGCTCACCTTCACTCCAAGATTTTCTTGTCCAAAACTAATATCCAATTACATTGAAATTTTTACCATGAAATGCAGACCCCTTCTTATGTATGCACAAAAATTCTCATAATTTATTGACATGAAATACCATGGGAAAGGTGCATGGAAAGAGATAAGGGTCGGAGGTTGAACTTGTTTCAACCTCCCAACCAACATCAAATTCAAAAACCTTCTTATCCCTATCCAACACCTACCCCTGAATGTTTGACGTGCAGAAGGACTCTCCTTCTATGCTCCCACCTTCATAAAATGCACAAAAAAAATCATGTAACATTTCTCAAAGGGCGTGGTGAATGGATAAGCATGAGAGGGAGTTGGAAAGTTTCAACCAAACCAACCAACTCAAGTTGAATTCAAAATTCAACTTAAATCCAATCTAATCCAACACTTGGATCAGGTCCAAGGAAGAAAGAGGAGGGGGCTCAAATACCTTTTGTGTGTGATAATTCTCATGCCAAGCCAAAGTGTGCGTGAGATAGGGTGTGGAAAATTCAAAGCATCGTGGTATAGGGAGAAGGAAGGTTCAAATTCAAACTTATTTGACTTAGTCTTAATTGGTTTCAACCAGACCAATTAATCTAGATCTAATTAGTCTAGGTTAAATCCAACTAATTTAGGCTTAACCCAACCCAATAAAATCCTAATCAAATTAGAAATTAATTAGGTCCAGGTTCTGATCAAATCAGGGTCAAATCTTCCATAGCGATTAGGTCATCTCATGACCTGATCGGATCAAACCCAATTGAATTCAATTCAATCAGACTTGATCAAATCCTCATTACTCAATCAAATTGAGCTAATTAGCAATCAAATTATTAATTAATCCTCCAATAAATATAGAGTCCCAATTGGGTGGGTATCTGGTCAACAAAGTTCTATCAATATGAAACTTCTGAAGAATCCCAAACAAGTAGGACTCTTGAACCCAGCATTCCAAATGAATCAAACTCATGATCATAGAGTCTCAGACTAGTGGGACACTTGATCAGAGAGTCCCAAATGAGTAAGACTCAGAGTCTTAGTCCACTAGGACTCTTGGTCATAGAGTCTCAGGTCATCAGGACTCATGATTAGAGAGTTCTAAATAAGTAGGACTCAAAGTCCCAATCTAGTGGGACTCTTGATCATAGAGTCTCAGTCCAGTGGAACTTTTGACCATAGAATTTTAGGTCATCGAGACTCAATATTAGCCATTAGATCAAGTAGGAACTCCTATTATGTGTGATCCTATAAGTTCAAATCCTAAGTCGGTAGCACATAAACCAATTTTCTATACCAATCGATGTGACCATCTAGCAATGGTACCCGATATCTGGATAGGTCAAAAAATTGCAATGCAACATCGATGAACCTATGGCATATGGTTATCGTATAATTCATCCCCTTGACCTCGATGCTCAAAGGATAATCTAGGATTTACTGCCAATCCTAAAATTCATCCATAGTATATTCCAAAACTCAACATCCACCATATGGACTATCCCAACCGAGGATTTGCTAAATTGAAATACAATGATGCACTTGCTCTAATAGTTAGAGGGGTCAATCCCATCTTGACTCATGCACCGATAAATCAAGTACTTGACTGCACCCAGTAGCCTTCCATCACTGAATTAAAAATTTAAGTAGTCTGGTACCTAAGTATAGTGAGTTGCTTGCAAGTCACCATGGTGATCTCAGATCTAAGGGACACATATACCCATATCCTTCATGAGCAACTCTTGGTAGAAGAGAGCTCTGCAGTTGGATCACGTTTAGTAAAATATATCCCTACACTTCACTTGCAAGCCATAACAGTATCTTCATACATCTTAGTTAAGAGGACAACCAATATTTATGGCATACAATGACCTACACTCGATACGTTGTCATCTTAGATAATAATGAATCATTTGATCGTGAACTGGTTTAAGGATTAAATGATAAATCCTCCTTTGTCGAGTCTAAATAGTCCTAAGAACTTCATCATAGAAGAGCTCATTATAGGAAGATGCATAAAGAGATGAAAATAATAAAATAATAATTTTATTTATTAATAATTCAAGTATAATTATATTTAGCTCAACCATCTATAATCTAGATGATTGACTTTAGAATATAATTTCCAACAACTCCCACTTAGGCTAAAGCCACTCAGAATAGTATCGAATATCCATCTTTCATTTGTGATTGTTGAACTCTTTGATTTTGAGAGCCTTAGTAAATGGGTCGGCCATATTGTACCTTCTATCAATCTTCTGAAGGTCGACATCATCTCATTTCACAATCTCTTGTATAAGGTGGTAGTGATGCAGAATATGCTTGGTGCGCTGATGTGCCTTCGGCTCCTTCGCTTGAGCTATGGCTCCAGTACTGTCATAAAAAAATAGAATCGGACCATCCAAGGAGGGTACCACTCCCAGCTCATCGATAAACTTTCGTAGCCACACAGCTTTCTTCACAGCATTGGATATCACGACATACTCTACCTCGCACATAGAATCGGCCATAGTGTGCTGCTTGAAACTCTTTCAGCAGACTGCTCCACCATTTAGGATAAACATATATCCTAACATACTCTTGCTATCATTATGATCTGACTGAAAACTAAAATCAATATATCCCATAAGTTTTAAATCAGTATCTCCATAGATGAGCTACTGGTCTTTGGTATTTCTTAAATACTTTAGGATTGTCTTTACAACCTTTCAATGATGCGCACCCGAATCGGACTTGTTGGTGCAGAATCTGGTTGATGTTGGATCGAGCTGGAGTTGGAAAAGAAGAGGTCACCATCGATGACCTACATAACAAAGTTTCATCTGGAGTTGGTGGTGGTAGCTCCAGTAGGACCCTCTGACGATCAAGTCAGCTCTTCTGGCCAACAGAAATGGAGTGCTCAAACAAAAATTCACTAGAGTTTTGGAAAGAAAATGAGAGCTTCAAAAAAATATGTCTAGAGGGTCCTTTTTATAGATGGAGTTCAAAGTAGATTGATAGTGACAATCATAACCATCTGGTAATGGACCACTCAGGGCCATGTGGAATTTATTATAGAGAGTGGTGTTGATCGTAATAGACTAATAATGATAGTCATAACCATCCGATAGTGGGGTTGCCTGTAGCAGACTAATAATGATAGTCATAACCATCCGGTAGTGGGGTCGCCTGTAGCAGACTAATAATGACAGTCATAACCGTTCGATAGTGGGGTCACCTATTCGTTGAGATTTAATAGTCAAAGTTTGGAGGAAGCAGGCATTGGTTGGTGAAGAGTTTTAACATATATCAATTTCAAAGAAGTTCGGACTTCAAAAGAGAATATGGCTAAAGGAGATCATCTGGAAGGAATACTACTTAAAATCTAGAAGTAATCCACTGGGAGAATTCGGATGGAGTTCAACTGATGGAGAAATCCAAAAGAAGTCTAACTGGTAGAGAAATTTGATTGAAGGAGAAGTTCGGAAGAAGTTCAACTCCTGGAGAAATTTTACTAAAGGAGAAGTCTGGAAAGAGTTTGGCTCCTCTAGAAATCTGACTAAAGAAGAAGTCCGGAAGGAGTTTGGCTCCTATAGAAATTCGACTGAAGGAGAAGTCTAAAAGAAGTTCAACTCCTAGAGAAATTCGATTGAAGAAAAAGTCCGAAAGAAGTTCAGCTCTTGCAGGAATCTGACTAAAGAAGAAGTCCGAAAGAAGTTCGATTGCTGGAGAATTTTCGATCGAAGCTCTTCTATGATTATCAGTTACATTAGGCTAAGTATCAAACTAAACTTTGGCGGGAGTGAGGTTTATCCCCAATAATAGTCCCTCCACTTTTATGTTCAAAATTCAAAGAAAGAGAGTACAAAAAAGATGACTGCCAAAGTTTTTTTCTGGGCTTTGCATCCATTGAGCTTATCTTCAGTCAAGGTTGAAGGAGATCTTATCTTCTTTTGAAGTTGAAGCTCGAGGAAGATCTTATCTCCAGCCGAGGTTGAAGAAAATCTTATCTCCTGTTGAGGTTGAGGCACGGAGAAGATCTTATCTCCAGTCGAGGTTGAAGGAGATCTTATCTCCTATTGAGGTTGAGGCTTGGGGGAGATCTTATCTCTAGCCGAGTCGGAGCCTCTTTTCTCATCTCATCTAAAATGAACGAAGCCTTTGATTTTGTTCATATTAAGATGAAGTTCTCCTCTTATTCCTAACAGGTTGTAGGGACACATTAGGAACGTTGTTAGAGCCTCTTCTCTCATCTCGTCTAAAATGAACGAGGTCTTCGACTTTGCTCATATTAGGATGAGATTATCCTCCTATTTCTAATGAACTATAGGGGCACATTAGGGTCATTGTCAGGGCCTCTTCCCTCATCTCGTCTAAAATGAACGAGACCTTCGACTTTGCTCACGTTAGGATGAGGTTCTCCTGCTATTCCTAATAGACTATAGGGGCATATTAGGACCGTTGTCAGGGCCTCTCCCCTCATCTCGTCTAAAATGAACGAAGCCTTCAACTTTACTCATGTTAGGATGAGGTTCTCCTTCTGTTCCTAACGAACTGTAGGGGCACATTAGGGCCGTTGTTAGGGCCTCTCTCCACATCTCGTCTAAAATGAATGAGGCCTTCGACTTTGCTCACATTAGGATGAGGTTCTCCTCCTATTCCTAATGGGCTATAGGGGCACATTAGAACCATTGTTAGGGCCTCTCTCCTCATCTCGTCTAAAATGAATGAGGCCTTCAACTTTGCTCACATTAGGATGAGGTTCTCCTCCTATTTCTAATGGACTATAGGAGCATATTAGGACCATTGTCAGGACCTTTCTCCTTATCTCGTCTAAAATGAACGAGGTCTTCGACTTTGTTCACGTTAGGATGAGGTTCTTCTCCTATTTCTAATGGGCTATAGGGGCACATTAGGGCCGTTGTCAGGGCCTCTCCCCTCATCTCGTCTAAAATGAATGAGGTCTTCGACTTTACTCACGTTAGGATAAGGTATACTCCTGTTCCTAACGGGTTATATTTGTCATGAAATTAAGTTCATGGGGTAGTCCTTTATCACCGGTACACCATAAAGATTAGGGTGTTGCAGTAGGAGGATTTTATTGTAATCAAATTATCGATAATACATTCATAGATTTTTTAAATTTCATGGTCGAGGCAAGTCTGCCCCCTCGAGCTCCTTCAAGTAGTACATCCCGGGTTGGATGACTTCTGTGACCTCGTAGGATCCTTCCCAATTTGGGGCAAGCTTCCTCTGGCTTTAAGACTGAGAGATAGTGGGTCGTCAAAGTACTAAGTCCTCCACTATGAACATTTTACCCTAACTCTAGAGTTATAATATTGGGCCACCCTTCACTTGTAGGCCACCATTCAAACTTGGGCTTCTTCTCTTTTTTCTTCTGGCAGATCAAGGTTGACTCTGAGGTCCTATGAGTTATGTTGCTCATTGAAGGCCACGACCCAAGCTGATGGGAATTTAAGCTCGATTAGGATGACTGCTTTCATTCCAAAGGCCAAGATGAATAATGTTTCCCCGATCGATAGCCTTCGAGTAGTTTGGTATGCCCAAAGGACATGGTAGAGTTCATCTGCCTAGGTTTCCTTTGCTCTATCGAGCCTTGTCTTGATGCCTTGCAATAGAATCTGGTTGGTTACTTTAGCTTTCCTATTTGCCTATGGGTGAGCTACCAACATGAAGTGATAGGAGATGTTTAGATCTTCACAGAACTCAGCGAATCTCATCCCAACAAACTATCGCTCATTATCTGTTATGAGAGTTTGGGACAGACCAAACCGATAGATGATTGACTTCCAGACGAAGTCTTGTTCCTTGGCCTAAAAGATTTTTGCTTATAGTTTGGCTTCGACCCATTTGGTGAAGTAGTCGATTGCAATCAAGAGAAACTTTCGTTATCCAGATACCATTGGAAAAGGGCCAAGTATATCCATTTTCCACTGCACAAATGGCCAAGGTTTGCTTAGTGGAGTAAGCTCGAAGGTTCACTGTCTTTGTATGTTTGTATTTCTCTAACAGCGGTTACATTTCTTGACATACTCCATAGAATCGTGGTACAAGATCGGCCAATAGTACCCTTATCAAAGTAGTTTTTATGACAGAGATCTGGCTCCTACATGACTTCCATAAATTCATACACTTTCCATAATGCAAAGTCGGCCTCTAAAGGTCGGAGACATCTCAACAGCGGTAGCGAATATGACCTTTTATACAACTTGCCCTCATATAAAATATACCAAGAAGCTTGATTCTTGAGTTTTCGAACTTCTTTCGAATCATGAGGAAGAACTCTCACTTTGAGATAGGCAACTAATGGGTCAATCCAACTCGACTCAAGCTCCGTCTGCATAACGAGCTACGATTCCTCTGAGCTTGAGCATTTTAGAGTTTCAAAAGATAGTTCGATCAGGGCTGAAGTGGCCAATTTAGAGAGGAGGTCGATTCTTGTATTTTCTACCCTCGAAATTTATCGAATGCAAAAACTTTCGAAGGCTAGAGTCAAATTCTTTACTTTCTCAAGGTATTTCATCATACATTTCTTCCGTGCTTCATAGTTACTTCTAACTTGGTCGACCATCAATTGAGAATCACTGTAGACTTGAAGTCGATCTACTTTTAACTCTCTTACTATTTTTAATCTGACGATTAGTGCTTCATATTTGGCCCCATTATTAGCTATAGAAAATTCAAAACGTAGCATATACTTGATGATGACTCCCTCAGGATTGACTAAGACTAACCCCGTACCTGATCCAGTAGAGTTGGACGAACCATCCACGTACAGGGCCCAAAAACCTTCGAGAAGATCGGCACTTTCTTCGGAGAGATTCGGTTGCAACTACGAGATGCCAATCTCATTTTGCTCAAGCTCGGCTTCATCTAGAATGGTACACTTAACTATGAAGTCGGCCAGTGCTTGAGCCTTGATTGCTGGCTGAGGTTGATAGTTGATGTCGAATTTCATTAATTTAATGGCCTATTTTATAATTCTTCCAGAAGCATCCATTTGATGAAGGATAGCTCTGATCGGCTAGTCAGTGAGGAGCGTTATAGCATGTCCCTAGAAGTAAGATCAAAGTCTTCTTGCTACAATCAGAAGAGCATAAGTCAAATTTTCCAACTTTGTATATCTGGTCTCAACATCCTTTAGGATCCGACTTATGTAGTAGACTGGTCATTGTACTTTCATCTCTTCTTTAACCAGGACTGCCGCTAGCATCGTAGGGGAGATCACGAGGCAGAGAAACAACTCCTCTCTGAATTTGGATTTGGCCAGTAGGGAGGGCAAGTCAAGGTAGTTCTTGAGCTCGTTGAATGTCTTTTGGCATTTCTGAGTCCAGTAAAAATCTTTCAATTTTCTGAGGATTTGGAAGAAGGGCATGCAGTGTTCAGCCAACCTTGAGATAAAATGATTCAAAGATGCCACCTTCTCGATTAGGTGCTGAACTTTCTTGATGGACTTTAGAGTGGTCATCTCCTGGATAGCTCAAATTTTCTTCGGATTGGCCTCGATCCCTCGTCTCGACATCATGAATCCCAAAAATCTTTCTAAGGATATTCCAAAGGCGCACTTAGTTGGATTCAGCTTCATCTTGTATTTTCTGAGTGCATCAAAAATCTCTTCAAGGTCGGCAATATGATTGACAGTCATTTGGCTTTTGACCAGCATGTCGTTGACATAAACGTCGACATTGCAATCGATCAGCTTCTTGAAGATTTTATTGACCAAGCGCTGATAAGTCGCACCTGCATTTTTAAGTCCGAAGGGCATGACCCTGTAACAGTAAAGATCATGGTTAGTAATAAAAGCAGTCTTCTCCTCGCTCTTCAGTGCCATCCGAATTTGATTGTAGCTAGAGAAGGCATTCACGAAGGTGAGGAGCTCGTAGCCTGAAGTCGTGTCCACCAGTTGGTCGATTCTGAACAAAGGGTAGCTATCTTTTGGGTAGGCCTTGTTAAGCTTCCTAAAGTCGATGCACATCCTCCACTTGCCATTGGCTTTCTTGACCAAGACCACGTTAGAGACCCAAGTCAGAAAGCTGACTTCTCGGATAAATCCAGTGTTGAAAAGCTTGTCGACTTCTTCTGCTATTACCTTCTACCTTTTTGGTGCATGGCCTCAAACTCTTTCTTTCACTGGTCGAAGTTTGGAATCAACAGACAGCCGATGTTCCATAACCTCGACGTCAATCTCAGGCATATCCATCGGAACCCAAGATGAAGACGTCGGCATTCCTCCGTAAAAAGGCGATGAGCTGCTCCCAAACATCATCTTCTAGATTGGAGCCAACTTGCACTGTATGCTCCGCATTTACGTCATTTAGAAGGACGGTCACAAGATCTTCTATCGATTCTCCTCTTTCTTCCACGAGGTCATCTCGGGCAACTAGCCCATCAACAGGACAAGGGTCGAACTATTCTTCCTTTCGTAAGGCAATTGAGTAGCAGTGCCTTGCTAGAGCTTGATCTCCCTTAACCTCTCCGATCCCATAACTTGCCAGAAACTTCATCTTCAAATAATAAGTGGACACCACCACTTGAAGTGCATTTAAATCAGATCGGCTGAGAATTGCATTGTAAGCGAAGGAAGCCTTTACTACCAGGAAATCCACCTACGCTATGGACTATTTTGGATATTGCCCAACAGCCACAGCTAGAGTTATTACACCTTTAACTGGTACTGCAGCACCAGCAAAGCCTACTAAGGGGGAGTTTATTGGTCCAAGCTGACTATTAGATATTGACATTTTGGAGAAAGCATCATAAAACAAGACATCAGCCAAACTTTCATTATCAACTAAGATGCGATGTACATCATAGTCCACTATATTTAAAGAGATTACAACTAATCATTATGTGGAAACTATACTCTCCATGCATCTACCTCAGTGAAGGTTATGGGTTCTTCAGCCCTCCATCTTTTCACTGATCCCCCAGATCTGCTGGCCTCTTCTCGCCAAAGTCCTCCAAAGATAGTGTTGATGATGCTGAGAGGCGGCCGATCTTCTTGTTGTTCCTTCTTTCTTAGTGGTTCTGGCTATGGCAGTGCCCTCGATCGATCTTCTCTTACTTCAGACCGACGTCTAAGGAATCAATCCAACTGGCCTCTCCTGATGAGCTCCTCAATCTTGTCTTAGAGCTGAATGCATTCTTCAATATCGTGGCTATGGTCATAATGGTAGAGATAGTATTTGCTAGAATTATGCTTGCCAGGGTGAGTGCTCATCTTTTCAAACCTCGGTAGTTGCTTCTTGATTTTCATCAATACTTGCATTTTTGGAGCATTGAGGAGGGCATAGTTGTAAAACCTTCTAGGAGAGAACTTCTTCATGCCCTTTTGTTAGGGTTTCTTTGACGACAAGCTCGAGGAGGAGTTCAAGCTCGCTTGCATTCGGAGGGAGTTCGTGAGTGCAGCCAAACTTCATTCGGCCCTCCATCAATTATGGGTTTATTAGACTCGCCCATCTACCACTCTCCTATGGCTTCTTCATCCTTTAATTTGAAGATTTCTTCTACTCGGACATATCCTTCAACCTGAGCCAGCAGATCGACAAAGTCTTTGGGCTACTTCTTCTTCAGAGAAAATAATAAATCATTCTTCTGAAGATCATCCTTAAGTGTGGCCATTGCAACAGACTGATCCAAATTTCAAACCTTTAATGCAGCAGCATTAGACCAGGTGACATAAGCCCGGATAGATTCTTCCTCCTTCTGCTTGATATTCATCAAAAAATCTAAACCTTGACACGGACGTCGGCTGCTGACGAAGTGAGCTATAAACTAATGGCTCATCTGATCAAAGAAGAAGATCATATCCGATTTCAATATCGAGTACCAGTTTTTTGCTGCTTCCTTTAAGGTAGATTAAAAAGCTCGGCATAAGATGGCATCTGGTGCACCATGAAGCAGCATCATGGTTTGGAAGGCCTCCAGATGATCGACTGGATCAGAGGTTTCGTCATAACTTTCAAAATTGAGGAAGCTTGAAGTTCGACGAAATGAGCTCTTGCATAATCCTTTGAGAAAAAGAAGGATCAGTGCAAATATTATTACCATATGAGAAGGAAGTATGATGAGCTATTCGAGTTGTCGGCACATTTTTTGAAGCCTTTGATTTAGGAGAACTTCACGAACGTTGATCTCTAGAATTTTCTAATATGATGGAGGCAATGCTCCCCCTGGGTCGAGCCATGGTCCGAGCAAGGGCTCTCCACCCTCTACTTTCCCTTTTTGGAGGTCACCGATCGGCTAGCCCAAGTCGGCCATCCCCCGATCGAATCATGGAGCTCCAGAGAAGCCTGCTCTAGTTGAATTAATGTTGAAACCTGATGATGTTTGGCCTGCACCATCTCTGTGAGATCGCAAACCTGCTGGACTAGTAGGTTGAACTATCCACATCCACCATGACTGTAGGTGGTGCTTGAGTTACCGAAGCTGAAGCAGAAGTAGATAAATCTGGATGAAATTTGGCTACAGAGATCGTTGATCATCGGGTCGAAGCTTTCCTAAAAGGCATTTTTTTGGGGAACAACTCTAGAGAGGAAGAAGAGAGATCGCTACTAAGCACTTCTTTAAAAATAAGAAAACTTCAGAAATAGAGAGACCCTCCTTCTAACGTCAATCCTATTGGTACAGAATCTGGTTGACATCAGATCGAGCTAGAGTTGGAGAAGAAGAGGTCGCCATCGATGACCTACAAAATAAAGTCCCATTCGGAGTTGGTGGTGGTGGCTCCAATAGGATCCTTCGACGATCAAGTTAGCTCTTCTGGCCAACAGAAATGGAGTGCTCAAGCAAGAATTCAGCAAAATTTTGGAAAGGAGAAGAGAGCTTCAAGAAAACGTATCTGAAGGATCCCTTTTATAGACGGAGTTCGAAGCAGATTGATGGTGACAATCATAACCATCCGATCATGAGCCGCTTGGGGCTACGTGAAATTTATTATGGAGAGAGGTGTCACTCAAAATAGACTGATAATGACAGTCATAACTGTCCGGTAGTGGGGTCACCTATAGTAGACTGATAATGATAGTTATAACCATCCGATAGTGGGGTCGCCTGTTCGTTGAGATTTAATAGTCGAAGTTCAGAGGAAGCAGGCATTGGTTGGTGAAGATCTTTAACATATCTCAATTTCAGAGGAGTTTGGACTCCTAAAGAGAATACAGCTAGAGGAGATCATCTGGGAGGAATACTATTTGAAATCTAGAAGTAATCCATCGAAGAAATCTGGATGAAGTTTGACTGATGGAAAAGTCCAGAAGGAGTCCAACTAGTGGAGAAATCCAACTGAAGGAGAAGTTCGGAAGAAGTTTGGCTCCTAAAGAAATTTTACTGAAGAAGAAGTTCGAAAGGAGTTCGGCTCCTGTAGGAATCCGACTAAAGGAGAAGTTAAGAAGGAGTTCGGCTCTTGTAGAAATCCGACTGAAAGAGAAGTCTGAAAGAAGTTTGGCTCCTATAGGAATCCTACTGAAAGAGAAGTCCGAAAGGAGTTCGACTCCTATAGAAATCCGACTAAAAGAGAAGTCTGAAAGGAGTTCGGCTCCTGCAAAAATTCGACTAAAGAAGAAGTTTGAAAGGAGTTCGGCTACTAGAGAATTTTCGATTGAAGCTTTTCTATGATTACCAGTTACATTAGGCTAAGCATCAGTCTGAACTTCGGTGGGAGCGGGGTTTATCCCCAATAAGACTAATATCTACTCACTACCCTTAGTGAGTATGCCACGTCTGGTCTCGTATACGTCATGGTGTACATAATAGAACCCACTACCAAAGCATATGGTATTCTACTCATATGCTCTCTCTCTTGAGGAGTTGTTGGATAATTCCTCTTTGAGAGAGTAATTCCATGGCCTATTAGGAGATAGCCTTTTTTGGATTTCTCCATGCTGAACCTTTTCAGCACGGTATCGATGTATGTAGACTGCGACAATCCAAGAAATCTTTTAGATTTATCTTTATAGATCTTCATCCCTAGGATGTAGGAAGTTTCTCCCAAGTCCTTCAAGGAGAATTGTGATGATAGCCAAACCTTTATTCTCTATAGTGTAGGGATGTCATTATCGATTAAGAGAATGTCATCTACATACAGTATAAGAAATACTACTACAGAACCATTAGCCTATTTATAGATGCAGAGGTTCTCTCTATTCTTAACGAAGCCATACGTTCTGATCACCTTATTAAAATACATGTTCCAACTCCGAGATGCCTGCTTCAATCCATCGATGGATTTCTGAAGCTTGCACACCTTGGACTCATCTATGGATGTGAAATCCTTAGGCTGTATCATATACACCTCTTCATCTAGCTCTCCATTTAGGAAAGCTGTTTTTACTTCCATTTGTCAGATCTTATAGTCTAGGTATGCTACTATCACAAGTATAATCCAAATAGACTTGAGCATTGCCACTGAGGAAAACATCTCATCATAGTCAATACCATAATGTGGACGATATCCCTAGGCAACCAGATGGGCTTTATAGATCTCTACCTTCCCACCTGCACTCCATTTTCTTTTAAAAATCCACTTACACCCAATGAATTTTATCCCTTTAGGTGGATCAATAGTGTCCATACACTGTTGACTTTCATGGACTCTATTTCAAATTTCATGGCTTCCAACCACTTATCAAAGTCAGACCTCTGCATGGCATCCATGTAGGTGATCGGATTCTCATCATTCTCATCGAGTTTGATAGAATCACTATTCTGGATCAAAAAATTATAGTATCTATCCGATTGATGTGGTACTCTATGAATCTCCTTAAAGGTGCCTCTTCAATGGGCTCTAGGTTTGATCTTATCAAATCCAGTTCTGCAAGTTCACTAAAATGTGTCGATTATTCCACCGTCGAACTTCACCAAACTCAACATTAGAGATAGATGTTCCTTCAATAAGGAACTTCTTTTTCAAAAAGACTGTCCTATTGCTGACGAACACCTTTTGCTCTTTAGCAAGGTAGAAGTAATAACCCCTAGTTTTCTTAGGGTACCCTATGAATAAGCATTTATCAGACCTAGGTCCAAGCTTTTCTGGTTGCAAACATTTTACATAAGTCGGACATCCCCAAACCCTAAAGTGATAGAGTGTCGACTTACAGTCAGTCCATATCTCATATGGAGTCTTTCCAACAAACTTGCTCAGAACAGCATTCAAAACATAAGAAGCAGTCTCTAATGCATAACCCCAGAATGAAATCAATAGACTCGCAAACCCCATCATGGACCGAACCATGTCCAACAGGGTTCGATTCCTCCTTTCTAATAGATCATTATGCTATGGTATTTCAGGAGGGGTCCATTATAAGAAAATCTCATTCTTTCCTAGATATGTCAAAAACTCATTGAAAAGATATTCACCTCCTCGGTCTGATCGAAGAGTTTTAATACTCTTTCCAAGTTATTTTTCTACCTCATTTTGATATCGTTTGAACAATTCAAATGAATCAAATTTATTCTTCATAAGATAGACATACCCATACTTAGATAGGTCATCAGTAAATGTAATGAAGTAGTAGAACCCACCTCTAGCACATATGTTCATGGGTCCACATACATCAGTATGTATTAGACCCAGAAGCTTAATGGCCCGTTCATCTTTTCCAGTAAAAGATGATTTGATCATCTTACCAAGTAGATAGGACTCACAGGTATTCAATGATTTACAATCATCGATGTCAAGGATCTTCTCCTTGACTAACCTATTTATCCTATTCTTATTTATATGATCAAGCCTACAATGCCAAAGATAGGCATCGAAAACATGATCTAACTTTAGGCATTTGTTTGACGTGTACATTACGCTAACATGCTATGATAAAACATAAATATTATTTTTTAATTATCCTCGCATTACTATAATATTATTTATAATAATATCATAATATTTTTTTTTATTAATAAATAATAACCATCCTAGGCCAAAAGCCCAACAGATATTATATTCATCATAAAAGATGGACAATAGTAACAATCACTTAAAATGACATTCTTACCTTTAAAAAATAGCTCAAGAGTTTTCAATGCTAGGACTAGAACTTTACTTCCGTCCCCAACATTCAGAAACCTATCGCCATTCTCAAACTTTCTATCAATTTGAAGTCCATGTAATGAATTGCATATATGAATCAGACTCCCGATATCTAATACCCAGGTAGATGTTTCACATATGGAGAAATTGCAATGTATTATCATATAACATCCTTGCCCAATAATTACTTGCTGATTTCTCCTATTCAACCTATTTGGGTCAAGAGGACCATTCCTCTTTAGGTCTGCTAGATCAGGGTTGACACTAGACTCCTCATAATAAGGTCCTAAAAGCTTACCACCATCCAACAGTGAATGGAGTGGACTAATACTAGCCATTCTATTTATCTGAAAGAAAAACATGAAATCTTATTAGTACTTGAATTAATTAATCCTAAAGATTTGAACTTTAGTCTAAAGGTCCTCCTACTATTTTTAGCAAATTGGTAGCCTCTTCCTCCAATTCGAAGAATTATACTAACTCCTTAGTGGGTACTAAAATCTATATAGACTACAAACGGGCCTGAGGTAGGCTCTGGCTAACCCGTGTATATCTACAGATAGGTTCACAATCAATTATTTTCTTAAATAATTTTTAGTAATTAGATTTAGTCCTAGAAGCCAATTCAATAAGCTTTGGCCTCTACTGAAAAGGTCTGGTTAGGTCCAACCACTAACATGATTGAGTTCGGTGCATCAAACCAATGATGACCAGGCCCGAGGTAGGCTCTGGCTAACCTGATCATCATTAAGAGAGTGCAACCTAATCATCATATGATGGACAGTAATTTCAATATCCAGATGAACACTAGGTGTTGGGCACCTCCAATGTCCATCCAGAAAATTGGACTCATTACTATTCACCTTAATGGGAGGCTATGACTCAGTTATCTCCATAACTTAGTCATTTTAAGGATCTAATAATTTAAAGAATTTAGGTTACTTGTGATTTAAGGATAGAAAGGACACATACCAATTTCTTCCATTGACTTCACCAATTCAATTCCTCCCACTGACTTCACCAAGTCAATAGGTTAGGACTGGGATCAATTTAGGTCCATGGGCACCTAATTTAGTCTTACTAATTGAAATCAGTCAAACTGATTTCTAGTGACATGGGTCAGCTCAAATCACCAAGTGATCTAATCAAACTCTATTCAATCATGTCGACTAGGTAAGTAAGATCAGTGGAAAGGACATGCCATTAACTCATCAAAGATCAAATCAGTGCGAGTAGCTCCTAATTAAAAATCACTGGTCTAGACTGCCAAACTTACCTGAGACACCAATCGGTTAATTAGGTTTAATCTGATCAACCTAGTAATTTTGGATGAGACCACTTAACCATGAATCAAGTCCATCTTGGTCTAGTTAAAGACATGGACTCATTCAACTACAACTATTGAAGTTGACTCAAGAGTGTCCTTGATCTAATCTAATTCAACACTTGGTTAGATTTGATCAATTACTCTAGATTAAGTCCATTCTTCAACTAACCTTAGGTCTAACCCAATTAATGGACCTAATTCATCTAACCCTTTAACCCATAGCTTATGCTTATGTCTTAGAATCTTTAATTCATAATTCTAGATTCTATGAGAAACTTAATTCTTTTAATTAAGTTTTTGGGCTGATGGTAAAGGAACCAGATCTAGGGTTTCATGGATAGATCTTGAAACTTTTTCAAGATCAGACAGCGAAAGACTTAAATAAATTAAATATTTATTTAAATAAATATATAAATACCTATATCTCAGATCTATTACATGATCAAGGCATGATATTAAATTAAAAATTAAAAATATAAGAAGAAGGAAAGGTTGATCATATCAACCATGATCTATATTACATCTAATGTAGCTATAAAATAACAGATCGGATCTGTTACCTGAGCAAGTTAGGCATTCTAACATGACGATATGGGCTTGAGGATAAAGTCACAAGCCACACACATGTCTAGCCTCTAGGAGTAATCCACACGAGCCCATGAACACGATCAAAGATCCTGATGCAAGAAATCAGCATAGTATGTTAGCACTATGCTGATCTCTCTTTAACGATCGATCCGATGCTTCCTTCTTCAAAACTTGGACTCTCCAAAAAACCAAAAGGAAAGGAAAAGGATTTGTGATGCTATGATATCTCTTAAAAGCTCACAAAAAGAAGGAAGAGATTTAGAATAAAAACCCTAGAAGAAGACCCTCTTCTTCTTCCTTATTTTTTTTTAGACATTCTGATTTGTGTTTTCAATACCTCCATGACCCAGATGAATTTTTCTCTAATTTTTCTACACCAAAGAGACCTCTCAAATGTCTATAATCCAAAAAAATTGTAGTAAATTTTTTTTTTAAAATAAATATATATGTAAAGTCTAAGTTAGGTCAAAAACCTAGACTAGAAAGGACCAAATAAGGGAAGTTGTTGGGGCACCCAACTCTTGGGCACTCCCACCTTTTTTTCTGCCATGGACCAGTAAGGGGGGCACACAAAAATGTCCTCTTTTACCATGAAAATCAAAGAAAATAAGGAAGGATGGGTTGGCACACTTATGGGAAGAGTTTTGGTTGTTTCAAAATACTATCTCATAGGATTTCAAATCATAACAAACTCCAACTTTGACTTAGTCCATTACCCAACTTCCTAATGAGAAATAGAGGAGAGAAAAGGGGCATGAGAAACCTTTGGGCATGGAGAATTTTATGTAAAAACATAAAGAGAAAAGGGTGGGGTGTGAGGATTAGGTGGCATAAGGAATAGGGAGTCCTAGTCACACTAGGACTCCTATTTTGACTTGGTCAAACAAGGTCTTTTAACCAAATAAAAATAAGAGTAAACCAACCCAATTAAATAAGACCTTAATCCATTTAAAAACTTAATTAAATTAGATTAAATTAAAATTTAATTTTAATTTAATTTTTAATCAAATTAAAAAATTGGGTTGACCCAAGTCCTAGTTGAATTAGGACTAGTTTTTT
This sequence comes from Cocos nucifera, assembly GCA_006176705.1. Taxonomy (NCBI): domain Eukaryota; kingdom Viridiplantae; phylum Streptophyta; class Magnoliopsida; order Arecales; family Arecaceae; genus Cocos; species Cocos nucifera. The sequence goes on along the minus strand of QRFJ01001549.1, from coordinate 352,477 downwards.
CTTGCACTTGGCTTATCCAATAAGTCAATTGAACTTGATCCAATCAAGCCCAAACCAAATCTAATTAAACCATATTTAATTAGACTTAATATCAGCCTACTGTCTTAATCAAATTAAGCTAATTAGCAATCAAATTGCTAATCAATCCTCCTGCAATACTTGCACTAGATCAAACATCAACCGTATTCATCGTTTAACCCTAAAATGATTTTAAATTGCTGATCAACCATCCGATAGAAATGTGAACTCTAATGTGTGTGACCTCATAGGTCCAAACCTAAGTCGGTAGCATAGGAGTAAATTTTTATACCAATCGAAGTGATCATCTACTAATGATATCCGACGGTCGAATAGGTCGAAAGGTGTAGAACACCATCCTTAGAATCCATACGAATATAGTTTCCATATAATTCATGCCCTTGACCACAATGCTCGCAGGATACCTTAGAGTTCAACTGTCAACTTTGGTCATGTTATCCATATTGTATTTCAAAATATCAAATCCAATTGATGGATTATCTTGGCTAAAGTTTTGCTATATTGAAATACAGTGATACATTCTTCTCCAACTCTTGGAGTGGTCAATTCCATCTTGATCACACTCCAACTTCGCAAGTACTTGACTGTGCCCAGAAGCCTTTCGTTGCTGAATTAGAAATTTAGTTAGTCTAATTCCAAAGCATAGTGAGTTGCTTGTAAGTCATTGAGGTGATCTTAGGACTAAGGGATACTTATACCTATATCCCATCAGAGACATTCTCGATAGTAGAATGCTCTGAAGTTGGTCACGTTCAATGATGATGTACCCATACATCTCATCTGTATGCTATACCAGTGTCTCCACACTCCTGGGTTAAGAAGACAACCAACCTATATGGAATATAGCGATCTATGCTCGATAGATGCTGTCGTCCTAATTAACAGTCTATCATTTGATCGTGAACAAATTTAAGAACTAATCGATAAATCTTCTCTTTATCAAAACTAAATAGTCCTAAGGACTTCATTACAACAATAGAGTTCATTAGAAGATGTAAATTTATGATGAAAAAGATGTCAAAAAATTTTTATTAATTAATAAATTAATTACAATATCTCAACCATCAATAGACTAATGATTGGCTTTGGAACACAATTTCCAACAACTCCCACTTGTCCTAAAGTCACTTGGCACAGTATCTAATATCCATCTTCGACTTATGATTGTCGAACTTCTTGATTGCTAGGGCTTTAGCAAAGGGATCGGTTAGGTTCTCCTTTTCATCGATCTTCTGAAGGTCGACATCCTAATGATCCACAATCTCATGGATCAAATGGAAGCGGCACAAAATATGCTTTGTTCGCTAGTGTGCCTTCGATTCCTTTGCATGAGCTATGGCACCAGTACTGTCGTAGTAGAGCAGAACTGGACCATCAATGGAGGATGCTACTCAAAGCTCGGTGATGAACTTCCTCAACCACACAGCTTTCTTTGCTACATCTAATGCTGTCATGTACTCTGCTTCACAAATAGAGTCAACCACTGTATGCTGCTTGAAACTTTTTCAGCGGCTCCACCATTTAGAATAAAGATATACCCTGACACACTTTTACTATCATCATGGTCAAATTGAAAGCTGGAGTCTGTAAACCCCACAAGCTTCAGATCTAACTCACCATAAACCAATCATTGATCCTTAGTATTTCTCAAATACTTAAGGATGATTTTAACCACCTTCCAGTAATTTTCTCCAAGATCAGACTGGTATCTACTCACTACTCCTAGTGAGTATGCTATATCTGGTCTCATACATATCATTGTATTCATAATAGATCCCACTGTCGAAGCATGTGAAATTCTACTCATACGCTTTCTCTCTTCAGGAGTTGTCAGACAATCTTTCTTAGAGACAGAAATTTCTTGGCCTATCGGGAGATGGTCCTTTTTGGAATTCTCCATGTTGAACCTCTTCAGCACAGTTTCTATGTACGTGGACTGGGATGTACCAAGCATCCTTTTAGATCTATCCCTATAGATCTTCATCCCTAGGATGTAGGATGCTTCACCCAAGTCCTTCATGGAGAACTATGATGACAATTAGACTTTTATTTCTTATAGTGCGGGGATGTCATTCCCAATTAAGAGAATGTCATCCACATACAAAATAAGAAATATCACTACTAGACCATTTGTCCATTTGTAAATGCAGGATTGTTCTCCTTTCTTAACGAAGCCATACGTTTTGATCACTTTTTCAAAATGCATGTTCCAACTCTGAGATGATTTCTCTAATTCATAAATAGACCTCTAAAGTATGCACACCTTGGACTCATCTATAGATGTAAATCTCTCAGGTTGTATCATATACACCTCTTTGGTTAGCTCTCTATTTAGAAATGCTGTCCTCACATCCACCTACCAGATCTCATAGTCCAGGTGGACAGCTATTGCAAGCATTATCTGAATGAATTTGAACATTGCCATTGGAAAGAATGTCTCATCATAGTCAATACCATAACATTGACGATATCCCTTGGCAACCAGACGGGCTTTATAGATCTCCACCTTTCCGTCTGCGCCTCTTTTCCTTTTGAATATCCATTTACACCCAATGGATTTAACCCCTTTAGGTGGGTCAACTAATGTCCATACATCATTGACCTTCATGGAATCCATTTTGGATCTCATGACTTCTATCCATTTCTCAGAGTCGGATCTCTGCATCGCATCCATATAAGTGATCGAGTCCTCATCATTCTCATCGAGTTCGATGAAATCACCATCCTGGATCAAGAATCTATAGTATCTATTCAGACGGTGCAGTACTCTACCGGATCACCTTAATGGTGCGGGTTCACTAGGCTTCAGATCTGATCTGATCAAATCTGACTTAGGTTCAATATTCTGTGTCAGACTTTCTATCTATTGAACTTCATCAAGTTCAACCTTAGAGGTAATAGTTCCTTCACTAAGAAACTCCTTTTTCAAAAAGGTTGCCCTAAGGCTGACGAACACCTTTTGTTCATCAGCATAATAGAAATAGTATCCTTTGGTCTCTTTTGGATATCTTATAAATGCGCACTTGTCAGACCTAGATCCAAGTTTATCTATAATTAACCATTTGACATAAGTCGAGCACCCCCAGACCCTGAGGTGTTAAAGTGCTGGCATACGTTCTGTCCATATCTCATATGGAGTTTTAACCATAGATTTTCTTGGAACCCAGTTTAAAAGATAGCAAGCTGATTTGAGTGCATATCCCTAGAGGGATATCGACAAGCTGGCAAAATCAATCATGTGTCAGACCATATCTAATAGAGTCTGATTCCTCCTTTCAGATACACCATTATGCTGTGGTGTTCCTGAAGAAGTCCATTGGAAGAGAATCCCATTCTCTTCTAAATATGTGAGAAACTCACCAGAAAGGTATTCCCCTTGGTTAGATTTAAGAGTTTTAACACTCTTTTTAGTTTATTTTTCTACTTCACTTTGAAATCATTTGAACATTTCAAATGAATTCGACTTATGTTTCATCAAATAAATATATCCAAATCTGGATAGATCATCTATGAAAGTGATGAAGTAGACATATCCACCTTTGACACAAGTACTTATTGGTCCACATACATCAGTATGTACTAGTCCTAAGAGTTTGGTGGCTCTTTCATCTTTAACAGTAAAAGATGACTTAGTCATTTTACCAAGAGGACATGATTCACAGGTTGGAAGCAATTCACAATCACTAAGTTTGAGAATACCCACTTAAGCCAACCTGCTTATCCTATTCTTGTTTATATGACCCAACCTATAGTGCCATAAATAGATATCTATCACATTATCTAATATAGGATGTTTGCCAGTTGAATAGACTATATTAACAAGTTGTGATAACATATATACACCATTATTCAATTATCCATAGAAAGCAGTAACACCATTCACAATGACATTACAAATTTATTTCTTTATTGAAATTTCATAATTGTTCATGGCCAAAAGGCCGATAGAAATGATATTTAAAAAGAAACTAGGACAAAAATGACAATCATTAAGAACAATGGTATGAGATTCAAATACAAGTTTCAAAATTCCTAAAGCTAGAACTGGAACTAGTCTTCCACCTCCAACATTCAAGAATCTCTCGTCTTGCTCAAATCTTCTACTGACCTGCAACTCCTGCAATAAATTGTAAATATGATAAAGGCTTTTAGTATCCAATACCCAGTCAGTAATATCACACACAGAGAAATTGCAAGGAGTTATCATATAAATACCTTGCCTAGCAATAGCTTGCTTCTTCCTCTGCTTGTTCAGATCCAGGAAGATAATGTACTGAGGATAGGTCCTCTTTTAATGCCCCCACTTCTTGCAGAAGAAGCATTTGGCTTGACTCTTATCAGGCTTGGTTTTTTGGGTTTGAACCTGCATAGATGTCCTAGCCTGAACATGCACCTTCTTGGCTTTCTTCTTCTTATTCTTCTTCCCTTTTCCAAAGGATCGAGAATGAGAAGACGAACCTTCCACTAATTCACTAACTCTTTATGGAGCTGATGATCCTTCTCAAAGTTCTGAAGTAATCCTAGTAACCCATGGTAGTCAACTTCAGGCTTTAACATTCTATAATGTGTAAGGAATAGGAGATAAGACTTGGGCAGTGAGTTCAATATTGCATCTTTTCCAAGTTGTTTGTGCAAAGAAAAGCCAAGCTTGTTCAAGTGCTCTATCAACTCGATCATGTACAATACATGATCAGTGACAGAGACTTCATCCTGCATCCTGGCATTGAAGATGGCGCAACTAGTCTTGTGCCTCTCAACATTGATAAGTAGTAAAAATATACTAATAAAAGTATTAAATTATAAAATAAATTAAAATATTTTATTAAAAATTGATACTTTTATTAATCTTATGCAGGAAAGAAGGCTACCAATGTGAAGATCTCATTTTTCTGATTCAGATGAAACAAATTTCAGGCAAAACGGACTTCAAACGAGCCCAGAATCGAATTTCAAAAAAAAAAAAAAAAAAAAAACCGCTGATGCAACGCTGACGTCAGGATGACGTCATCATTTTTCGCGGCGTACGGTGGACCAACCGAAGGGTATTTCAGGAATATCACAGACGGAGGCGCGCTCTGATTGGTTGAAGAACGCGGCGGTCCATGCAACACCGGGCTCGCGCACGATCCACGGAGGGCAATTTGGGAATTCTGGCTGATCCAACGGGCGGTTTTCACTGAATCTTGATCGGACGGACGAGAAGAAGGCGCTGATGGACGGCATCCGTAGCTCCCGATCGAGATCCAACGGCCGAGATTCATCCCGACTGAAACTAAAGGTCTGAAGGCTGATTTCAACGAGATCGGACGGCCCAGATTCAATCCATTGGATGATCCAACGGCTGATATTAAATCCGACTTGATCTGGGTTATTTTAACGGGTTTTTGAGTAGTTTTTGGACCGTTTGATCAACATCGCACGGCCAGAATTATTCAGATCATAGTTTGAATTGTTTTAGGAGTCTAAAATCGAGTTTTGGATGGATTTTGGAGACTTCATCTATAAAAAAGCCCTGTTGCCGTGAAAAAAAAAAAAAAAAAAAAAAAAAGAAAAAGGGAAAAACAGAGAAAATCAGTGAGAGAAAGAAAAATAGGGAAGAAAGGAGAATCAGAGAGAAAACAGAGAGAGACGGGAAGAAGGAAAAGAAAGAAAGAGAGAGAGGAAGAAAGAGAGAGAGAGATATCAAGGAGCCTCTTCTTCTTCACCAAGTTCTCCGCATCAAGAGCAACAGATAATCAATTTCAGCAATCAAACAGTCTAATTTCTTCATGCTTTTTATTTTATTTACTATTTTTAAATTTGTTATCATGAACTAAATTTTATTTTACTAAGGCTAAGGTGTAGCCACTCTTTTGATGCAATATTCAGTATAATTTATTTTTAAATTTTATTCATGAGGAGTATATAAATCTGATCTTAATGCTTTTAGATTACTGGCCATCTTCTAATTGATCTGATGAACATAGATGTTACGGACCAAGTACATCTATGTTAATGCTTCTTGATTATATACCTTGTATTATGAATCAAATTAGAATTCATATGCATGCGGAAATTTTAGTGCGCTTTGGACGCAGCGTATTTTAATTAGAGGGTTTCACAAAACCTAATGCATTAATATTTATTTAAATTACACTTGGATCAAAGGATAATTAATAAATATTAATAGATTTGCTATGCCTGGACCAAAGGGTAGTGAATAAATTAGGAGACTCCACCGTCACATGAAATAAAATTAATCTAAAAACCTGAATATCGTATTGATTGAGTTGGTGAACCGATTGCCTTAGTAATCCATTGCTCTTGAATTTAAAACCTCAATAATTTACACTCTCTCTATTTAATAAAAAAAAATTTAATTATTTTAATTTTTTTTTTTAATTTTTTTTTTATTCTCATAAATCGATCTTCTAAATAAAGCATAGGAAAGAGCTTTTCAGTACTTATTTTCCAATCCTCTAGGGACGATACTCTACTCATTCACTTTATTACTTGATCGACTGGTGCACTTGCCATAGCTATAAATTAGCACGCATCAAGTTTTTGGCGCCGTTGCCGGGGATTGAGTTTAAAACAATATTGAAATTTTGATCCTAGCTTTACTTTAGAAATTTATTTTTAATTTTATTATTTAAAAAAAAAAAAATTGTTGTTCATTGCATGACACGTACTGGACATAGTAACTTACTACCTTTAGATCCAGAAATTGAAAGAACTATTAGAAGATTACAAGCAAGAGAGAAACATGGCAGCTGAAGATCCTAACGACATCAATCTAGGATTGGATATGGCGACTGAAGGACAGCATGAAGCTATTCGACCAGTACATCGATCCATTAAATGATTATATCACACCATCTGTAGCCGATGCAGCTTCGAGCATCAGGAGACCGCCTGTACGAGCAAACAACTTCGAAATAAAATCGGCGATGATCCAGATGATTCAATCAACTGTCCAATTCAGTGGACACGTGCATGATGATCCGAATGCCCATATTTCTAATTTTCTTGAACTTTGCGATACTTTTAAAATTAATGGGGTGTCGGATGATGCTATTAGATTAAGGTTATTTCCTTTCTCTTTACGGGATAAAGCTAAAAATTGGCTTCATTCTCTTCCTGCAGGTTCTATCACAACTTGGGATGTCCTAGCCCAAAAATTCTTAGCCAAGTACTTTCCACCTTCCAAGACTGCTAAGATGCGCAACGATATCACTTCTTTTATGCAGATGGACATGGAGACACTATATGAGGCTTGGGAGCATTTCAAGGAATTATTGAGGAGATGTCCACATCATCAACTACCCGTATGGCTTCAGGTACAAACTTTCTATAATGGTTTATCTCCTACTAATCGTTCTATGATTGATGCAGCAGCAGGAGGAACCATTAATCGAAAAATGGAGGAAGAAGCATTCGATCTAATCGATGAGATGGCATCAAATAGCTATCAATGGCAGACAGAGCGCATGATGCCAAAAAGACTAGCAGCTGTGCAGGGAGTAGATTGCGTGCCAACCTTACTAGCTGAAATTGCAGCCCTCAGAGCCGAAGTCAACAACTTAAAGGGAACAGCTATGCATGTTCAGAGCATTACTTGTGATCTGTGTGGAGGAGGACATGATACGAATAATTGCCAGACAGGTAATCCTTTTGCTAAAACAACTGAAACAGCTAATTATATTGGTAATTTTTTCAGGCCGCAACAAAACAATCCCTACTCCAACACATACAATCAAGGGTGGAGACAGCATCCAAATTTCTCATGGAGCAATCAAAATGCAGCACAACAACCACCCCCGGGATTCCAAGTACCTGAAAAGAAGTCTAACATGGAAGAGCTAATGGTCAAATTCATACAAAACCAAGAAGCAACTTATAAAAAATTTGGAAGTCAAACTTAGGCAGGACCAAACAGCAGCAATTCGAAACTTGGAGATGCAAATAGGTCAAATGGCTAAGATAATCTCCGAGAGACCTCAAGGATCCTTGCCAAGCAATACGGAGACAAATCCAAGGGAGCAAGTCAATGCTATCACCCTAAGAAGTGGTACAAAGCTGGAGGAGCCACATCAGAAGAATGAGACCTGAAGAGCCAACTACAAATAAAGAACCATCAACTCAAACTCGTCAGTCACCAAAACAACCAGCAGATGGATGGTCTCCAGGTATACGGTTTGCTGATCCAAATGTGAAGCCCTACGTGCCGCCACTACCATTCCCAGAAAGACAAATACAGCATCCAGATAAGGAATTTTCTAACTTTTTCAAAATTTTAAAGAATTTACATATTAATATTCCTTTTGTAGATGCTATTACTCAAATGCCCAGGTATGCCAAGTTTCTCAAAGAAATCTTAACAAATAAGAAAAAGCTGAAAGGAGCATGAGAGAATAAATTTGAATGAAGAATGCTCAGCAATACTTCAAAATAAATTACCACAGAAGCTAAAAGATCCAGGGAGTTTTACTATCCCTTGCATTATTGGTGATTGTAGTTTTGATAAAGTTTTATGTGATTTAGGAGCAAGCATTAATCTCATGCCTTTTTCTATTTTCAAAAAGCTGGGTCTAGGAGAACCAAAGCCTACCACTATTACTCTTCAATTAGCCGACAGATCCATTAAATATCCAAGAGGTATAGTGGAGGATGTCTTGGTAAAGGTAAACAAGTTTATTTTCCCTGTTGATTTTATTGTTCTTGATATGGAAGAAGATTATGATGTACCCCTTATTTTAGGGAGACCCTTTTTAGCTACTGGAGGAGCTTTAATAGATGTTCAACAAGGAAAATTAATTCTTAGAGTCCAAGATGAACAAGTTACTTTTAATGTTTTTAAAGATATTAAACATCCTGATAATCAAACTTGTTTTCTAATTGACATTATTGACAATCCATTATATGAGAATTCTGTAGAAAATAAGTTTGAGACTATAAAAGCAAGCAATGTCAAATTGAAAGAGGATTCGATCAAACATGAAAGTATTCCAATTGAAGTGGCACCAGATTGATCCACTTTAGAATTCAAAGAAAGTCAAGCTGAAGACTATAAATCAGAACTACTAGATAGGTTGTTTCTTTTCTTTTTAGTTTGGATCATTTTTTTTTTTTTTTTTTAGTAATTTGTTGTTGCACTTTTACTGCTCTGGTGTATATTTTCAATTTTACAGAAAAATCAATGAGAACTCAAGCAAAATTTCAAAGCTCCAAAGAACCAGATTGAGCCAAATCAGGTGTATTCTTTCCTATCCTTTATTACATCCTTTATTTTTCTTTCTCCTTTTAAAATAATATAGAATAATATAAAAAATAAAAAATTAAATAAAAATAAAAAAAAAAAAATCATGTGTTAAGAAGAAAATCTTGAGCAAAGATAAACTGGATAAGTGATAAAAGATAGAATTATTTGCTAATGAATGTAATGAGTTAAAGAAGTAGATTAGTTGGTCAACTTTTAACAGCCTACTTAGGTCATTAAAAGATTATTAGCACTTTTTAATTGCACATGCACACTAACAAGGCAAAGTAGGTATTGATTATAAGGCCAACTGAAGATTCAATTATCACTGAAAATTGGTAATTAATATACATTCTAATCAAAGAAACTTGAATTTAAGGAAAGAGCTACCTGCCTATAAATAAAGTGCAAAAGACAGAGTATATGTGGATTGCCCAAAGCCTAGTAACTGGGTCTCTGCACCTAGGTCAAGTGTGGAAATTCACGTAAAATGGTGAAGGAAAGGCCAGGATGCTCAGCAAAAAAAAAAAAAAAAAAAAAAAAAAAAAAAAAAGGCAGTGTGAAAGCTACCTTAATTCATGAGTATAAAATTGAGAATGTATAGAAAATTGACCAAAATAAGTGATAAGAGAGGATACTTTTGTTCTTTCTAAGTTTAATACTGAAATGCTAAAGTTAGTCATCACGAACATAAGTGCTATAGATCTTTGATGTACTCTAAGAAAGTTTTTAATTGTATTGACTAAAAAATTTGCTTCCGAAGCTCAATGCTTAGTTAGCAATATTTTCTAAACTTTTTGATCTTTAATCCAAGATTTTATCTTCTGTGATAAATAATTTTATTAAAATATGGTATTAAATAAAACATTGCTAAGGGACTAGCAATGAATAAGTTGGGGGGTGTGATAAGTAGTAAAAATATACTAATAAAAGTATTAAATTATAAAATAAATTAAAATATTTTATTAAAAATTGATACTTTTATTAATCTTATGCAGGAAAGAAGGCCTACCAATGTGAAGATCTCATTTTTCTGATTCAGATGAAACAAATTTTCAGGCAAAACGGACTTCAAACGAGCCCAGAATCGAATTTCAAAAAAAAAAAAAAAAAAAAAAAAAAACCGCTGACGCAACGCTGACGTCAGGATGACGTCAGCATTTTTCGCGGCGTACGGTGGACCAACCGAAGGGTATTTCAGGAATTTCACAGACGGAGGCGCGCTCTGATTGGTTGAAGAACGCGGCGGTCCACGCAACACCGGGCTCGCGCACGGTCCACGGAGGGCAATTTGGGAATTCTGGCTGATCCAACGGGCGGTTTTCACTGAATCTTGATCGGACGGACGAGAAGAAGGCGCTGATGGATGGCATCCGCAGCTCCCGATCGAGATCCAACGGCCGAGATTCATCCCGACTGAAACTAAAGGTCTGAAGGCTGATTTCAACGAGATCGGACGGCCCAGATTCAATCCATTGGATGATCCAACGGCTGATATTAAATCCGACTTGATCTGGGTTATTTTAATGGGTTTTTGAGTAGTTTTTGGACCGTTTGATCAACATCGCACGGCCAGAATTATTCAGATCATAGTTTGAATTATTTTAGGAGTCTAAAATCGAGTTTTGGATGGATTTTGGAGACTTCATCTATAAAAAGCCCTGTTGCCGTGAAAAAAAAAAAAAAAAAGAAACAGGGAAAAACAGAGAAAATCAGTGAGAGAAAGAAAAATAGGGAAGAAAGGAGAATCAGAGAGAAAACAGAGAGAGACGGGAAGAAGGAAAAGAAAGAAAGAGAGAGAGGAAGAAAGAGAGAGGAGATATCAAGGAGCCTCTTCTTCTTCACCAAGTTCTCCGCATCAAGAGCAACAGATAATCAATTTCAGCAATCAAACAGTCTAATTTCTTCATGCTTTTTATTTTATTTACTATTTTTAAATTTGTTATCATGAACTAAATTTTATTTTACTAAGGCTAAGGTGTAGCCACTCTTTTGATGCAATATTCAGTATAATTTATTTTTAAATTTTATTCATGAGGAGTATATAAATCTGATCTTAATGCTTTTAGATTACTGGCCATCTTCTAATTGATCTGATGAACATAGATGTTACGGACCAAGTACATCTATGTTAATGCTTCTTGATTATATACCTTGTATTATGAATCAAATTAGAATTCATATGCATGCGGAAATTTTAGTGCGCTTTGGACGCAGCGTATTTTAATTAGAGGGTTTCACAAAACCTAATGCATTAATATTTATTTAAATTACACCTTGGATCAAAGGATAATTAATAAATATTAATAGATTTGCTATGCCTGGACCAAAGGGTAGTGAATAAATTAGGAGACTCCACCGTCACATGAAATAAAATTAATCTAAAAACCTGAATATCGTATTGATTGAGTTGGTGAACCGATTGCCTTAGTAATCCATTGCTCTTGAATTTAAAACCTCAATAATTTACACTCTCTCTATTTAATAAAAAAAAATTTAATTATTTTAATTATTTTTTTTTAATTTTTTTTTATTCTCATAAATCGATCTTCTAAATAAAGCATAGGAAAGAGCTTTTCAGTACTTATTTTCCAATCCTCTAGGGACGATACTCTACTCATTCACTTTATTACTTGATCGACTGGTGCACTTGCCATAGCTATAAATTAGCACGCATCAAACATCATCGGGTGTTCCAAAAGAATCCTCCAACATTTGGAGCATTTCATTTGGCTGAGCTATCTCAAACCTATGACTAAACTCATTGCTCATCGCAGTCAACATAATGCAGCGCACCATGGTTCGATCACTGAGCCACTTCTAATAAGTGTCTCTAATTGTTCCACATACATTGGCAGCTGGCTCCTCAAGTGCTGCATTCGTCAGCACATATAGGATTCGTTCATGCTCTAGGATAATCTTCAACTTTTGGTACCAGCTATCGAAGTTGGGTCCCACCAACTTATCATTATCCAATAATGATCAGAGTGATAGAAAAGTGGCCATAACTGCACAAAGAAAAAATACAACCTAATTAGTAATTGATTTATTAAACCTATAGATTTGGACTTTAATCAAAAGGGTCTCCCACTATTTTATTCGAATTGATAGCCTCTACCTCCAATTCGAGGAATTATCCTAATTCCTTAGTGGGTACTAGAATCCACATAGACTATACACAAGCCTACCTTTGGTTGGACTACCCATGCACATCTAAGGGTAGGTTCATAATCAATTCTTTTTTCAAATAATTTTCAGTAATCAAATTTTGTCCCAGGCCCTGATCAGTTAGCTTTGGCCTTCTCAGAAAAGGGTCCCGTTAGGTCTAACCATTAACATGACCATACTTGGCCCATCCAACCAATGAATGATTAGGCCTAACGTTGGTTGGCCCACCTAACCATCATTTAGAAAGATGTATCCAAGAGATCATATAATGAATGATAATTCCATCAATCGATAAGCACCAGGCCTTTGAGCCTCCAATGATTGTCCAATTGATAGATTCATTATCATCTACTTTAATAGGAGGCTATGATCTAGTTATCATATAATTATTTCATTTTAGGGACCTAACAATTTTAGAGAATTTATTTATAGAAGTAAGTAGGTCAATTTAACCAGCTTATCATGATCCTCCCACTGGCTTTACCAAGTCAGCTTAAGAGAGACCACTAACAAGCTGGTCTAGGAGTACCTAAATTAGTCACACTTATTTACCTAGCTGACATGGGTCAACTCAAATTGTCAAGTGATTTGATCAAAATTCAATCTCACCAAGAAGGTCAGGTAAATGAGATCGGTGGAAGGGTCTACCAAAGCTTGCCTTAGACACCATCAAAAATGGCCAGATAAGCGGGCTGTCAATTAAAAACCATCGATCGTATGTGCCAAACTTACCTTAGACACCAACTGATTTAATTAGTCTTGATTAGATCAACCTAACAGTTCGAGCTAGACTTCTTAGCCAAGAATCAAGTCTATTTGGTTCTTATTAAAGACATGGACTTGACCAACTACAACTACTATAATTGATCTAGAGAATCCTTGACCTAATCTAAGACAATAATTGATTAGATTTAGTCAATTCTCTAATTAAGTACATTCTTTAATCTAACCTTAGGTCTAATCCAATTAATGGACCTAATCCCCACTAACCCATTAATCCAATGTGTTATGTTTCGTGTCATAGGATCTTCAATTTACAATCCTAGATCCTAATCAAACAACTTTTTAATTCTTAATTAAGTTTTAGGCTGAGGATTGGGGTTTGGCTTTTCAAAAATGATTTTTATGTTTGTAAAATAGTTTTACAACATGGTTCTATCAACCAAGTTGCATGTTTGATTCATAATCAATATGCAAGTAAAATAAACATAAAATTACTTTAGATCTAATCAAAATAGGTTCATGTAATTGAAACAGTTTCAATAATAATCAATCATAAATCTTCCTAGATCAAATCTAACATATTTATGATGATTAAAATTAGCTTAAAATATTTTTAATCAGATCATAAAATCTCTTAGATCTAATCTAAAATTTTATGATCAATATTTTAGATCAGCACGTACTAGGACAATCTATTCACTATAAGGGGTAAACCTTACAGCAGGACAACCTTATGGCAGTCCGTGTAATCTAAAATATTTTATTTTTAGATTTAAATTTATTTTAAATCTATTAAATCATAAATAAAATTAGATCAAATTTAATAAATTTATGATTAGAGTCAGATCATCATGAACTAGGATAATCTTTTCACTGTAAGGGATAAACCTTACAACAGAACAACCTTATGGCAGTTCGTGAGATCTAATTTTTTTTTTTTAATTTTAGATTAATAATTAGATTATAAATTAGATCTAATCTAAGAAATAATCTAAACATGCATAAAAATCATGAAATAAAAATCTTGCTCTGATACTAATTGAAGAAACCAAATCTAGGATTTCATGAGTAGATCTTGAAACTTTTTCAAGATCAGACAGCAAAAGACTTAAACAAATCAAATATTTATTTAAATAAATATATAAATATCTAGGTCTCAGATCTATTACATGATCAAGGCATGATATTAAATTAGAAATTAAAAACATAAAGAAGAAGGAAAGGTTGCTTGGATGATACTTATAATACACTTCTAAGGACAAAATTATAATTTTAACTATAAAAAATAAAATAAATTATTTTCTCATGAGCTCAGAAGTAGCACTCTCAAGTCTTAGAAATATGAGAAGATAAGTCATAAAAAAATATGAGCGAGCCAAAAGAAGAATCAATCCCAATAGCAAAGTTCAAAAATTGGGTTGGCTCACACTAAGACTGAGCTGGCTCAATTAAAAACTGGGTTGGCTAGGTTTCAAAGAAAAATCTAGATAGAAAGCAGTATTTTTGAACTATTAGCATGGTACACGATTGGGCCGGCTCAATCTAGGACTGAGCCGACTTAGTCGTAGGTTAGCCGACTCAGTTTTCATGGGTTATTATTTTATGTACATGGGTTGTTTGGATTTGAAAAGTTTTTCTATGAGTTTGGACTTGACTCTTTGTAAAGTATATATACTGAAAATAGGTCAAGATTGTATGTAGTGCTGAAATATACTAAATAAAAGCTCTTTTCTCCCAAAAATCTCTTCTTCTCTTCTTCTCTATTCCTTGATTTCTTTGATCGTGCTTCCACATAAATCTCTGAGAAGTACTTCCTTGTTGCTTGGCTAATCACCAACGGCCATGTCGATCCGTGTGGGAAGAGTGCATATTTTCAACATTTGGTATCTGAACGATGTTGCGTGGAAGGAAGGAAGACACCTAAGATTTACTACATCTAGGATATGTTGCATTAGGTTTTATCCTAAAACTTCTAGTTTGCTTTGTGGTTGTCTCTAGATTGAGGTGGAGATTGTTTACACGGAGGAACGGTGATATAGAAGTTTGGAAAGAGGATCTAGGGCTAGTTAGATCTTTTTTGAAGGATAGTTTTGCTGGTATGTGAGATTATGAAGGATGTTAGGAATTTATTCTTGACTTATCTGAAGTCATGAGATCAAGTGGATTCAAGGTGGATTTTGAGAAGTTCGATTGTAAGAAGAATTTTACTCTATGGCAACAAAGAGTAAAGGACTTGTTGGTTCAGCAGAGGATCTACAAGGTCTTGACAAAAGAAAGATTGAAAAAGATTAGTGCTGAGGATTGAAAAGAGTTGGAGGAAATTGCTTTTAGCATAATTCAGATGTGCTTGGTCGATCAGGTTTTGCCTGAAGTTTGCACAAAAACTATGGCAAAGGGCTTCTGGGAGAGACTAGAGAACGCATACATGAGGAAGAATATGATGAACAAGCTGTGATTGAAGAAACAACTATATAGTCTGAGGATGCCCGAAGGTGGAGATCTTGTTGCACATATCCAAAGGTTCAATCAGGTATGTTCTGAGGTGATAAGTTTGGATGTTAAGATCGACGAGGAGGATCGGGCATTATTGCTATTATGTTCTCTCCCAGTTTTGTATGATGGTCTCATAACAACTTTAGTTTATGGGAAGAAGATCCTAAACTATGAAGAGGTTGTTGGTGTGCTCAGATCAAATGAGCAAAGAAAGAAGATCTACAAGGGAGACCCTAAGTCTGAGATCTTGGCTGTGAATAAAAGATAGGAAAGATCAAAAGAGAAGTCAAGAGGGAAATCTAAGGGTAGGTCAAAGTCTCACGATCAGAGGAAGATGACATTGAAATGTTATAAATATCATCAGCCTAGACACCTGAGGAGAGATTGTCTTCTTTTGAGATCAGAAAAAGAGAAGGTTAATAAGGAAGATGATACAGCTTCTATGAGCAGTGGAAAGACCTGCTAGTTGTATCAGATGGATCCACAGAGTGTGATACTATATGGATATTAGATTCAGCATGCTCGCACCACTATACTTCTCATCGAAAGTGGTTTGCTACCTATCAGAAGGCCGATGGTGGAAGTGTCAGCCTTGGAGATGATCACCCATGCAAAATAGCTGGAATTGGCTCTATCAGGGTGAGGATGTACGACAAGATCACTCATACATTATCAAATGTTAGGCATGTACCAAAGTTGAAAAAAAAAATGATTTTTTTAGGCTACTTAGAGGAGCAGGATTATGCTTTTAGTAGCCAGGCTGGAAGTGGATGTCTGAAAATTTTCAAGGGAGCTTTGGTGATGATGAGAGATAGAAGACTAAGCAACAATCTTTATAGAATGGAAGGCTCAGTGGTAAATGATAGTACAGAGGTGCTAGCAGTAGCATAGGAGGAGCAGATTTTATATTAGCTATGGCACTATCGAATGGGTCATATGAGTGACCGTGGGCTCACTGAACTAAGCAGAAGAGGTATGATCCTAGCCCTGAAGAAAGAGGGCACAGATCTTTGTGAGCCATGCATCTTTGGCAAATAACATAGGGTGAAGTTTTCCAGAAGTACCAAGTACAGTGAAGGAGTGCTGGATTTAGTGCACTCAGATGTGTGGGGACCAGCTCCTATATCAGCTAGAGGTGGGGCAAAATACTTTGTCACTTTCATTGATGATTTCTCAAGAAAGGTGTGGATTTATCTGATTAGAGAAAAATCAGAGGTGTTTGCCCGATTCAAAGCCTGGAGAGCTGAAGTAGAGAAGGAGTTAGGAAGACAGGTGAAGTGTCTGAGGTCGAATAATGGAGGAGAGTATACTAGCCTGAACTTCAGGAGGTACTATGAGGAAAATGGCATCAAACGCCATCATACGATGAGGATAACTCCCCAGCAGAATGGTGTCACAAAGAGGATGAACCGAACACTGATCGAGAAGACACGAAGTTTGAGGCTGCAAACATCACTCCCAAAGTCCTTTTGGGGTGATGCTCTAACTTTTTCTTATTTTCTTTTGAACAGGTCCCCTCATTATAAGCTAAATGAAGGCATTTCAGAGGAGGTCTGAAGTGGAAAGAAGGTGGAGCTTGGCCACCTGAAAGTCTTCAGTTGCACAGCCTATGCACATGTGGAGGCAATCAAGAGGAGCAAATTGGATCAGAAATCTCAAAAGATGACATTCATAGGGTATCCACAAGGAGTCAAGGGGTACCTGCTGTGGGACTCTTAGGCATAGAAGTCAGTGGTCAGTATGGATGTTATCTTTGATGAGAAGAGCATCTTGAGGAGGTCTGGGATAGATGGAACTGAGAAAATAGAGGTGAACAGTGGTGGCCAGTCAGAAAATGATAGCATGCAGGTTACATCCACTTACAGGAGTGTTCTTGTTGAGGTGGAGCTGGGTAGAAAAGTATTGTCTTAGATTGAAAATCAATATGGAGGGTTGGTAGTTCAGACAGATGTGCAGGAGCAGCCATAGACATCAGGCAGAGATGTACCAATGAGAGTGGCTTTGCATGAGCCCCAGCATACTATTAGAAGATCGATCAGAAATGGCATTGATGAGGTTATCTCCTATGCACTCATCACTGCTAATGAAGATCCAGAGAGTTATGCAGAGGCCATAGAGAGTGAGGATCATGATTCATGGATGCAGACCATGATGGAGGAGATGAAATTACTTGAGAAGAATCAGACATGACAGCTGGTGGATCTTCCAGAGGATGCTCGACCTATTGGCTCAAAGTGGGTGTTCACAAAGAAAGAAGCACCTTCAGAACAAGGTGGAGTCAGATTCAAAGCAAGGCTGGTAGCAAAGGGATACTCATAAAGAGAAGGAATTGACTATATAGAAATTTTTTCTTCTATGGTGTGTCATACATCTATTCGAGTTTTGCTGTCACTGATGGCATAGCATAACATGGAATTAGAATAGATGGACGTGAAGATAGCCTTCCTTTATGGGACTTTAGAGGAAAGAATCTACATGAAGCAGCCAGATGGTTTTATGGAGATAGGATAGGAAGAAAAGATGTGTTTACTAAGAAAGTCTTTGTATGGCTTGAAATAATCCCCTCGTCAGTGGTATCGAAGGTTTGATAGCTTTATTTTGAGCCTGGGTTTTAGCAGATGTGAACATGATTGTTGTGTCTACATCAAGAATGTAGATGAGGAGGATGCCCTATACCTATTATTGTATGTAGATGATATGCTCATAGCCAGTAGAAGCATGGATGCTGTGAAAAGGTTGAAAATGGTATTATCATCTGAATTTGAGATGAAAGATTAGGGTCCAGCTGAGAAAATCCTTGAAATGGAGATTTGCAGAGATAGGTGCAAAGGAGTGCTCCATTTGTCATAAGAAAAGTATGTCTAGAAGGTTCTGAAAAGGTTTGGAATGAAGAAGGCCAAACCTACAGAGATGCCATTATCGAGCCATTTGACTCTCTCCAAGTTATAGTGCCCCCAATCAGAAGAGGAGAGAGAGTATATTGAATGAGTCCCTTATGCAAATGCTGTAGATAGTGTGATGTACACTATGGTATGTTGTAAACTAGATATAGCACATGCAGTAAGCACGATTAGTAGATACATGGCTAACCCTAGGAAGGAACACTGAAAAGCATTGAAATGGATATTGAGATATCTGCATGGAACAAAGAATTATGGTTTGGTATTTGGTGGGCAACTGGAAGAATTTGGAGAATAATCTATGAAGATGTGTGAAGGTTCAGGTCCTTTGGAAAGATTTGTTGATGCAAATTATGCTGATGATCTTGATACAAGCAGGTCTACTACTTGATACCTCTTCTGTGTATATGGTGGATCGGTGTCTTGGAGATCAACCATTCAGCCAATCACGACCTTGTCTACCATAGAGGCCGAGTATATTGAGATAATGAAGGCTGCACAGGAAGCCCTTTAGCTTAGTAGGCTGATTGATGAGTTGGAGGTGGAGCAGAGCAAGGTTACACTATTCAGTGATAGTTAGAGTGCTTTGTTGTTGGCACCGAACCCAGTCTATCATGCACGTACAAAGCATATAGACATGAGGTACCATAGGATCAGAGAGCTGGTGGAGGAAGGTGAAGTGGAACTGATGAAGGTCCATACCAAGGAGAATCAATCTGATGCACTCATGAAGGTACTCCCCAGAGATAGCTTTTAGAGATGTGTGGCACGGATGGGTTTGTTGAGAAGAAATGAGTTCACAAGGACTTAGAAGCACCACGGTGGAGAATGTGAGCTCAGAAATGGCACTTCCAAGTCTTGAAAACATGAGAAGATAAGTCATGGAAAGACAGGAGCGAGCCAAAAGAAGAATCAGTCTCAATAGCAAAGTTCAGAAACTGGGTCGGCTCACACTAAAACTAAGCCAGCTCAGTTGGAAATTGGGTCGGTTCAGTCTAGACTGAGTTGGCTAGGTCTCAGAGAAAAATTTAGATAGAAAGTAGTATTTTTGGACTATTGACATGGTACACAACCGGGCTGTCTCAGTCTGGGATTGAGCCAACCCAGTCGCAGATTAGCCGACTCAATCTAAAACTGGGTCGACTTAGTTTTCATGGGTTATTATTTTGTATACGTGGATTGTTTGGCTTTGAAAAGTTTTTCTATGAGCTTGGACTTGACCCTTTGTAAAATATATATACTGAAAATAGGTCAAGGTTGTATATAGTGCTGAAATATACTGAATAAAAGCTTTTTTCTTTCGAAAATCTCTTCTTCTCTTCTCTATTCCTTGATTTGTTTGATCGTGTTTCCACATAAATCTCTAAGAATTACTTTCTTGTTGCTTGGCTAATCACCAGCAGCCACATCGATCCATGTGGGAAGAGTGCATATTCCCAACATTTTCTATCATAGTGTGTATTTGAAAGTGTCTATGATATATCCCTTGAGTTAATGGTAATGATAGTTTATATTTTCAAGAGTTAAAAATTTAAGACATGAATTTTTATTATTAACTCATAAAATGCTTTTGACTATAGGATCATCATAAAGATGATGATTGATCCGAAAGGTTGGTGTACGATCGCTTCTTTTGGATAGATAAGTTTTGAATATATGGTATAGAGACACCAAAGCGAGAGTACAGATACTTATTAAAGAACGAGGGCACTAAGCATGACCACCTTGAGCAGTCAAAAGAAAGTCTACCTTCTAGTCGATGACTGGCTCGAAGCTGTAGTGGTGTGTCTAATTTTTTGATCTGAGGTGCATGGGCAGTTCACCTTGAGGGTGTTAAAGTTTGACCATACCATAACTCGATCTTCTAGCCATTCAAAATCCTGAGGTGTATGTTGGCTATAGCATGTTCATTATTGGAATTGGATTGCACCAATAGGGGATCTATCTACCTCGATAGATGAGGACCAGCTCTATGATGATCATGAGAATCAAGTTCATAAGCCCATGGCCATGGCAGAGTGAAATAATAGAAAGAGTTTCTATTAGAATTTTTACATTGAACTTGAATCGAATGATTAATTCATATGATGGAAATTAGGGTTTGACGAGATCACCTTAACCCTAATCTAGTCAGGGCTCAAGATAAAGGAACTTAATCACATAGGTAACTACATCGAGAGGTTCGCTTTTAGTTTTGATGGGTTGCCACCATATGCTGCTAGGTGTCACTGGTTGATTTTGAAGGCAATTAGAATGATTTGGATGATTGATCATATTAGTTGTTTGAATTAGAAAAGTTTTGATCCATCGAAAGGTGTTTCGATGATGTCGATGATAGAGATCACGACATATCCCATTACCATACAGAACTAAATCAAACTGGATCACACAAACAAGGATTTGGATCTAGATATCATTAATTGGATTAACCCAGTTTAATTAATTTGAATAAGATTCAATTAGGCTTAAGAAAATCGTGCTAGCACACGATTGAGCCTAATATTCTCCTTTAACAATCATTAAAACTTATCTCGACTAAGCCAAATGTGTTTGGGCTCACTTAGAAACCTTTACTTGGTTTGACTAGAGCTTGTATAGATTAGAAAAGGGTCGTCTTAATTTATGAGATAAATTTGAGACAACACCTGCCATTTTCAATCACCTGCTAAATCTTGTTTTCGAACATTGGTCAAATGTAGATCCTAGATACTTAGACATTTGCCTATATGTCATGCACCCATAGAAGAGTACCTGAGGACTTATCCCCCTGCTAAAAAGAAGATAGGAAGGGGGTGCATGCCTAGGGAGGCGTGCACCCCATGAAGATAAAAGATGGAGTCCCATACAAATGGGACTCCAGGTTGCTTCAAGGGATTAAACTGTATGGTGCCAAGAAGTCTTGTTTGACCCAGTCTTGAAACCACCTAAGGAGAGTTTTAAGGGTATCTCATCTGATTGGATCAGATGATATCATTCCACCAATCAGATTTAGATCTGATTGCACAAAGGATCGTGATTGGCTAGGATGATGTGGCACTGCATGGCGCAGCAGGATCTATATAAACCTTATCTATGCCAAGAATTTAATTCTTCTGCGAGATTAGATCTAGATCTAATTTTTAGAGGACTGATTGAGAAGGAGAAGATCTTTAGATCTTGCTCGAAGGGATACCAGTTGAGGCCAGGCACTTGCATGGCTACATCCAGAACCTCAGGCAAACATTGGGATCATCATAGGATATTTGGATTACCCAAAATAAAGATATAATTAAATTAGATTTAATTTTTATTTTTATTTTTATTATTAGATCAATAAGATCAAATTTGAAGAGTCTCAAATGTGATTAGGATCTTAGAAATTTTTTTTTTTTTTAAATATTCCTTCTGATCCAATTAGATCTGAACGAACCTGATCTGAAAAATACATTTCTCCTTCAACTGGTATCAGAGCTAGATTTCATAATTTATTAGATCTAATTTTAATTTATTTTTAATATAATAATTAAATAATTTTAAATATTACATTAGATGTGATTATATCTAAAATTAAAAAATTAAAAATTAAATAATGTGGATCTAAGATGTATGAGATGCATGACTAGACTAGAAATAGAATTATTCTATGTATAGTCTAGCATGATCATAATTTTAATTTAATTAATTATAATTTTTATATATATTTATTTACTATTTTTTATATTATAAATATTATAATTAGATCTAAAAAATAGAAAATAAATTTATTTAATTTGTTCATATGAGATATGATACATGCATGTTTAGACTAGTTGTAGAATAATTCTATAAAATTATCTAAAATAAATTTTAATTTGATATCATCAAATTTAAATCTTATATTTTAGATGTTTATGAGATAATTTAGATCTAAGATATGCATGATATGATGCATGAGATGTATGCAAAACTTATCTTTTAGTTAGATCAATTTTTATATATGTGATATATGATGTAGATCTAACTAGTTTTATGGATTTATCATATTTCTGATTAAGATGTTTCCCTTGGCCATCGAGTCATAAGAATGAAGTAGGGTTTAAAGGCCCTCTCCTTCCATTCGATGGGGTGTTCTTATGGTGTGTAGGGATGCTGCGCATTCATCCTTAATCAAAAATCAAAAACTTATTTTCTGCAAAACCCTTAATCCTGAAACTCTAGGATTTTATATACATATTTTATTTATGAATCCTAAACTTAATTAAGAATTAAGATTATGAAATATATTAGATCTAAAATTATGAATTTTTAGATCTAAGATATATTCATAAAATTAGGTTTGGGCTTAGGTAGCTCAATTAGGTCTAGCGGTTGATCAAACCGAATCAAGAGTTGGTTAGGTAAGATCAAGAGTACTTAAATTAACTAGCCTAATAAGATTAAGTTTGGATCAAGGTCGAGTCACATGAGTGATCGATCAAGTTAAGACCTAATTAGGCTCAATGGTTAGAGTTTGGATTGTAGGCTAATCCGATTGATTCTGGCTCAATAATATAGTGTCTAAGGTAAGTTTGGTAGATACGACCGACTGATTTTTAATTGGAAGCTACTCGACTCAAATGCATTTTTGTCAAGTTAATGGCATATCCCTTCCACCGATCTTACTTACCTGGCCATATTTGCCAGCTCAGTCTTGATCTAAGGTGGCAAATAATATGAGCTAACCCATGCCACTAGGTTAGTCATAATGGTTGTGGCTCTGTCAAGTCAAGTTTAAAGAGACCTAAATCAAATCATCCTAAGAAAAGATTAAGTCTAAGGTCTTCCACCATTGTAGATGTGCGAGCCCTTCCCGATGTTGATTGTTCTCGACTGATCATAGTGGTTCAGTTGCATTGGAAAGATACAACCATGTCTATTAGTCATTGGATGCTATGGGCTAGAGGATGGATTGGGCTCAATATTCTAGATACGATAAGAGACCCAATTAGAAATTTAATTTATGCAAATGGTGGATCTGACTTAACTAAGGAGTGGATCAATATTTCGGGCATGATGAGATTCATGAATTAGAGATCAAGTCTAGGTGCACCATGATTAGAGAATCATTGGATAAAAGTTGTTCACTCATTGGCTAACCCATCATCAATAACTGTTAGGTGAGGTGATGAGTCGGTTGGTGGGACTACACCACTCACTAAAAATCAGTAATCATGGAGATTTTCTCATCTCTACAAAGGGAGTGTAAGGATCCGAAAAAATAGTGAAAGCTAATTTATTTAAAAAATAAATTCCTAAATAAATTGATCAAGTCTTAATTACAAAATCTAATTAGAAACTTTGACTCTCTACAGGAAAAGAAAAATGTCTGCATCCAATCCACTAGCCCATATCCTAGACACCCATAGACTGACTGGATCCAATTATAAGGATTGGCTTCAAAACTTCAAAATTATTTTGGATTTCAAGAAGTTGACTCATGTATTAGACTAGGATCCCTCCACCTTACCAGCTCATTCGTCCGCTGAACAGAGAGCATCTCTTGACAAATGGATGGATGAAGAAAATAAGGCTAGATACTACATGCTGGGCTCGATGTCTGTTGAGCTTCAACACCAACATGAAGATGTCAAAATTACCCACCAAATGTTGGCTCACCTATAAGAGTTGTTTGGTGAACAGAGTTGTGCAGCCAAATATCAGATCACTAAATGACTATTTAAGACTAAAATACATGATGAACAGTCAGTCCAAGATCATTATCTAAAGATGATTAAGGACTTGGAAGAGCTTGAGAAGTTCAGAGCGAAGTTAGACCAAGATCTACAGAATGATATAATTCTATAATTCTTGATTGATGTGTATGGGTAGTTCATCATAAACTACCATATGTATAAACTTCAGAATACTCTAGCCAAGCTTATGAATATGCTGGTTACTATTGAGCTTTCTATGAAAGGTTGTAAAGGCTCAGTACTTGCTATGGAATGGATTTCTTTCAAGAGTCTTTTGAAAAGAAGAATAAGTCTGTGAAAAGGCAGAAGATGAAAGATGGAAAGAAAAAGAAGGCATAACTGAAGAAGAAAGCCGCTGACAAAGAAAAAGTATTTCCATTATAATACTAACGGCCACTGAAAGTAGAACTGCCCTACATACCTAGCCATCCTAAAGAATAAGAACGAGATAGGTCCTTCTGAAGGTATGCTCGTTATTGAATCTAACCTTACGATTTCTTCTGCATCCAGTTGGGTGCTTAACTCTGGTTCTAGTGCTCATTTGTGCACTTCCATGCAGGATCTTGAGGATAGCAGGAGGCTGAGGGATGGTGAGATGATCCTACGCATCCAAAATGGAGCAAGAATTGCTGCTGTGGCCATGAGAATCTACCCTCTTTGACTACCGTCTGGCTTAGATTTAGTACTTAGGGATTGTTATTTTGTGCCTGTTGTAAGCAAAAATTTAATTTCTATTTCATGTTTAGTAGAAGAAGGCTATGTAATTAGTTTTCTTAAGAACCATTATAATATTCTTTATAAAAATATAAAATTATAAGTGATTTCCTTATTAACGATCTCTACCAGTTACATATTGATGTATCTATCTTTAATATCGAGCAAAATATGAATGCCATAAGATCAAAATGACCCAGGGGTAGTCCAAATGATAGGTATATATAGCACCTAAGGCTAGGTCATATAGTAGAAGATATGATTAACAAATTGAAGAAAATCAAGCTATTGAGTCTGTTGACTTTCGAGTCATATCAAATTTATGAATCATGTCTTCATGGCAAAATGACTAAGCTCCCTTTATACGACATAGGGAAAGGGCCACGGAACTACTTTTCCTAGTACATACTAATGTGTGCGGCCCATTTAATGTGCCGACTAGAGGCAACTTTTATCGATGTTTTATCTCGGTATGGATATGTGTAACTTATGAGACACAAGTCTGAAACCTTTGAAAAGTTTAAGAAATTCAGACATGAAGTTGAAAAGCAAACTAGAAAACCTATTAAGGTTCTTCTATCAGATCGAGAAGGTGAATATCTTAGTCAAAAATTCCTAGACGATCGCAAGCAAAATGGCATGGTCTCTCAATGGACTCCATCAGGAACACCTCAACTCAATGAGGTTTTAGAATGGAGGAATCGGATCTTATTAGATATGGTCCAATCCATGGTGAGCTTCATAAATCTTTCTGATTTTTTTTAGGAACATAGTCTATTAACTGCTATAAATTTACTGAATTAGATTTCCTCTAAAACTATTTCTATCACACCGTATGAGATATGGCAAGGTAAAAAACCAAGTCTGAGTCATATCAGAATTTGGGGTTGTCCGGCTCATGTCAAAAGATAACAAGCATATAAGTTAAACTATAGGTCATTTAGAGCTCGATTCATAGGATATCCTAAAGGGTCATTAAGATATTATTTCTACATTCCAGAAGACCATAATGTGATGGTGAGTCAGCATGCCATCTTTCTTGAAAAATAGTTTATTCAAGATGGTGGCATTGGAAAGCAGATCAAGCTCAAAAAAAAAATCTCACAAGAGCAACGAGCTAAGGATCCTATGGAACCAAATTAGATTGAGCCAATACAATCACTACCTCCTCCACCTCATAGATCGGAAAGAGTTTTCCATCCTCCTGAGAGATACTTAGGTACTATGTCAGAGAAAGTAGAGGAAATGTTCCTCATAGGTAATGGGGTTCATGGTGATGATCCCAAAACCTATGACGAGGCAATATCAGATATCGACTCCAAAAAATGGTTAGAGGCAATGAAGTCAGAAATTGATTCGATGCACTCAAATCAAGTCTAGACCTTGGTAGATCCACCAAAAGGTATAGTATCTATTGGGTGTAAATGGATCTACAAGAGAAAGATTGACGCAGATGGGAATGTGGAGACATTCAAAGCTAGATTAGTGGCAAAAGAATATAGTCAGCATGAAGGAATTGACTATCATGATACTTTTTCGCTAGTAGCCATGCTAAAATCTAACCGCACATTGCTTGCTATTGTAGCCTATTTTGATTATGAAATATGGCAAATAGATGTGAAAATAATATTCTTAAATGGATACCTTGAGGAAGATATCTTTATGGAATAGCCACTAGGTTTCACATCCAATGATGTTGATCACAAAGTATGCAAGCTGCAAAGGTCCATATATGGACTTAAGCAAGCATCTCGAAGCTGGAATACTCATTTTAATGATGTGATCAAATTATTTGGTTTCATCGAGAATGAGGAACCATATATTTTCAAAAAGGTCAGTGAGAGCGCTATTGTCTTTCTTGTACTGTACGTGGATGATATTCTTCTTATTGAGAATGATATTTTCATGTTGACCATAGTTAAAATGTGGTTATCTAAAGAATTCTCCATGAAAGATCTAGGAGAAGCATCCTTCATTCTAGGAATTAAGGTCTATAGAGATAGACCGAATAGGATGCTAGGTCTTTCATAGAAGATGTACATAGAGGAAGTGCTAAAGAGGTTTAGCATGAAAAACTCTAAGAGGGGATTGGTATCATTCAGACATGGCATTCATCTCTCCAAGAAAATGTGTCCTAACACACCAGAGGAGATTGAATGCATGAGCAAGATTTCTTATGCTTCAGTAATAGGGAGCCTCATGAATGCCATGTTATGTACACGACCTGATATAGCCCATGCTGTGAGTATGACAAGTAGATATCAATCGAATCCAGATGAAGAACACTGGACTTCTGTGAAATGTATCCTTAAGTACTTGAGAAGAACTAAGGATATGATGTTGATTTTTGGTAATGAAGAACTTCAAGTCTAGGGGTATATTGACTCAGATTTTATATCCGATATAGATGATCGAAAGTCAACATTTGGGAATCTGTTTATGTGTAATGGTGGTGTTGTTAGTTGGAAGAGTTCCAAATAGATAGTGATAGCAGATTCTACCATAGAAGCAGAGTACATCGCTACGTCAGAAGCTACGAAGGAGGCATTCTAGGACAAGAAGTTCACCATAGAGATCAGAATAATGCCATTGGATGCCATTCCTTTGTACTGCGATAATAATGATGCCATAGCCCTTGCTAAGAAGCCGAGGTCTCATCAAAAATCTAAGCACATCGAGCAATGATACCATCTTATCCGCGATTACCTTGAGAAAGATTAAGTCGAGGTCAAGAGAGTCGACTCCATAGATAATGCAGCAAACCCACTTACAATGTCGTTGGGCCAGCAGAAGATCAAAGCCCACCTTGAGAATATGGAACTTAGATTTGTAGTCAATTGGCTTTAGGTCAAATGGGAGTTTGTTAGATATATGTGCCCTAGAAGCTAGATTGGCTGACACTTGTAATACACTTCTAAGGGTCAAATTATAATTTTAACTATAAATAATAATATGAATTATTTTCTACCATAGTGTATATTTGAAAGTATCTGTGATACATCCCTTGAGTTAATGATAATGATAGTTCATATTTTCAAGAGTTGAAAATTTAAGACATGAATTTTTATTATTAACTCATAAAATGCTTCCGACCGTAGGATCATCACAAGGATGGTGATTGATCCGAAAGATTGGTGTACGATCGCTTCTTTTAGTAGATGAGTCTTGATATTATGGTTAGAGACACCAAAGCAAGAGTACAGGTACTCGTTAGAGAATGAGGGCACTGAGCGTGACCACCTCGAGCAGTCATAAGAAAGTCTACCTTCTCATCGATGACTGGCTCGAAGCTGCAGTGGTGTGTCTGGTTCTTTGACCTGAGGTGCATCGGTAGTTCACCTTGAGGGTGTTATAGTTTGACTACACCATAACTCGATCTCCTAGCCATTTGGAATCCTGAGGTGTATGTTGGCTATAGCATGTTCATTGTAGGAAATTGGATTGCACCAATAAGGGATCTATCTACCTCGGTAGATGAGGAGCAGCCCTATGATGATCATGAGAATCAAGTCCATAAGCCCATGGCCATGGCAAAGTAAAATAATAGAAAGAGTTTTTATTAGGGTTTTCACATTGAACTTGAATCAAATGATTAATTCATATGATGAAAATTTGGGTTTGATGAGATCACCTTAACCCTAATCCAGTCAGAGCTTAAGATAGAGAAACTTAATTACATAGATAACTGCACCAAGAGATTTGCTTTCAGTTCTAATGGGTTGCTACCATATGCTGCTAGGTGTCACTGGTGGATTTTGGGAGCAATTAGAATGATTTGGATGATCGATCATATTAGTTGTCTGAATCAAAAAAGTTCTGATTCATCGGAAGGTATTTCGATGATGTCGATGATAGAGATTATGACATATCCCATTACTATACGAAACTGAATCTAACTAGATCACACAAATAAGAGTTTGGATCTGAAAATCATCAATTGGATTAACCCAGTTCAATTGATTTGAATAAGATTCAATTAGATTTAAGAAAATCGTGCTAGCACATGATTGAGCCAAATGTTCTTCTTTAACAATCATTAAAGCTTATCTCGACTAAGCCAAATGCATTTGGGCTCACTCAAGAATCTTTACTTGGTCTAACTGAAGCTTGTCTAGATCAGAAAAGGGTTGTCTTAATTTATTACATAAATTTGAGACAACACCTGCCATTTTCGGTCACCTACTAAATCTTATTTTCGGACGTTGGTCAAATGTTGATCCTGGACACTTAGACATCTGCCCATGTGTCATGTACCCATAGGAGAGTACATGGGAACTTGTCCTCCTTCTAAAAAGTAGATAGGAAGGGGGTGCACATTTAGGGAGGCGTGTGCCCCATGAGGATAAAAGATGGAGTCCCATACAGATGGGACTCCAGGTTGCTTTAGAGAATTAAACTGTATGACGCCAAGAAGTCTTGTTTGACCCAATCTTGGCATCACCTAAGGAGAGTTTTGAGGGTCTCTCATCTAATTAGATTAGGCAATGTCATCCCATCCATCAGATTTAGATTTAGATTTGATTGCACAAAGGGTCATGATTGGCCAAGATGATGTGGCACTGCATAGTGCAACAGAGTCTATATAAATCCTGTCTGCACTTAGAATTTAATTCTTCTACCTTTAGCCCATGCCATATAGCCCCTCTTCCTCCTCTATGCCACCCTCTAGTCCTCTCTCTCCTCTCCATGCCCAAGGGCTTTTGGGCATGAACAAGATGCGATCCAAGCAAGTGAAAGGCGTCAGGAAAGGAAGAAGGCAGCATTGCTGCAAGAGACAATGACTATTCTTCAAAAGCAGTTTTGAAGACCTTCAAGATCAGATCTAGATTTAATTTTTGGAGGATTGATTGAGAAAGAGAAGATCTTCAGATCCTATCCGAGTGGTTATCGATAGAGGCCAGGCACTTGCGTGGCTACATCCAAAACCTCAGGCAAACATCGGGATCATTATAGGATAATTGGATTACCCAAAACAAAGGTATAATTAAATTAGATTTAATTTTTATTTTTATTTTTATTATCAAATTAATAAGATCAAATTTGAGAAGTTTTAGATCTGATTAGGATCTTAGAGAAAATTTTTTTTTGAAATATCTCTCCTGATCCAATTAGATCTGAACGAACCTAAACCAAAAAATAAGTTTTTCCCATCATAAGTTAGGCGTTCTAACTTGCTGATCTAAGCTTGAGGATGAAGTCATGAGCCGCACATGCTTCTGGTCTCTAGGAGATCCACATGAGCCCACAAATATGATCAAAGATTCTAATGCAGAAAATCAGCACAGTATACTAGCACTGTGCTGATCTCTCTTCGACGGTCGATTTGATGCTTTCTTCTTTAAAATATAGACTCTCCAAAATATCAAAAGGAAAGGAAGAGGGTTTGTGATGCCGAGATACCTCTCAAAAGCTCACAAAAATAAGGAAAAGATTTAGAATAAAAAACCTAGAAGAAGACCCTCTTCTTCTTCTTTGTTCTTTTTCTAGATACCCTTATTTGTGTTTTCAATATCTCCACAACCTAGAAGAATTTATTTTTGATTTTTCTACACCAAAGAGACCTCTCAAATGTCTATAATATGAAAAATGTTTAGCAAAAAATTCTCTTTAAATAAATAGATATGCAGAGTCTAGGTTAGATCAAAAATCTAGACAAGGAAGGACCACTTATGGGAAGAGTTCTGGTTGTTTCAAAATACTATCTCATAGGATTTCAAATCAAAACAAACTCCAACTTTGACTTAGTCCATTACCCATCTTCCTAATGAGAAATAGAGGAGAGGAGGGGGGCGTGAGAAACCTTTGGGCATCGAGAATTTTACATAAAAATATAAAGAGAAAAGGGTGGGGCATGAGGATTAGGTGGCGCAAGGAATAGGTAGTCCTAGCCACACTAGGACTCCTATTTTGACTTAGTCAAACAAAGTCTTTTAACCAAATAAAAAAAAGAGTAAACCAATCTAATTAAATAAGGACCCCTAAAAATACTATCTCATAGGATTTCAAATCGAAACAAACTCCAACTTTGACTTAGTCCATTACCCAACTTCCTAATGAGAAATAGAGGAGAGGAAGGGGGTGTGAGAAACCTTTGGGTGTGGAGAATTTTACATAAAAACATAAAGAGAAAAGGGTGGGACGTGAGGATTAGTTGGGGCAAGGAATAGGGAGTCCTAGTCACACTAGGACTCCTATTTTGACTTGGTCAAACAAGGCCTTTTAACCAAATAAAAATAAGAGTAAACCAATCCAATTAAATAAGACCCTAATTCATTTAAAAAATTAATTAAATTAGATTAAATTAGATTTAATTCTAATTTAATTTTCTAATCAAATTAGAAAATCGGGTTGACCCAAGTTCTAGTTGAACTAGGACTAGTTTTTTCTTGCACTTGGCTTATCCAATAAGTCAATTGGACTTAATCCAATCAAGCCCATACTAAATCTAACTAAATCATATTTAATTAGACTTAATTTCAGTCTATTGGCTTAATCAAATTAAGCCAATTAGCAATCAAATTGCTAATCAATCTTCCTACAATACTTGCACTAGGTCAAACATCAATCGTATTGAAAGTCCTCTTTCACCCTAAAAATCAAAGAAAATAAGAAAGGATGGGTTGGCACACTTATGGGAAGAGTTTTGGTTGTTTCAAAGTACTATCTCATAGGATTTCAAATCAAAACAAACTCCAACTTTGACTTAGTCCATTACCCAACTTTCTAATGAGAAATAGAGGAGAGGAGGGGGGCGTGAGAAACCTTTGGGCGTGGAGAATTTTACGTAAAAACATAAAGAGAAAAGGGTAGGACATGAGGATTTGGTGGCATAAGGAATAGGAAGTCCTAGTCACACTAGGACTCCTATTTTGACTTGATCAAACAAGGTTTTTTAACCAAATAAAAATAAGAGTAAATCAATCCAATTAAATAAGACCCTAATTCATTTAAAAATTTAATTAAATTAGATTAAATTAGATTTATTTTTAATTTAATTTTTTAATCAAATTAGAAAATCAGGTTGACCCAAGTCTTAGTTGAACTAGGACTAGATTTTCCTTGCACTTGGCTTATCCAATAAGTCAATTGAACTTGATCTAATCAAGCTCAAACCAAATCTAATTAAACCATATTTAATTAGAATTAATCTCAACTGACTACTTAATCAAATTAAGCTAATTAGCAATCAAATTACTAATCAATCCTCCTGTAACACTGGCACTAGGTCAAATATCAATCGTATTGATCGTTTAATCCTAAAATGATTCTAAATCGCTGATCAACCATCCGATCGAAATGTTAACTCTAATGTATGTGACCTCATAGGTCCGAATCTAAGTTGGTAGTATAGAAATAAATTTTTATACCAATCAAAGTAATCATCTAGCAATGATACCTGACGGTCGGATAGGTCAAAAGGTGTAGAATACCATCCTTTGAACCCATGCGAATATAGTTTTTATATAATTCATCCCCTTGACCGTAATGCTCGTAGGACACCTCAGAGTTTAACTATCAACTTTGATCAGGTTGTCCATATTATATTTCAAAATATCAAATCCATCTGATGGATTATCCCGACCAAGGTTTTGCTATATTGAAATACAGTGATACATTCTTCTCCAACTCTTGGAGTGGTCAATTCTATCTTGATCACATTCCAACTTTGCAAGTACTTGACTGTGCCCAGAAGCCTTCCATTATTGAATTAGAAATTTAGTTAGTCTGGTACCAAAGCATAGTGAGTTGCTTGCAAGTCACTGAGGTAATCTTAAGTCTAAGAGATACATATACCTTATCCCATCAAAGACATTCTCGACAGTAGCATGCTCTGGAGTTGGTCATGTTCAATCATGATGTATCCATACATCTTACCTGTATGCTATACCAGTGTCTCCACATTTTTTGGTTAAGAGGACAACCAACCTATATGGCATATACCGACCTATGCTCGATAAATGCTGTCGTCCTAATTAACAGCCTATCATTTGGTCATGAACAAATTTAAGAACTAATCGATAAATTCTCTTTTTATCAAAACTAAATAGTCCTAAAGACTTCATCACAATAATGGAGTTCATTAGAAGATGTAAATTTATGATGAAAAAGATGCCAAAAAAATTTTATTAATTAATAAATTAATTATAATATCTCAACCATCAACAGGCTGATGATTGACTTTGGAATATAATTTTCAATAGATGAGTTGGGGTTCTACATTTCAAAAATAATTTTTAAATTTTAAAAGATTTTATTTTCTATTCACCAAATGGGTTGACTCATTTCACAAATGGATCAGCTCATTTGATAAACAGTAATCCTATTACTAATCTCATAACAAAAAATAAGGCATATTAAAAATTAAACCATGAATTATCTTTTAGATCTAATCTAAATATATTCATGTTTAAATTTCTAATTAAAATAATTTCAGTCAATTTTTTTCACTGTTCAAATTAATGAATGAGTTCATGATGGTACTCCTACTGCCATAAGGGATCCCCACTGAATGGAAGGAGATGGCCTTTAAACCATACTTATCCCTTATGACCAGATGGCTTGGTGGCTCATTCACCCTCGATTATAAAATTATTTGGATTAAATACATATCAAATATGTAAGCATTTAATCTTTCTAATTAACATATTAGCATGTCAAGCAACCCATGCTCTAATACCATTCGAAGGAAACCGAGCAGGGTTTAGGGCATGCTTTTCGAAAACTTTTTTCGAACAAAATATAGTGGAAGCTAAAATTAATCTAATATTAATTCTATAGTATGCATTGATCTAATCAATTACCCTACTCAAGATCTAGATATGGTAATATGTAATAGAAAAATAAAATGCAATTGATCAGCAAATCATATTTGCTGATTGATACGAGTTCAGAACTCGATACCTGAGCACGGGTAGCTGATCTCCATGATCTGAATCCATCAGAATAGGCTCTAACATTGTGCTATAATTACACACTTGTTCGACCTCTATGGTTGGTCCACACGGAGCTCTTAGTCCCGATCAGCCCTACTAGAGTGCTAGCTCCTCATCAGGGCCTTCAATGGCTGATCATGATTGATTTCATCGATCATCTACTTTATGATTTCTTGGATACTCCAAAAAATTAGAACACAAATACTAAAGGATGATGAAGAGGTGTACAATGTTTGGTGGTGATTCGATGCTCACAGCACTCGATCTCTCCACCTGAACCTAGATACCCAAATCTAGGGTTTCACTCGACCCAAAAACCCTAACACACTAAAAACCCTATCACACCCTCTCTGTGTGGAGTTTTTCCATGAAACAAGTTTTTATGGAAAGATGACTTTTAGATATATAAACTATATTTAGATCATATCTAAAAATTGGGTATCCTTGGAGGTAAAAATTAGAAGAGAAGAGAGGCATGAGGAAAAAATAAAGTACTATAGGACCCTGCTCACCTTCACTCCAATATTTTTTTCACCCAAAACTAATGGCCAATCACATTAAAATTTTTACCAAGGAATGCAAACCCCTTCTTGTGCATGCACAAAAACTCACATAATTTATTGACATGAAATACCATGGGAAAGGCATGTGGAAAGAGATATGGGTTGGAGGTTGAACTTGTTTCAACCTTCCAACCAACATCAAATTCAAAAACCTTCTTATCCCTATCCAATGCCCACCGCTGGATGTTTGACATGCAAAAAAACTCTCCTTCTATGTGTACACCTTCAGAAAATGCACAAAAAAAATCACATAACATTTCTCAAGGGGCATGGTGAATGGATAAGCATGAGAGGGAGTTGGGAAGTTTCAACCAAACCAACCAACTCAAGTTGAATTCAAAATTCAACTTAAATCCAATCTGATCCAACACTTGGACCAGGTCAAAGATAGAAAGAGGAGGGGGCATAGATACCCTCTGTGTGTGAGAATTCTCATGCAAAACCAAAGTGTGCATGAGATAGGGTGTGGAAAAATCAAAGCAGGATGGCGTAGGGAGAAGGAAGGTTCAAATTCAAACTTATTTGACTTAGTCTTAATTGGTTTCAACCAAACTAATTAATCTAGACCCAATTAGATCAAGTTAAACCCAAGTAATTTAGGCTTAACCCAACCCAATAAAATTTTAATTAAATTAATAATTAATTAGGTCCAGGTCTTGATCAAATCTGGGTCAAATCTCTCATAGCGATTAGGTCATCTCATAACCTGATCGGATCAAATCCAATTGAATCCAATTCGATCGAACTTGATCAAATCCTCATCACTTAATCAAATTGAGCTAATTTGTAATCAAATTATTAATTAATCTTTTAATAAATATAGAGTCCCAATCGGATGGGTATCTGATCAATAGAGTTCTATCAATATGAAACTCCTGAAGAGTCCCAAACTAGTGGGACTCTTGAATCTAGTGTCCCAAATGAATCGAACTCGTGATCATAGTCCCAGATCAGTAGGACTCTTGATCAGAGAGTCCCAAATGAGTATGACTCAGAGTCCCAGTCCACTAGGACTCTTGGTTATAGAGTCCCAGGTCATCAGGACTCACGATCAAAAAGTCCCAGATAAGGACTTAGAGTCTCAATCCAGTGGAACTCTTGGTCATAGAGTCCCAGTCTAGTAGAACTCTTGACCATAGAGTCCTAGGTCATCGAGACTCAATATCAGCCATCAAATTAGATAGGAACTCTTATTGTGTATGACCCCATAGGTTTGAATCCTAAACTGATAGCATAGAAACTAATTTTCTATACCAATCGATGTGACCATCTACCAATCCTAAATCGAATAGATCAAAAAATTATAATGCAACATCGATAAACCTGTGGTATATGGTTACCATATAATTCATCCTCTTGATCTCGATGCTCAAAGGATGATTTAGGATTTACTTTCAATCCTAAAATTCATCCACAGTGCATTTCAAAACTTAGCGTCCATCATATGGACTACCCCGATTGAGGATTTGCTAAATAGAAATACAACGATGCACTTGCTCCAACAGTTGGAGGGGTCAATCCCATCTTGACTCATACACCAACAAGCCAAGTACTCGACTGCACCTAGTAATCTTCCATCACTGAATTAGAAATTCAGATAGTCCGGTACCTAAGTACAGTGAGTTGCTTGCAAGTCACCATGATGATCTCAAGTCTAAGGGACACATATACCCATATCCTTCATGAGCAACTTTTGGCAGAAGAGAACTCTACAGTTGGATCACATTCAATGAAATGTACCCCTATACTTCACCTGCATGCCATAATAGTATCTCCATACTTCTTGGTTAAGAGGACAACCAACACTTATAGCACACAACGATACGTTTAAGGACAACAACGAATCATTTGATCGCAAATTGGTTTAAGGACTAAATGAGAAATCCTTCTTTATTGAGTCTAAATAGTTCTAAGGACTTCATCATAGAAGAGCTCATTACAAGAAGATGCACAAAGTGATGAAAATATCAAAATAATAATTTTACTTATTAATAATTTAAGTATAATTATATTTAGCTCAACCATCTACAACCGAGATATTGGCTTTAGGATACAATTCCCAACACGATCTACATGGGATGCAGGTGGGACAAACGGCTATTGGTGCTAGGATTTAATCAGATGGCTGGGATTAAGGTGCTAGCAGATAGTGGATGCAACTCCCGATTAGGATCCGATGGTCGGCATGAGATCGCAATTTTTGACTAATGCCTAAGGCTTCTTTTGCACAATCGTGTGGCCCAAATTCCATCATCAGCTTCAATCAGATGGTTGTAATCAATTCTAACTTGATTTGGATTTTAAAAAGAGTTTTTGAGTGATTTTTTGACCATTCAATCACCATCTAGCAGCCAGAATGATCCAGGGTTCTCTTTTACTATTTTAGGAGTTTCTAAACCCGATTTCTTCAGAATTTCTCATGCAAAAAAGACTCTTAGGCTATTTAAAGCCTACTACTGCCGATCAACAGTGGGACAGAATAGAATAATTTTTTAGACAGAGAAAAGAAAAAGGAGGAGAGAGGTTTTGAGAGGAGGTTTTAGAGGAAACCTAGGAAGGGTTTAGTTTTAAAGAGAAAGACAGAGAGAGGGCTAGAGAGAATAGTTTGAGGAAGAAAAATAGGAAGAAATAGAGAAGAGAGAGCTTTTCTTTTTATTTTCTTTTTCTTTCTTCTTCCTTTCTTCTTCTAAATGACTAGCACACCTATCAGCGGATCTTCTTCATTAAGTTCTCCACGCCAAGAGCAACGGACGATCAATTTCAGCAACAAACATATTTTTATTTAAATTTCTTCATATTTTTTATTTTAGTTACTATTTTTGATCCTTTTGCCATGAACTAAATTTTTTTTATTAAGGCTAAGGTGTAACCACTCTTTTGATGCAATATTCAGTATGATTTACTTTTAATTTTATATCTTATTCATGAGGAGCATATAAATCTGTGCTTAATGCTTGTAGATTACTGGCCATCTTCTAATTGATTTGATGAACATAGATGATACGGATCAAGTATATTTATATTATTGCTTCTTGATTTATATACCTTATATTTTGAATCAATTTAAGATTCATAAGCATGCAGGACTTTTAGTGTGCTTTGAACGTAGTATATTTTAATTAGAGAATTTCACAAAACTTAAAGCATCAGTATTTATTTAAATTATGCCTGGACCAAAGGGTAGTTAATAAATATTGATAATTTTGCTATGCTTGGACCAAAGGATAGTGAATATCTTAGGAGACTCCATCGTCACATGAAATAAAATTAACCTACTTTGCATAAATACCTAAATATTGTATTAATTAAGTTGGTAAATGGATTGCCTTAGTAACCTTTGCTCTTGAATTTAAATCCTAATAATTACACTCTCTCTATTTTCTTGCAATTTTTCTATTATTTCTTTATTTCTTCTTATTTTTCTTTATTTTTTATAAATGATTCTCTAAATAAAGCTTAGGAAAGAATATTTTTAGTACTTATTTTTTAATCCTCTAGGGATGATACTCTACTCACTTACTTTATTACTTAATTGACTGGTACACTTGCCATAGTGAAAGATTAGCATGCATCATTCCCGCAGTCATCCAAGCCTAGAATAACTGCTTAGATAATTCATACCTAGCAATCTGGCTCTATTCTCCATAAAGCTCTTTCAGATTGAGCAATATGAAAGAAGCATCCATACTTTCATGTTGCCTCTATAATTCATTATTCATGAAGGCCAACATGATACACTTGACAGTCGTACTATCATTTTGTCACATTTTGTAGGTGGACTTCTCCTCTAAAGCATCTTCAATGATCGGCCCTGGGTCAGGTGTATCCAAAACATATGATATCTTCTCTTGCGCAAGCACTATATGCAAGTTCCTCAATCAGTCCATGTAATTTGGACCAGTCAATTTATTTATTTCAAGTATGCATCGCAATAAGAGTGAAGAAGCCATTTATGCAGATATTTTAATCTACATGAAATAAGAACACTAATATAAGCAAACCACTCAAGATGACATATATAACTAGATGAGATCTTTTATTCTAGTTATTGCTCCCACTATTTTACTATATACCATAGCCCTCCCTATGGTACACAAAAAATCCTGATCTGATTTTTTAGTGGGGTTGAGATCCTTATCCCTTAAGAAAGTCTTATGGATAGCACAATAAACTTCAATAAGTTCAAAGATAGAAAAAACTATCCAATTGCTTCTCCATGCAACTCTCAACATAACCTGCCTTTAAAATATTTATAGTCTTATGGATAGCACAATAAACTATAATATTTTAGTTAAGTCAAACCCTTCATTTTCGTATAGTCATATTTGAAATTAATATTGCTCTTGTGGATAGCACAACAAAGCAATAATAAATTAAATATATCATAAGCATTTTAAATGTACTAGGATATTATTATATCAGTCCCCAAGGTAAGCATTGTGAATAGCACAACAAACTTACTATGGTTCATGAAATAATAATTATCTTAGCATGAAGGAAGGTATTCTATAGTGTTTTTGACCAATATGCATTTCCAATTTAATATTTCAATTTAATCAAAATGGCTAGGTAAGTGGGAGAGAGGTGGGAGGCCCTCCGTTCTTGCCTTAGACATTAATAAAAATTAGCCAGGCAAGTAACGGACCCAATTACTAAACCATGTTCTCTTTATCTTTCCAGAACCACTTTTCTAGACACTAATTGACCAATTTCTATCAAGAATGGATTTGTATTTTGATCTTACAATACTATGACTTAATATAATTTTTAAGAGATCTTTAAAGATCTCATGCACATCTTTAAAATATTTAATACAAGAGTCTACATGCTGTGCAATGTAAAATATTTAAAATATTCATCATTCTAAGACAACCTTACAGCATAACGAATAAGTGCCAATTATGCTAGGACAACTTTATAATCAGAATGATGAATAAGTGAAACATATATCATAATATCTTATCTAAGATATTATATCAAGTTGCATAATTAAAATCATATAGCAAGAGATAAAGCATCAGCATGTATATTCATAATGTCATATATTATCCTAATCATAAGACATATGTACCAATTATATCATGCTTTAAATCATAATTAAAAGTATTCATGTATATGATTGAATCATCCAAGGTGTGGCTCAGATACCACTAATGGGTTTGGTCAACATAGTGGAAGCAATTGATTTCAAAAATTTTGTCAATCAAACCCTAAACCCTAAGACCGACCTTGATATAATTCGATCATATACATGCATAAAGTATATAATTAAATATCGTACCTTTAATATTCTGATTTAGTGATAATATATTTTCATGAGATGCCCACGTGTTCGCCCTCTAATGGTGATCCACATAGGAATTAAAATCAAGAATAATTCCTCTTGAACCCTTGCTTGTTTAATTTTGATATAGAATTCTTTGGCCTTCGTCCTTCCTTCTTCTCTCTAATTTATTCTCCCTTATTTTCTCTCTTAGCTCTCTTAAAAAATCTTTCTAACCCTTGTCTTAATTAAAACTCCTTGTTTTGGATAAGACCTTGTCTAAAGGAAGACTCCTTATCTTACCAATACCTTGTCCAAAAGAATGGGAGGAAGAAAATTAAGACAAGCTTCTAAATTATAATGACCGACACCTTCCATCCGTATCCTATTTATAGTTTTAGATGGGGTGCTAATCACATCCATTCCCAAGCCCTTATCAGCCATCCAAAAGAATTATCAACGGGCTTGATAAGTCCTTTAAGGTAGAAGGAGTCTTGGAGGCACGTAAAAACTAATTTCTGCCTCTGAAATGTTGCATATACATCGTTCCCACATTAATTTTAAATTTTATTTGATTTACTCAAAATTTTATTTTGAAAATCCTTTTGATATGGTGTGGATAAGGGAGAGAGGTCCTAGAGTAGGCACCTACTAGAATGCCTTCAAGCAGAAGGACTCATAGGTGCCTAAAACTCAACCTACGCGACTCTTCACATAGTTTTCTTAGGAGAATTAAATCCTGCATCGACAAACTTTGACCAGTCAATAATTTTAGGCATCAATCATGAGAGAGAATCTCAGGGAGACATGGACCTGGTCAATTCCCCAAAGGAGAAGGACTCTAGGTCCTTTTGTGTGCCAACATTTGTGCATATGCCACACAAGGTGGCATCAACCATGAGAGAGAGTCCTAGGCCTCTTGGATGCTTCCAAGATGAGTCCTAATTAAATTCAGATAATGCCAACTGACAAATATCTGATGGCCAACCCTTTTAACTTAACCAAAATTTAGATTCAAATAAAATTGACTAGCCAAAAGTGCAAGAATTCGAGCCAAAACTAATTTGACAAGAAATTAGGTTATCAACATATGCTAGCATGCTAATTAGCTGACCAATTAGGATCCAATGATCCTAAAATAAATTCTTGACAAATTCCTTTATGTGTGTGACCCATTAAGATCCACATCTAGCCAACAGTAAGCCTGGATACATTTTAATCTAATCCAATTGGACTCAATCTCAATCGATTAGGGTTAATGCTGATCCAATTTCATCAATTAGAAGAACCATCTAATTGAGGATCAAATTAATCTTATTAATTTATCAAAACTCACAAGTCAAGATTGATGTCTAGTAATGTATCATGACTATCCATAAGATGTGTAATTTGATAGAAATACCAAATATATCCTTCAGTGGCAAGTACCCATGCAATTCAATTCTTCGATCATCCTACATTCCAAGTATGTTTATGAGCATGGATAAATGTCAAACTCAAATACATATTCATGTTAATTCTCCATCAATCAATGATAACTCTAATGAATGATTAGAAGCCCTATCTAACCTTCATTCTACTTTGGCCAAAGTCTTATTGAGTTATCAATAAATGAGAAAACATAGAATGTCATCTCCTCTTACTAAGAGTGATCGATTTCTTATTGACCTACTCACAACTTTCATATATACTTGATCATGTCCAGAACACTCCATCCATGACTTAATATCATGATTGAGTATGAACCAAAAATATGGGCTTATATGCATAAGGTACCATGGTGATCTTAGGTCTATGGATTACTTGCACAATTCCCACTTAGAGAACCATCTTCTGACATGCAAGGCTCCATAAGATGTTCTCTTTAGCAAGTCAATTCAGTGAACTCATTACTTAATAAGCATCAACATCCTTGTATTAGTGTCACCATACAAGTGGCTTGTGAGATCCACCACCCTCTCCAACGAGCATACATAGGATGTGCTAGTCTATCTGGAATATTGATCTCCGATTCAATATTTCTTCGATCAGAAATATTCAAGATTAGGATTTTAGGATTTTAGGTCGTACAAGCATAACCCAATCATGTCCCCTAAAATCATTGCCCCTATCTTTAGGGTTCATCATAATCTTTACATATAAAAGATGCAACTAAAATGATGAATTAAATGCCTCAATTTTATTAATATCAGAATAAATATCATTATATGAGTTGAAAATTTAATAGAAAAGTCCCATCACACCATATATGTTATTGGCTTGTAGGGTAATTATTCTTTCAGTCACAACAACAGAACCATCCTTCGTAACAAACTTAACGTGGCCCCGAACGGTCCACTAACAGGTAATTACGATTGTCACCATTAGTTTGTTATGAGCTTCGTCTATATAAGTGATCCTTTAGATATATTTTTTTCTCTAAGCTCAAAACTTTGCTAAAATTCTTCTGAGTATTCCATTTCTATTGATTAGAGAGCTGACTTGACCATTGGAGGATCCTATCGGAGCCACCCCCACCTCTGGTTTAGACTTGTTTTGCAGGTCCCAGTGGCAACCTCGTCTTCCCCAACTTTAGCTCTTTCTAACATCCACAGTTTTCTATACCAACAAAATTGGTGCTAGAGGAAGGGTGCATTGATCTCTTATTCTTAAAGGAGCACTCAATCGAATTCCATCTCTTCTGCGATTCTTCTTCTACAATCGACACTGCAAAATGCCGCCAAAGAGGGCATTAACCCAGTGATCCATGACCTCTGCTACCAAATCTCACCCAGATCTGCATACTCCAATCTCATCTTTGGCACCTCAAGCTACACCACCAGCAACCACGGTGGACATAGAGTAGTTCAACCTACTGATCTAGTAGGTTAAGAAAATCACTAAAGTAGTGCAGGCCATGTGGCAACCCCCGACATCAGTTCGGTTAGAGAGAACTTCATTAGAGTATTAGGATCCGATGCAAGAAAGGCCCACCTAGGCTAGTCACCCGATGACCGCTGGGAAGGGGAAGTGGAGAGCGAAGAGCTCCTATTCCGATCATGACTCCAGCCCTAGGAGATCTCAACCTTCATTCAGCCTTTAGATCCTTAAGATTCATGATTGGGAAGATCTACTAAATCAGAAGCTTCAAGAGATGAACCAATGGATCGAAGAGCTTCACCATGTTGCTCCTGCCCACATCGATGACATCCGCACCCTCCTTTCTCTCTCCAAATAATGTAGGAGCCCATCCTACTGAACTTCAAGCTTCCTCAGTTTGAAAGCTACGATGGGACTTCGAACCTAGTCGACCATCTTAAGATCTTTCAAACCATGATGCTGCTCTACGATGCACCAGACGCCATTCTATGTCGAGCTTTTTCCTCAACTCTGAAGGAAGCAGTAAGAAATTGGTACTCGAGCTTTAAGCTAGGTACTATCTACTTCTTCGATCAAATGAGTCATCAGTTTGTGGCTCACTTCATCAGCAGTCGATGTCCAAGGTGAGGTTCGGACTTTCTCATCAACATCAGATAGAAGGAAGAGGAGTCCATCTGAGTTTACATCAACCACTTCAATGTTGTTGTATTAGAGGCCCAAAACTTGGACCAATCTATAGCCATGACCATGTTGAAGGGTGGTCTTCAAAATAATGATCTTCTATCCTTCCTGGAGATGAGGTATCCTAGGAATTTTGCTGATATGCTAGCCCAGGCTAAGGGTTAAACCTAGGTAAAGAAGGG
The DNA here is from genome assembly GCA_006176705.1 of Cocos nucifera. Classification (NCBI taxonomy): domain Eukaryota; kingdom Viridiplantae; phylum Streptophyta; class Magnoliopsida; order Arecales; family Arecaceae; genus Cocos; species Cocos nucifera. The sequence continues at coordinate 309,031 of QRFJ01001549.1, read as the reverse complement.
TTTTCAAATAAAGGATGATGAGGCCGCAAAGAAGCGAGAGATGGGTGAATCCAGCAAGCCCATAATTGAAGAAAAATTGAGTGAAGCTCGGCCACACTCTGAAACCCTTTTCAAGTATAGACAAGCTTGAACTTCTCTCCGAGCTCGTCGACCAAGAAGCCCCGACCAAGGGGTACGATTGAAGTCTCCCCTTAGGAGGTTTCATGACTACTCTCCCCTTAATGCTCCAAAAACATAAGTACTGATGGAAATCAAGGAGCAGCTACCAAGGCTCGAAAGAATGCAGACTCATCCAAGCAAGCATAATCCTAACAAGTACTGCCTCTATTATCATGACCATGATCATGAAACTAAAGAATGCATCTAGCTCCAAGATGAGATCGAGGAGCTCATTCGATGAGGTCGGCTTGGCCGATTTCCATGATGTTGGTCTGAAAGAAGAAAAGATCGGTCGAGGATACTACCACAGCTAGAACCACCAAGAAGGAAGGAGCAGCAAGGAGATTGGCCTCCATTGGGGATCATCAATACTATTGCTAGAGGATTTTGATGGAAGAAAACTGATGGATTGGGAGAGCAAGCTAAATGATAGAGGACTAAAGAATCCATTTCTTTCACTAAAGAAGATGCACAAGGGGTTCAATTCTCACATAACGATGTGATTGTAGTTTCTTTAAATATTGCTAACTATGATGTACGTCGCATTTTGTTCGATAATGAAAGCTCTATTGATGTCTTGTTTTATGATGCTTTCTCTAAAATGTCCATACCTAGTAACTGCTTGGGACCAAGGAACATCCATTGGTAGGCTTCACCGATAATGCTGTGCTAGTTGAAGAGATAATAACATTAACTATGGCTGCAGGACGGTACCTAAGAAAATCCAAGGCATAGGTGGATTTTTTTATAGTAAAAGCTCCATCTACTTATAAAGTAATTCTCGATCGATCTGGTTTAAATAAATATTGGATAGTGGTCTTAACATATTATTTGAAAATGAAGTTTCCAATAAATTATGGGATCGATGAAGTTTGGAAAGATCAAGCTCTGACAAGACACTACTACATGATTGCCTTGCAAGGAGGTGGACAGCTAGATCCTTGTCTGGTGGATGGGCTCGATGTTTGTAATGATCTAACTAAAAAATGGGGAGAACCTATGGAAGATCTTATTGTAATTTCTTTGAATGATGAGAATAGAGATCACACTGTGTAGATCAGCTCCAACTTAAGAGAAGAGATCCGAAAGTAGCTCATTGCCTTCCTCCAGAGAAATATAGATATTTTTGCTTGGGTCCCTATAGACATGCCTAGAATAGATGTAGAAGTGATGGAGCACCATCTAGCTATTGATCCTAAATGTTGGCCAGTAAAGGAGAAGATGCACGACTATGCGCCCAAGCGATTGAAGGCAATTATGGAAGAAGTTGAAAAACTCCTCAAAGCTAGGTTCATCCAAAAAATTTTCTATCCAAACTGGATCTCTAATGTGGTCCTCATCAAGAAAGTGAATGGCAAGTGAAAAATATGCATAGACTTCAAAAAATTGAACAAGGCCTGTGAAGGAACCAAATCTAGAATTTCAGGACTAGATCTTAAAACTTTTTCAGATCTAGGCAGCAGAAGATAGAAATTAATCAAAATTAATTTACAAAAATTAGAGAACCCCTAGATCTAAGATCCTATTACATGATTATAATATGAGATTAAATTAGAAATTAAAAATATAAGAAAGAAAAATATGTTGATCATATAAACATGCATCTACACTAGATCTATTGCAAGTATGTAACATAGGATCAGATCCATATTACCTATGCAAGTTAGACATTCTAACTTGCTGATCTAGGCTTGAGGATGTAGCTCTGAGCCACACACATATCCAACCTCTAAGAGATGTCCACATGAGTCCATGAATCTCGATTAGAAGTTTGATGCTTGAAAATCAGCACAGTATGCTAGTACTGTGCTGATCCTTCTTCGATGTTCAATCTGGTGCTTTCTTCTTCAAGATTTGGATATTCCAAAAAATCAAAAAGAAATAAAGAGACTTTTGATCTAAAACAACACTCAAAAATCTCTAAGAAAGGAGGAAATAAGGAAGAACAAAAGTAACCTTAGAAGAAGACCCTTTTCTTCTTCTTTGCTCTTTCACCTAAACACCTAGATTGGTGTCTTTAATATTTCCATGCCCAAAGGGTTTCTCTCTCTGATTTTTCCACACCCAAGAGCCCTCTCTAATATCTAGTATCACACAAAAAATTAGCCCAAAATTTATTTTATATAGTGAGATATGGAGGAGTCAAGTCTAGGTCAAATACCTAGACAAGGTAGGTCCAATTTAGGCAACAAGTTGGGGCTTAGGCTCCCCCTCCTTTCTTTTTTGCGTGGACCAGCAATAAAGGACACACAAATGATGACTTTCTCACTGAAGAAAATAGGAGAGAAAATAGGGAGAAGGTGTGGCAAGATAAGGAAGGAGTTTTGGTTTCTCAAAACTCTATCCCATAGAATTTGAAACCAAAACAAAATGCCACGTTTGACTTGGTCCAAAACAAATAGCCAAATAAGAAAGAGAGAGAGAGAGAGAGAGGGAATGTGAGAACATCAAGGAGAGGGTGATTCCATGCACAAAATAAAGAGAGAGTGGGTGTGGGGGGGCGTGAGGTATAGATGGTGCAAGGATGGAATCCTAGTCTTACTAGGATTCCATATTTGACTTGGTCAAATATGATTTCTCAAACCAAATTAAATAAGAAGCAAATCAATCCAATTAAATTAGATTTTAATTCAATTAAAAATCTAATTAAATTAGATTTAAATCTAATTTAATTTTTAATCAAATTAAAAGTTGGACTAATCCAAGTCCTAATTGAACTAGGACTAGTTCTTTCTTGCAATTAGCTAATCCTATAAATCAATTATACTTGATCCAATCAAGTCCAAATCAAATATAATTAAATTATATTTAATTAGATTTAATCTTAATCCTCTATTTTAATCAAATTAAGCTAATTAGCAATCCAATTGCTAATTAATCCTCCTGCAATACTTGCACTAGGTTAAACATCAATCATATTGATTGTTTAAACCTAGAACGATTCTTAATCGTTGAGCAACCATCCGATCAGATCATAAACTCTAATGTATGTGACCCCATAGGTCCGAACCTAAGTCGGTAGTATAGAAATAAATTTATGTACCAATCAAAGTGACCATCTAGTAATAGTATTCGATAGCCGAATAGGTCAAATGTGTAGAACAAAATCCTTAGAACCCATGTGGATATAATTTTTATATAATTCATTTTCTTGACCAAAATGCTCGTAGGACATCTCAAAGTTCAACTATCAACTCTAATCAGGCTATCCACATTGTATTTCAAAATATCAAATCCATCTCATGGATTATCCTAGCCAAGATTTTGCTATATTAAAATAGGGTAATACATTCTTCTCCGACTCTTGGAGTGGTCAATCCCATCTTGATCATACACCAACCTCATAAGTACTTGACTATGCCCAGAAGTCTTTTATTACTGAATTAGAAATTTAGTTAGTCCGGTACCAAAGCATAGTGAGTTGCTTGCAAGCTACTGAGGTGATCTTGGGTCTAAGAAATACTTATACCTATATCCCATCAGAGACATTCTCGATAGTAGAATGCTCTGAAGTTGATCACATTCAATAATGATGTACCCTTATATCTCACCTATATACCATACCAGTATTTTTACACTTCTTGATTAAGAGGACAATCAACCAATATGGCACACAACAACCTATGCTCGATAGATGCTGTCATCCTAATTAACAGTCTATCATTTGATCATGAACTATTTTAAGAACTAATTGATAAATTCTCTCTTTATCGAATCTAAATAGTCCTAAGAACTTCATCACAATAATAAAATTTGTTAAAAGATGTAGATTTTATGATAAAAAATACTAAAAATATATTTTATTAATTAATAAATTAATTATAGTTACAATATAGCTCAACCATCAACATGCTGACGATTGGCTTTAGGACATATTTTTCAACAACACTCACTGATAAGTGGTAAAAATATACTAATAAAAGTATTAAATTATAAAATAAATTAATATATTTTATTAAAAATTAATATTTTTATTAATCTTATGTAGGAAAGAAGGCCACCAATGTGAAGATCTTATTTCTCTGGTTCTGATGAAAAAAATTACAGGCAAAACGGACTTCAAACGAGCCCAGAATCTAATTTCAAAAAAAAAAAAACGACGCAACGCTGACGTCAGGATGACGTCAGCATTTTTCGCGCCGCATGGTGGACCATCTGAAGGGTAATTTGGAAATTTTACAGCATAAAGAGCGTGCTGATTGGTTGAAGAACGCGGTGGTCCATGCAACACCGGGCTCGCGTACGGTCCACGGAGGGCAATTTGAGAATTTTGGCTGATCCAACGGGCGGTTTTCACTGAAGCTTGATCGGACGGACGAGAAGAAGGCGCTGATGGATGGCATCCGTAGCTCCCGATCGAGATCCAATGGCTGAGATTCATTCCGATGTAAAACTAAAGGTCTGAAGGCTTATTTCAATGCGATCAGACGGCCCAGATTTGATCCAACGGTTGATCCAACGACTGATATTAAATCCAACTTGATCTGGGTTATTTTAAGAGGTTTTTGAGTGGTTTTTGGACCGTTTGATCAACATCTGATGGCCAGAATTACCCAGATCCTAATTTGAGTTATTTTGGGAGTCTAAAACCTAATTTTTGATGGATTTTGGGAGGAAATCAAATTCTTTATCTATAAAAACGTTGCCGTGAGAAAAAAAAATTAGAGAGAGATAGAGAGAGAGATAAAGAGAGAGACGGGGAGAAAGAAAGAGAGGGAGAAAGAGAGAGAGAAAGAGAGAGGAGAGAGATTAAAAAAAAAAGTGATTTGTGAGAAAATCAAAAAGAGTTTTTGATTTTTCTTCGACAATCAAGATATCGATCAAGGAGCCTCTTCTTCTTCGCCAAGTTCTCCACATCAAGAGCAGCAGACAATCAATTTCAGCAATCAAATAGTCTAATTTCTCCATGCTTTTTATTTTATTTACTATTTTTGAATTTATTATCATCAACTAAATTTTATTTTACTAAGGCTAAGGTATAGCCACTCTTTTGATGCAATATTTAGTATGATTTATTTTTAAATTTTATTCATGAGGAGTATATAAATCTGATCTTAATACTTTTAGATTACTGACCATCTTCTAATTGATTTGATGAACATAAATGTTACGGACTAAGTACATCTATGTTAATGCTTCTTGATTATATACCTTGTATTATGAATCAAATTAGAATTCATATGCATGCGGGAATTTTAGTGCGCTTTGGACATAGCGTATTTTAATTAGAGGGTTTCACAAAACCTAATGCATTAATATTTATTTAAATTACACCTGGACCAAAGGATAATTAATAAATATTAATAGTTTTGCTATGCCTGGACCAAAGGATAGTGAATAAATTAGGAGACTCCACCGTCACATGAAATAAAATTAATCTAAAAATCTAAATATTGTATTGACTGAGTTGGTGAACCGATTGCCTTAGTAATCCATTGCTCTTGAATTTAAAACCCTAATAATTTACACTCTCTCTATTTAATTAAAAACTTTTAATTATTTTTTATTTTTTTTAATTTCTTATTCTCATAAATCGATCTTCTAAATAAAGCATAGGAAAGAGCTTTTCAGTACTTATTTTTCAATCCTCTAGGGATGATACTCTACTCATTCACTTTATTACTTGATCGACTGGTGCACTTGCCATAGCTATAAATTAGCACGCATCACTCACTTATCCTAAAGCCACTCGATATAGTATCTAATATCCATCTTCGACTTGTGATTGTCGAACTTTTTTATCACCAAGATTTTAGTGAATGGATTGACTAGGTTCTTCTTTTCATCGATCTTCTGAAGATCGACGTCATCTCGATACACGATCTCCAAGACCAGGTGGAAGCGGTGCAATATGTGCTTCATTCGCTAGTGTGCCTTGGATTCCTTTGCTTGAGCAATGGCATCAGTGCTATCGTAGTAGAGCAGAATCAGACCATCAAGGAAGGGTACTACTCCGAGCTCAATGATGAATTTTTTCAGCCACATAGCTTTCTTCACGATATCTGATGCTGCGATGTACTCTGCTTTACAAATAGAGTCTGCCACATTATGCTGCTTGAAACTCTTCCTGCAAATGGCTCCACCATTTAGAGTAAAGATGTAACCCAACATGCTTCTGCTATCATCATGGTCAGACTGAAAGCTGGAGTCAGTGAACCCCACAAGTTTTAGATCTAACTCACCATAAACCAGCCATTGGTCCTTATTATTTCTCAAATACTTAAGTATGGATTTAACCACTTTTCAATGGTTTCCTCTATGATCAAATTGGTATATACTCACTACTCCTGAGTATGCCACATCTGATCTCGTACATACCATGGCATATATGATAGATCCCACTATCAAAGCATATGAAACTCTACTCATATGCTCTCTCTCTCTTCAGGAGTTGTCGGATAATCCTTCTTAGAGAGAGAAATTTTATGGTCTATCGGAAGATAGTCCTTTTTGGAATTCTCCATGCTAAACCTCTTCAACACAGTATCTATGTACGTGGACTCGGATAACCCAAGCATCTTCTTAGATCTATCACTATAGATCTTCATCCCTAGGATGTAGGATGCTTCACCCATGTCCTTCATGGAGAACTGCGATGATAATCAAACTTTTATTTCCTGTAGTGCGGAAATGGCATTCTCGATTAAGAGAATGTCATCCACGCACAAGATAAGAAATACCACTGCTGGATCATTTGCCCATTTATAAATGAAAGGCTCTTCTCCATTCTTAGTGAAACCATATATTTTGATCATCTTATCAAAATGCATGTTCCAACTCTGAGATGCCTATTTCAATCCATAAATGGATCTCTGAAGCATTCACAACTTGGACTTATCTATGGATGTGAACCCCTTAGGTTGTATCATATACACCTCTTCGGTCAGCTCTCCATTCAAAAAAGCTATTTTCACATCCATCTACCAGATCTCATAATCTAGATGGGTAGCTATCGCAAGCATTATTCGAATGGAGTTGAGCATTGCCAAAAGAGAGAACATCTCGTCATAGTCAATACCATAACATTGACGATATCTCTTGGTAATCAGACAGACTTTATAGGTCTCCATCTTTCCATCTACGCCCTTCTTTCTTTTGAAGATCCATTTACACCCAATAGATTTAACCCCTTTAGGTGGGTCAACCAATATCCACACATCATTGACCTTCGTGGACTCCATCTCAAATTTTATGGTCTCAAGCCATTTTTTGGAATCAGATCTCTACATAGCATCCATATAGGTAATTGGATCCTCATCATTCTCATCGAGTTTGATGGGATCACCATCCTAGACCAAGAAATCATAGTATCTATCTGACTGATACGGTACTATATCGGATCGCCTTAATGGTGCAAGTACATTGGGCTTCAGATCTGATATAATCAAATTCAACTGAGGTTCAGCTATAGGTGTTGGTCTTTCTACTTGTTGAACTTCATCAAGTTCAACCTTAGAGGCAACAGTTCCTTCACCAAGAAACTTCTTTTCTAAAAAGATTGTCTTAAGACTGATGAACACTTTTTGTTCATCAACATGGTTGAAAAATATCCTTTGACCTATTTTGGATATCCTATGAATGTGCACTTATCAGACCTAGGTCCAAGTTTATCTATAATTAACCATTTAACATAAGCCGGCACCTCCAAACCCTAAGGTGTGAAAGTGCTGGCTTACATCCTGTCCATATTTTATATGGAGTCTTAACTACAGACTTACTTGGAATCCTGTTTAATAGATAGCAAGCCAAATTGAGTGCATATTTCCAAAAGGATATCAGTAAGCTGACAAAATCCATCAAGGATCGGACCATGTCTAATAGAGTCTAATTTCTGCTTTTAGACACACCATTATGTTCTGATACTCCTAGAGTAGTCCATTGGGAGACTATCTCATTCTCTCCTAGATATGTGAGAAATTCACTAGAAAGGTATTCCCCTCCTTGGTCAGATTGAAGAGTTTTAATACTCTTTCCAGTTTATTTTTCTACTTCACTTTGGAATCGTTTGAACAATTCAAATAAATCGGACTTATGTTCCATCAGATAAACATATCCATATATGGATAGATCATCTATGAAAGTGATGAAATAGAAATATCCACCTCTAGCATCTGTACTCATTGGTCTGCATACATCAGTATGTACTAGACCTAAGAGCTTAGTGGCTTTCTCACCTTTTTCAGTAAAAGGTGACTTGGTCATTTTACTAAGAAGATAAGATTCACAAGTTAGAAGTGATTCACAATTACTAACTTCAAGGATTTTCTTTTGAATCAACCTATTTATCTTATTCTTATTTATGTGACCTAGCCTACGGTGCCATAGGTAGATATCTGATATATTATCTAATCTAGGGTAACTGCCAGTTGAATAGACTATGTTAATAGGTTGTGATAACATATACATACTATTATTCAAATGTCTAAAGAAAATAGTAATATCATTCATAATGATATTATAAAACTATTTATTATTAAAATTTTATAATTATTTTTGATCAAAAGGCCTACAAAAATGATATTTAAAAAGAAACTTGGACAAAAATGACAATCATCAAGAACAATAGAATGGGACTCAAATATAAGTTTTGAGATTTTTAATGCTAAAATTGGAACTGATCTTCCATCTCCAATATTTTGGAACCTCTTGCCTTGCTCGAATCTCCTATTGACCTACAACCCCTGCAACGAATTGCAAATATAGTAAGGGCTACCGATATCTAATATCTAGTTAGTAAAATTACAAATAGAGAAATTACTAGGAGTTATCATATAAATATCTTATCCAGCAATAACTTGCTTCTTTCTCTACCTGTTTAGATCTAGAAAGGCAATGTACTGAGGATAGTTTCTCTTCCAGTGCCCCCGCTTCTTGCAAAAAAAGTATTTAGCTTGACTCTTATCAAACTCGATCTTCCTGGTCTGGTCCTGCATTGATGTTTCAGCCTGAACTTGCACCTTTTTGCCCTTCTGATTCTTCTTTCCTTTCCTAAAGGATGGAGAACCAAAAGATGAACCTCCTATTAATTTTACGAACTTCTTATGGAGTTGGTGATACTTCTCAAAGTTCTGAAGCAACCCTAGTAACCTGTGGAAGTCTACTTCAGGCTTTGTCATTCTATAATGAGTGAGGAATGGGAGTTAGGCAGTGAGTTCAGTATTCCATCTTTTTCAAGCTACTTATGCAAGAAAAAGCTGAGCTTGCTCAAACATTCTATCAACTCAATCATGTATAGTATATGATCAGTGATAGAATCTCCATCCCACATCCTGGCATTAAGATGGCACAACTAGTCTTATGCCTCTCAACATCATCGAGTGTGCCAAAAGAATCCTCCAACACTCGAAGCATATTTTTTGGCTGAGCCATCTCGAATCTACAACTGAACTCGTCACTCATGACTGCCAGCATAATACAGCACACGGTGGTTCGATCACTGAGATACTTTTGATAAGTGTCTCTGACTATCCCACATGCATTGGAGACTGGCTCCTCAGGTGCAGGATCCATCAATATATATAGGATTCATTCATACTCCAAAAATATCTTTTTGGTACCAGCTATCAAAATTGGATCCTACTAACTTATCATTGTCCAATAATAATCAGAGCAATAGAAAAGTGGCCATATCTATACTAAGAAAAATCAAAATTTAATTAATAATTGATTTATTAAACCTAAAAATTTAGACTTTAATCAAAAGGTTCTTCTACTATTTTATTCAAACCGGTAGCCCCTAACTCCAATTCAAGAAATTATCCTAATTCCTTAGTGGGTGCAAGAATCCACATAGACTGCATAGAGCCTAACTTTAGTTGGTCAACCCATGTACATCTAAGGATAGGTTCATAACCAATTATTTTTCTAAATAATTTCTAATAATTTAATTTTATCTCAATCCCTAATCAGTAGACTTTGGCCTCCACTGAAAAAGTTCGGTTAGGCCCAACCACTAACATGACCATACTTGGTCCATCAAACCAATAAATGATTAAGCCTAACTTTGGTTGGTCAACCTAACCACCATTTAGAAATATATGGTCAAGAAATCATATTATGAATGATAATTTTATCAGCTGATAAGCACCAAGCCTTTGAGCCTCCAATGATTATCCAACTGATAGACCCATTATCACCCACTTAATATTAGTCTATGATCTAGTTATCACCATAACTATTTTATTTTAAGAACCTAATAATTTTAGAAGATTTTACTTTTAAAAAAGAGAGAAGGTCTGATGAACCAGCTTGTCATGATCCTCCCATTGGCTTCATCAAGTTAGCTTAAGGGAGACCATTAATAGGCTAGTCTAGGAGCACCTAAATCAGTCACACAAATTTATCTAGCTGACATAGGTCGGCTCGAATAGTCAAGTAATCTAATCAAAATATAATTTCATCAAAAGATTAGATAAGTTTAATTGGTGGGAGGGTCTGTTAAAGCTTGCCTTAGACACCATCAACAATGGCTAGGTAAGCGGGCTGCCAAATAAAGATGATCGATCTAATTTACCTTAGACACTAACTAGTTTAATTAGTCTTGATTAGATCAACTTAATAGTTCATGCTCTACCACGTAGTCAAGAATCAAGTCCATCTTGGAACTCGTTAAAGATATGGACTTGACCAACTACAACTATTATAATTGATCTAGAGAATCCTTGACCTATTCTAAGACAACATTTGATTAGATTTAGTTAATTCTCTAATTAAGTTTATTATTTAATCTAAACCTAGGTCTAATCTAATTAATGGACCTAATCTCCACTAATCCATTTAACCCAATATATTATGATTTGTCTCTTAGGATCTTCAATTCACAATCTTAGATCCCAATCAAAATAACTTCTTAATTCTTAATTAAGTTTTAGGCTGAGGGTTGGGGTTCAACTTTTTAAAAATAATTTTTTATATTTATAAAATATTTTTATAATATGGTTCTACTAACTAAGTTGTATGTTTGATTTATAATCAATATACAAACAAGATAAGCATGAAACTACTTTAGATCTAATCTAAACAGGTTCATGTAATTAAAATGATTTTAATTTCAATCAATCATAAATTAACTTAGATCAAATCTAACATATTTATGATGATTAAAATTAGATTAAAATATTTTTAATTAGATCATAAATTTTTTTAGATCTAATCTAAAATTTTATGATCAATATTTTAGATCAGCACGTATAAGGACAATCTCTCCACTGCGAGGGATAAACTTTACAGCAGGACAACCTTATAATTAGTCCTTGCAATCTAAAACTTTTACTTTTTAATTTAAAATACTTTTTAAATATAATAAATTATAAATAAAATTATATCATATCTAATAGATTTATAATTAGAATCAGATCTACACGAACTAGGATAACCTCTCCACTATAAGGGATAAACCTTACAGTAGGACAACCTTATATCAGTTTGTGTGATCAAAACTTTTTATTTTAAATTTATTAATTAAATTATAAATTAGATCTAATATAAAAAATAATCTAAATATATAAAAATAATCATATAATAATTAACCTAGGTTCTAACATCAATTGAAGGAACTAGATCTAGGATTTCAAGGCTAAATCTTGAAATTTTTTTAGATCTAGGTAGCAAAAGATAGGAATTAATCAAAATTAATTTATAAAAATTAAAGAACCCATAGATTTAAGATTCTATTATATGATTATAGCATGAGATTAAATTAAAAATTAAAAAAATAAGAAAGAAAAATATATTGATCATATCAACATGCATCTACACTAGATTTATTGCAGGTATGTAACATAGGATTAGATCCATATTACCTATGCAAGTTAGATAATCTAACTTGCTGATCCAAGCTTGAGGATGTATCTCTAAGCCACACATACATCCATCCTCTAAGAGATATCCACACGAGTCTATGAATCTCGATTAGAAGTTTGATGCTTGAAAATTAGCACAGTATGCAAGTACTATGCTGATCCTTCTTCGACGATCGATCCGGTGCTTTCTTCTTGAAGATTTGGATACTCAAAAAATTTAAAAGAAAAGGAAGAGACTTTTGATCTAAAACACCACTCAAAAATCACTAAGAAAAGAGGAAATATGGAAGAACAAAAATAATCCTAGAAGAAGACCCTCTTCTTCTTCTTTGCTCTCTCACCTAAACACCTAGATTGGTGTCTTTAGTATTTCCATGTCCAAAAGATTTCTATCTCTAGTTTTCCCATGCCTAAGAGCCCTCTCTAATATCTAGAATCACAAAAAAAATCAATCCAAAATTCATTTTATATAGTGAGATATGGAGGAGTCTTGTCTAGGTCAAATACCTAGACAAGGTAGGTCCAATTTAGGCAACAAGTTAGGGTGCCCAACACTTGGGCGCCCCCTCCTTTCTTTTTGGTGTGGACTAGAAATAAATGGTGCACAAAAGATGCCTTTCTCACCAAAGAAAATAGGAGAGAAAATAGGAACAAGGTGTGGCAAGATAAGGGAGGAGTTTTGGTTTCTCAAAACTCTATCCCATAGAATTTGAAACCAAAACAAAATGCCTCGTTTGACTTGGTCCAAAACAAATAGAAAAATAAGAAAGAGAGAGGGAGAGAGGGCATGTGAGAATATTAGGGAGAGGGGGATTCCACGCACAAAATAAAGAGAGAGTGGGCGTGGGGGGGCATGAGGTATAGATGGCGCAAGGATGGAATCCTAATCTTACTAGGATTCCATATTTGACTTGGTCAAATATGGTTTCTCAAACCAAATTAAACCAAAAGCAAATCAACCTAATTAAATTATGTCCTAATTCAATTAAGAATCTAATTAAATTAGATTAAATCAAATTTAAATTTGATTTATTTTTTTAATTAAATTAGAAATTGGGTTGACCCAAGTCCTAATTAAACTTGGATTAGTTCTTTCTTGCAATTGGCTTATTCTATAAATCAATTGAACTTGATCCAATCAAGTCTAAATCAAATCTAATTAAATTATATTTAATTAAACTTAATTTTAGTCCTCTAGCTTAATCAAATTAAGCTAATTAGCAATCTAATTGCTAATCGATCCTCCTATAATACTTGCACTTGGTTAAACATTAATCGTATTGATCGTTTAACCCTAAAATGATACTTAATCGTTGATCAACCATCCGATCAGATCATGAACTCTAATGTATGTGACCCCATAGGTCCGAACGTAAGTCAATAGCATAGAAATAAATTTTTGTATCAATCAAAATGATCATCTAGCAATGATACCCGATGGTTGGATAGGTCGAATGTCTACAACAACATCCTTAGAACCCATGTGGATATAGTTTTCATATAATTCATCCTCTTGACCAAAATGCTTGTAGGACACCCCAAAATTCAACTATCAACTCTGATCAGGCTATCCACATTATATTTTAAAATATCAAATCTATCTCATGAATTATCCTAGTCAAGATTTTGTTATATTGAAATATAGTGATACATTCTTCTTCAACTCTTAGAGTGGTCAATCCCATCTTGATCACACACCAATCTTACAAGTACTTGACTATGTCTAGAAGCTTTTTATTACTAAATTAAAAATTTAGTTAGTCTGGTACCAAAGCATAGTGAGTTTCTTGCAAGTCACTGAGGTGATCTCAGGTCTAAGGGATACTTATACCTATATCCCATCAAAGACATTCACAATAGCAGAATGCTCTAAAGTTGATCACGTTCAATGATGATGTAACCTCATATCTCACTTGTATGCCATACTAGTATCTCCATACTTCTTGGTTAAGAGAACAACCAACCTATATGGCACACAGTGATCTATGCTCGATAGACACTGTCGTCCAAATTAATAGTCTATCATTTAGTCATGAACTATTTTAAGGACTAATCGATAAATTCTCTCTTTATCAAATCTAAATGGTCCTAAGGACTTCATCACAACAATGAAGTTCGTTAGAAAATGTAGAATTTATGATAAAAAATATCAAAAATATATTTTTTTAATTAATAAATTAATTATAATTATAATATAGCTCAACCATCAATAAACTGATGATTAACTTTGGAACACATTTTTCAACAGTCTGTTCGAAAGATAGCTACCCCTTACCCAAAATTGATCAGTTGGTGGATACAACCTTGCGCCATGAACTCCTCACTTTCATGGATGCTTTCTTCGACTATAACCAGATCTGGATGGCACTAAAAGATGAGAAAAAAATTACTTTTATTACTAATCATGGGCTTTATTGTTATAGGATTATGTACATCGGGCTTAAAATTGCAGGGATGACTTACCAACGCCTAGTGAATAAAATTTTCAAGGAACAGATCGGCCGCAATATAGAGGTTTATGTAGATGATATGCTAGTTAAGAGTTGATCTTCAACAAATCATATTGCCGATCTCAAAGAGATCTTCAGTACACTCAAAAAGTATAAGATGAAGTTGAACCTAACCATGTGTGCCTTTGGAGTAACTTCGAAGAAAATTCTGAGGTTCATGGTGTCATGGTACGAAATCGAAGCAAACTCGAAGAAAATCCAAGCCATTCAAGAAATGTCGGCACCGAAGATAATAAAAGAAGTCCAACACCTAACAAGAAAGATAGAAGCTCTGAATCACTTCGTTTCAAAATCGGCCAAGTGGTGTATGCCCTTTTTTTAAGTCCTCAAATAGCCAAAAAACTTCTACTGGACACCTGAATGGCAACAAGCATTTGAGAAACTAAAAAACTACCTTAGCTCATCTCTTCTATTGGCCAAGTCTAAATCTGAAGAAAAATTATTTTTGTACCTGACAATCTTCCCTACGGCCCTTGCAACAGTCTTGGTTTTAGAAGAGGCAAAAATGCAGAGACCGATCTACTATATAAGTCGAGTTCTGAGGGATACTAAAACCAGGTATACCAAGTTGAAAAAACTAACTTATGCTCTATTGATCGTAGCTCAAAGGCTCTGATCTTATTTTTAGGGGCACTCCATAATGCTCCTTACTGATCAACCCATCAAGGAAGTTTTTCATCGAACAGATGCCTCTGAAAGAATAGCAAAATGGGCAATTAAGCTCATAGAGTTCGACATTAATTTTTGACCCCGACCATCAATCAAAGCTCAGATATTGGCAAACTTCATAGTAGAATGCACTATTCTAGATGAAGTCGAACTTGAACGGCTTGAGGTCAATATTCCATGGTTGCATCCAAACCTTCCTAAAGAAAGAGCAGATCTCCTAGAAGGTTTTTGGGCCCTACATGTAGATGATTCATCCAATGCTTCTGGTGTGGGCATGGGTCTAATTCTTATCAACCTAGAAGAAATTATTATTGAATATGCACTATGCTTCGAATTTTGCATAATGAATAACGGAGTAGAATATGAAACCCTGATTGCAAGATCGAGGATAGCCAAGAAATTAAAGGCAAATTGGCTTAAAGTTTATAGTGACTATAAACTGGTGGTGGGGCAAGTTGGTGGCAGTTATGAAGCTGGAAAAGAAAGAATGAGAAAGTACCTAAAAAACGTAAGGAGTCTGACCCTGGCTTATAGTAGTTTTGATATCTAACAGATCTCGAAAATAAAAAATGTCAGGACCGACCTTCTTTCTAAGTTAGCCACACTAGCTCCAAATGAATTGCCTAAAGAAGTCTTCTTCAAAGTTCTAAAAAGTTTGAGCTCAAAGAAATCTCAAACTATAATGCAAGTCGACCACGAGTCCAGTTGGATCAACCCACTTGTTACTTATCTTAAAGATGGTGTCCTCTCTCAAGATCCAAAAGAAGCTCAAAAATATATGTTCTATATGAGAATAAACTATATAAAAGATCATACTCTCTGCCACTCCTGAAATATCTCCAACCTTTTGAAGCTGACAATGCATTGTGGAACGTTCATGAAAAAATTTATGGAAATCATTTGGGAGACAGAGCTTTATCTCACAAACTACTTCAACAGGGCTACTATTGGCCGACTATGCACTAGGATTCTATAGAGTATGTGAGGAAGTGTGATCGGTGTCAAAGAAATGCCAACATATAAAGACAACCAGCTTCTCAGCTTACACCTTTGAGCGTCCATGGCCATTCGCATAGTGGAAAATGGACATACTCAGACTCTTTTTTATGGCATCTAGACAGCGAAAGTTTCTCCTAGTGGCAGTAGATTACTTCATCAAATTGATCGAGATCGAACCTCTGGCAAAGATTACTGAAGTTAAAGTACAAGACTTTGTCTGAAAGTTAATAGTTTGTAGGTTCAGCCTACCTCAAACTTTGATTATCGATAATAGGTGGCAGTTTGCAGGGATAAAGTTTATCGAGTTCTGTGAAGATCTAAATATTTTCCACAACTTTACATCAGCAGCTCATCCACAGGCAAACAACGAGGCCAAGGTAATTGATAGGACCCTATTGTAAGGCATAAAAGCAAGACTTGAAAGGATGCAAAAAACTTGGATGGATGAACTTTATCATGAACTCTGGGCTTATAGTGAAGGAACCAAATCTAGGGTTCTAGGGTTAGCTTTTGAAACATTTTCAAAATTATAGTGGAAGAGATGAATTAATCATATTAAATCATGAATAATATATCATAAAACCCTAGATCTAGGATCCTACTACATGATTAAGGCATGCTATTAAATCAAAAAATAAAATATCAAAAGAACTACATGTTGATCATATCAACAATAGACTACTCTAGATCAGATCTAGACATGTAAGTATAGAGATCATATCACCCTTACCTTTAAATCTCGAGTTTCTTAACTCACTGATTCAAGCTTGAGATGGTTGCTCTGAGCCACACACGCGTCTAGCTTCTATAAGTTGTCCACATGAGCCCTCGATCATAAATCTGAAGTTCGATGCCCGAAAATCAGCACAGTATGCTAGTACTATGCTGATCCTTTTTTGATGATCGATCTGGATCTTGCTTCTTTAATTTTTGAACTTTTCAACTTTCAAAAGTTGAGGAGGATGATTTGTGATACTGAGACACCTCTCAAACACTCACAAAAATGAAAGAATAGGAGTTGAAGAAAAATCCTAGAAGAAGACTCTCTTCTTCTTCTTTCTTCTCTCACCAAAATATCTTGATTGGTGTCTTCACAAAATCCCACGCCCTAGGCTTCTCTCTCAGATTTTTTATGCCCCTAATGGCTCATTTTGTATATGGAGATATAGAGGAATCCTTGATAAGTCAAATACCTAGTTAAGAGGTATCCAAATAGGGCTAGACTTGGAGCACCTAACTCTTGGGCTCCCCCTCCTTTTTTTTCTTCGTGAACCACTTGAGAATGTTGCACAAATCCTCCTCTAAAAACCATAAAAATTTAGAAAAAAAATAGGGAGTGGGTGGCACAAAATAAGGAAAGAGTTTTAGTTGCTTAAAATTCTATCTCATAGAATTTAAATCAACTCAAACTCCTCCTTTGACTTGATCCACCTTAAATTTTCATGTAAGAAAGAAGGGAGGGACTTGGGGCAGGCATGGAAGGCCTGGAGAGAATATTTTCCACAAAAAAATCAAAGTGAAATGGCATGGGGGGTGATGGGGCTAAAGTGGTGCATGGAGATAGGAGTCCTAGTCTCACTAGAACTCCTAGTTTGACTTGGTTCAACTTGATCCTTGGACCAAATTAAATAAGAATTTAATTAATCTAATTAGATTAGAACTTAGTCCAACTAATAATCTAATTAAATTAGATCAAATTTAATTTAATTTTAATTTAATATTTTAAGTAAATTAAAAATTAGGTTGATATAATTCCTAATTGAACTAGGACTAGTTCTTTCTTACAATTTGCTCATCCAATAAATCAATTGAACTTGATCCAATTAAGTCCAAACCAAATATAATTAAATTATATTTAATTAAACTTAATCTTAATCTCCTGGCTTAATTAAATTAAGTTAATTAGCAATCAAATTACTAATCGATCCTCCAGTAATACTTGTATCAGGTCAAACATCAATCGTATTGAATGTTTGACCCTAGAACAATTCTTAATCGTCAATCAACCATCCAATTAGATTAAAAACAATTATGTATGTAACCTCATAGATCCAAACCTAAGCTGATAGCATAGAAATAAATTTTTATTCCAATTAAAGGGACCATCTAGCAATGGTACCCGATGGTCGGATAGGTCGAATGTGTAGAACAACATCCTTAGAACCCATGTGGATATAGTTTCCATATAATTCATCCCCTTGACCAAAATGCTTGAAGGATACTTTAGAGTTTAACTGTTAATCCTGATTAGATCATCCACATTGTATTTCAAAATATCAAATCCATCTCATGGATTACCCTGGCCAAGGTGTTTGCTATATTAAAATATAGTGATGCATTCTTCTCCAACTCTTGGATGGTCAATCCCATCTTGATCACTCACTGACTTTGCAAGTACTTGACTGTGCCCAAAAATCTTTTATCACTGAATTAAAAATTTAGTTGGTCCAGTACCAAAGCACAGTGAGTTGCTTGCAAGCCACTATGGTGATCTCAGGTCCAAGGGATATTTATACCTATATCTCATCAGAGCAATTCTCGATAATAGAATGCTCTAAAATTGGTCACGTTCAATGATAATGTACCTATATATCCCACTTGTATGCTATACCAGTGTCTTCATACTCCTTGATTAAGAGAACAATCAACTTATATGGCATACAACGATCTATGCTTGATAAACACTGTCATCCTAATTAATAGTGTATCATTTGGTCGTAAATAGTTTTAAGGACTAATCGATAAATCCTCTTTTTATCGAAACTAAATAGTCCTAAGAACTTCATCACAATAATGAAGTTCATTAAAAAATGTATACCTTAGATGAAAATGCTAAAATAAATATTTTATTTATTAATAAATTAATTATAATTATAAGGTAGCTCAACCATCAACAGGCTGATGATTGATCTTGGGATACATTTTCCAACATATAGAACTATCCAAAGATTACTAACTGGGGAGACTCCATTTGCATTGGCTTTCGAAATGAAAGTGGTCATCCCAATAGAACTTAAACTTCCTTCAGCGCAAGTCGTGGCATCCAATAAATAGTGAAACTCGTAAGATCTTAAAGAAAACCTCGACTTGTTAGAAGAAAAATGAGAAGAGGCTCAAATTCAAATGGCAGCGTACAAACAAAAACTGGCTCGCTATTATAATTCTAGAGTCAAAAGCAAAGTATTCAAGATGGAAGACCTGGTACTTCGACAAGCAGATGTCTCACAACCTCAGAATCTAGGAAAGCTCACTCCAAATTAGAAAGGCCCTTATGAAGTCACTAAAGTCGTTCGACTAGGAACTTATTATTTGAATGTTGACCCTGAGATTGATTTTAATAATTCCAAAATATTGAGCATATTATGTATTTAACTATGTATTTCATGAGTGGATGCAGGTCTTTCTAGGTATTTAAATTGAAGAATCATTTCAAGAAAAGATCTACACAAATTCACCAAGTCAAGGTCTTTAAAGAAGAAATTTTTCTTAAGCTTCTAAAGATTAGAAGAAAGAGAGCTCTTTGACCAAAACAAGGTTGACACAAAGTGCAATACAAATCAAGATCAAATTTCTTCGTTTGGTAGCAAAATTTCTTCAAAAATAGCCTTGGAAGAATCTCGAGATGTCTCCTGAATTTTTTGAGAGGTCTCGCAAAGTTTGGCATGCTCAAATAGTATTCTGGCATAGTATCGAGAGGTCTCAAGTTGAACTCGAGATATCTCATTCTTAAGAGATAGAAACTTCATTTCTATACTCTGAGAGCGAGAGGTCTCATAGGATTCTTAAAAGGTCTCATAGTTTCGACGAGACATCACATTCAAAATCGAGAGCTCTCGATCTCAAGCGACATATTTCTTTTCAAAAAGTAGAATTTTGAGTGACTGAGAATAAGATGTCTCCTGATCAAACCGAGAGGCCTCCAAATCGGGTGAGACGTCTTGAGAAAATTTGATAGGTCTCGAAATGCATAGATAACCTTCAATGGCTAGTTCTACAATGGCTATTTCTCCACTCCAATGGCTATTTCAGAACTTCCAATGGCTAAAACTCTCTCTCCAACCATCTCCAAAGATATTTAAAGATGGAGAATCAATTGAAAAGTAAGATCAAGCAAAATATGAAGGAAAAAACTTAGTTTTTTGGATCATGTTCATTCAGATCTGATTGGATTAAGAGAGATATTTCAAAAAATTTTCTCTTAGATCTAGATCAGATCTGAGACCTTCTAGATCTGATATCATTGATCTAATAAAAAAATTAAATAAAAAATAAAATTAATTTAATTTAATTTAATTTATCTTATTAAGGGTAATTTGATTATCCTATGATGATCCTGATGTCTGTCTGAGGTTCTGGATCTAGCCATGCAAGTGCCTGACCTTTACCAATATCCACTCGGGTAGGATCTGAAGATCTTCTCCTTCTTTATCACCTCTCTAAAAATCAAATCTGGATCTAATTTTGGAGATCTTAAAAACTCCTTTCGAAGATGTGAGTTATCTCTTGCAGCAGTGCTGCCTTCTTCCTTTTTCTATCGCATTTCTCTTGCTTGGATCGCACCAAACTGAAGTCCAAAAATTCTTTGGCATGGGTAGGAGAGAGAAGACCTGAAGATGGCATGGAGGAGGAAGAGGGGCAGCCTTATGGCATGGGCAATAGGTCAAGCTTTTTTAGACCTTGGTGCAGATGGGGTTTTTGTAGACCCTATTGCGCCATGCAGTGCCACATCATCCCGACCAATCATGGTCTTTTATGCAATCAGATCTAAATTTGATTGATGGAATGACATCATCTGATTCAATCAGTTAAGAGCCCTCAGAATCATCCTTAGATGGTGCCAAGACTTATCAAAGATAAGTCTTTGATGCCACCTAGGTAGAAACCCTGAAGCAATTGGAGTCCCACCTGTATGGGACTCCAAATGCTCTATCCATGGGTGCACGCCTCCCTAGGCATGCATCCCTTATTCATTTACTTTTTAGTAGGTGGACTAGTCCAAAAATTCTCTCCTATGATGGCTTGATACATGGGCAGATGTCTAAGTGTCAAAGGTCAACATTTGACCAAATATCCGAAACAAGATTTAGTAGGTGACGAAAATTGGCAGGTGTTATCTCAAGTTCATCTCATAAATTAAGACAATTCTTTTCTAATCTAGACAAGCTCCAGTCAAATCAATTAAAGCTATCTAAGTGAGCCAAGATATATTTGGCTCAGTCGAGAAAAACTTTAATGATAATTAAAAGAGAACATTAGGCTCAATCATGTGCTAGCATGATTTTCTTGAACCTAATTGAATCTAATTCAAATCAATTGAACTAGGTTAGTCTAATTGATGATATCTAGATCAAAACCCTTGTTTGTATGATCCAGTTAGGTTCAATTTCGTATGGTAATGAGATATGTTGCAATCTCTATCATTGACATCATCGAAACACCTTCCGATGGATCAGAACTTTTCTGATTCAGACAACTTGTATGATTAATTATCTAAATCATTCTAATTGCTCTCAAAATCCATCAGTGACACCTATCAGCATATGGTGGCAATCCATCAAAACTAAAAATCAACCTCTCAGTGCAATTACCTGTGTGATTAAGTTCTTCTATCTTGAGCTTCGACTGGATTAGGGTTAAGGTAATCTCATCAAATCCTAATATCCATCATATGATTAATCATTCGATTCAAGTCCAATGTGAAAACCTTAATAGAAACTCTTTCTATTATTTTACTCTACCATGGCCATGGGCTTATGGACTTGATTCTCACGATCATCATAGGGCTACTCCTCATCTACCAAGATAGATAGATTTTCTATTGGTGCAATCCAATTCCTACAATGAACATGCTATAGCCAACATACACCTCAGAATTTTGAATATCTAGGAGATCGAGTTATGGTGTAGTTAAACTATAACACCCTCAAGATGAACTGTCAATGTACCTCAGATCAAAGAATCAGATACACAACTGCAGCTTTGAGCCAGTCATCGATGAAAAGGTAAACTTCCTAATGACTGCTCGAGGTGGTCACGCTCAGTGCGCTCATTCTCTAATGAGTACCTGTACTCTTGCTCTGATATCTCTATACCATAGACTCAAGACTCATCTACTATAAAGAAGTGATTGTACACCAACCTTCTGGATCAATCATCATCCTCATGATGATCCTACGATCAAGAGCATTTTATGAGTTAATAATAAAAATTCATGTCTTAAATTTTCAACTCTTGAAAATAAGAACTATCATTGCCATTAACTCAAGGGATGTATCACAGACACTAAATACATATTGTGATAGAAAATAATCTATTTTATTATTTATAATTAAAATTATAATTTTATCCTTAAAAGTGTATAACAAGTGTCAGTCAATTCTAACTTCTAGGGCACACATATCTAACAAACTCCCACTTGACCTAAAGCCAATTGGCTATAAATCTAAGTTCCATCTTCTTAAGGTGGGTTTTGATCTTTTACTGGTCCAATGGCTTTATAAGTGGGTCTATCGCATTGTCTATGGAGTCGATTCTCTTAACCTCGATGTATCCTTTCTCGAGGTAATCACGAATGAGATGGTATTGCTGCTCGATGTGTTTGAATTTTTGGTGAGACCTTGGCTCCTTAGCAAGAGCTATGGCGCCATTATTATCGTAGTATAGAAGAATGGCATCTGATGGCATTAATCCAATCTCTGCGGTAAACTTTTTATACCAGAATGCCTCCTTCGCAGCTTCTGATGCAGCGATATATTATGCTTCTATGGTGGAATCTACTATTACTATCTGTTTGAAACTCTTCCAACTGATAGTACCATCATTACACACAAATAGATTTTCAGATGTTGACTTTCGATCATCTATATCGAACATAAAATCTGAGTCAGTATACCCTTGGACTTTGAGTTCTCTATTACCAAAAATCAAGAACATATCCTTAGTTCTTCTTAAGTACTTAAGGATATATTTCATAGAAATCCAGTACTCTTCTTCTGAATTTGACTGATATCTACTTGTGACACTCACAGCATGAGTTATATCAGGTCGTGTACATAATATGGCATACATGAGGCTCCCTACTGCAAAAGTATAAGGGATCTTGCTTATGCATTCAATCTCTTCTAGTATGTTGGGACATATTTTCTTGGAGAGAAGAATGTCATGTCTGAAAGGTACCAAATCTCTCTTGGAGTGTTCCATGCTAAACATCTTTAGCACTTCCTCTATGTACATCTTTTGTGAAAGACCTAGCATCCTATTTGGTCTATCTCTATAGACTTTAATTTCTAGAATGAAGGATGCTTCTCCTAGATCTTTCATGAAGAATTCTTTAGATAACCATATTTTAACTGTGGTCAACATGGGAATATCATTCCCAATAAAAAGGATATCATCCACATACCGTATGAGAAAAACAATAGCGCTCCTACTGACCTTTCTAAAAATATGTGGTTCCTCCTCATTCTTGATGAAACCAAATAATTGGATCACATCATTAAAATGAGTATTCCAGCTCCGAGATGCTTGCTTAAGTCCATATATGGACCTTTGCAGCTTGCATACTTTGTGATCAATATCACTAGATGTGAAACCCAACAGCTATTCCATATAGATATCTTCCTCAAGATATCCATTTAAGAATATTATTTTCACATCCATTTGCCATATTTCATAATCAAAATAGGCTGCAACAGCAAGCAATGTGCAAATAGATTTAAGCATGGCTACTGGCGAAAAGGTATCCTGATAGTCAATGCCTTCACACTGACTATAACATTTTGCCACTAATCTAGCTTTGAATGTCTCTATATTCTCATTTGCACCAATCTTTCTTTTGTAGATCCATTTACACCCAATAGGTACTATACCTTCTAGTGGATCTACCAAGATCCAGACTTGGTTTGAGTGCATCGAGTCAATTTCTGACATCATTACCTCTAACCATTTCTCGAAGTTGATATCTGATATCACCTCATTATAGGTTTTGAGATCATCACCATAAACCCCATTACCTATGAGGAACATTTCTTCTACTTCCTCTGAAATAGTACCTAAGTACCTCTCGGAGGGATGGAAAATTCTTTTCGATCTACGAGGTGGCGCAGATAGTGATTATATTGGCTCAACCTGATTTGGTTCCAAAGGGTCCTTAGCTCTTTGCTCTTAGGAGACTTTCTCCTCTAGCTTGATCTGCTTTCTAATGCTACCATCTTGAATAAATTATTTTTCAAGAAAGATGGCATATCAACTCACAATCACATTGTGATCTTTTGGAATATAGAAATAATATCTTAATGACTCTTTAGGATATCCTATGAATCAAGCTCTAAAGGACCTATAGGCTAACTTGTCCGCTTGTTGTCTTTTGACATGAGCCAGACAACCCCAAATTCTGAGATGACTCAGACTTGATTTCTTATCATGCCATATCTCATACAGTACGGTAGGAACAATTTTAGAAGAAATCCTATTCAGTAAATATATAGCAGTTAACAAACTATGTTTCCAAAAAAATCAGAAGAGTCTATGAAGCTCATCATAGATCGAACCATATCTGATAGGGTCCGATTTCTCCATTCTGAAATCTCGTTGAGTTGAGATGTTCCAAGTGAAGCCCATTGAGAGACTATGCCATTCTACTTAAGATAGTCCAAAAATTTTTGACTAAGGTATTCACCTCCTCGATCTGATCGAAGAACCTTAATGGATTTTCCAGTTTGCATTTCTACTTTATGTCTGAATTTTTTAAACTTTTCAAAGGCTTCAAACTTGTGTCTCATAAGATACACATACCCATACCGAGATAAATCATCGATGAAGGTTATGAAGTAGACAAAATTATCTCTAGTCGACACATCAAATAGGCCGCACACATCAGTATATACTAGGGCAAGTAAATCCATGGCCCTTTTTCCATGTCCCACAAAAGGAAGTTTAGTCATTTTGCCATGAAGATATCATTCATAAATTGGATATGACTCAAAAGTCAATAGACTCAATAGTGCAATTTTCTCCAATTTGTTAATCCTATCTTCTGCTATATGACCTAGTCTAAGGTGCCATAGATACCTATCGTTTGGACTATCCCTATGTCATTTTAATTTTATGGCATTCATATTTTGTTCAATATTAAAAATAGATACATCAATATATAACTGGTAAAGATCGTTAATAAGAAAACCACTTGTAATTTTATTTCTTTCATAAAGAATGTTACAATGGTCCTTAAGAAAACTAATTACATAGCCTTCTTATGCTAAATATGAAACAAAAATCAAATTCCTGCTTGCTATAGGCACATAATAATAATCCCTAAGTACTAAATCTAAATCAGATGGTAGTCAAAGAGGATAGATTCCCACGACCATAGCAGCAATCCTTACTCCATTTCCAATGCATAGGATCATCTCAGCATCCCTCAGCCTCCTGCTATCCTCAACACCCTACATGAAAGTGCACAAATGAGCACTAGAATCAAAGTCAAGCACCCAACTGGATGTAGAAAAAATTGTAAGGTTAGATTCAATAACAAGCATACCTTCAGAAGTACCAGCCTCCTTATTTTTTAGGGTGGCCAGGTATGTAGGATAGTTCTGCTTCCAGTGGCTATCATTGTTGCAATAGAAATATTTTTCTTTGTCAGTGGCCTTCTTCTTTAGCTCTATCTTCTTCTTTTTTTCTCCTTCCATCTTTTGCTTTTTCGTAGACTTTTTCTTCTTTTTAAAAGACTTTCTCTTAGAAGAAGTCCATTCTATAGTAAATACTGAGCCTTTAGAACCTTTCATTGAAAGCTCAACAGTAACCAGCATGTTCATAAGCTCGACTAGAGTATTTTGATGTTTATGCATATAGTAGTTCATGATGAACTGCCCATATGCATCAGTCAAGGATTGCAGAATTATATCATTCTGCCGATCTAGGTCCAACTTTACTTTGAGCTTCTCAAGCTCTTCCATGTCCTTGATCATCATCAGACAATGATCTTGGACTGACTGCTCATCATGCATTTTAGTCTTGAAAACTCATTTAGTGATCTAATATTTGGCTGCGCGACTCTGTTCACCAAACATCTCTTGCAGATGAGCCAACATTTGGTGGACAGTCCTGATATCTTCATGTTGGCACTGAAGCTCATCAGACATCGAGCCCAACATGTAGTATCTGACCTTGTTATCTTCATCCATCCACTTGTCAAGAGATGCTCTCTATTCAGCGGATGGACGAGCTGGTAAGGTAGGGGGATCCTGGTCCAATACATCAGTTAACTTTTCAAAATCCAAAATGATTTTGAAGTTTCAAAGCCAATCCTTGTAATTGGGTTCGATCAGTCTATAGGTGTCCAGGATACATGCTAGTGGGTTGGATGCAGACGTTTTGCTTTTTCTATAGAGAGTCAAAGTTTTTAGTTAGATATTATAATTAAGACGATCAATTTATTTAGAAGTTTAATTTTTAAATAAATTAGCTTTCACTATTTTTTTAGATCCCTATACTTCCTCTGTAGAGATGCAAAAATCTTCATGATTACAGATTTCTAATGGATGGTGCAGTCCCATCAACTAACTCATCACCTCACCTAACAGTTATTGATGATGGAATAGCTAATGAGTGGATAATTCTTGTCCAATGATTCTCTAATCATAGTGCACCCAAACTTGATCTCTAATTTATGAATCTCATCATGCTTGAAATATTGATCCACTCCTTAGTTAAGTCAGACCCACCATTTGCATAGATTGGATTCCTAATTGGATCTCTCACCATATCCAAAATATTGAGCTTAATTTATCCTCTAGCCCATAGCATCCAATGCCTAATAGACATGATTGCATCTTTTTGGTGCAACTGAATCACTATGACCAATCGAGAATAATCAACTCCGAAAAGAACCCGCATATCTACAATGGTGGAAGACCTTAGACTTAATCTTTTTTTAGGAAGATTTGATTTAAATCTCTTTAAACTTGACTTAAAATAGCCATAATAATTATGACTAACCTAGTGGCATGGGTTAGCTCAGATTGTTAACCATCTTAGATCAGGACTGGGTCGACAAATATGGCCAGGTAAGTGAGACTGATGGAAGGGATATGCCATTAACTCGATAAGAATGCATTCGAGTCGAGTAGCTTCTAATTAAAAACTAGTCGATCGTATCTGCCAGACTTACCTTAGACACCAAATTATTGAGCCAGAACCAATCAAGTTAGCCTACAATCTAGACTCTAACCACTAAGCCTAATTAGGTCTTAGCTTGATTGATCACTCATGTGATTCGATCTTGACTCAGACTTAATCCTATTAGGTTGGTCAATTTAAACACTCTTGATCCTATCTAGCCAACTCTTGATTTGGTTTGATCAACTGCTAAACCTAATTGAGCTACCCAAGTCCGAACCCAATTTTATGAATATGTCTTAAATATAAAAATTTTTAATTTTTAGATTTAACATATTTCATAATCTTAATTCTTAATTAAGTTTAGAATTCACAAACAAAACATGTAAACAAAATTCTAGGGTTTCAAAATTTAGAATTTTGCAGAAATTAAGTTTTAGATTTCTGACTAAGGACAAACATGCAGCACCCCTATACATCATAAGAACACCCCATCAAATGAGAGGAGATGGCATTTAAATCCTACTTTATTCTTATGATCGGATGGCTAAGGGGAATGCCTTAATCAAAAATATGAAAACCATAAAACTAGTTAGATCTACATCATATATCTCATATATAAAAATTGATCTAACTATAAATATATTTTGCATACATCTTCATGTATCATATCATGCATGTTTTTAGATCTAAATTATCTCATAATTATCTAAAAATTCAAATTTAAACTGACCATATCAAATTAAAATCTATCCTAGATAATTATGTAGAACTATTCTACAATTAGTCTAAACATGCATTCATCATATCCCATATGAACAAAAATTAAATAACTTTATTTTTTATTTTTTAGATTTTATTATAATATTTATAATATTAAAAATTAGTAAATAAGTAGATCTAAAAATTATAACTTAAATAAATTAAATTATGATCATGCTAGACTATACATAGAATAATTCTATTCTACAACCAGTCATGCATCTTGTACAATTTATATCTAAATTATTTAATTTTTAATTTTTCTAATTTTAGATCTAATCATATTTCATGGGACATTTGAAATCACCTAATTATCAGATCAAAATTAAAATAACATTAGATCTAATGAAAAATACAACCTGGCTGTAATACTAGTTGAAGGAGAAAACCTAGTTTTCTAGGATAGGTTCGTTCAGATCTGATTGGATCAAGAGAGATATTTTAAAAATTTTTCTCTTAAATTTAGATCAAATTTGAGACTTTTTAGATCTAATATTATTGATCTAATAAAATAAAATAAAATAAAATAAAAACTAAATTAAATCTAATTTTATTTATCTTGTTGAGGGTAATCTGATTATCTTGTGATAATTCTGATGTCTGCCTGAGGTTCTAGATCTAGCCATGCAAGTGCCTGGCCTCTATCGATATCCACTTGGATAGAATCTGGATATCTTCTTCTTCTTTATCATCTCTCCAAAAATCAAATCTGGATCTAATTTTGAAGATCTTCAAAACTCTTTTCGAAGATGTGAGTTGTCTCTTACAGCAGTGCTACCTTCTTCCTTTTTCTGTTGCCTTTCTCTTGCTTGGATCATACCAAACTGAAGTCCAAAAATTCTTAGGCATGGGTAGGAGAGAGAAGACCTAAAGATGGCATGGAGGAGGGAGAGGGGCAGCCTTATGGCATGGGTAATAGGTCAAGCTTTTTTAGACCTTGGCGCATATAGGATTTTTATAGACCCTATTGCACCATGCAGTGCCACATCATCCCGGCCAATCATGGCCTTTTGTGCAATCAGATCTAAATCTGATTGATGGGATGACATCATCTAATCTAATTAGATGAGAGCCCATCTGAATCATCCTTAGATGGCCTCAAGACTAGTCAAAGATAAGTCTTTAGCACCACCTAGGTAGAAACCCTGAAGTAATTGGAGTCCCATCTGTATGGGACTCCAGATGCTCTATCCATGGGTGCATGCCTCCCTAGGTGTGCACCCCTTATCCTTCTACTTTTTAGTAGGTGGACTGGTCCAAAACTTCTCTCCTATGATGGCTTGACATATGGGCAGATGTCTAAGTGTCAAAGATCAACGTTTGACCAAATGTCCGAAATAGGATTTAGCAGGTGACGAAAAATGGCAAGTGTTGTCTCAAATTCATCTCATAAATTAAGATAATCCTTTTCTAATCTAGACAAGCTCTAGCCAGATCAAGTAAAGGTACCTGAGTGAGCCAAGACACATTTGGCTCAGTTGAGACAAACTTTAATGATAATTAAAGAAGAATATTAGGCTCAATCATGTGCTAGCATAATTTTCTTGAACCTAATTAAATCTAATTCAAATCAATTGAACTGGGTTAGTCCAATTGATGATATCCAAATTAAAACCCTTGTTTGTGTGATCTAGTTAGGTTCAGTTCCATATGGTAATGAGATATGTCATGATCTCTATCATCGACATCATCGAAATATCTTTTGATGAATCAAAATTTTTCTGATTCAGATAATTAGTATGATTGATCATCTAAATTATTTTAATTGCTCTCAAAATCCGTCAGTGACATCTACCAGCATATGGTGGTAATCCATCAGAACTAAAAATGAATCTCTCGGTGTTGTTACCTATGTGATTAAGTTCTTCTATCTTGAGCCCTGACTGGATTAGGGTTAAGGTAATCTCGTCAAATCCTAATATCCGTCATATTATTAATCATTCGATTCAAGTCCAATGTGAAAACCTTAATAGAAACTTTTTCTTTAATTTCACTCTACCATGACCATGGGCTTATGGACTTGATTCTTATGATCATCATAGGGCTACTCCTCATCTACCGAGGTAGATAGATTTTCTATTGGTGCAATCCAATTCCTACAATGAACATGCTATAGCCAACATACATCTTAGAATTTTGATTGGCTAGAAGACTAAGTTATGATATAGTCAAACTATAACACCCTCAAGATAAACTGTTGATGCACCTCAGGTCAAAGAACCAAATATACAACTGTAGCTTCGAGCCAGTCATCGACGAGAAGGTAGACTTCCTAATGACTACTCAAGGTGGTCACGCTCAGTGCCCTCATTCTCTAATGTGTACCTATACTCTCGCTCTGGTGTCTCTACACCATAGACTCAAGTCTCATCTACTATAAAGAAATGATTGTACACCAAACTTCTGAATCAATCACCATCCTCATGATGATCCTACGATCATTTGCATTTTATGAGTTAATAATGAAAATTCATGTCTTAAATTTTTAACTCTTAAAAAATAAGATTTATCATTATCATTAACTCAAGGGATGTATTATAGATATTAAATACACATTATGATAGAAAATAATTTATTTTATTATTTATATTCAAAATTATAATTTTGCCCTTAGAAGTGTATAACAAATGTCAGCTAATTCTGACTTCAAGGGCACACATATCTAACAATCTAAAGAGAGTCTTTTAGTTTTGGTGAGGAATATTGAATATCCAAAAAAAAAAAGAGAGAAAAATTATGCATAGATTTCAATGAGCCTTCAAAGCAATCTTCTCCAATATTTTTCACATCCTCTCAAGTACAAATTGAAGAAAAATCAAGCTTCAATCAAGCACATTATCAACTTCTTTCTTGAGATTTAAAAGAGCTTAAATTTTATTTTTTATTTTATGCTAAAATTTTTATTTATAATTTTAATTTATTTATAAGTTTTTTTGGGGGAAAAAAACTTGGGGTTAAAGCCCATCCAAGCCAGATATTGGATATTTTAGGTTTTGGTTAGTGAGCGCAAAAATCTAACTAGATTAATAGTGATCCCAAAAAACTATTGGTGTAAGATTTTGATTAGTGCTCCTTAAAAAACTAACTAAATTTATTTATGAGCTTGAAAAAATAAACATACTGTAATTAAGAATGGATTATAGTAAAAATTCCAAGAAAAGCTTGGAGAGTGAACATAGGTGCCGATTGCACCGAACCACTATAAAATTTTATGTGTTTGTATTATACTTTTAATTCTTTCTTTACTTTACTTTTATTTCTAATTTACATTATTTAGATTCTTAGTTTGCATACACTATCTTAAATCCGCTGCTACTTATATTATATGCATCTCCACCATATCACTCAGGTTAAAATCAAAGCACATACTTATTTAGAAAATAAATTTGGATAATATTTTTTATAAGAACCAAATTCATCCCTCCTCTTGGGTTTCTACCTTTGGGCAACAATTGATATCAGAGTGGATGCTCAAATATTTGATTGTTAACCTAGCTATTTTTGAGTAAAAGATCATGGCAATCCCATTTGGTTCATTATTTGCTGAAGGCCAACCCGCATCTAGACCACCACTATTTAGTGGCATAAATTATACCTTTTGAAAAGCTAAAATAAAAATTTTCATACAAGCCTTAGACTATGACATGTGGGGAGTCAGAACTAGAGGACCACATGCACCCATAACAAAAATTAATGGTATGTCTATTCCCAAACCAGAAAAGGATTGAAATGAATTTGATAAGAAGATGGCTCAATTAAATACTAAAGCCATCAATGTTCTTTATTAGTCTCTTGATGTATATGAATTTAATAGAATATCTACATGTACATCAGCTAACAAAATTTGAAAAAAATTAAAAGTAACTCATGAAGGAACAAGCCAAGTTAAGGAGTCCAAAATTAATTTGCTTGTTCATAAATATGAAATATTTAAAATGAATGAACATGAGTCTATTTTTGAAATATTTTTTAAATTTACTGATATAATCAATGCTCTAAATGGTCTTGGTAAAACCTATACTAACTATGAACTTGTTTGCAAGATTTTAAGGTCCTTACCAAAGGAATGGAAAGCAAAGATGATAGCTATACAAGAAATGAAAGACCTTACCAAGCTATCCCTAGAAGAATTGATAGGTTCACTCATGACTCATGAGTTGAACATGACTCAAAAGGAGGAAGAAGAGGAGCCTAAGATGAAGACGATTGCTTTCAAGTCCACAACCAAATTCAAGGAAAGCGATGAGTCAGAGGAAGAAGAAGAAAACGAGAATGAAGACGATGACAAGGACATGGCATCTCTCAAGAAAATTCAAAATGTTTCTTATAAAGAGAAGTATGAAGAAAGATAATGGAGAAAGGAAAAAAAGGAAGAATGACACTTGCTACAATTGCAAACAAAAGGGGACACTATATGTCGGATTGCTTCCTACTCAAAAAGTACTCCAAAAGGACCAAGAAAAGAGCAATGCTACGAATTTGGAAAGATAGTAATACTTCATGTTGAATGAAAATTCTGATTTTCCGAATCAAGTTCGTTCAGATCTGATCAGATCAAGAGATATATTTCAAAAAAAATTTTCTCTGATCCAGATCAGATTTGAGATGTTTCAGATCTAATTATTATTATTTTAACAATTAAAATAAATTTAGATAAATTAAATCAAATTTAATTTACCTCGAAGTGGGTAATCCTATTACCCATTGATGATCCTATAAGCAGCGAAAGGTTATGGATCTAGCCACGCAAGTGCCTGGCCTCTATCAGTATCCACTCAGGCTAGATCTAGAGATCCTCTTCTTCTCTATCACATCTTCAAAAATTAGATCTGGATCTGATCTGGAGGATCTTCAAAACTCCTTTTGAAGATCAGCAGTTGTCCGATGCAGTAGTGCAGCCTTCTAGCTTTCAATCATCTTTCTCTCATCTGGATCGCACCAACCAAGGTCCAAAACTCTTTTTGGACATGGAGAGGAGAGGGAGAAGGTGGGTTTGGCATGGAGGAAGAGGGGAGAGGCAGCCTTGGGGCGTGGGGTTTCAATTTTCAATCTTAATCTAAGTTGGGCGCAGGGTCTTATTTATAGACTGTCTGTGATCCAACTTCTCTTCTTCCCAACCAATCATAACTCTTTGTGAAATTAGATCTAAATCTGATTGGTGGAAATAGAGTCCCCTAAATTCCTCCTTAGAGGGCACCTAAGATCAGTCAAAGTTGGTTCTTAGGAGAACTCTAATTGAAATCTAAAAAGAAGATGGAGTCCCTATCCAACAGGGACTTCTGGGCACCTCCAACTTGGGTGCATGCCTAGGGTGGCATCCGCCCTCCTTCTTGCCAGGTTCTGGTAGGGGGACAAGCCCCCACCAGTCCTCCAATAGGTGCATGACACATGGATAGAAGTCAAAGTATCTATGGTCAATATTTGATCAGTCAAAGGTAGACTTTTGACCAAAGTTAAAGAATGAGAAATGGCAGGTGACCAAAAATGGTAGGTAATATCTTACAAAATAAGACAATCTTTTCTGACTTGAACAACCTCCAATCAGACCATGTGAAGGCCTCTGATTGAGCATAAACTTCTTTCGCTCAGTCAGGACAACTATTTATGATAGTAAAAGAAGAATGTTAGGTTCAATCGAGTGCTAGCACGATTTTCTTGAACCTAATTGAATCTCATTCAGATCAATTGAATTGGAACAGTTCAATTGATGATCACTAGATTCAAACCCTTGTTTGTGTGATCCAGTTAGATTCAATTCTGTATGGTAATGGGATATGTCATGATCTCTATTATCGACATCATCGAAACTCCTTTCGATGGATCAAAACTTTTTTGATTCGAACAGCTAAAATGATCGATCATCTAAATAATTCTAATTGCTTTCAAAATTCACCAATGACACCTAGCAGTATATGGTGGCAATCCATCAGAGCTGAATACGAACCTCTTGGTACAGCTACCTGTGTGATTAAGTTCTTCTATCTTGAGCCCCGATCAGATTAGGGTTAAGGTGAACTCGTCAAACCCTAGTTTCTATCATATGATGTAATCATTCGATTCGAGTCCGATGTGAAAATCTAAATAGAAACTCTTTCTGTTATTTCACTCTACCATGGCCATGGGCTTCTGGACTTGATTCTCATGATCATCATAGGGCTGCTCCTCTACCACCGAGGTAGATAGATTCCATCTTGATGCTATCCAGTTCCTATAATGAACATACAATAGCCAACATACACCTCAGGGTTCCATATGGCTAGGAGATCGAGTAATGGTGTAGTCAAACTATAACATCTTCAAGGTGAACTGCCGATGCACCTCAGATCAAAGAACCAGACACACTACTGCAGCATCGAGTCAGTCATTGATAAGAAGGTAGACTCCCTAATGACTACTCGAGATGGTCATGCTCAGTGCCCTCGTTCTCTAACGAGTACTTGTACTCTCGCTTTGGTGTCTCTACACCGTAGACTCAAGACTCATCTACTAAAGAAGAAGTGATTGTACACCAACCTTTCAGATCAATCACCATCCTCGTGATGATCCTATGGTCGGAAGCATTTTATGAGTTAATAATGATTATTCATGTCTTAAATTTTCAACTCTTGAAAATATGAATTATCATTACCATTAACTAAAAGGATGTATCACAGATACTTAATACACATATGTGATAGAAAATAACCCATTTTATTGATATTAGTTAAAATTATAATTTTGCCCATAGAAGTATATTATAAGTGTCAGCCAATTCTGGCTTCTAGGGCACATATATCTAACACATCAAGCTTGGATGATGAAAGAAATGCAAAAAATCTTTACCTCATGGCCATCGAGGATGAGGTAAATCTGAAAACTCCTCCGAGTTTACTTTTGATGAATTGTTGGAAGCCTTTAATAACTTAATGGATGAATTTAAAAAATTAAGGATAAAAAATAAAAAGCTCAAAAAATCTAATCTTCTTTTAGCTGATGAAAAGAATAAATTATTAAATGAAAAAGAAGATGTTTTGAAATAAAAGAAAACTTTGGCTAAAGAAAAAGATGATTGGATTAAATCTGAAAATTCTTTAGTGAAAGAAAATATTGAGCTGAAAAGGGAATATGAAAATTTGAAATTCTTCCTAGAAGAAAATAAAAATCTTCTAAAAGAAAAGAAAGTGCTTATTGATAAAAATAAAAAACTAAGAAAAGAGATTGATATTTTGAAATCAATAGTAAAAAAATTTACTCTTAGTTTTCAAAATCTTCAATCAACGATAAATGATAATAGGGTTGTTTTCAATAAAGCAGAATCTAGTTTTAATTCTTTGACAAAATAGCAACACACTAAAAATATGTTCATAAGAGCCTTAACTAAAACTCATCTTATTAAGTGCTTCAAATGTACCAAAGAAGGCCACAAAATTTTAGAATGTAATACTAAGAGAATTAACCATACTTTAACTAAACAAATTTGGATTTTAAAAGAAATCATGTGCTCTAACATCCATGAATCCAAGATGACTTGGGTACCAAAGATTAGCAAATGATTTTGTAGGTACACCAAGGATCCAATGAAATGAAATGAGAAATTTATTATGGATGGATGCCTTGAAAATGAATTAGGACGGATGATGCTTGGTAAACTTTAGATCTTTCTTACATTACACCATCAATAATTATTCTATTGAATGCATTGACTTTAATGATTTGTTAATATATATGCATATGATAAGTCATTTCATGTTTTGATAAGTATGATTGATTTTGATGTTTATAATAATTTGAATATTTTATTTTTTAAATTAATGTGCCTTTCTCTATATATCATGTTATGAATGGAATGTTTTTATCTTAAAAATTTAGCATGATATTTTAAATCTTTCCATATCAATTTTATAATTAATGAATTTAATTTAAAAGATGATTAATTGGGAATGAATGTTTTAATTGTCAAATCCACAAGAGAAATAAATTTTTGGCATTCCCCATAACTTGCTTAATTATCAAAATTCTTCTAAAAATTATATGACTAAAGTACCTGAAGATTAGATATTCAATCATAAAAATTAAGTGCTTGATTGATATACATCACATCCTAGTTTGCTCTCTAAAGATTTAAAAATCTCCTAGCTAAACATAACTCTTAGAGCCCTTATCTAGTTTTATCTTGATTTGGTCCTATTTAATTTGATTATTGGAACCTCTCCTAAATCAATAAGAATATCCATTTTGATCATTGATTTGATTATCTTTTCTTATCATAAAAGAGAATTTATTAATAAACATTCATACTTTATTTTGATTGAATGATTTTGAAAATTGAATTTGACAAATAGTTGTTTTGAATTTTTTTAAAGTCGATATCTAATAAAATATTTTAAGAAAGCTGTCATTTACCTTTTAAAGCTAAATATTTAAAGAGGACTTCAGTTTTAAGTAATTGATATCACTATTTGCCATGTACTTGATTGATATATTTTTTGGCAAAAAAAAATATTTTTTGTTTTAAATCTAATTTTGCACAGCTATATTTTTTTTTTTGATATGATATCATTCGAGGCAAATTCAAAAATACATTTCTTTTTGAACCTAATTGCTTGATATTTCTTAAGAAAATGAATAGATGATCTTTTTGGAGAAAACTTAATAATTTTTTTGTAATTTATCTTGACTGATTTGCTGATATCAATTTAAATTGATATATCATTCTAAATTCTTAAAATTGTTTGATTTGAATTAATTCATCTTTATAAATTCAAAACTAAAAACATTGGTATCAAGCTGAATTTGCAAATTAATCGTTAAATGGTATTGAACCAAGAAAATCATGATTTGATCTTCTTAATACTTATTCTTATTGTATACATTCTTTTGTAAACATCTTTTGAATTTAATAAAAAATAAATTATTAAAAATTTGATATCTTCTTCACTGAATGCTTTGTTTGATTGATATTTGGATTAAATAATGCTTAGCTCACTCAATTGATGCTTATACCTTTAAATTTTGTTTAATTTTAAAATGACTTTATTTACATAAGTAAGAAAAAAAAATATTAAAGAAGAAATGATCATTTAATTAAAAAAACTTTAAAATTAAAAATATATTTTAAATTTAGAAAATTTAAATTTAATGTTTAAATTCATGTTAAATGTGCTTGATTTGAAAGTAAAAGGAGGAGAAAGGTTGAAAGGTAAAATAATCTATAATTATGAAAAATAGGAGGAGACAATATTATTGAAATATTAAGAAAAAAGATTTCTTAGTATCTCCAAACTAAGAATAGAAATGCAATTTATCTTAATTTGATTAAAAATTTTGATTAATTTATTTTGAGATAAACAAATTTTGATCTTAAGTACTCAATTAATTAATTTATGATCTTCTTAAATTGAGCTTTCAAGTATTTATTCAATTTGATATGCATGATTTGATTGCCAAATCATTTTTGAAAACTATTTAAAGTAAAAATGAGTTTGAGACATATTCTTACTCTAAATAAATTGATTTTGATATATTTTTCTATTTTTGAAGCTCATTTATAAATATAGTATTGAACTTTTCATGTGCCAATCTTTTAAACTTGATTTGCATGATCATTCTTGGCAAATGATTAGAGTTAAATTAAATTTACAATATATTTTTTGTTAAAAATAAATTTTTAAACTTAATTTTAAAACTCATTTAAAAATTTAAATTTGATACTAAATTTTTGATGTGCATTGAAAAATTCTTATGAATTATTTATATTGAAGTAATTTTTAGTCAAAGCAATAAATTTGAAAATGTGACTATCTTTTGCTTTGATACTATTTATTTTACTTTGCTTGATATATCTCCGATATATATCTTTTTCAAACTTAATTGACTAAAATTTCTTTAAAAAAAAAAATTGAATATTGAATTAAGTACTATGCTTGATTTCATGTTCAAATCTTTTGAAAAGCTCTATTCCTCTTAAAGCTTAAAAGTGCATATTTGAAAATCTGATTAAAGATCATATTCATTCAAAAAAAAAGAGAGCCTTCTAAAATTAAAATAAAATTTTGAAACTTATTTTGAGTTAAAGGATAAATTTTCAAAAGAAAGATGGCTTATTTAGATTAATTTTCTAAACTTGACACAATTCTTACTTTGATACATTCATGTTATTTATTTTGATGATTATTTCTTATCCCTTTCCATGAGTTTTTTTATGCGATCAAAAAGGGAGAGAAGTATATTGAGTATATGATTGAAGGATTGGTGTTTAAGAAACTCAAATTTGATGCTTGAAATTTTGATACTCATTGATTTGAATTAAAATATTATTTTAATATGAGTATATAAAATATATGCAATGAATGAAAAGAATAATTGAAAATATTCATGAAGTACTCATTCTTGTATTTCATCTATACTTCATGATACATTTTAGCCAAATACATAGAAATACATTATTTGCTTTTATTATGCATATACTCAAGATTTTATCATCATCAAAAAGGAAAAGCTTGTTGATCTCGAGATTGATTTTGATGATTCTAAAATATTATGTATATTATATATTTAACCATGTATTTCATGAGTGGATGTAGGTCTTTTCAGATATTTAAATTAAAGAATCATTTCAAGAAAAGATCTACATAAATTCACCAAGTCAAGATCTTTAAAAAAAAAAAATTCTTAAGCTTTCAAAGATCAGAAGAAAGAGAGCTCTTTAACCAAAACAAGAATGACACAAAGTACAATACAAATCAAGATCAAATCCCCTCGTTTGGTAGCCAAATTCCTTCAGAAATAGCCTTCAAAGAATTTCAAGATGTCTCCTAAATTTTTCGAGAGGTCTCATGAAGTCTGGCATGCTCAAATAGTGTTCTGGCACAGTCTCGAGAGGTCTCGAGTTGAACTCGAGACGTATCATTCTCAGAAGATAGAAACTTTATTTCTGTGCTCTGAGAGCGAGAGGTATCATAGGATTCTCGAGAGATATTATAGTTCCAACGAGACATCTCATTCAAAATCAAAATCAAGAGCTCTCGATCTCAGACGATACATTTTTTTTTAGAAAGTAGATTTTTGAGTGACTGAGTATGAGACATCTCCTGGTCAAACTGAGAGGTCTCAAAATTGGATGAGATGTCTCGAGAAAATTTGAAAGGTCTCAAAATGTGTGGACAGCCTTCAATGGATAGTTCTGCAATGGCTATTTCTCCACTCCAACAACTATTTCAGAGCTTTCAACAGCTAGAACTCTCTCTCCAACCATCTTCAAAGGTATTTAAAGATGGAGAATCAATTGAATAATAAGATTAAGGGATTTACAAAAAGAGTCTTTCAATTTTGGTGAGGAACATTGAATATCCAAAGAAAATAAAAAAGAGAAAAAAGTTATGCATAGATTTCAACAAGCTTTCAAAGCAATCTTCTCCAACATCTTCCACATCCTCTTAAGTATAAATTGAAGAAAATCCAAGCTTCAATCGAGCACATCATCAGCTTCTTCTTTAAAATTTAAAGAGCTTAAATTATGTTTTTTATTTTATGCCAAAATTTTTATTTGTAATTTTAATTTCCTTACAAGTTTCTTTGGAAAAAAGAAACTTGGAGTTAAGGCACATCCAAGCTAGGTATTGGATATTATAGATTTTCATTGGTGAGCTCAAAAAACCAATTAGATTAATAGTGATCCCAAAAAACTATTGGTATAAGATTTTGGTTTGTGCTCTTAAAAAAATCAACTGAATTTATTTGCGAGCCCAGAAAAATAAACACATTGTAATCAAAGATGGATTATAGTAAAAATCCCAATAAAAGCTTCGAAAGTAGACATAGGTGCCGGTTGCACCGAAGCACTATAAAACTTTATGTATTTGTGTGGTGCTTTTAATTCTTTCTTCACTTTTATTTTTGATTTACATTGTTTAGATTCTTCATTTGCATACACTATCTTAAATCCACTACTACTTATATTATACACATCTCCACCATATCACTTATATTAAAATCAAAGCACATATTTGTTTATAAAGTAATTTGGATAATATTTTTTATAAGAACCTAATTCACCCCCTCCCCTCTTGGGTTGCTATCTCTGGGCAACATTGAAGGAACTTAAAGGAGCTGTTCTTCCAAACCCATGGAACTTGAAAAATTTATGAATGTATTATCAATAATCTCATTTCAATAATTTTTTTTTTTTAACATCTTCATCCTTGGTGCAATGCGGTGATGACAGGAAATAATCTCTTAAACTTTGTCACTAGACAAAGTAGAAGATCTTTGGTTATCTATGACAGGAGAAAATGAGGAGATGTCCTCTCAATGGCCCTTCTATGCCCAGCAACCTTGTCAGGAATAGGAGGAGAACCTTCTTCTGATAAGAATAAAAGCTAACCACATTAGAAACAAAAGAAGAACATCATCCTAATGTGAATGAAGATCTCTAATTATCTAAGATAGGCGAAAATGGGGAGAGGCCCTCTCAACAATCCTTCAGTGCTCCAACAATCTTGTTTGGAATAGGAGGACAACCTCATCCTGACAAGGGTGAAAGCTAACCACGTTAGGAACAGGAGGACAATCTCATCCTAACGTGGATGAAGACCTTCGATTATCTAAGATAGAAGAAAATTGGGAGAGGCCCTCTTAACGGCCCTTCAGTGCCCCAGTAACCTTGTCAGGAGTAGGAGAAGAACCTCATCCTGACAAAGGTAAAAGCTAATCACGTTAGAAATAGGAGAAAAATCTTATCCGAACATAGATGAAGACCTTCGGTTGTCTAAGATATGAGGAAATGAGGAGAGGCTCTCTCAATGGTACTTTAGTGCTCCAGCAACCTTATCAGGAATAGGAGGAGAACCTCATCCTAACAAGGATAAAAGCTAACTATGTTAGAAATAGAAGGAGAACCTCATCCTAACATGGATGAAGACCTTCGATTATCTAAGGTAGGAGGAAATGGGAAGAGGCCCTCTCAATGACCCTTCAGTGCCCCAATAATCTTATCAGGAATAGGAGAACCTCATCCTGACATGGATAAAAGCTAACCACATTAGGAACAGAAGAAGAACCTCATCCTAACGTGGATGATGACCTTCAGTTATCTAAGACAATAGAAAATGGAGAGAGGCCCTCTCAACGATCCTTCAATTCCTCAGTAATCTTATTAGGAATAGGAGGAGAACCTCATCCTGACTAGGATAAAAGCTAACTATGTTAGGAGCAGGAGGAGAATCTCGTCCAAAAATAGATGAAGACCTCCGATTATCTAAGATAAGAAAAAATGAGGAGAGGTCCTCTCAACAGTCCTTCAGTGCTCCAGCAACCTTATCAGGAATAGGAGAAGAACCTCATCCTAACAAGAGTAAAAGCTATCCACGTTAAGAACAGGAGAAGAACCTCATCTTAATGTAGGTGAAGACCTCTGATTATTCAAAACAAGAGGTTATCATCGAGATGATATCCACGATAAGCACGATGAGAAAATGAAGAAATCAACAAACATCAAATCTAGGCAAAGCAAAAAGATAATTGAAAACAAAAAATCATTTCATTGAAGTTGAAGTTCATCACAAATGAAGGTCTGCAACACCACGTACAAAAAGAAGAACGTATGAAGTCCTAAGAAGGACCAGATTCTTCGAACTTCGAACTACCAACCCCTGCCATCACTAAAGACTGCTTCAAGCTATTGATTTCTTCCTCGAGCTCCTTCCTCTTTAGCAAACTCTCGCAAAATAATTTATTAGCCCTTCAGCAATCATCCTTCAACTCGCATAATCTCTTCCTCAGAACTGCCGATTTGGCCTCCACATCTTTAACAGCCTTCTGCTTGTTGGTCAGTTGGATCTTCAACTGCTATAGTTTGGCCTTCTCCTTCTCGTATCTCAAAGAGATCACCTAATATCCTCCTCAAAGAGGCAATCTGCTCCAATTCTTTGCTTACACTGGCCTGTTAACCATCGGCTAACTGCTTTTGGAGATGGATCAACTCACCATTGGCGACTCTATGCCTCTATTCAAGTTGGAAAATTTTCTCCATCCAACCGAATCTATAGTCATCCTACACGCTTTTAGCATCATGAAGCTACTTTTGAAGATCAAAGAACTTCTTTGATCAATCCCAACCATATTGCACCTTGTCAGAAGACCATAATGAGCTTCCTTCCAATAATTAAATCTTCTCTCTTGCTGTGTTGAGCTCGACCTCGAGGGAACTAACTTTTGAGGTCAACATCCAAGATTTATCACTATCCTGCTTCTTGATCTCTTTGAGTTCTACTTCGAAATCTCTTTTCTTTCTAATAAAGTCCATGAAATCCTTTTTATGTGCTTGATGGAGGTAGGTGATCTCGATCATAATCTCTGAATAGTTTTTTCTCAATTTTTGAAGTTCATCTACGGCTTTCTTCAATTTCTTTTTAGTATGACGAACTTCCTTCTCTAAATGCCTAATATGAGGTTTCAGAAGGATACCCTAAGGCAGAGGATCGACTTCGACATGAGACTGTATTTAATGCATAAAAAACATCACAACACGAAGGCATTGTGAAAGAGAAACTTATTTTCATTAATCAAAATATTTTTGCATATAGAAAAAGGTATAGATAAGAAGAAAAGGAAAAAATATACAACGATCAAAAATTTTCAACCTTGGGAGGCATGGCGGTGGATGAGGTCGAAGCATTCCCTTAACCTCGGGCTCTAGAGCAAGCTCGGGAGCTACAGTAGTAGATTCAAAAGTTTTGGGGCTAGGTTCAGCAATTGGGGAGGCAGTGTTGGAATAATCGATACTAATCTGATATCAATTATTATGCCTACGATTGCTCAGAACCACAATCGTAGATCCGATCTCTTACGCGAATCTGACTGTTAATCCAAAAATACGAAGAAAAGCAAAGATTGATGGTGGCACCTAGGGCTTAGCATTGGAACTAGAAAGAAAAGAGAGAAGAGAGTTAGGAAGAAAAGCTGTATATTGATTCTACTTCTTGTAAAAGTTACAATGCCTAGGTTTATATATCCTAAGATTTATGTTACACCACAAAACTCTAATAAACCAATCCTAGCTGAAAAACTCTCCTAGGCTAATCCAATACATAAAAGCACTCACCGAGCCCATGTCTCACATGCTCTCATCCCTTGGATCTAAACCCGATCCATACATATGTTAGCCATCTTAAGACCTTATTGGACCAGACCTTAAGATCCCAAATAGAAAATCCTGTATATTCTATATGCCACCATCGAGCCGGCTCTCTTAGTAGCTGAGCTGGCTCGATTGTGTCTCGCCTAAATTCTATCTTCTGTGTGCCTGAGATAGCCAGCTCGACCATATCCCGAGTCAGCTTGGTCTCAGTTCGAGCTGGATCAACTGCATATCCGAGCCAGCCCGCCTGTGTGTCAGTTTCTTATCTTAGCGATTCTTCTTCTGAGTTTGGTTCTTTGCTCCATCTTGTGCCCTAGATCTCCGGAGCACCTACCAAGCCCCTCAAGATCCTCACACCTGAACCTTGAGCTTCGTGCAGGACTACACCTCATCTTCTCCTAGGATAACTTCTGTTCTAGCCCTAGGACTCACATCCATCCTAGACTCTCGGAGCCAACACCCTGGCTGCTCCCGTGGCCCCTCCAAGACTTGGAAGCACTACACCAAATTCTATAATCTCCACCTTAGTGCGTCCAAGTCTTGGCACACGTAGCAATGTCCCCTTGCACAATCTCACTATCATTCCACGCTGTGATAGCTACTTGTGCATACCTTGCCACTGCCATCTTTCTTTAGCTGTTGAGCTCCCTTTGAGGTCTTTGGGATGACCGCCTCCACCACTGAAGATCTTGGCTTGCTCCTAAGCACCACCCTTAGAGTTATGGATATCTCTCTGCTTGGCAGCTACATCATTTATCCTGCACTTTCATGGAGAATCTACAACAATCCTATGCTAGTACCCACTGCGTACCCTGATATGATCTCCTCAGAACTATGCCTATCCCTCCGTATATGCTGCTCCATCTGGAATTGTACATCTCCAGTATTGATGCTAGGATTTGGTCCTTCTACGTACCCTAAACTCATGTCATAACTCTCTCCACTTGTGAAGCCACCTCTGTCCGGTGCTCCACTTGAAACTAAAGTCCACTTGATGCCACAGAAGCTAACTTTGTAATCGAGTCCCTCAAGGTCAACCACCCAATGCTGCACTGCTAGGCCTATCGCTGCACCTCGAATACAGTCGCTGCTCCTTCGGATCCTCCGCACTCTACAGATCCTTCCAAAACTATCTTGAATATACTACACCCCGTAGGCTCCTCCGAAACCACCAAGAGCTCATCTAAT
Source organism: Cocos nucifera (assembly GCA_006176705.1). NCBI lineage: Eukaryota > Viridiplantae > Streptophyta > Magnoliopsida > Arecales > Arecaceae > Cocos > Cocos nucifera. The sequence continues at coordinate 264,710 of QRFJ01001549.1, read as the reverse complement.
TTTTCATTTTCAGCGACTGAACCTTTGGAATCTAACTTTTATCCTCCCTTGCACTTCTTCCAAAGTGGACATTCTCGCTTAAAGTATCCTGCTTCACCACACTTGAAGTACTTTTTGGACCTCTTGCTGACCCTTCTTCTTTCCTTGCTTGAGCCTCTCTGACACCATGAGACACTCCTGGAGCACCTCCCTTTCATCATCTATTTTTGCTGCTCATTGGATCTTAGCACTAATATGATCTTCTCATACAGCAGTGTCTCCTTACCATACAGCAATGTCATCACCAATGGATCAAAGCTCTCAGATAGCGAACATAATAGCAATAAACTCTTATCCTCCTCTTCGAACTCCACCCTAATGTTGAGCAAGTCCATGCTCATCTGATCAAAATGCTGAATATGTCCTGCAATATCCTCACCCTCTTGCATCTGAAGGCTATATAGTTGCTTCTTCAGCACCAACTTGTTGCACATGTTCCTCCCCATGTACAATTAATGTAACCTTGACCATAAACCCTTAGATGTCTTCTCCTCCAACATGCCATACAGCACCTCATCTGCCAGACAAGCCCTAATCATGGCACATGCCCTTTTCTCCAAGGACTTCCACTCCTTGTCTGTCATCTTCTCCGACCTATCCTTCAAGACCGAATCTAGCCTCATCTAAATCAGCAAATCCTCTATCCTAATCTTTCACATCATAAAACTTTTCTTTCCATCAAACTTCTCAAATCCTACCTTCAACCCACTATTCTTCATGATCAAACCGAATCAAAAAATAGTTAACAGGTAGATCTGAAAATTACCTTGACTAGGGATGATGGACAGCAACCCTTAGATCACTTCCTCATGAAGCCTTGAGAAAATCTTAGATCTGAACCTCGCTGTTGATCTCTGCTGAAACTTGATCTTCTTCCTCCTTTATGCTCAATCAGGCTCTAATGCCAAGTGTTGGACCAATCGGTACTAATCTGATACCAATTGTTATGCCTACAACTGCTCAAACCACAGTCGTAGATCCAATCTCTTGCGCAAACCTGGGTGTTAATCTAAAAATACGAAGAGGAGCAAAGATTGATGGTAGCACCTAGGGCTTGGCATTGGAACCAGAGAGAAGAGAGATAGGAAGAAAAGCTGTATATTGATTTCACTCCTTATAAAAGTTACAATGCCTGAATTTATATATCCTAGGATTTCTGTTACACCACATAACCCTAATAAACCCAATCCCAATTGAAAAAATTTTTTAGGCTAACCCAATACATGAAAGCACTCACTGAGCCCATGTCTCATATGCTCTCATCCCCTAAATCTAAATCCGATCCATACATGTATTAGCCACCTTATGACCTTATTGGACTAGGCCTTAAAACCCCAAATAGATAATCCCGAATGTTCTATACACCACCATCGAGCCGGCTCTTTCAATAGCCGAGCTGGCTCGACTGCATCTCGCTCGAACCCTATCTTTTGTCTGCCTGAGACAACCGACTTCACTGCACCCGAGTCGGCTCGGTCTCAGCTCAAGCCGGCTCGACTGCATATCCGAGTCAACCTGTCTGTGTCAGCCCCTTATCTTGGTTGATTCTTCTCCTGGCCTTAGTCCTTCGCTCTATCTTGTGTCCCACGTCTCCGAAACATCTACCAAGCCCTTCAAGATCCTCAAACCTGAACCTTGAGCTCCGTGCAAGGCTACATGCTGCATTCTCCTAGGATAACTCCTGTCCTAGCACTAGGACTCACATCCGTCCTAGACTTTCGGAGCCAACACCCTGGCTCCTCCTGTGGCCCCCTAAGGCTTGGGAGCACCATACCAGATCCTACGGGCGGCACTAGTGTTGGAGGGACCTACTTCATCGTTGAGCTCCTCCATCAAAAAATCGAGATCCATATCCAGAAACTTCTTTGCAATCCTCATGCAGATCTCTAATCCCTTCAGAAAGACCTCTTGGGCGAAGACAATCTTGATATCCTCCATTGTCTTGGAGGACTTGAAAGCCTCAACGGCCCGCTCTCTCTTAGCGCCGACCTCCTCCTCAGCTCTCTTCCTTTTGTCCTCCTCGAGGGTCAAAGCAACTTTCAGTTATGCTGACGCTTATTCTTCCCTTAGTAGCGCTTTCCGAAGATGCTCGATCTCAGCAAACTGAACTTCCGAAGCCACTTTCAAATGGTCGACCTTGGCCTGAACACTTTTAGTCTCCGTCTGGACTTCCCAAAGGACTTTTGAAGCCTCAACTTGGTAGAGTGATAACTATTATAAATTTATAAATAAAAATATTTAAAAATAAATTAATTAATATTTATTTTAAAAAATTAATATTTTTATTAATGTTTTGTAGAAAAAAGCACCATCAATACGAAGAGCCCAATTTTTTTATTCAAATAAATCAAATTTAACAAAAATTAAAATTAAATTAGAATTTAAATGAATGCACAAAAAAATATGCATCAGATAAAAGGACACATTAGAAATATATATATATATATATATATAATTTGCTTTGATAGCATTAATTAGGAGTGGGATCCATTGATATACTTTAAATCAAAGAAGGTGGCTGGTGGTGCGTTGGTTTTGAAGTGTTAAAGGATCAAAGGCCAATAAGCATTAAATGTCCTATCCTTTTAATTTGGTTAGTTTTTGGTACAAGCCCATGGCAAAGGAGCCGGACGCGAGAACAGGTCTGGCGGCGCACAGCGGGTCTTCATGGGTTCGAGCAAGCGTACAATGGCTTCATGCAGCTCAAGACTTCTAAATTTCTTCCCCCACGAAATAGTTGTGTGCAGTTCACGCGGCTAAAAAGACCGGTCTGCACCAGAGTTTCGCGTGGCGCAGGAGGCTTCGGCCGTTCAGCCCAAATTTAGCGGACGAGTTCTACTCTAAAACAAACTTCACAGTCCTCCTTTCAATCGGATTCTCCTGACATCCTTTTTCTACTTAAAACCCCTAAACGGGGACATCCAAAGCCAGCCCTCCCCCGTGGGAAAAATAAACCCGCAGACTCTCCTCTCTCTCTCTCTCTCTCTTTCTTCTCTTTCCCTCTTCTCTCTCTTTTCTTTTCCTTCTTTCTTTTCTTTTTATTTTTATTTATCTGGGAGAATTTGAATATGCCAAAAGCTAGCAAAATTTGAATATATACGGCTATAGATCTCGTGTTCTAGGAGTAAGAAAGTCCTTCGATCATAAAAGTTTATAATTTGAACCCTATATTTTTCTTATTGAGTAATAAAATTTTTTCATCTTTTACATATCTTTTTTATTTATGCTTTAATATTATTTTTTTTATAATTTATAACTACAGAGATGGATCATAATCGTGAAAAGATATAGTCTATACTTAAGTTAAAATAAATTATAAAATTTATATTTTAATATTTAATTTCTTGTAATTTTTACCTAAGAAGACATATCATGATCGTAGATAGATACGGTCTATGCTTAAATTAGGATGAATTATAAAAATTAATTAAAATTATATTTATATTTTTTGTTTGCATGATCTAAATAGTCTATATCTATGAGATGGATCATGATCGTGTTAGATATGATCCTTGCTCGGTAGAATAGGTTATGTTAGAATCCAATTAAAGGAACATACACCTCATAAGATTGTATGTTGATAATAGAAAAATTACATAAATCAATTATAAACTTGAATATTGAAATATAGAACTGAAATTCTAGACAATTTCTCTTCTTATTCTTAATTAATTCTTAAATTCTAATTAATTAATTATTTATCTAATTTTATTTTAATTTACTAAATTAAAATTAATTTTTTTAATTTATTATTTTAAATTTTTATTTTAAAATTAATTTAAATTTTTAATTTTTTATTGAATGCAAGTCAACCATCAATCTCTGAGAAAATCGACATCCGACTCACCACTATATTACTTAATAGTAAAATCAGGTTTAATTTTTATTTGATGCTGTAACGATAAGCAATCACAGAGACTTGTTGCTTCCGAGTGAGCATACAAGTAGTGCCCCAACTGCAGAACAAAAGAAAAATAAATTATGGCTTCGAGGTATATAGACATTCAATCAAGCTCGGAAGAGACCAATTACCTCAAAGAAGGCAGCAAAAGATTCCCCAAACCTCTCTACACTTTCAGTTCGAACCATCTTCTCGATGATGTGCAGGAGGACAGTTCCCTCTATCAAAGAATAAACGACCTCCCGATCATCCAAAGAATCCTGCTCCTAGCCAGAGCTCTCACCACCAGAGCCTCCGACCTTTCTCCTGACCTTCTTGGCAACAATCTTCTTCTTCTTCTCCACTACTTTCTCCTGCTCAAGAGGTGTGGGGATGATAATTTCAACAAGCAACATTGGGCTTGGTGCGGCTGTAGCAATTTTTGGATCGGGAGGAGCAGCCTGGGTCGGCATGGCCAAGCTCGTTTCTTCAACACGAGCCCTTTCCGATGACTCCCCTATGGGACCGCCCTTCCTCTTGAGGGTCGTGATTCTCTATGACAGGCGATTCAACTCCTCCGAAGTCATTTCTACGATAGTAAAAATCAAGATCAAAAGAAAGAATAAGGAATGATTAACAACTTGCGAAAAATTACTTGCTGGATCAAGGGAACTAAGGCCAAGGTTAAATAGGGTCTGATTATCCAACAGGCCAGATATCAGAGGAGCTTGATAATCCCTTAGCTTGCTAGCCGAGTCTCGATCTTCTTTTTCTAGCCCAAGAGCTCGACGGACTGAGTCTCTCAAATCCTTCCATGAAGGAAGCTCTAATTTTAAGGAGGGACTTGAGATAAAAAAGAATTTTTCTTTTTAGTTATGAATAGAAAAAGGGGTGCTCTTAAGCAATCCCTTCTTGCTGAACTAGGGGAAGATATACCATCAATTCTTGGCAGTAGGATGATGTTTGAAAGTAAAAAAATTACGTTATAGGTCGAACCTCGATCATGATACACAAAGAAAGAAATTCAATGATGAACCTAAAAAAGTTCGGTACCATGGAGGCAAAGGTGATATTTAGGAACCTGAAGAGGGCTATAATGAAGAAAGAAATTGAAAGTCAAAGTCCAGCATGAAGAGCCTCGACATACAAGCAAAAACGAACCGAAGGAGGAGAGCAGACTCAGCCACTGGTTTGAAAAGTTCAAGCTCATATTCCAAGGGTATCCCATACTGAATCCATATCAAGAAAAGATCTTCAGGATGAAGTACGCAAGAAATGGTGTCATGGACAAAAGAGGGATGAGATGCTTCTATAGACTAGATTTTCTTAAGGTTTGGATCCATCAAGATCAGGTGGGCCAAACTCTTGGAACAAGTCGACCAGAATTCTTCAACGGACATACGGATTAAACTAAATCCAAAAAAGACCCCAAAAATTAGAAGAAATAAGGAACAAAATCTTTTTTAAAAAATCGAAGGGTCAAGAAATGAAAAGCATCAAAATAATCAAAATGAAGTTTGGAAACTAACCCAGATTAGTTGGAGAAGGCAAGAAGACAACTGGCGGAGTGGAAATTGGGCGAGAAAGCATCTATGTCCAGAGAAAATGATGGAGAAAATTGAAACTCTCGAATGGAAAGAAGGTGGAAACCAGGTGAAAAAGAAGAGGACTCAGTCGAAATAAGGTGGAGGAGAAAGAGGAATTTAAATAACCAAGGAAGGCTCGAGGCAATTATGATTGCAGGTCTTCTCCATCTGATCTTCATCTGACATGTGTCCCACTCATCATGACTGACACAGACGGCTAGTAGAACTTTAATGATGCCGTATCTCGAGCACCACTTCAATAAAAATTTAGAAATCTTATCTTTTTGGGTTATCTCATACTGAAAAAGCTTTAGCGCCAGCGTAGATAATGCCAAAATTCTCCACCTCACAGAAGAAGGATAGAAAAAAAACTTCGACACTCGCATTTGTACTCTCTTCTTTTGAACTTTGAACTCGAGAGTAGGGAGACTAGTGTTGATGATAAATCCGCTCCTATCAAAGTTCAGCAAGATGCCCAACCTCGAAGCAATCTCATATGATGGTGGCAACCATGACCAAACTTCAACCAGTATGAATTCTAGCTCCAATTCACTCTGGGATGGCCGACTTTCAACTCATGCATGCTGAACAATCTTCTCAGCTTTGATTATCAGATCTTTCAGATAACTGCAAAACCCGAAAGGCATCTCAGACCTCGTCCGGACGAACTTGAATAGTGAAAATAGTCATCTAAGTAGTTAGCTAAGTATTTGGCTAATTTTTTGATCCTTGCATAGTTCAGTCCGGCCGACCTCGAAGCTGGCCAAACTCCTTTTCAACTGGATCTCCTTCAAGCCAAACCTCATCATTAGAATTGGGTCTCATGCCAAGAGTCTCGGATCGGCAAAGCTTCTCCTCAGACGAACTTTTTACCTACTATAAATGGCAGATCTTGGCATTCCTATGTCAAGAGCCATAAGTGTGTAAGCCAAAGTTAGCAAAAGGACCTCATCATCAAAGTAAGTCTGACCTTCTCCCTAAAGAGTCTGGCCACAGTCCTAAATCAGCGAATCCATCATCCTTTTCAATTTTCAGCCCAGAATAATTATCCTTCTGTGGACAATCTTGAAATTGATCGAACCTCTCCAGAATTGCTGGGATGCAGAATTCTTCACTGTTAACAGCTTGCTCACAGACATGATAGTTCTAACCAAACTATAGCTATTAATCTCCAATGGACTGGCAAGTTATAACAATGGATACCATCCTCCATAACAAACTTCACGTGGCCTCAAACAGCCTACTAACAGGTAGTCATGGCTGTCACCATCAATTTATTACAAGCTCCACCCATATAAGAGATCCTCTAAATACGTTTTTCTCTATAAGCTCAAAACTCTGCTAAAATTCTTCTGAGTGTTTCATTTTTATTGATCAGAGAGCAGACTTGACTGTCGGAGGATCCTGTCAGAGCCACCCCCACCTCTGGTTTGGACTTGTTGTGTAGGTCCCAATGGTGACCTCATCTTCTCCAACTCCAGCTCTTTTCGACGTCCGAAGTTTTCTGCACCAACACTTTTCTTTGAGCATCATGTATCATGTGGACTGGAACTTAACTCTTTGGGCCTCTATCTAATCTTCTAGTAATGATTCATCCTATAGGTACCTAATCAATGGATCTATCTAGCTAGGTTCATGGTTCACCTACATCACTTGGGTCGGCTCCTTAATGCTAGGTCTATCAGGGATCTCTAGATATGTCATGACCTGAGCCCGGGGTCATGATCGGCACATAGGTCAGACTAGCCAATCTAGCAAGCCTAACAAAGATATTAAATGAGGTAAATCAAACATATAAATTCTATCAAAAATTTGGTAGAATTTTTATTAAAAGTTAGACATTTTCAAAGGTACACTTACCTGCTTAACCCAATATATTTTTACATAAATATACATATAGGCATTCCAATTAAATAAACACAGAGAAAGCGAGAACCTGCCTATAGATAATGGAGCATATCTAGAGTTTATATAAAATCAAAATATGTCAAATGGTACATAACTATAGAGTAACAAAAGTAGATGCCACACACGTGAGTACCAGGCTCACTTAAAAGGATGTCTGCTCCTATCAAGCTGAGGAATCTAGATCCTTACAATACAAGTATAGCTCTAGGATACTCCAACTCCAAAGCTCAAGCTAGCTACTACAATACCTTAGTGCTTGATTCATTCAAAGCACCCCTCGAGAGCCTTCTTGCTTTCCTATAACATTGATAAACACTGATTAAACTCATATTTTATGGTTTAAGATCAAAACTACATATAGTTTGCTTCTAAGCCCTTACTTTAGTTTTTCAACTATTTTCTTCCACTTACTCTTACTTGCTTTAACTTAGGTTTAAATGAACTTCAACCTAACTCATAAATTTCAGACATTTAGTTCTATGTTTCTTCTCATAATTGGTTCCAAATTCGGCTGATCATGTTTTCAATTCATTGCTAAACCATCTAAATAATTTCAACCTTATAAGCAATATAATTCAACTTCAAACTAAAATTCAAACTATATACTTTAACTTACTAACCCCCAAATCTGATAACAATAGTTGAGAACTTACTTTAATTTAGCTTAGAGATTAGAATCCTTACCTCAAATGATAAGAAATCTGCTACACAAATTTTCCTTCTCAACTTCAGCACTTTCCTTCTACCACCTTGACTACCACCAAATTCTCTATTTTTCAATTAATTCTTCTTGATCTCTAACTGAAAATAGACCCCTAGTCTTCTTCCTTTCTCAGACCTCTCTGAAGAATTCAGAAATCCAAAATAACAGCTAAGAAACTGGTGGCCTTCTTGTTTTGGAAAAGAAAAAAACTAAAAAGAGATTGCTAGGTGTCACTCGATAAAGAAAGCCAACACACCTCATCCTCTCTTCTAGTTATGTGGCACAACCCAAGGAAGCTAGTTATTAAGTTACTTCCAAAAGAATCCATTTAAAATCCAACTTTTAAAGCCTCACAGCCAGCACTGTTTTTCTGTTCCTGCTGGCCGAGCTAGCTCAGCCCCAAGTCGAGTCGGCTCGAATGTCACTCAAATCAGCTCTCTCAAAAATTAAGCTGGCTCTCCTAGAAAAATAGAATATTTATTTTGCAGCATAAGATGGGCTAGCTCGATTATAAGTCGGATCAGCTCGGATACGCTTAATATCCTCATTTATTTTATTCTACATTAACTTTAAAACATAAATATAAATAAAAAAATTCTCCCCATTTTGAGTTAATAAAAATATCAAAAAAATTAAAATTCTCAAGAATAAGATATGAAAACTTAAGTTCTAGTTTAAATTTTTTGAAAGTCAAAACTTTTAAAACTTTCTTTCCCAAGAATGAATAGGTTAAAGGATCTCACAATTTATTAAAGTTATTTTATAACTCACCAACAACCAAGGATCAATTACCGCTAATTTTGGTTTCAAAAAAATTATATTTTATATAGCTCTTCAGATAGGTGCTAGTTTCTAGACTTAGAAAATTTTTAAAACTCATAATGACAGATAGTCATAATTTATGCTGAAATGGCCTCAACAACCCTTAGCAAGATAAGTTTAATTCAAAGTAATTTATAATTGAGATTAGGTTGCTCAAATATATCATAAATAAATTATTATGCTATACATACACAAACATAAATTTTTTAATTTATTATTTTGCTGGTTCGGTATGTTACAAGATAGGTCAGCCTCCAAATATGAATGTATACCGAGGTCACCAGCTTTGATAGTACATCTGCTCGGGTGATCTTTGACTTGAGTATCTACAAAATTTTGAATTTATTAAAAGAAGGCATTGTTTCTTATACCTTCTATAGGTACTTTCTCCTGGAGATGCCTTTGCCTCATATTCTCTTTGGAATTGGCCAATCACCAGCTGGAAGTCGCTAAAAACTTGAAGGTGTAGAACTCCGAGCTTCCGAGAGAGACACAACTTGACCAAGAGTGCCTTGTGTTCTACTTCATTCCTTAAGGTTTGAAGCTAAAATGGAGAGCTTGCTCCACTACAATACCATCGAGACTAACAAGAATTAATCAACAGCACCTTCGACATTTGATGATCCATCGACATGCAATGTCCACGGGATCGCAAGCACTAAGGTTGGAGATTCTGATTCGGCCTCAATCTCCTTAGGGAGTGTACACTTCACAGAGAAATATGCTAAAGCCTAAGCCTTGATGGATAGTTAGGGTCAGTAATCAATGTCGAACTCCTCAGGCTCCATGGCCCACTTGATCAATCTCTTTAAGGCATCGAGCCTCTATAAGACCTGCCTCAGGGGTTGATGGATCAGCACGGTGATAGTGTGCACTTGAAAGTAGCATTAGAGCCTCTAGACTGAGATCACCAAGGCATAGACGATATTCTCCACCTTGGAATATCTAGTCTTTGCTTCTTGTAGCACCTTGCTGGTGTAGCAAATAGGTTTCTACACTCCCTTATCCTAGATAAGGACCTATTAGATTTGAGCCCTAGAAGTTAGATTGGCTGACACTTGTAATACACTTTTAAGAATAATTTTATAATTTTAACTATAAATTAATAAAAAAATTATTTTCTATCATAGTGTATATTAAAAGTGTCTGTGACACATCCTTTGAGTTAATGATAATGACAGTTCATATTTTCAAGAGTTAAAAATTTAAGACATGAATTCTTATAATTAACTCATAAATTGCTTCCAACCGTAGGATCATCATGGGGATAGTGATCGATCCGGAAGGTAGGTATATGATTGCTTTCTTAGAATAGATATGTCTTGAGTCTATGGTGTGGAGACACTAGAGTGAGAGTATAGGTACTCGTTAGAGAATGAGGATACTAAGCATGACCACCTCGAGCAGTCATAAGAAAGTCTATCTTCTCATCGATGACTGGCTCGATGTCGCAGTGGTGTGTCTGGTTCTTTGATCTGAGGTACATCGGTAGTTCATCTTGAGGGCATTATAGTTTGACTACACCATAACTCGATCTCCTAGCCATTCGGAATCCTAGGTGTATGTTGGCTATAACATGTTCATTATAGAAATTAGATTGTACCAATAGAAAATCTATCTACCTTGGTAGATGAGGAGTAGTCCTATGATAAATATGACATTGAGTCCTTAAGCCCATGATCATGGTAGAGTGAAGATGATAGAAAGAGTTTCTACTAAAATTTTACATTGGACTTAAAATGAATGATTAATTCATATGACGGATATTGGGTTTGACAAGTTCACTTTAACCCTAATCTTATCGAGGCTCAAGATAAAAAAATCCAATCACACAGGTAACTACATCGAGAGGTTCATTTTTAGTTCTGATGGATTGCCATCATATACTGCTAGGTGTCACAGGTTGATTTTAGAAATAACTAGAATGATTTTGATGATCAATCATTCTAATTGTATGAATCAAAAAAGTTCTAATCCATCAAAAGGTGTTTTGATGATGTCGATGATAGAGATCGTGACATATCTCATTACCATACGAAACTAAACCTAACTAGATCATACAAATAAGGGTTTGAGTATAGATATCATCAATTGAGCTAATCCAGTTTGATTGATTTGGATAAGATCCAATCAGGTTTAAGGTAATCGTGCTAGCACATGATTGAGCCTAACTTTTTCTTTCTATAATCTTTCTAATTCATCCCAACTAAGTTAAATTTGATTTGACTCATTCTTATATCTTGAATGGATTTAAGTTTATTTGACTGAAATCTATCCAGTTTAGATTAATTATAGAAATTAAATTCATTAATGGTGAAATTGGACTATGGTCAAAAGTTGATCTAATTGAGAGAACTGAGGATCACCTGATCAGAGGCTTCTAGAAAATTCTCTAAAAATAATTTTACTTTGATTTTTCGATATGTGATTAGGCTTGAGTCATAATTTGGGTGAGCCCAATTTCATGATTTTTAGTGGTGCCTAGATTGGGTTTCTAATAGAGTTTGACTTGGATCAAACTCTTGAAGGGAGGAGTCCCATGCGCCACGGACTCCTTATCCTTTCTTCATGCCAACTTAGGAGGAGTTTTGGTTGACCAAACCTGATAAAGATCAGGTTGGCAATGTGAGTTATTATATTAGAGTTCTACATAATCAAGCAAATAAGTTGCTTGATCACTTAGGAGTCTAGATGGTGCAAGGTATTTGATATAAAATCCTTCTCATGCCAAGGCACTTCAACGCAAGTTTTATTTTTCACCCAAAAGGTTGTCGCCCCTTCCATCTTCCATGCCCACTCTGATCCTCTCTCTCTCTCCTTCTTCTACGTGCCAAAAGTTGGGCACAAATTAGAGAAGAAGATTCAATCAAAATTTGTGAAGAGTTCAACATCTACGTGACAGTATTCGTGAGATGGACAAGCTACCTTCAGAAGTTGTTTTGAAGGTTCTTTAGATCAGATTCAGATCTAATCTTTAGAAAAAAAATTTGTGAGGAGAAGACGTCCAGATCCTACTCGAGTGGATACTGGTAGAGGCTAGGTACGTGCATGGCTCCTTTCAGAACCTCAGGAAAGATCAGAGTCATCACACGATAATCAGATTAACCAAACAAGATAAGAAATTAAATCTAATTTTATTTTATTTTAATTTTTAATATTAGATCATCATGATCAAATCTAAGAACTCTTAGATTTAATTAGATTATTTAAAAATTTTTAGAAAAATCATTCCCATATCTGATTAGATCTGCACGATCCTATGGTGAAAAATGAGATTTTTATTCAACTAGTATCAGAGCCAAGTTTACAGTTTTTTAGATCTATTTTAGATCTAATTTAATTTTTATTTATGATTTAATATTAAATAATTTTAGATGCCACATCAGATATGATTAGATCTAAAATTAAAAAATTAAAATTAAATAATTTAGATCTATAATATATGAGATGCATGACAAGACTAGGTATAGAATAATTCTGTGTAGTCTAGCATAATCATATTTTTAATTTGATTAGAAGTAATTTTAGATCTATTTAATTTCTATTTTTTTAAAGTTATAATTATTATAATAAGATCTAAAAAATAGAAAATAGAGTTTTAATTTATTCATATGATATATGAAAGATGCATGCTTAGACTAGTTATAGAATAGTTCTATAAAATATCTAGAATAGTTTTATTTGATGTAATTAAATTTAAATTCTATTTTTTAGATATTACATGTGATATATTAGATCTGAAAGTATGAATATTTAATTTAGTTATGATACATGAGATGTATGCAAAACATGTATAAGTTAGATCATTAATTGTATATGTGATATATGATTTAGATCTAACTAGTTTTGTAGTAGAAATTATATTTTTGATTAAGATATTTTTCTTGATCGTCTGGTCATAAGAATAAAGTAGGGTTTAAAGGCCCTCTCCTTTCATTCGATAGGATATTCTTATGATGTGTAGGGGTGCTGTGCATTCATCATTAATCAGATATCAGAACTTATTTTTCTACAAAATTTTAGATCTTGAAATCCTAAGATTTTGTTACATATTTTATTCATGAATCCAAAATTTAATTAAGAATTAAGATTATAAAATTAATTACATCCAAAAATTTTGAATTTTTAGGTCTAACATATATTCATAAAATTATGTTCGGACTTGGGTAGCTCAATTAGGTCTAGCAGTTGATCAAATCGAATCAAGAGTTAGTTAGGTGGGATCAAAGAAAGCTTAGATTTGACTAGTCTAATAAGATTAAGTCTGGATCAAGATTGAATCACATTGAGATGTGACTCAATCAAATCAAGACCTAATTTGGCTTCACGATTCGAGCCTGGATTGTAGGCTAACCCAATTGATTCTGATTCAATAATTTAGTGTCTAAGATAAGTCTGGTAGATACAATCGACTGATTTTTAATTGGAAGCTACTCGATCTGATTGCATTCTTATCGAGTTAATGGCATATCCCTTCCACTGGTCTCACTTACCTGACCATAGGTGTCGATTCAGTTCTGATTTGAGATGGCTAACAATTCGAGCCAACCCATGCCACTAGGTTAGTCATAATTGTTATGACTAAGTCAAATCAAGTTTAAAGAGATCTAAATTAAATCTTTCTAAGAAAATATTGAGTCTAAGATCTTCCACCATTGTAGATGTGTGGGTCCTTCCTAAGGTTGATTATTCTTGACTGGTTATAGTGACTCAGTTACACCAAAAAGATGTAACCATATTTATTAGGCATTGAATGCTATGGGTTGGAGGATGGGTTGGACTCAATATTTTGGATATGGTGAGGAACCCAATCAGGAATCTAATTCATGCAAATGGTGGGTTTGACTTAACTAAGGAGTGGATCAATATTCCAAATACGGTAAGATTCATGAATTAGAAGCTAGATTTGGGTGCACCATGATTAGAAAATCATTGGACAAGAGTTGTCCATTCATCAGTTGACCCATCATCAATAACTATTAGGTGAGGTGATGAGCCAGTTGGTGGGACCGCACCACCCACTAAAAATCTATAATCATGGAGATTTTCACATCTCTATCAAGAAAGTATAGAGATCCGAGTAAATAATGAAAGCCTAATTTATTTAAAAATAAAACTCTTAAATAAATTGATTAAGTCTAATTATAAAATCTAACTAGAAACTTTGACTCTCTATAGAAAAATGTCTGCGTCCAATCCACTAGCCCATATCCTGGACACCAATAGATTAATCGGATCCAACTACAAGGATCGACTTCAAAATTTTAAAATTATTTTGGATTCTAAGAAGTTGACTCATGTGTTAGAATAGGATCCTTCCACTTTACCAGTCCATCTATCCACTGATCAGAGAGCATCTCTTGAGAAGTAGATGGATGAAGATAACAAGACCAGGTATTATATATTGGGCTCGATGTCTGATGAGCTCCAGCACCAAGATGAAGAATTAAGACTAGCCACCAAATATTGGCTCACTTGCAAGAGTTGTTTAGTGAATAGAGTCGTGCAGCCAAATATCAAGTCACTAAGAGACTGTTTAAGGCTCAGATGCATGATGGGCAGTCAGTCTAAAATCATTGTCTGATGATGATGATCAAGAACTTAGAAGAGCTTGAAATGCTCGGTGTCAAGTTAGATCAAGATCTGTAGATTAATATAATTCTACAGTCCTTGACTGATGCATATGGATAGTTCATCATGAACTATTATATGCATAAACTTCAGAATATCTTGGCTGAACTTATGAACATGCTGGTTACTGCTGAGCTTTCTATGAAAGGTTCTAAAGACTCATACTTGCTGTGGAGTGAACTTCTTTCAAGAAAAATCTTTTGAAAAGAAGAAGAAGTCTGTGAAGAATCAGAAGGTGGATGGTAGAAAGAAGAAGAAGATAGAGCCGAAGAATAAGGCCAATAAAGGAAAATATTTTTATTGTAACACTGATGGCCACTAGAAGCGAAACTGCCCTCTTTACCTGGCCAGTCTGAAGAATAATGAGGCAAGTCCTTCTGGAGGTATGCTCATTATAGAATCTAACCTTATGGTTTCTTCTACATCCAATTGGATGCTTGATTTTGGTTCTAGTGCTCACTTGTACACTTTCATGCAAGATCTTGAGGAGAGCAAGAGGCAGAGGGATGGTGAGATAATCCTACGCATCAAAAATAGAGCAAGAGTTGCTACTGTGATCGTGGTAACCTACCCTCTACGATTACCATTAGAATTAGATTTAGTTCTTAGGGACTATTTTTATGTTCCTGCAACAAACAGAAATTTGATTTATGTTTTATGTTTAGCATAGAAAGACTATGTAATTAGTTTTCTTAAGGACCATTGTAATATTTTTTTTAAAAAAAATAAAATTATAAGTAGTTTTCTTATAAATGATCTCTATCAGTTACATATTGATATTTCTATTTTTAATATTGAGCAAAATGTGAATGCCATAGGATCAAAGCGACTTAGGGATAGTCTAAATGATAGGTATCTTTGGCATCTCAGGCTAGGTCATATAGCTAAAGACAGGATTAACAAATTAAAAAAATCTGGGTTATTGAGTCTGTTGACTTTCGAATCATATCCGATTTGTGAATCATGCCTTCATAGCAAAATGACTAAGCTTCCTTTTGTAGAACATGGAAAAAATGCTATAGACCAGATCTTATTAGATATGGTCTGATCCATGATGAGTTTTATGAACCTTTCTGAGTTTTTTTAGGGATATAGTCTGATGATTGCTATATATTTACTGAATAGGATTTTCTCTAAGATCGTTCGTACCACACCGTACATGATAAAAAATCAAGTCTAAGTCATCTCAGAATTTGGGGCAGACAACAGGCAGACAAATTAGAGTCTAAGTCCATTAAAGCTTTGTTTATTGGATATCTTAAAGAGTCATTAGGTTATTATTTCTATCTTTCGAAAGATCATAATGTGATTGTGAGTCGACATGCCATCTTTCTTGAAAAATAGTTTACTTAAGATGGTGGCATCGAAAGATAGATTAGACTCGAGAAGAAAGTCTTCGATGAGAAATAAGCTAAGAAACCTATAGAATCCAATTAGATCGAGCCAACCCAGACACTACCTCTACCTCATAGATCAAGTAGAATTTTTCATCCTCCTGAAAGGTACTTAGATACTATATCAAAAGATGTAGAGAAAATATTCCTCATAGGAAATGGGGTTCATGGTGATGATCCCAAAACCTATGATATGACAATATCAGATATCAACTTCGAGAAATGGTTAAAGGTAATGAGGTCAGAGATTGACTCAATGCGATCGAACCAAGTCTTGATCTTGGTAGATCCACCTGAAGGTATAGTACCTATTGGGTGTAAATAAATCTTCAAGAGAAAGATATTCAAAGCAAGGCTCGTAGTGAAAGGATATAGTCAACGCGAAGATATTGACTATCTGGATACTTTTTCATCAGTAGCCATGCTCAAATCCATCCATACATTGCTTACTATTGCAGTCTATTTTGATTACAAAATATGGCAGATGGATGTGAAAATGGCATTCTTAAATGAATATTTTGAGAAAGATATCTATATGGAACAGCCGCTAGGTTTCACATCTAGTCATAATGATCACAAGATATGCAAGCTGCAAAGGTCCATATATGGACTTAAGCAAGCATCTCGGAGCTGGAATGCTCGTTTCAATGATGTAATCAAATCATTTGGATTCATCAAGAATGAGGAGGAGATCTGTATTTTTAAAAGATCAGTGGGAGTGCTGTTGTCTTCCTCGTACTCTATATAGATGACATCCTTCTAATTGAGAATGATATTCTCATGTTAACTACATTCAAAATATGGTTGTCTAAGGAGTTCTCTATGAAAGATCTAGAAGAGGCATCCTTTATTCTAGAAATTAAGGTCTATAAGGATAGACCAAATACGATGCTGGGTCTCTCATAGAAGATGTACATAGAGGAGGTGCTAAAAAGGTTTAGCATGAAAAACTCCAAGAGGGAATTAGTGTCCTTCAAACATGGCATTCATCTCTCCAAGAAGATGTGCCCTAGCACATCTGAGGAGATTGAATGCATGAGCAAGATCCCTTATGCTTTGGCAATAGGGAGCCTCATGTATGCCATGCTATATACACGATCTGATATTGCCTATACTATGAGTGTCACGAGCAGGTATCAGTCGAATCCAGATGAAGAACACTGAACTTCTGTGAAATGTATCCTTAAGTACTTAAGGACTAAGGATATGTTTTTAGTTTTTTATAATGGAGAACTCCAGATCTAGGGGTATACAAATTTAAATTTTATGTCCGACATCGATGATCGAAAGTTGACATCTAAAAGTTTGTTTATTTATAATGATGGAGCTATCAGTTGGAAGAGTTTTAAGCAGATAGGATAGCAGACTCCACCATGGAAGCAGAGTACATCACTGCATCGGAGGTTGTAAAGAAGCCATTTTGATACAAGAAGTTCACCGCAGAGCTCAAAGTGATGCCATCAGATGTCGTTCCTCCGTACTGCGATAATAATGATGCCATAGCCTTAGCTAGGGAGCCAAGGTCTCACCAAAAATCTAAGCACATCGAGTGGCGATACCACCTCATCCATGATTATCTCGAGAAGAAATACGTCAAGGTCAAGAGAGTCAACATTGCAGACAATGCGGCTGATCCATTGATAAAGTCATTAAGCTAGCAAAAAATCGAAGCCCACTTTGAGAAGATGGGACTTAGATTTGTAGACAATTAACTTCAGGTCAAGTGAGAGTTTGTTAGATATGTGTCCTAGAAGTTGGATTGGCTAACACTTGTAATACACTTCTATGGATAATTTTATAATTTTAACTATAAATTAATAAAAAAATTATTTTCTATCACTGTGTGTATTTAAAGTTTTCATGATACACCCTTTAAGTTAATGGTAATGACAGTTTATATTTTTAAGAGTTGAAAATTTAAGACATGAATTCTCATAATTAACTCATAAATTGCTTCCGACCGTAGGATCATCATGGGGATAGTGATCGAATCGAAAGGTTGGTGTACAATCGCTTTCTTAGGATACATGTGTCTTAAGTATATGGTGTGGAGACATCAAAGCAAGAGTACAGATACTCGTTAGAGAATGAGAGCACTTAGCATGACCACCTCGAGTAGTCATAAGAAAGTCTACCTTCTCATCGATGACTGACTCGATGCTGCAGTGGTGTGTCTGATTCTTTGATCTGAGGTATATTGATAGTTCATCTTGAGGGCATTATAGTTTGACTACACCATAACTCAATCTCCTAGTCATTCAGAATCTTGAGGTGTATGTTGGCTATAGCATGTTCATTGTATGAATTGGATTGTACCAATAGAAGATCTATCTACCTCGGTGGATGAGGAGTAGCCCTATGATAATCATGAGATTGAGTCGTTAAGCCCATGGCCATGGCATAATGAAGATGATAGAAAGAGTTTCTATTAGGATTTCATATTGGACTTGAATCAAATGATTAATTCATATGATGGATGTTGAGTTTGATGAGTTCACCTTAACCCTAATCCTATCGGAGCTCAAGATAGAAGAACCCAATCACACAGGTAACTACACCAAGAGGTTCGCTTTTAGTTCTGATGGGTTGCTACTATATATTGTTAAGTATCACTGGTGGATTTTGGAAGTAATTAGAATGATTTTGATGATCGATCAATCTAATTATATGAATCAAAAAAGTTCTGGTCCATCGAAAGGTATTTCGATGATATCGATGATGGAGAACGTGATATATCTCATTACCATATGGAACTAAATCTAACTGGATCACACAAATAAGGGTTTGAGTCTAGATGTCATCAATTGAGCTAATCCAGTTTGATTGATTTGGATAAGATCCAATCAGATTCAAGGTAATCGTGCTAGCACACGATTGAGCCTGACTTTCTCCTTCTGTAATCTTTCTGATTCATCGTAACTAAGTTAAATTTGATTTGACTCATTCTTGTATCTTGAATGGATTTAATTTCATCTGATTGAAATCTATCTAGGTTAGATTAATTATAGAAATTAAATCCATTCATGGTGAAATTGGACTATGGTCAAAAGTTGACCTAATTGAGAGAACTAAGGATCACCTGATCAGAAGCTTCTAGAAAATTCTTTGAAAATAATTTTGCTCTAATTTTTGGATATGTGATTGGGCTTGAGTCATACTTCGGGTGACCCTAATTTTATGATTTTTAGTGGTGCCTAGATTGGGTTTCTAATAGAGTTTGATTTGGATCAAACTCTTGAAGGGAGGAGTCCCATGCGCCATGGACTCCTCCTTATCCTTTCTTCATGCCAACTTGGGAGGCATTTTGGGTGACCAAACCTGATAAAGATTAGGTTGGCAATGTGAGTTATTAGATTGGAGTCCTAAGTAATCAAGTAAATAAGTTGCTTGATCACTTAGGAGTCTAGATGGTGCAAGGTATTTGATATAAAATCCTTCTCACGCCAAGGCACTTCAATGCAAGTTTTATTTATCATCCAAAAGGCTGTTGCCCCTTCCATCTTCCATGCCCCATCTGATCCTCTCTCTCCCCTTCTTCTACCTGCCAAAAGTTGGGCACAAATTGAAGAAGAAGATCCAATCAAAATTTGTGAAGAGTTCAGCATCTACGCGACGATATTCATGAGACGGACAAGCTACCTTCAGAAGTTATTTTGAAGGTTCTTTAGATCAAATTCAAATTTGATCCTTGGAAAAAAGATTTATGAGAAGAAGACATCTAGATCCTGTTCGAGTGGATACCAGTAGAGGTCAGGTGCATGCGTGGCTCCTTCCAGAATCTTAGAAAAGATCAGAATCATCACAGGATAATCAGATTATCCAAATAAGATAAAAAATTAAATCTAATTTAATTTTATTTTAATTTTTAATATCAGATTATCATAATTAGATCTAAGAACTCTTAGGTTTGATTGGATCATTTAAAATTTTTTTAAAAAGTCTGCCCTATATTTGATTAGATCTGCACGATCCTACGGTGGAAAATGAGATTTTCCTTTAGGACCGAGCTTATGGCTACATTAAAGATGTTAAGATATAAGTACAACATTTTCTCAATAAATGGCTTAGTTAGAAGTGGAGCTGAGATAAGGTACTCCCAAAGTTGATCAAAGGTGATCCATTATTCGGCGGTCCACTAAAAGTCCTTCATCTACTTTGGAGCCTTAAAGAATGCATGGCAAGCACTTCTCATTTGAGCTAACCACAAATTTGTTTAGTTTGCCACACATCCTGTGAGGCACTGCACGTCCCTCTAAGATCTTGGGAGTGACATTTCCATGATGGCTTAGATTTTCTCTGGGTTTGCGTCGATTCCACGGTTTATAACCATGAAGCTAAGAAACTTTTTCAAGGCCATCCCGAAGGTAAACTTGCTTGGATTGAGCTTCATATGATACTTCCTCAAGATTTGAAAGGTTTTCTCAAGATCTACCACATGCTATTCTAGCTAGCAATATTTCACTAGCATATTGTCTACATAGACCTCCATATTTTGACTATTGATCCTCCTAAGTGATTTTGATGATGATCAAACATTAAAGCATAAGACTCTAATAAAATCTTATTTAGTATTCTAAAGTATAGAAGAAAGAGAGCTCTTTGACCAAAATAAGAAAAATATAAAGTGGAATTCAATTCAAGATCAAAATCCCTTATTTGATAGCAAATTTTCCTTAAAAATAGCCTTGGAGCATTTTCGAGACATCTCCAAATATTTACGAGATGTCTCATGATGGCTGGCATAGGTTCAAGAAGTCTCGAATTGAACTCAAGATATCTCCATCTTAGAAAATAAAAACTTCATTTCTGTGCACTGAGATCAAGAAGTCTTGAAGAATTCTCGAGAGGTCTCAGAGTTAGGCAAGACTTCTCCATCAAAAGTGAGAGGACTCCATCTCAGGCAGTAGATTTTTTCTAGAATGTTGATTTTTGGGCACCTGAGAATGAGATGTCTCATGATCAAATCGAGAGGTCACAAAGTCGGGAGAGACATCTCGAGCCAAATCGAGAAGTCTCAAGATGCAGTGACAGCTTTTCAATAGATAGTTCCAGACCTCCTTTTTTTGGCCCCAATGGCTAGTTTTCACCTCCAATGGTCTGATTCAGCCTGTCTCTACATTTCAATCACATCAAGCATGGTGGAAATGGGTCAGATATAAAAGAAAAAAAGAAATATCTTTTGAACATCAAGAAAAAGAGAGAAAAAGCAAGAACACCTAGTTTTAACAAAAATCTTCCTCCATCAAAGTTCTCTCAAGCATTAAAGCATCCTCAAGTGCAATAACTCCAAGCATTCAAGGAGGCAACTAATGAACTACAACGACAACTCTTCAGCTCAATTCAAGGAGCATTTAGTGTTGTAAAATTTCTTTTTACTTGTTCATTTACTAGGTTTCAATAGGGGCTGAAACTAGAGGTTGGGTCTTTACATTCCATTTATTGATTCATATTACTTTGTCTAAGGCTTGTAAAGATTGTGGTTGGTGAACCTAAGAAAAAATCAACTAGATTTGAGATAGTAATTCTGAAAAAATTATCCGGCTATAATCTTGAGGGATTATAGTAAAATTCTCAAGAATTTTGTTTAGGAAGTGGATGTAGGTGTTGGGAGCGCACCGAACCACTATAAAAATTTTTTGTTTATGTGTATATGCATTTCTCCTACTTCTCATTACTCTATTAACTCACTCATCTAGTATTCAAATAGTTTATTTCTGCACATACTTGCTTCAAAGTTTAAAAACCAAATTCACCCCCCCCCCCCTCTTGGGTTGTCTAGCTGGACAACAATTGGTATCAGAGCTTTGGTTCTTTGCTAATTGTTGATTCCTTTTTCAACTAAGAAAAAAAGATCATAACAACCCAACTTTGAGGATCTCTTGTTGAAGGACAATCCACCAATAGGCCATCTCTTTTCAATGGATCCAACTATATCTATTGAAAAGCTTGCATGCGCATTTTCATACAAGCCCTTGATTATGACATATGGAGTATCATTGTTAATGGGCCGCACACACCAACAATCATTGTGAATGGCATTTCATCTCTTATGCCGGAGAAGGATTGGGATAAATCGAATAAAAAGCTTGTCCAATTAAATGCCAAGACAATGAATGTTCTTTATTGTGCCCTTGATGCTAATGAGCTTAATCAAATTTTCACTTACAATTCTGCAAAAAAAAATGGGATAGACTTAAGGTTACCACAAAGGGACAAATCAAGTCAAAGAGACTAAGATTAACATGCTAGTTCATCAATATGAACTATTTAAAATGGATCCTTCTGAAACTATCACTAGCATGTACACTAAATTTACTGATATTATAAATGGGTTAAAGAGTCTAGGAAAGGTTTATACAAATAGTGAATTAGTGAGAAAGATTCTCAGATCATTACCTAGGTCATGAGAAGCTAAGATGACAGCCATCCAAGAGGCTAAAGTTTTGAACATGCTACCACTTGAAGAGCTTGTCGGATCCTTGATGACTCATGAGCTTGCAATGCGATGACACAGTGAAGAAGACAGCAAGAAGAAGAAGATCATTACTCTAAAATCCATGGTTGTTGAAGGAAAAGATGATCTATCCACCAGTGAGAAAAATGAAGATATGGCCCTAGTGATCATAAAGTTTAAAAACTTCATGGGTAGAAGAAAACAAGGATTCAAGAAAAAAAGCTCACTCAGAGGAGAATCTAGCAAGGAAAAGGAGAAGGAGAAAGAAAAGGATCAGCCCATTTGTTACGAATGCAAGAGATCGAGATATTTTAGGATTAAATATCCTCAATTGAAGAAAACATTCAAAAAAATAAAGAAGAAGGCTATGGTAGCAACTTGGAGTGATAGCAACGAGTCAAGCTCAGAAGAAGAAAGCCCAAACGAAACAATCTTATGCTTCATGACTCAAGAAGAAGAGGTATCTTCTACATCTACTTTGGATTTTTCTTTTGATGAACTTCAAGATGCATTCTAGACTTAATGAAGGATTTTAAAATGATAAACTTAATAAACAAAAATCTAAAAAAATGAATCAAATACTTGCTAAAGAAAAGGAAGAAGCACTTAATGAACATGATAAACTAAAAGAAGAAAACAAAATCTTAAAGGATGAGTTGGACAAACTAAAACCTTCAGTTGACAAGTTCACATGTAGTTCAAAAAAATTACAAATGATCTTAAACAATCAAAGGAGAGTTTATGATAAAACAGGCCTAGGATATAAACCTAAAGACAAAACAAAATTCCTAAGAAACTTCTTCACTGCACCTTCATCCATTAGCACCTCTCATATTATATGCTTTAGTTGTGGGAAAGTATGACACAAGGCATTTGCTTGCAATACTAGAAAACTTAATGAAAAATTATTTAGAAGAATTTGGATTCTAAAAGAAACCATGACCACTAACCCAAAAGGACCCAATAAGACTTGGGTACCTCAAATTGTCACCTAAATTTTTGTGTAGGAATGCCTTGCAGCCAAGGGATCTAAACACAAATGGTACTTGGATAGCGGCTTTTCAAGGCATATGTCGGGTGATAATGATCAATTCTTCACCCTTGAAAGGAAGAAAAGGAGAGTAGTCACCTTTGGCAACAACGGCAAAGAAAAAATTATTGATATTGATAAAATTCAGATTACCCCATCTACCTTCATAGATAATGTTTTGTTAGTTGATAATTTAAAATATAATTTGATTAATATTAATCAGTTATGTGATGAAGATTATAAAGTTTCATTTGAATCATCCATGTGCATTGTATCTGGTTCCTTAGATAATAGCATGAAGTTTATTAGTTTTAGGCATGGCAACATCTACATGGTTGATCTTAATGAAATCACCATGAAGAGTGGTCAATGTCTAGTTGCAATGAATGCTAACATCAAATAAACTAGTTGATTTTAGCACCATAGGTTAGGACATGCAAGCATACATACTCTATCAAAATTACTCAACAAAAATTTAGTTAAAAATTTATCCAAATTGAATTTTAAATTTGATCATGTTTGTGATGCTTGCCAATTTAGAAAATAAACTAGAGAAAGTTTCGAATCTAAAAATATGATTTCAATTCAAGGCCTTTAAATTGATTCACATGAATTTGTTTGGACCTACTAGGATTACAAGCCTAGGAGGAAAGAAGTATGGTCTTGTTATTGTTAATGATTACTCTCATTTCACAGGGATTTTATTTTTGGCACATAAAGATGAAGCTTTTTTAATGTTTTCAAAGTTTTATAAAAAAATCTTAAATGAAAAGAACTCAACTATAGTTTGTATTCATAGTGATCATGGCATTGAATTTGAAAATAAGTTTTTTGAAAAGTTTTGTAATGAACATGGGATTGAACATAATTTTTTTATACCAAAAACACCTTAACAAAATGGAGTCGTTGAAAGAAAAAATAGAATCTTAGTCAAAATGGCCCATATCATGCTGTGTGAAGGAAATCTACCTAAATATTTTTGGACTAAAGCCATCCTAAATAGAGTTTCAATTCGTCCTATTCTAAAGAATACCCTCTATGAGCTTTAGAAAGAAAAAAGACCTAACATTAACTACTTTCATGTATTTGGTTGCAAATGCTTCATTCATAATAATGGCAAAGACAACCTAGATAAATTTGATGCCAAGGCAGATGAAGGTATCTTTTTTGGATATTCTTTATCTAGCAAAGCATATAGGATCTTCAACAAAAATTTTTTGATTGTTGAAGAATCCATTCATGTTATTTTTGATGAAGCTAACAATCAATCTTTGAGAAAAAAAAAATTTCTTCATGATGATGCAAGAATTCTTAAGAATGGAATGAAGGAACTCAACTTGAAGAACAATACCATCAATAATCAAGAAAAATCAACATCAACCATAGAACATGAAAAGAATAGTGAGCAAGAAATGACTAAGGTGTTGGAAAATGTATCCTAAAGCCAATCATCTAAGTGATAGATGATTGGAATTAGTATATGAATTATCTAATGATAATAGTTATTTGGTTAGTTCATCATAAAAGTTCTATCTTTCTTAAATAAACTCCTAAATTATGATGAAGTTCTTAGAACCACAATCAATCGATAAAGAAGAATTTATCGTATGATTCTTAAATTATTCATGATCAAATGATAAGTTATTAGTAAGGATGATAACTTATCGAGTATAGATCGTTGTATGCCATATGCATTGGTTATCCTCATAACCAAGTGGTGTGGAGATATTGATGTAGCATTCATGTGAGATGTATAAGTACATCTATACTGAACGTGACCAATGTAGTACTCTACTATCAAGAGTAGCTAGCTAAGACCAATGGATATAAGTATCCCTCCGACCTGAGATTACAACGATGACTTACAAGCAACTCACTGTACTTTGATGTCGGACTGTCTGTATTTTTAATATAGGTTCAAAAAATTTTTGGGTATAGTCAAGTATTTGTGAAGTCGATGTATGAGTCAAGATAGGATTGATCACTCCTAATTAGCTTCAAGAAGAGAATGACTCATTATATTTCAATTTAGCAAAACCTAGGCCTGGGTAATCCTCATGAGAAGTCATGGGATTTGCAAAATTTTGGGACATAATATAGATGACTTGTATAAGTATTTAATAGCATACTCAAATTCATCTTAAGCATTAATGATCAAAGGAAAGAATTATATGATAATTATGGGCTAGGATTCTAAGAATGTTGCTTTGCATACATTCGACCTATCTGAACATCGGAAACCATTGCTAGATGGTTACTTCGACTGATATAAGAATTGATTTCTATGCTACTGACTTGGGTTCGAATCTATTGGATCACACATATAAGAGATTGTAACTTAATCAAATGGTTAATCGATAATTGAGAATCGTTCAAAGGTCAAACATTCAATACGACTGATGTTTGACCTAATGCAAATGTTGCAGCAGGATCGATTAGCAATTGGATTTTTATTTGACTCAATTTGATTGAGCAATCAGGCTGAGATCAAGTCTAATTAAATTATATTCAATTAGAATTAGTTTAGATTTAATTAAATTAATTTTAATTAGTTTATTGGATAAGTCAATTGCAAGGAAAAAATAATTCCTAGTTAGACTAGGATTTAAGTGCACCTAATTCATAATTGAGTTAGGATTTAAATCAAATTTAAATATAATTTAATCTAATTTAATTAGACTTTTAGTTGAACTAGGATCATCTTTAATTAGGTTGCATTTAATTTAATTTGAATTAGGTTCAAAATAATTTTAACTTAGTCAAATAAGAAGAGTCCTAGTTGGATTGGGACTCTCACTCCTTCCTTGCGCCAATAAAAGTCAATGTCTATATTTTATTTTTAGATCTTTATATAATATTCTCCACACCAATAAGAGATTTTTCATACACTAAATATCTGAAGAGATTAATTAAATTTTGATTTGATCAAATTTGGTAAGTGGTTTGGTTTTGTTTTCTTTTGAAAGAGTCCCAATTCTCCAAAACACCTCCTTTCCTTATGGACTTTTTTCTCCATGCTTTCTTTTCTTTTGTGCACTTAATTCCTTTAGTTTTGCATGTGGTTTTCTGATCTTCACACCTAAAAAATAAGGACAGATGCATCCAAGAGTTTGATGCCTCCTAAAACTCCTCCTTGGTCTCCTTTTAAGACTAGGTTTTGACCTAGTCTTCCATATATAAAAAGGAGGATGCCTCCTATCAGGTTTAGGATGTGTAAAACCTAAAAAAATCATTAAAAAATTAGAATAAAAGGAGGAGAAGGTGTGGAGATTTAGGGCACCAAGTTTCTTGAAGAAAAGATTTTTATCAAGACATCAAATGTTGATGTCTTGAAGGGACAAAGGTAAAAGAAGATTGTCTTCTCTTTATTTTTCTTTTAAGTACTTTTTTCTTATATATTTTATATAATTTTTATATGATAAAAATCTAAGAGAGAGAGAGGATGAGAGCATGGGGATCTGTGCTCCAAGTTGTTGGGCATGAAGATCAATTTTGGACGTGATCTGATCATGTCCTTATGAGAGAAAGAAAAGAGAAGATGGTCTTCTCTTAGGGTCTCTTTGAGAATCCTTCTTCTCTATATTTTATATAATTTTTTTATGAAAAAAATTAGAGTGTGTGAGATCTAAAAATATGAAAAAATCCTAAGAGAGAAGGTCTTCTCTTTGTCCTAGTATAAGGATATTTTTAGGACATCAGTCGTTGATGTCTCAAAAGAGAAGATTTATCTTCTCTTAGGATCCTTTTCTAATTTATTTTATTTTTGAATTATGGAAGATCCAAAGATTGAATTTCTCTCCTAATCCTTTTCTTATTCTTCATCTCTTGGAATGTCCAAGAGATCCAAAGAATAAAATTTAGATTAACCATTCGAAGAGATCCATGAGAAACTAGAACTTCGAGTGGATCTTCATTCGATGAACCTTCGATTTTATTATAGCCTCGTGTGGATCTCCTATTAAGGCTGGATGTGTGTGCAGCTCTAAAGATAATAATAAAATCAATTATGAAGTTCTCGACCCATGCAAGGTAAGAAATATGATCTCTCCTCTCACCTAGATGTGATCTAGATTTCAGATCTAGAATCATTCTAGATCTAAGGTATTGATTTGATCAAAATCAAATCCTTATAATTTCATATTTAGAATGCATTATGATATATTATAGATCATAGTTGTAGAGTTTAGTAATTTGATTACATGCATTTATAGATTAAATGATTTAATCTACATGTTCCGCTGCATTATTTTCAAAAAAAATTTTGAAATTTATGCATGAAATCCTACAAATTTTTCATCAATGGTATTAGAGCATCTAGGTTCATTTATAACATAATCATGTTTGCATTAAATTAAATCTAAAAATAAAACTCTATAGATCGCACATACTGATTATAAGATTGTCCTGCTATAAGATTTATCCCTTATAGTGGAGAGGTTGTCCTAGTATGTACTGATTTATACTTGAATAATAAATAAGTTAGATATGATCTAAATAATTTTATAATTTATTTTTTAATTTTAAATTTAAAATTAAATAGATGTTAGACCTATTTTAGATTATTTAGATTAGATCTAAATAATATCGGATTACACATACTGCTATAAGATTGTCCTATTATAAAGTTTACCCCTTATAGTGAGAGGCTATCCTAGTATCTGCTGATCTGAATAACCTAAATCATAAATATGTTAGATGAGATCTAAAGTGATTTATGATTTATTTTCAAATTTTAAATCTAATTTTTAAATGGTTTATGATCTGATCCATATGATATGTTTTATGTTTAGATCTAGATCCTCTTATAGCATATGTTGATGTATAATTTTTATTTTCAATCTAGAATGTATGTGATATATTTATTTTATAAAATTTAAATTAAAAACTTACTCTTTACAAAATTCTAGATTCGAAACCCTAGGATATGATCGAAATATTAAAACAAATCAAATCTAAAATCATATATTGAATATGATTCAATGTAAACTATATACAATTTAAAAAAATTTCAAATGATTAAATCAGAAATTACTTCTGAGGTTTCATAAACCCAACTCATAAGCTTTGAACTTAATTAAGAATTAAGTGATTGTTTAGGATCTAGGTTTGTGATTTGAAGATTCTAAGATAATTTCATAAAACAAGGATTAATGGATAATGGGTTAGCTTTGATCAAGTCCTTAGCTAGGTTAGACCTAGGGTTAGATTAAATATAGACTTAGTTAAAAAATTGATCAAACCTAATTAATAGTTAATTAGGATTAGATCATTTCTTTAGATCAATTCAATAGTTGTAGTTGATCAAAGTCCATACATCTAACAAATAGATACTGATCGTGGCTTAGTGGTCGAGCCTGAGTCTTTAGGCAAACTAAATCAAAATTAATAAATTGATTGATGTCTAAGATAAGTCTGACATCTTAGACCGATGGTTTTTAATTGGCAGTCCGCTTACCTGACCATTTTTTATGGTATCTAAGGTATGCCTTGGCAGACCCTTCCATCAATCTTACTTACCTGGCCAATGTGGTTAATCAGATTTTGATTAGGTTGCTCATTGATTCATGCTAACTCATGTCACATAGAAAACCAATGAGACTGATTTTATTCAGTGAGACTGATCTAGGTGCCCATGGACTGAAATTGATCCTAGTCCTTGTCGACGACTTGAGAAGTCAGTGGAAGAAGTTAACTTGATGAAGTCAATGAGAGAAAATTGGTCCATATCCTTTCTATCCTTAAATCACTAATAATTTAAATCCTCTAAAATTATTAGATCCTTAGATAAAGTTATAGAGATAACTGAGTCATAGCCTTCCATTAAGTTGGATGATAATGGATCCATTAACTTAATAATCATTGGAGGCCCAAAGGCCTGGTGCTTATTGACTAATAAAATTATCATTCATAATATGATAACTTGAAAGTGTCTCTCTAATGGTGTTTAGGTTGGCCAACCAAAGTTGGGCCTAATCATTCATTGGTTAGATGCATCAAGTATAGTCATGTTAATAGTTGGACCTAACCGGATCCTTACAATAGAGGTCAAAGCCTACTGATTAGATTTTTGGGGCAAAATTAAATTACTAGAAATTATTTGAAGAAATAATTGATTAATGAACCTACCTATAAATGCACATGAGTTGGCCAACCAAAGTTGGGCTCTTATGCAATCTATGTGGATTCTAGTACCTACTAGGGAATTAAAGTAATTTCTCAAATTAGACGTAGAGGCTACCAATTCGAATAAAATAATAGAAGAACCTTAGGACTAAAGTCCAAGTCTCTAGACTTAATATAATTCATATACTTAGGTCTATGTTCTCTTTTCTCATAGAATAAGGCTAAACCCTAATTGCTCCAACCATTATTAGATAGTGATAACTTATGGGACCCAACTTCGATAATTAGTATCGAAAGTTGAAATTAGTTTAGTAGTACGAATTGGTTTGTATTAGGGCTTCTAAGCCCAGTTAAAATAATTAGTTCAAAATTGACCCAAATTAGGCATATTGCTTCTACTGTTAGAAGCTGGATCTTAGGAAGAAGAATTATCTTGCTTTCTTTGACCATAATAGGCTAAACAAGAGCAAGAAGTAAGAGTTGCTTATTAAGGATGTTATATGATAACACCTTAAAATTTTTCTATATGTAATTCTACTATCTGAATATTAGATACCAATGGTCTTATGCAATTTATTGCAAGGACTATTGAAAAGTGGAATGTTTGAAAATGTTGAGAGATACCTGAACGTTAGGGATGGAAGTCTTGTTCCAATCCTAGCTTTAGAAATTATCAAGCTTATTTTCAAAAGATGTCATTTTGAGTGATTATCATCATTGTCCATCATTTATGATAAATCTGATCTCTATTGATCTTTTGGTCAGAAATGGTTATCATTTATCAATAAAGAAGATTATTATGATATTATTATAAATAATATTAGAATAATATATGGATAATAAAAAAATAATATTTAAATATTTAAATAGTCTGTTAAGTATAATGTACATATTTAATAAACATCCAAGTTAGATTATGTCATGGATGTCTATCTTTGGATTATAGGCTTAGTCATCTTGACAAGAATAAGATAAATAGGTTAGCTTGAGAGAAAAATCTCGACATCAATGATTGTGAATCATTGATAATCTATGAGTCTTATCTTCTTGGAAAGATGACAAAGTCATCTTTTATTGGAAAAGGTGAAGGAGTTGATAAAGTTCTGAGTCACATACATAGTGATGTATATAGACCTATGAACTTAAGTGCCAAAGAAAGATATTAATATTTCATTACAAACGACCTATCCTGGCATGGGAGCGTCTGGCTTGAATCATTTGAAATATTCAAATGATTCAATAATGAAATAGGAGAACAACTACAAATGGTATTGGAACTATTCGATCATATCGAAAAGACGAATACTTATCCAGTGAGTTTGTGATATATCTAGAAGAGAATAGAATTCTCTCTCAGTAGATTTTTTTTTAGAACGTAGTGTATCTAAAAGGAGAAGTTGAACTTTGTTAGACATGATTCAATCTACAGTAGGATTTAATTTGTCTGTATGTTTCAAGGTTGTGTTCTTGTGACTACTAGTTTTACTTTGAATATATGCCAAGTAAATCTATTGTAAATCTCTATATGGATATGGATTGGGCATAGACCTAGACTCTTTCACCTTCGAGTTTATGATTGATCGGCCTATGTCATAAGTTTGCATACAGATAAACATGGATCTTGGTCCAATAGGTATTTAAGGGTTATTAACTCTACCATACTGAAGAACATCAGATGTTCATCAGCAGTAGGACATTTCTTTTGGAGAGGAGTTTCTTAGAGAAGAAACTGATGCCTGTCAAATTGAACTTGAAAAAGTTTGATCGGTAGAAATAAATCGATATAATCTAGTAAACCTATAGAACCAAAATTGATCAGATCAAACCCAGAGTCCATTCAAGTGGCACCCTTAAGGAGATTCGATAAAGTACCACATTAGTCAGATAGATATTTCAATATCTAGATCCAGGACGGCAATCCTATTGAGCTCGGTGAGAATAATAAGGATCCGATCACCTATAGAAATGCAATGCAATGGTCTGACTATGAGAAGTGGCTTAAAGCCATATAATCCAAATTAAATTTCATGAAAATCAAAGAGTGTATGGACACTAGATGACTCACTTGAAGGGATAAAATCCATTGGGTGTGAATGGATTTTCAAAAGAAATAGAATAACGCAGATAGGAAGGTAAAGATCTGTAAAGCCCATTTGGCTATTATCTCAGTTTGAACGTATATCTTTGTTATGAACAAAGATAAATCCTACATATATAAGTGGGCAAAATATTCTATAGTATTATTCCTTACGTTGTCTATGGATGAAGTTCTCTTAATCGAAAATGGCATTCCAGCATTGCAAAGAATAAAAGTTTGGCTGTCATCTAATTTCTCCATATTTAAAATTAGATATGATATACTCACTAATGATAGTGAGTAGATACCAATCTGATCTAAGTATGAACCACTTGAAGATTGTATGGACAATCTCTAAGTATTTGAGAAATACTAAGATCTAGTAACTCAAATATAGAAATACTGACTTAAAACATGTAGATGTTTAAATTTCAAAATAAGATGACAATAAGAAAATATCGAGTCATATCCTAATTACAAGTGTAATCTACCAGAAAGATTTTAAGCAAGACATTATAGCCTATTCAATTAGTGATGTAGAGTATATCGTGGTATATGATGCTGCCATGTAAGCTGTATAGTTGCTGAGGTTTATTAGCAGGTTGGGAGTGGCATCCTTCACCGATGGTCCAGTTCTATCGTAGCACTAGAGCCATAGCTTACGCTAAAGAACCATAAGACCAACATATTTTGCATCACTATCATCTTTGATTTTAGATCAGGATAACATCGATCTTTGGAAGATTGATGAAAAAGGAGAACGTGACTGACCCATTTGCTAAGGCCTTAGAACTAAGGAGTTCTACAAGCTTAAGTGGAAGATAGGATATTTGATATCATTCTGATTGGCTTTAGTCTAAGTGAAAGTTGTTGAAAAATATGTTCTAAAGTCAATCATCTAAATGGTAGATGATTGGAATTAGTATATAAATTATCTAATGATAATAGTTATTTAGCTAGTTCATCATAAAAGTTCTATCTTTCTTAAATGAACTCCTAAATTATGATGAAGTCCTTAGAACCACAATCAATCAATAAAAAAAGATTTATCGAATGGTTCTTAAATTATTCATGATCAAATGATAAGTCATTAATAAAGATGATAACTTATCGAGTATAGGTCGTTGTATGCCATATGCATTGGTTGTCCTCATAATCAGGTGGTGTGGAGACACTAGTGTGGCATCCAGGTGAGATATAAGAGTACATTTATATAGAACATGACCAATGTATCACTCTACTATCAAGAGTAGCTAGCTAAAGCCAATGGGTGTAAGTGTCTCTCCGACCTGAGATCACCATGGTGACTTGCAAATAACTCACTGTACTTTGGTGCCAGACTACCTGTATTTCAAATATAGGTTTGAAAGATTTTTGGGTATAGTCAAGTACTTGTAAAGTCAGTGTGTGAGTCAAGATGGGATTGACCACTCCTGATTAGCTTCAGGAAGAGAATGACTCATTGTGTTTCAATTTAGCAAAACCTAAGCCTGGGTAATCCTCGTGAGGAGTCACGGGATTTACAAAATTTTAAGACATAATAGAGATGACTTGTATGAGTATTTGACAACGTACTCAAAGTCATCTTGAGCATTAATAATCAAAGGGATGAATTATATGATAACCATGGGTTATGATTCTAAGAATGTTGCTTTGCATATATTCGACCTATCCGAATATCGAGAAATATTGCTAGATGGTTATTTCGGCTAGTATAGAAATTGGTTCCTATGCTACCGACATAGATTCGAACCTATAGAGTCATACACATAAGAGGTTGTAACTTAATCAAATGATTAATCGATGATTGAGAATTGTTCTAAGGTCAAACATTCAATGCGATTGATGTTTGATCTAATGCAAGTATTGTAGGAAGATCAATTAGCAATTGGATTGCTAATTGGCTCAATTTGATTGAGCAATCAGACTGAGATCAAGTCTAATTAAATTAGATTCAATTATAATTAGTTTAGACTTAATTAGATGAAGTTTAATTAGTTTATTGGACAAGCAAATTATAAGAAAAAAATAATTTTTAGTTGGACTAGGATTTGAGTGCACCTAATTCATCATTAAGTTAAGATTTAAATTAGATTTAAATATGGTTTAGTTTGATTTAATTGATCTCCTAGTTAGACTAGGATCATCTTTAATTAGGTTGCATTTAATTTGGTTTGAATTAGATTCAAAATAGTTTTGACCTAGTCAAACAAGAAGAGTCCCAGTTGGACTGGGACTCTCGCTCCAACTGGGACTCTCACTCCTTCCTTATGCTAATAAAAGTCATTACCCATATTTTATTTTTAGATCTTTATGTGATATTCTCTACACCAATAATAGCTTCTCCACACACTAAATATCTAAAAGGATTAATTAAAATTTAATTTGATCAAATTTTGTAAGTGGTTTGGTTTTGTTTTCTTTAGAAAGAGTTCCAATTCTTCAAAACACCTCCTTTCCTTATGAAATTTTTTCTCCATGCCTCCTTTTCTTTTGTGCACTTAATTTTTTTAGTTTTGCATGTGGTTTCCTAATCTTTACATCCAAAAAATAAGGGGGGAGGCATCCAAGAGTTGGATGCCTCCTAAAACTCCTCCTTGGTCTCCTTTAAGACTAGGTTTTGACCTAGTCTTCCATATATAAAAGGGAGGATGCCTCCTATCAGGTTTAGGATGTGAAAAATCTAAAAAAATCATGAAAAAATTAGAATAAAAGGAGGAGAATGCATGGAGGTTTAGGGCACCAAGTTTCTTGAAGAAAAGATCTTCATCAAGACATCAAATGTTGATGTCTTGAAGGGACAAAGGCAAGAGAAGATTGTCTTCTCTTTATTTTTCTTTTAAATACTTTTTTCTTATTTATTTTATATAATTTTTATATAATAAAAATTTGAGAGAGAGAATGGATGATGGCATGGGGATTTGTTCTCCAAGATATTGAGGTATGAAGATCAATTTTGAACATGATCTGATCATGTCCTGATGAGAGAAGAAAAAGAGAAGATGGTCTTCTCTTAGGATTTCTTTGAGAATCCTTCTTCTCTATATTTTATATGATTTTTCTATGAGAAAAGTTAGAGTGTGTGAGAACTAAAAATATGAAAAAAGCCTAGGGGAGAAAGTCTTTTCTTTGTCCTAGCATAAGGATGTTTTCAGAACATCAATCGTTGATGTCTTAAAAGAGAAGATTTATCTTCTCTTAGGATTCTTTTCTAATATATTTTATTTTTGATTTATGGGAGATTCAAAGGTTGAATTTCTCTCCTAATCCTCTTCTTATTCTTCATCTCTTAGAATATCCAAGAGATTCAAAGATAAAATTTAGATTAACCATCTAGAGGGATCCACGAGAAGCTAGCACTTCGAGCGGATCTTCGTTCGATGAACCTTCGATTTTATTACAGCCTCGTATGGATCTCCTATAGAAGTCAGATGCGTGTGTGGCTTCAAAAGCAAGAAAAAAAATCAACCACGAAGTTTTTGACCTACATAAGGTAAGAGATATGATCTCTCCTCTCACCTAGATGTGATCTAGGTTTTAGATCTAGAATCATTCTAGATCTAGGATATTGATTTGATCAATACCAAATCCTTTTAATTTCATATTTAGAATGCATTATGACATGTTATAGATCCTAGTTGTAGGATTTAGTAATTTGATTACATACATTTGTAGATTAAATGATTTAATCTGCATGTTCTATTGCGTTATTTTAAAAAAAAAATTAAAATTCATGCATGAAATCCTGCATATTTTTCATCATAAGGAGCATGAAGATCTACCCAAGGAGTGGAGGTATGCACACAATCATCCAAAAGAACTAATTTTAGATGATCCTTCATAAGGGATAAGAACTAAATCTTCTTTTAAAGATACTTTCCATTATCTTGCTTTCGTCTCTCAAATTGAACCAAAGAACATAGAAGAGGTTGAAAAAGATTCAAATTGGATGTTAGCTATGCAAGAGGAACTAAACCAATTTGAGAGAAACAATGTTTGTACTCTTATAAACAGACCCCTTGATCATCCAATAATTAGCACAAAATGGGTATTTAGGAACAAACTAGATGAATATGAAAATGTAATAAGAAATAAAGCTAGATTAATTACAAAATATTATAATCAAGAAGAAGAGATTGACTTTGATGAAACATATGCTCTTGTAGCAAGACTAGAAGCTATCAGATTATTACTTGCTTTTGCTTACTACATGAACTTTAAATTATTTCAAATAGATATTAAGATTGCCTTCTTAAATAATTATATCACTGAAGAAGTATTTGTAGAACAACCCTCTAGATTTGAAAACCACTCACATCCTAATCATGTGTAAAAATTAAATAAAACACTTTATAGACTTAAACAAGCACCTAGGGCTTGGTATAAGAGATTAAGTAAATTTTTTTTATAAAATAATTTTACTAGAGGAAGTGTGGACACCACTATTTTTGGAAAAAAAAAATAATGACCTTCTTGTAGTTCAAATTTATGTGGATGATATCATATTCGGAGCTACTAATGAGGATCTTTGTCAAGAGTTTGCATGGTTAATGCATGATGAATTTGAAATGAGCATGATGGGGGAGCTGACTTTCTTTCTTAGGCTTCAAATTAAATAATCAAAGAAAGGAATCTTCGTTAGCCAAATCAAGTACATCAAAGAAATGCTAAAGAAGTTTGGGAATGAAAATGGAAAGGAGATCAGCACACCAATGAGCCCCTCATGCAAACTCGGCAAAGATGAAAATGGTAAGAATATAAATGAAAAGCTCTACAGAGGTATGATAGGATCCCTACTCTATTTAACTGCAAGTAGGTCTAATATATTATTTAGTATTTGCATGTGTGCTAGATTTCAATCAAGGAATCACACTTA
Organism: Cocos nucifera; assembly: GCA_006176705.1. Lineage (NCBI taxonomy): Eukaryota > Viridiplantae > Streptophyta > Magnoliopsida > Arecales > Arecaceae > Cocos > Cocos nucifera. The sequence goes on along the minus strand of QRFJ01001549.1, from coordinate 228,187 downwards.
TTAGCTATTAAGAAAATTTTTAGATATTGAGTTAATACACATAACTTAGGATTGTGGTACTCAAAATACTCCTCTATTGAATTGATAGAATACACTGATACTGATTATGGAGGATGTAGAAAAGATAAAAAAAGTACTAATGGTACTTGCCAATTTCTAGGGTTTAACTTAATTTCATGGTATAGCAAGAAGCAAAACTCTATAGCATTATTAATGGTCGAGATTGAATATATTGCTGTAGGAAGTTGCTGCGCACAAATACCTTGGATCAAACAACAACTCGAAGATTTTGGACTTAAATAAAATAATATACCAATTAGATGTGACAACACTAATGCTATAAACTATTAAAAATTCTATTCAATAGTCAAGAACCAAGCATATTGAAATTAGACATCACTTTATAAGAGGTCATGTTCAAAATAATAACATCAAACTTGAATTTATCTTAACTGAAAATCAACTTGTTGATATTTCTACAAAATCCCTAAATGAAGATAGATTTTCTAAAATCAAAGGTGAACTTGAAATTTGTGATCCATTTTAAATTTGATTTATCTTGTGTTTATTAAATAAAGATTATGTCTCCTCTTGCCATTCCTAGCACCCTCATTTCTATCTAGAATTATCAAAAAAAAAAAATTGTTAAAAGCTTCTCCTTTCTAAAGTTCTATCCCTGTTCACAAGACATCTCGATTTAAAATCGAGACATCTCGGTTGTGTTCCGAGACTTCTCCCCTTAAACACGAGACATCTCGATTCTTTTGAGACTTCTCGTCTTTATGATGAGACTTCTCAAGTTTTGCGGGGCTCTCTTTTTAAGCGGACTTTCGAGAAGCCCTCTTTCTCATTCATCTTTTTCTTTCATTGAGAGCTCTCATTCCTAACTCTCTCAAACTCCCTCCAATCCACTCCAAATCCCCAAATCACTATTCCATTCCTTTCTTGACCAGATTACAAGATCCAAATGGCTCCAAAAAGGAAAACTACCACTGCTCAGAGATCATCCATGACTCCATCGGCTAAAAATAGGGCAAAACAGCAGCAAGACATCTCCCAGGCATCTCCAGCTGCTCCTCCTCGATCCCATCTTTTTGTGGCTACAAGAACAGTTCCTACTGGATGGAAGGTCAATTTTGGATTTCTTGACAAAGAAAACTTCCACATAGGCTCATGGGTTCGACAGCAAGGGTGGGAGAAGCTACGCTCACTCGAGGTAAAGATTTATCCAGACCTTGTCAAGAAGTTTTTTGGCAATCTTAAGTTTGAGGAAGAATCAGGGATTGAATCTATGGTGAAAGGAGTTCATATTGCCTTAGATGAAAGGAGTATAAGTCATCTTCTGGAGGTACCAAGATCAAGGATTTGTTATTTAAATTTGATCAAAAAAATTCAAGCTTTGAAGTGTGTCTTAGAATAGGAAAATATGAATGAAAATGAGCAACTGATGATGAACCATCTTTTCATAGAAATGAGACTACTTCATAGTATTGTAAGCTATATAATTTTTTCTAAGGTTGGAAGACATGATTGGATTAAGAAGAAAGAACTAGCAGTCATGTATTATTTAGTGATAGGAACCCCCATGAACTTTTCATTCTTAATGCTTCAGCAAATTAAGGACACTGCAAACAAGAGCATGGCATGTCTCCCATATGCAATGATCTTCACACCAATTTTCAAGGATTATCATATAGACCTAGAGGTTAAATATTTCAAAGGACTGGCTCACACAGACTATCTAAATGAGGGCACTTTGCATAGAATAAAATTTATAAAGAAAGAGGATAGATGGATGAGACCAGATGAAGATGCAGCTATCAGAAATGAACCCAAGGAACATAAGCCCCCACCTCCTCCATCTCCTTCCTCTACAACTAGACCATCCTTCACGGCACCCAGATCCCCCTTCACACCGCAAGCTCATCAAAGCCAAATTCCTGTTCCACCTTCTAATTTTGATTCGAATAGGCTAGTAGAAAGAGTTATAGAGCAGGTTGTAGAGAAAGGTCTGAAAGGATGATTGAACTGATTTCTGGACTGAAGCATCAACTTCTGCTTAGCATTGAAGAATAAAGGATATCTACTAAGGGACAAACCAAGAGCTCAGCCAATAAATTAGTAGCCTATCTCAAAGGCTGGAGATTTTGGAAAAAGAACAACATAGATCATCTACTCACATGAAACTTTTATTGACTGAGATTGCCAAGATAGCCTAGAGGATGGAAGAAAGTATTATCACTCAGTGCACCAGCATGGAAGTGATCATCGCATCTCTGAAGCAGATTGTGGATAGTCTTGGAAATCTTGGGTCTCGGGCTCCTCCCTCCACTTGACCCTCACCCTCTCCTTGACCAGCACCTCATCTTTCATCCACTAAACCTCGCTCTACCTCCAAACCTATCATAGAATTCCTCTCTGATGAAGACTAGATCTAGTTTTCTTCTATGTATTGAATTTTTTAGTATATTGATTGGACGTCTTCTTTTTGTAAATCAGTATACACTTTTGATTATGTAATCCTTTCCTTATAATGAAATGAATGTTATGCAATGTGCATCTCTCCTTTCTACAATTAAATTAATGTTTCTTAGAAATGTACTTCTTCCTTCGCAATGATCTTTTCATTACTCTTTGCAATGATTTAATGTGATTTTGATGTTGACAAAAAAGTAGGAGAAAATATGTATGTCAATCTTAATTAAATCTCAATTAAAATTATATAGGTAAAGAGAGGATCACTTAATTCTTATATAAATCAAAAAAGCACATGTTAAGGGGGAGCATTGATAAAATATTGCAATTATTGCTCAGAGGTGGCAACCCAAGAGGAGGAGGTGAATTGGGTTTATAAATTTTTTTATCAAATTTAACTCTACACAAGTATGTACTTTACTTAACTTAATTCAATTCAATAAATTTAACTAGTGTATGCAACAGAATCAAGTGTGAATAAATTTAAGTAAGAGTTGATCCAAATTAGTAAGTAATTAGCAATTTAAGGCATGCAAGATATGTAAAGTAATAGAGAAGAAAATACAACACAAACGCATAAAAAATTTATAGTGGTTTGGTGCAACCCCACACCTATGTCTACTCTCCAAGCTTTCCTTAGTAATTTCACTATAATTCTAAATTACAGTGCATTTGTTTTAACCCAAGATCACAAACAAACCTAGTTGATTTTGTCGGGCTCACCAACCATAACTCTGTATTGATAGTTTTTTTGAGTTCACTATCAACCCAGTTGATTTTACGAGCTCACCAACCAAAATCTATACGTCGATCAATTACCGACTTGGATCAGTCTATATTCTAAGTTTCTTATTTCAAAAAAAATTATAAAAAAATAAAAATATAAGTATTAAAATTCAGTACAAGAAAGAAAATAAAAAGAAAACTCTTTTGGAGCTCGAAGAAGAGGCTGAATGAATGCTCTTTGGTAGCTTCTCTTCTCTTCAAATGATGCTGAGAGATTGCTTGAAGTGTTTTGAAAGATGACTCTTGGATACCCTCTAAATTTGAAGCTCGAATCTCTCTCTTTTTTTTTATTGGATATTCAATGTAACACTTCCTTCTTGAATGCTTTTCTTCCTTAAATCCTTAAAAATTCCATCCAAAATATTTTTTTAACTCTTTTCATATATGGGAGTGGCTTAGGAGTGAGTTTTAGTCATTGGAACGCTTGGACTAGCTATTTGAGTGGAGAATGATCCGTTTGAAAAAGCTGCAGAAAACTAGCCATTTATAGCCGTTGAAGTTATTAGGTCAGCTCAGTTTTTGACTAAGTCAGCTCAATCCTTACTGTGTCAGCTCAGTTTATAGCTGGATCGACTCAGTCCCCTAGGTCCTAAAAAATTGACTTTCTGTACTTTCTATCTTTTGCTTTCACTGAGACTAGATCGTCTCAATCTCAGACTGGATCAGCCTAGTTAGCATGCCATGCACGCTGAACAATCCATTTCAAAAGGAGATGACCTAGGGGTCATCCTTTGGATTGATCTTTTTACTAAAACTTAATTTTTTTCTAATTTATGTATCCAAAAATCATAAAACTGCCTCCAAAATTTTCTCTAGTCTTAAAGCTTTCAAACCATATTTTCTTCTAACTTGGTGAAATTATGATTTTGTTCTTCTTCAAGGATCTTTATTAATTCAATGTTCTTGAAGCTCTTGACTTGGTCATTTTTATGTGGATCTTTTTTTAGATTAATTTCTTCAATTTGAATATCTGAAAAGACCTACATCCACTTTTGAAATACATGGTTAAATATTTAAACACTCAAAGTTTGACGATCATCAAAATCAATCATGGGATCAATAATCTTTTTCTTTTTTATGATGGTAAAACTTTAAGTATATGCATTAAAATATAATTTAATATATTTTAATAAAATGGCAAGTATAAGTCATGAAGTGATAATATACATAAACATAAATGCATACTTCATGAAAGCTCCAATTAATATTTTATATAATTTATATACTCATATCAAAATAATATTTCAACTCAAATCAATGAGTATTAAGGTTTTAAGCAAGAAATTCATTGAGTTTCTTAAGTATTAATACTTTAAGCATTTAAGTTTCTTAAGTACTAATTCTTTAAGCATATACTCATATACCTCTTTTTTTTTTTGACAACATCAAAAAGCTCATGAAAAAGAACAAGAAAAATCATCAAAATAAATATTAAGACATTAAATTTGGGAGATGTATCAAATTCAGAAGATCAATTTAAATTAATCATCTCTCCTTTGAAAACCTATCTTTTGATTTGAAATATGTATAAAATATATCCTTTATATTTTGAAATTAGCTTGAATTCAAATGTCAAAGTATCTCCCCCTTATTAAATGATGATAATCAAATTCAAAAAATAATTTAATTTAATTTCAAGAGATTATTAAATTTGAACTATATAGGATATTTAATATGAAAATAAGCATGCTTGATATCAAATTTCTATTGATATTACTCTTCTTTTTTCTAAAAGATTTAAATTTAGATTTTCAAGTCAATATTAAGGGATAGAGCTTTTCAAGATATTTTAGCATATTTAATATCAAGTAAAGTATGTCTGATATCAAATTTTTATTTGATACCACCAATTTAGATTTTCAATTCTACTTCAAAAAAAATTAGATATTTTCAAATAAAACAAGTATAACATGAAAAAAAAAATTTGACACCAATTTTAATATTTATTTTTTGCTTTTCTCAAAAAATTTTAGTCAATTAAGTTTAGAAAAGATATGTATCACACATGTATCAAGAAAATCAGTATAGTATCAAAGTAGTTGAGTGGTACTTTTTCAAATTCAGCTCTTAAGTAAAAATTAAAATAATTTTACAAAAATTTCTCAAGGTATATTAAAAATCTAGTTCATATTCAGATTTATATCTCAAATTGAACTAAGCTCCAATCAATTGTCAAGAATAATCATGCAAATCAAAATATGAAATCAACATATTAATGATACCACTTTAAATTATTTTTAATTATTAAAAAATAATTTATTTATTAAAAACTATTTTAAATTAATAATACTCCAAATCAAGTAAATCAAACTGACTAAACTTATGAAAGCACAAATTGAGAAGTCTATAAGGCATTTGATGCAAAGTTTGAAATCAAAACAATAAAATTTAAAATAAGATAATTGATTGAAAATTGAAGATCACAAATTCATCAATATTTTTAATCAAATCAAATCAATAATTTTTTTTTATTTTTTATATTAATAGCTGGATTAATTTACTTTTCAACTTTCTCTTTCTCTATATTTCAAAAAATATATATTTTAAATTTAGATTATCAAAATAATATATATATATTCATTCTTTATCATTATCTTTTTTTTTTTTTTCAAAATTTGCATGCTTAAGCTTTACAATTTTTGTTACTCTTCCTTTTTCTTTCAAGTTCAGCATGTTAAATTGATACCACATTAATCTTTAATTAATACAAATTTATCTTTTAAGCTTAGATTTTTAAATTTAATTGATACCAATTTAGTAATTATTTTATCTTTGGTATTTTCTCTCCCTTACTTTTGCAAATAAAGCTATTTTAAAATTAAATAAAATTTTAAGAAAATAAGTATCAATTGAGTGAATTAAGTATTAAATTATGCATTCAGTTTAAATAAATATAGCATTCACTCATGTAGATACTAAATTTTAAAAAAAATTGCATTTCATTAACTTCAAAAGATGTTTACAATGATAACAAATATCTAAAAGTTCAAAAGTATGTCGTGTAAATATACTTCTTAATTTTAATTAATAAAAATTTTAGACTTCAAAGATTTGAATAATATAGTCTTAAAAATATTTCTCTTCACTTTGACCTTAAAGTAAATTATTCAAAAATATATCGCAAGAATTTATCTCAAATGTTATAATAGCAAGAATATAGCCATGAAAATTCATATTTGAGACAAAGCAACTATTTTTTTGCCAAAAGATAAATCAATAAAATATAAGGTATATTATAAGCTATCTAATTCTAAATGAATAAAACTAAAGTTTTCTTTAAATATTTGACTTTGAAAATAAATGATAACTTTCTTAAAATATTTTGCATGATATCAACTTTAAAAGATTTAAGAAGAGCATTTTTTAAATTCATTTTTGGATATATCATTCAAAGCAAATCATAAAGAGATTTATTTAATTTTTTAGAAAATATCTCTTTCTCTTCTTAGGTAGTATCAATCAATTTGAAGCATAAATATATCAATCTTATAATTTATCTCAAGGTGTAATATCAAAAATATATTCATGCAAACCAGATTATACATAAGGATATTTTCTTCTTTTTGTCAAAGATAAAGCAATAGAATATAAGACAATAATGATCTATTTGATATCAATCATTGAAATTTTTGATTAAAAAAGATGAATCAATTTAAATTCAGATCAAATTATCTTGATAAGTTAATTTAAATTGATATTAATAAATCATGCAAAATAAATCATAGAGAGATATTCTATTTAAACTTAGATCTTTCTTTTCTTAAGAAATATAATTTAATCAAGTTTAGAAAAGATATGAAATTCTTAATTTTATCTCAAATGATATCATATAAGTTATCCAAAATCAGATTTGAGATAAAACATTCTTTTTTTTTTTTGCCAAAGAAAAAAAAGGAATAAGAAAATTTAAGGCAAGAATAGACTGATTGATACCAATTATAAGAATTTTGATACCGATAGTTTTAAGAATCAATTCAAACAGCAAACTTCTTGATAACAAACATGAAAAATAATTTAATTTTGGATACCCAATATTTTGAAGAGAAAAGATAACATCTTTGAAAGATTTTCACCAATTTGATACCCATAGAGTTGAAATAGATCAAGATTTTCTTAAGAGATTTGACACCACTTTAAAATTGAAGAAAACTAATTTTTAAATTCATTGCTTGAAAATAATATGAATAAAATATAAAAGTATATTTTAAATTTAATTTATATAAAGTATGAAAAGCATTCTTCAAGTTGGGGAATAAAATCAATTGAGATTAAAATGAGAGGAATCTAGATATTTGCTTGAGTTGATCTAACTATAAGATTTTAAATTCTTAGGAATAAACTTAAAATACAATGCAACTTAACACATCAAGCATTTTGAGTTTTATGAAAGGATGCTTTATTTTCAAGTATTTATTTCATGCAAGTTTTTAATATAAATTTGATAATTTAGCACCTTATGGGGGAATGAAAAAAAATTAGTTTTACTTGCAAATTTTTGCCAATTAAAAATATTTATAGCAAATTAAGCTTCTTTTAATTTAAGTTTATCAATTACAAAATTAATATGGGAAAGCTATTAAATCATATTGAATTTTAAGATAATTTTAATTCATATTATAACATGATACTTAGAGAAAAGCATATTGATCTCTTAAAATCAAAGTATTCAAATCATCAAAATCAACCAATCATACTAATCTTACTAATATATGAAAAAAATTTCAAACAAGTAAATATAATATAAAATTATATTAAAGTCAATAGATTCAATCAAAATAACTTTAACGATCATTGATGGTATGATGTAAGAAAATGTTTAGATTATACCATGCATCAATACCCATCTCTTTTTATTTTCAAGGCATCCATAAAAATTTTCTTTTTTTTATTTCATTCAGATCCTTGGTGCACCTGTAAAATCACTTAATGATTTTTAGTACCCAAGTCATCTTGGGTCCATAGGAGTTAGTGCTCAAGATTTCTTTTAGAATCCAAATTTGCCTAACCAAAGTATGACCAATTCTTTTAAAATTATATTCTAAAATTTTATGGCCTACTTTGTTACATTTAAAACATACTATTAAATGATTTTCAAATGAAGCTTTGCTAAATATATTTTTGATAAATTTTTATTTTCTCAAAGAATTATAATCAATTTCTGCTTTATCAAAAATGGTCGTTTGATTATTTAAAATTGCTTGAAGCTTTTGAGATCCAATTATAAATTTTTCAAGTATAGACTTTAAGTTTTCGATCTCTTTTCTTAGATTGGTATTTTCTTTCAAATGAGATTTCTTTTCTTTCAACAATTTTTTTTTTCTTTAGTATAAAATTTTGATCTTTCTAATTTCATTTTCAGCTTAATATTTTCTTTAACTAAAGATTTTTTAGATTTAAGAAGTGCTTCTTTTTCTTTAGCCAAATTATTATTTTCTTTCAAAATATCTTTATTTTCTAATAAGACTTTACTCTTTTCATTAGTTAAGAGAATATTTGATTTTTTTTAATTCTTTATTTTTTAGTCTTAATTTTTTAAATTCATTCATTAATTCATTAAAGGCTTTATATAATTCATCAAATATAAATTAAAAAGAATTTTCTAAATTTACCTCATCTTCATTGGTCATGAGGCAAAGATTTGTAGCACTTTCTTCCTCCTTTTCATTTCTTATTTCTTTGCTTTGCTCCCTCTTAATTAATGCTTTCTTTTCTTTTGTTTCCTCTTCTTTTTTCTTCTTCTTTTCATTTTCATGAGCCATGAGGTATAAGTTGGGGTGAGCTTCCTTAACTTCTTGAGAGCTTGATTTCTTTTTTTGATTTGCTTTCATATATTTTTTTTTCAATTTTTTTCCATACATGTTTTGTTGAAATACATAAAGAAATTGCATTAAATACATTTAAGTCTAAGGAGCAATAAAGAATGTTCAAGGCCTTAGCATTTAGATGCATTGATTCTCTATCAATAAATGATGTATTTTGTGTGTGAGGGCCATAGACAATAATCTTTCATAGATTATAGTCATATGCTTGAATAAAAATTTTTATCCTAGCTTTTTAATAAGTATAATTTGAACCATCAAATAATGGGGGTTGATCAATGGAATGATCTTCATTAAACAATGATTTCATTTTAGGTTGCTAAAATTTTTGGCTCTTGACGGTTAGGTCAATAATTAATAATAGAGCACCTGCTCTGATACCACTTGTTGCCTAGAGATGGCAATCCAAAAGAGAGGGTAAATTGAATTTATAAAATTTTTGGCCAAATTTAACTCTACACAAGTATGTGCTTTACCTAACTTAATTCAATTCAATAAAATTAACTAGTGTATGCAATGGAATCAAGTCTAAATGAATTTAAGCAAGAGTTGATCCAAATTAGTAAGTAATTAGCAATTTAAGGCATGCAAGATATGTAAAGCATTAGAGAAGAAAACACAATACAAATACATGAAGAATTTATTGTAGTTCAGTGCAACCCCGCACCTACGTCTACTCTTCAAGCTCTTCCTAAAAATTCTACTATAATTCTAGATTACTGTACATTTATTTGAACTCGGGATTACAAACAAACTCAATTGATTTTATCGGGCTCACCAACCATAATCCTACACCGATAGTTTTTTCAGATTCACTATCAATCCAGTTGATTTTATGGGCTCATCAACCAAAATCTATACATCATCCAATTATCGACTTGGACCAACCTATATCCCAAGTTTCTTATCCCAAAGAAACTTATAAAGAAAACAAAAATACAAGTATTAAAATTCAGCATAAAAAAGAAAATTAAAAAAAAACTCTTTTGGAGCTCGAAGAAGAGGCTGAATGAATGCTCTTTGGTAGCTTCTCTTCTCTTCAAATGGTGCTTAGAGATTGCTTGAAGTATTGTAGAAGATGACTCTTGGATGCTCTCTAAATTTGAAGCTCAAATCTCTCTCTTTTCTCCGTTTATTAGATATTTAATGTAATACTTTCTTCTTGAATGCTTTTCTTTCTTAAATCCTTAAAAATTCCATTCAAAATATTTTTCTAACTCTTTTCATACTTAGGAGTGGCTTAGGAGTGAGTTTTGGCCATTAGAAAGCTTGGACTAGCCATTTGAGTGGAGAATAGTCCGTTTGAAAAAGTTGTAAAAAACTAACCATTTATAGCCATTATTATTACTGGGTCGGCTCAATTTTTGACTGCATCGACTCAGTCTTCACTAGGTCGGCTCAGTTTATAGCTAGATTGGCTTAATCCCCTGGATCCCGAAAAATTGACTTTCTACACTTTCTATCTTTTGCTTTCACTGAGACTAGGAAGGCTCAGTCTCAGACTAGATCGACCCAGTTTGCATGCCATGTATACCGAACAGCCCATTTCAAAAGAGGATAATCTAGGGGTCGTCCCTTAGGTTAAACCTTTTGCTAAAATTTAAATTTTTTTTAATTTATATATCCAAAAATCATGAGACTGCCTCCAAAATATTCTTTAGTCTTGAGACTTTCAAACCATATTTTCTTCTAACTTGGTAAGATTATGATTTTGCCCTTCTTCAAGGATCTTTATCAATTCAATTTTCTTGAAGCTCTTGACATGGTGATTTTTATGTGGATCTTTTCTTAGATTAATTTCTTCAATTTGAATATCTAAAAAGATCTACATCCACTTTTAAAATACATGGTTAAATACTTAAATATTCAAAATTTGACAATCATTAAAATCAATCATGGGGTCAATAGCAATCTTGAGAACTTTAAAATTTTAAGCATGTTAGAATTTGAACATTTTATACTAAAGAATTATCTCTTTCATTTAAATATACATGCTATATTGCTTATTTTTTGGAGTGCTTAATATTTTGTCATCATCAAAAAGAGGAAAATTGTTGATCCCCGTAAGTGATTTTGATGATGACCAAATGTTAAAGCATAAGACTACTGATAAATTTTCTTTTAGTATTCTAAAGTATAGAAGAAAGAGAGCTTTTTGATCAAAACAAAAAATATATAAAGTGGAATTCAATTCAAGATCAAAATTCCTTGTTTGGTAGAAATTTTTTTTCAAAAATAGCCTTGGAAGCATTTTCAAGATGTCTTCAAATATTTATGAGACATCTCGTGATAGCTGGCATTGTGAAATAGGGTTATGGCATAGATTCGAGATGTCTTGAGTTCATTAGGGTTATGGCATAGATTCGAGAAGTCTCAAGTTGAACTCGAGACATCTCCATCTCAGAAAATAGAAATTTTATTTTTATGCACTAAGATCAAGACATCTCAAAGAATTCTTGAGAGATCTCGGAGTCGGACGAGACTTCTCCATCAAAAGCGAGAGGACTCCATCTCAGACGATAGATTTTTTTCAGAAAGTTGATTTTTGGGCACCTGAGAATGAGATATCTCATGATCAAACCAAGAGATCTCGAGGTTGGGAGAGACGTCTCGAGTCAAACTAAGAAGTCTCAAGATGCAGTGACAAATTCTCAATGGATAGTTTAAAACCTCCTTTTTTTGGTCCCAATGACTAGTTTTCACCTCTAATGGTCTGATTCAGCTTGTCTCTACTTTCCAATCACATCAAACATGGTGGAAATGGATTAGATATAAAAGGAAAGAAGAAATATCTTTTGAACATCAAGAAAAAAAAAAGAAAAAGCAAGAATGCCTAGTTTTAACAAAAATCTTCCTCCATCAAAGTTCTCTCAAGCATTAAAGCATCCTCAAGTGTAATAACTCCAAGCGTTCAAGGAGGCAGCTAACGAACTATAGTGACAACTCTTCAGCTTAATTCAAGGAGCATTTAGTGTTGTAAAATTTCTTTTTACTTGTTCGTGTACTAGGTTTCAACAGGGGCTAAAACTAGGGTTTGGATCTTCACATTCCATTTATTGGTTTGTATTACTTTGTTTGAGATTTGTAAAAGTTGTGGTTGGTGAACGTAAGGAAAAACCAACTAGATTTGGGATAGTGAGCCAGAAAAAATTATCTGGCTATAATCTTGAGGAATTATAGTAAAATTTATAAGAGTTTTGCTTGGGGAGTGGATGTAGATGCTGAGAGTGCACCGAACCACTATAAAAATTTCTTGTTTGTGTGTGTACATTTCTCCTACCTCTTATTGCTCTGTTAACTCACTCATCTAGCATTCAAATAGTTTATTTTTGCACATACTTGCTTCAAAGTTTAAAAACCCAATTCACCCCCCCCCCCCCCCTCCTCTTGGGTTGTCTAGTTGGGCAACAGTGACTAATTTGATCTTTGAAGAACTTTTTGACAAGATACTGGTAGGTGGCTCCCACATTCTTCAGGCAGAAGGATTTAACTTTGTAGCAGTACAGCCCCTAGTCTATGACAAAGGATGTCTTGTCTTTCTCAGGCACCATCCGAATTTAGTTATAGTCAAAGAAAACATCAATGAGGCTGAGCATCTAGTGCCCCACAATGGCATCAACGAGCTGATCTATCCTAGATAAAGAAAAACTATCTATCGAACAAGCTTTATTCAAATTAGTAAAGTCTATGCATACCTGCCATTAGCCATTTGCCATTTTGATGAGGACAATATTGGCTAGCTACTTGGGGTAGTCCACCTCATGGATGAAACCAACTACTAGGAGTTTGTCCACCTCCTAAATGCCTTGTTGGTGCTTAGGGATGAAGCTCCATTTCTTCAATTGTACTAATCGATGTAGTAGGTCAACATGCAAATGGTGCCAATGACCTCAATCGATGCTAGGCATGTCCTCAGCCGACCACATGAAAATATTGGTATTGGCCCATAAGAAACTCAAAAGCCTAGCTTGGGAGGCTTCATCTTGCCATGATCTAATTTGGACCATCCTGTTTGGGTCAAATTCACAAAGGAGAACTGAAATAAGCTACTTAGTTGGCTCCCTATGCTGCTACTTTCCTTCATCATAGGCATCAAAGCTCTCAATTGGCATGGCTTCTTTTGACTTCTTACTCTCGAGGGAGGCGATGTAGCAGTTCCTGGCCAAAGCTTGATCACCTCAGAGCTCACCTATGCCCTTGGCGATAGGGAACCTTACCAATAAGTGGTAGATTAAGACGATAGCTTGGAGGACATTCAAGCCAGGCCTCCCCAAGATTGCATTGTAGGCCAAGACTACCTTCACTACCAAGAAGTCAAGCATAATCGCGGCTTGCCTTGGAGCTTGCCCTATGGTTATAGGCAGGGTTACAACACCCTTGATGGAGACGATGTCACACGAAAAACCAATGAAGGGTGAATTGGCCTTTCAAAGCCGGCCCATATGCAGATTCATTTAATCAAAAACATCATAAAATAACATGTCCATAAAGCTTCCGTTGTCCACCAAAATTTTTTTACATCATAATTTATAATGGTCATAGAAATAATTACAGCATCATCATGAGGGGTCTGGACATCCTCAGCATCAATGTTCAAGAAGGAGAACTTTGTCCGACCTTTGTCTTTTTGGTGTAGGGCCCCTGCCTGGGCCACATGGGTATAGGTCTTCCTTATGGATGAGCTCTTGCCACCAACTGTGGATCCTTTCACAGTGGTGTGAATGACTCTAGCAATGGATTGGTTGTCAACTAGAGGCTTAAGCATGTGCTGAAGTTCATGGCCTGGGGCCTTGGTATCCTTCAAACAGCCCTATAGGTAGCCCTACTGAATGAGGGTTTTTATTTCCTTCTTAAGCTAGAAGCAGTCCTCGGTATCATGACCATAGTTCTGATAGAAGCAACAATACTTCAATCAATCATGTTGAGACCGCTGGCTCATCTTCCTAGGCCATCGAAGGATATCCTAGTTCTTGATTTTCATGAGAATTTGCCCTCAAAGAGCATTCAAAAGGAAACATCGAGGGCTCCAAGACTAACGGGACAGCTTCCCATCATGCCTTTACTTCTTTGGTAGGGGAGCAGGGTGGTCCTCCCTAGCCCTCTTCTATTCCACCTTGTCCTTCTACTTATCTGCCATCCCCTCCTTGCTGTAGATGTATTTGTTGGCTCGGATAAGGAGCTCATAGAAGTTGTGGAGAAACTTCTTCGAGAGAGAGAAGCAAAAACTATTGGCCTTTAGCCCTATTGGTGCAGAAAATGGTGCTAATGCCAGAATTCGCTGGAGATGGTGAAGATGAGATTGCTGATGAGACCTACAAGAAGAAGTCCAAATTAGAGGTGGATGGCTCTGGCAGGACCATCCGACGATCAAGTTAGCTTCCTGACCAACAAGAATGGAGCACTCAAGAGAATGTAAGTGAAGATGAGAGCTTAAAGAGAAAAACATATCTGAAAAATTTCTTATATTGATGGAGCACGTAACATATTGATGGTGACAGCCATAACCATCTACTAGTGGACAATTTAGACCACATGGAGTTTGTTATGGAGAGTGGACTATCATTTATCGTGACTTGTTGGTGGTTGGATTTTATTTGATGGAGTTTGGATGATGGTTGGAGTGGTTTATGCTGGCATGGAGGACTTGAAGTTGAGTAGGCCAAGCCTGGAGATCAGTTTGTTAAATAGTGGAGGATAGACTCGTTGTTGGTTGGATTCTGCCAGTGCTGTCTTTGATAGCTTTAAGGGGTTCGATCAGAGTAGCAGAGATTCGAGATCATCAAGGGGGTGGGACAGACGAGTGTCAAGATTCAGGACTTCTTGGTGATGCTGTTCTAGCAATTGAAAGGAATTCGGCCAATACTTAAGGCTAATGTAATAGGGTACTAAAGCTCACTGTCTACAGGAGGACTATCGCTTATTTCGGAATGGGATCGAAATAGAGTTGAATAAAAAAATTCAACTAGAATGAAGTTCAATCAGAGAGGAGTTCGGTTGCCTCTAAGATCAGCCAAAAGTAGGAATGCTCTAGACTGAAATTTAGATTATAGAAGTGCTAAGATTCATTGTCCATAGAGTGGCTGCTATTCACTCCGAATTGGAAACATGATGAGATCCTTTTATCATTTGAACCTATTCGGCCAAGGGGCGTGATGTAAACTGACTAGATCCATGATCTCCAGAAAAGAGATGGATGAACTCGGCCATCCTCAAGATCGGCCGCTACCCATCAAAATAGAGCTAAGAAATTCAACCGAAATAGAGTTTGACTGAAAAGAAATTCGACTGGATAGGGTTTCTGGGGTAAGGCTAATCAGATTTGCTCTGTCGCGAAGAAATTTGGTTGAACAAAATCCCATCTAAGCGAAGCTCGACTAGAAAGGAGTTTAGCATTTGCAATAAAGTAATTCAGCTACTCTCAAGATCTATTTCCAAGCAAGGTCGAATGGGTGGGGCTTTGGTACTTGGAACCCTACTATTCTTCCTGGGCCAAGAAGTAGAATTAGAAAAAGGGTGATTCTTTTTATTGTTTAAGGTCGTCCAGCCGAACTTTAGTACGCTTTTGATAAGTCTTGCAGTCAGAGGTCATCATTAAGAAGATTGTTAGATTTTCATAAATTGGAAGTCGGTCGTCTAGAACTTAGCTGATATAAGATGGCTGCCTAGCTGAAGTTCGAACCTAGACATCACCGCTTCAAGCATCGTTATATCAAGGTCAAACAATCCACTGGACTTTGGTGGAAGCTATTTTTACCCCCAACAAGCCTTTTCTTGAGGGTTGACATTGCAATCTAGTGATCCAGATCACAGACTTTCAACATGGTCACTTTGAAATGACTCATGTAGCTTCGAAGGGATTCTCCATCTTTCTGTTTAATGGAGAAAAAGGCATTAGTGCCCTTTCTCGGCTTTTTGCTGCTTTGAAACTATGCAGCAAACTGACAATCGAATTTCTCAAAAGAGTTAATGAAGTTTAGTTGGAGCCTGATGTACCAGGCTCAAGCAGCACCTAAGAGTGGCAGAAAAGGATTTGCACAGCAATACGTTCATGGCCTTGTAGTATCATAAGGGCCTTAAAGCTCTCTAGGTAGTTGTAGGGGTCAATAGTACCATCATATACTCCCATCAATGATGCCTTGAAATGGTGAGGGATTGAGTCCCTCATGATCTACTCTATGAAGGGAGGGTGAGTAGGGAACAAGGGCTCTTCCCTTAGAGCCAACCGATGTTGATGGAGGATCTCAAGGTAGCGGTCCACCTCCTGAATTTTTTAATCCAGCTCATCCTACCATCTAGGCTTCTTTCAGGGCCAGTAGTTGCCCGATCCACTCGCAAATGAATCCTATGAGGAAGAAGAGTGAAAGAGGAGGAATGGATTCACACTCCTTACCTTGCTCATTATCCTTAAGGCAAGGATGATGATGAAGCGAAGCTCACTTGGGGCTTCGATGGGTGAATTGGAAGACTCGAGGAACTTCTTCTGGGCTAGCGGGCTGAGATTGGTTGCTCTTCCTCAGACTCCTCAAGGAAGGAGGAAGATCAGGGCACCCCAGGTCATGTGATCGCTTGACATCAAAACGAGCAGATGAGTTGACTACTATAAGCCATACACTATGACAATCAGTGCTTGGACCTACTATAGGAGCTGCTGAAATTGCTTGAAAGTGATAGCTGGGGTGGTCGATGCCTCTAGAATGTTGAGATTTCGATGACTCGATCGAGATTAGTGGGCTCCATAAGTACCTCCAAAAGGCTAGTAGAAGATGTTGCCATAGTCTTCTTATTTTTCATACTCGAACAATAAGGAGAGAAAAGCTTAAAACCTCAGATGCAGATCGGAATCCTTCCTCTAGCATCAATCTGTTGTCATCGATAAGTCGAGCTGGCTTAGACCATTGAGCTAGAGCTAAGGAGAGGGGGAGAGAGATGGTCATAGAAGGGCTATATGAGACCTCCAAGTTGGGTGCTAATGTGTCATCCTTAGTCGATCCCACAAGCTGGGCCCTACAAAAATCACCAAAGATAAGAAAGTCCTCACACTAGGAAGGTTCCTGGTGATAGACCCTTCAATGCCTAAGTTAGTCTTTTGTGGAAGCAAACAAAAGAGGTTTGAGCTTTTTCTGAAAGAGTTTTAGTAGCGAAGACAAGTATGAAGCAAGGTAGATTGAAGTAAGAGAATTGAAAGTGGAAGCCCAGAGGATACCATGTAGAAGATGGTCTTCTGAGATGAAGTCAAAATTGCTTAAAGCTTTGTGGAGATAGATTCTAGTTTGCATGGAACTAATCTCTAGTTGAAGGCACGCGAAGTAAGTGTTCACCCCTTACCTGGAGGGTCCTGAAGTTAGATTTTATAAACAAAGGTGGTGTTGGGGATAAATCCCGCTTCCGCCGAAGTCTAGCTCGATGCTCGGCCTAATGCAACCTATAGCCATGGAAGAGCTTCGATGGACGGGTCTTAGCCGAACTCCTACAGCCGACCGAACTGTCTAGCGGCCGAGCTCCTTGGACTCCAAGCGGCCGGGCTTTAACGGAATCCCCTAGCGCCCGAACTTCTCAGCGGTCGTCTCTCGGCCGAACTCCCCAAGCGGTCGTCTCTTCAACCGATTGAGCTCCTTCGAACTTCTCTACAGCCAAACTCCCCCAAGCCATCCCTTCAGCCGACCAAGCTCCTCCGAACTCCGCTATGGCCGAGCTGCTCCCAAGCTTTCCCTTCGGTCGAACTCTCTTATAAGTTCAAACTCCTCTGGACGAACAACGAGACTGGATGGTATGGCCGCCATTACTGACGATGCCACTCTCTCCATAACCAGTCCCATGCGGCACCTACCTAAGAGACTGACTCCGTCGAACCTCGAGCGGCCAGCCAGCATGCGACAGCAGCTGTCACCACTAACCCTACCGCATACGGAACCTCCCCGAGAGACTGGCTCCACCGAACCTCGAGTGACCCGCCAGCATGCGGCTACAGCTGTCACCACCAACCCTACCACGTACGGCACCTCCTCGAGAGACTGACTCCACCGAACCTTGAGCGACCCGTCAGCATGCGACAGCAGCCATCACCGTCAAGCTCCGCTATAAAAGGGGCCCTCCTCTAGATACGCTAAGGCTAATCTTTCTGATCTCTAAGCTCTCCTCTTCTTCTTCAAGCTTTGGAACTCATTCCGAGCACTCCATTCCTATTGGCTAAAGCTGACTTGAGCGTCGAAGGGTCCTACCAGAGCCACCCTCCACCGGCTCCGGATGGGACTCTATTTTGCAGGTCCCCGATGGCGACCTCAGCGGCCTCGACTCCAGCGACCTCCAGCGATGACCAGTTTCTGCACCAACAGATTGGCGTTAGAGGAGAGAACCGAACCTCTGAGGTTCCCTTATTCTTAAAGGAGTGCTCAGCGACTCTTCTCTTCCCTCTTCGGAGATCTCCCTTTTCTCTCCCGAAGAGAAAATGCTCCCAGGAGAGCTTCGACTCGACGATCGACGTCCTACGTGCTAGGTACATCTGCTCCCATTGCAGCCCCGATAGCCCAGGCTCCATCCGAAGTCACCATAGATGTAGAGCAGTTCAACCTGTCGGATGGATTCGTGGCCTCGTCGAGGTGATACAGGCAGTGCGACAACCTTCGGTGGAGACTTTGCCAGAAAAATACGAGGAACCGGCCTTAAGGAAGAGCATTTGGGCATGCCAATCGCCCTTAGGAGAGAAACGGAGAGCAGAAGTTCTTCCGCAGAAGTGGAATGAAGTTTGACGTGAGAAAGGTTTCGCGGGAAAGCAGAATGAAGTTTGCCGCGAGCAGGAAAGCGGAATGAAGTTCGATGGCAACAAGGCCGAACTTCTCCTGAAATCTCATCATTGGAATGAAGTTCGGCGTAAGTGAGGCTGAACTTCCGCTCGGGTATGACACCAAGGGAACCACCTACGAAGAAGTCATAGGAGGTGGAATGAAGCTCGGGCAAGCAATGCCGAGCTCTTCCTCGAACTCATCATCGAGGAAGTTTTCCCTCAGAAGGTTTCACAAGAGGACGGAATGAAGTTCGATTGAGGCCGAACTCTCCCTCGAACTCGTTATCAAGAAAGTTCTCTCCCAGGTTTCAGAAGGAGACAGAATGAAGTTCGACCGCGCTCATGACCTCCCAGCGCAAGCAAGGCCATACTCTCCCTCGAGCCCATCATCGAGGAAGCCCCGACAAAGGAGTATGAAGTCCTCCCACGGAAGCTTCCATGAAAAAGCGGAACGAAGTTTGGTGTAAGTGAGGCCGAACTCACGCTCGAGTATGACACCAAGGGAACCACCTACAAAGAATTCACAAGAGATGGAGTGAAGTTTGGGTAAGCAAAGTCGAGCTTCCCCAGGAGCTCATCGTCAAGAAAGTCTGGATAAAAGCAGCAGAGGAAGTTCTCCCATGGAGGGTCTCGCGGGAAAATGGAATGAAGTTCAACGCAAGTGAGGCCGAACTTCACCTCGAAGCTCGTCATCGAGGAAGAGGCATTAATCTTCCCGCAGAGGCTTTCATAGGAAGGCGGAATGAAGTTCGGCGCACGCAAGGTCGAAATCTCTCCTCAAATCTCATCATCAGAATGAAGTTCGGCGCAAGTGAGGTGAAACTCCAGCCCGACTATGTCACCAAGGAAGCCCCCTACAAAGATCTCACACAAGGTGAGACGAAGTTCGACCGAGCTCACAACCACCCCAGGGCAAGCGAGGACTCCCTCTCGAGTATGACTCCAAGAAAGCTCTGACAACTGGGCATAAAGTTCTTCCATAGGTTTTACAATCCCGAACTCCTTGAGCTCACCACCAAGGAGGCTCCGACAAAAGGGCGCGAAGAAGCCCTCCCGAAAGGCTCCGCAACTACGCCCCACTCTTCTAACTCGAATTCTCAGTGAAGTTAAGAGCCAGCTGCCAAGATCAAAAGATTTACAGTCTTTCCTAAACAAGCATGATCGTACTGCGTCTACCATCGCGATCACGACCACGACGCTGAGAAATGCATCCGACTGTGAGACGAAATTGAGGAGCTCGTCAGGAAGGAGCGGTTGGAGAAAGTCGGCTAAGGGCGCTGCCGTAACCAAAAATTTTAGGGTCGACCGCCTCACAGCGTCATCAACGTTACCCCGGGGAGGAGCTTGGTACATCGACAGTTCATCGGCTCCCAGCGACAAAGCCAAGAGCTTGCTCCAAATCGAGAAGGCCAGCATGGGATAGAGGAGATTGTCTGGATGGGACTTACTGCTCGAGGGAGCTCTGAGGAACAACGCCCCGACGACCCCTCAAACGAGGATGTGCTTTCCGTAACTTTTCTTCAAAAAAATTCTTTCCTTCCAATAATGTTATTCCCTGGCATAGAAACTGCGGTAATAGGGGATGGAGCAGTCAAATAGTTGCCATATTGGGAACTGACGGGGGACCTCATGCTAACGGGGGTAGGTCAGAAGCCTTAGAAGCTCGACTGCAGGAGATAAGATCTCTCCCGAGGAAAGCTCGACTGCAGGAGATAAGATCTCCTCCGAGCGCGTACTTCGACCTCGGCTGTAGGAGATAAGATCTCCCCCAAGGAAAGCTTGGCTGCAGGAGATAAGATCTCCCCCAAGCGCACACTTCGACCTCGACTGCAGGAGATAAGATCTCCTCCGAGGAAGGCTCGATTGCAGGAGATAAGATCTCCTCCGAGAAAGGCTCGGTTGCAGGAGATAAGATCTACCCTAAGCACGCACTTCGACCTCGATGCAGGAGATAAGATCTCCCCGAGAAAAGCTCAACTACAGGAGATAAGATCTCCCCCCGAGCGCGCACTTCGACCTCGCTGCAGGAGATAAGATCTCCCCCGAGGAAAAGCTCGGCCTGCAGGAGATAAGATCTCCCCGAGCGCGCACTTCGATCTCGGCTGCAGGAGATAAGATCTCCCCCGAGGAAGCTCGGCCGTAGGAGATAAGATCTCCCCCGAGCGCGCACTTCAACCTCGGCTGCAGAGATAAGATCTCTCCCGAGCGAAGGCTCGGCTGTAGGAGATAAGATCTCCTCCGAGGAAAGCTCGCTGCAAGAGATAAGATCTCTCCGAGCGCGCACTTCGACCTCGGACTACAGGAGATAAGATCTCTCCCGAGCGCGCACTTCGACCTCGACTGTAGGAGATAAGATCTCCTCCGAGGAAGGCTCGACTGTAGGAGATAAGATCTCTCCCGAGCGTGCTGTTCGACCTCGACTGTAGGAGATAAGATCTCCCCCGAGGGAAGCTCGGCCGTAGCGAGCGTGCATTTCGATCTCGACTAGAGAAAGCAACCGTGTCAACCTCGACTGGAGAGCTTCAACTACCATCTCGACCAGAGATAAGATCGGAGACAGCCTCGCCCTGAGATCAGATCAATGTCGCCCCCGAGGAGCGCAACATCCAGCTTTGATCGCAGCGGATGAAGCCCCCCTCAACCTCGACTAGAGATGGGATCTTCCCCGGGCTTCAACCTCAATATCAACTTCAGCTGGAGGCGAGATCCCCCCGAGCTTCGACCTAGACTAGCATAGAGCTCAGAGGAAGACTTCGACAGTCGCCTTTCCTGTACTCCCTTCCTTCAATTTTCGAACTCGAGAGTGGGGGGGCTAGTGTTGGGGATGAATCCCACTCCCATCGAAGTCTACCTCGATGCTCGGCCTAATGCAACCTGTAGCCGTGGAAGAGCTTCGACGGATGGGTCTTAGCCAAACTCCTACAGCCGATCAAACTGCCTAGCGGTCGAGCTCCTTGGACTCCAAGCAGTCGGACTTTAACGGAATCCCCTAGTGCCCGAACTCCTCAACGGTCGTCTCTCGATCGAACTCCCCAAGCGGCCGTCTCTTCAGTCGGTCGAGCTCCTTCGAACTTCTCTACAGCCGAACTCCCCCGAGCCATCCCTTCAGTCGGTCGAGCTCCTCCGAACTCCGCTACGGTCGAGCTGCTCCCAAGCTTTTCCTTCGGCCAAACTCTCCTACAAGTCCAAACTCCTCTGGATGAACAACGAGACTGGATGGTATGGCCGCCACTACTGACGATGCCACTCTCTCCGTAACCAGCCCCATGAGATACCTACCCAAGAGACTGACTCCGCCGAACCTCGAGCGGCCAGCCAGCATATGGCAGCAGCTGTCACCACCAATCCTACCACGTACGGCACCTTTTCGAGAGATTGGCTCCATCGAACCTCGAGTGATCCGCCAGCATGCGGCTGTAGCTATCACCACCAACCCTGCCGCATACGGCACCTCCTCGAGAGACTGACTCCATCGAACCTCGAGCGGCCCGCCAGCACGCGGCAACAGCCATCACCGTCAAGCTCCGCTATAAAAGGAGCCCTCCTCCAGATACGCTAAGGCTAATCTCTCTGATCTCTAAGCTCTCCTCTTCTTCTTCAAGCTTCGAAACTCTTTCCGAGCACTCCATTCCTGTTGGCCAGAGCTGACTTGAGCATCGGAGGGTCCTGCCGGAGCCACCCCCCATCGGCTCCAGACGGGACTCTATTTTGTAGGTCCCCGACGGTAACCTCAGCGGCCTCGACTCCAACGACCTCCGACGATGACCAATTTCTGTACCAACAGATGGGTACCTATTATTTTCGAGAATGTGCACTGTTACCAGAGAGCAGAAGTCATAGAGACGTGCTCCACCCGTTAGAAAATAGCGGCTTTACATGTTTCAAAGTTTGTTGAGATTATGGATCTCGTAGAATGGAGAAGAAAGTAGAGCAGCAAAATGGCTAGCTGCTCATCGTCTAGTGGATAGAGATTCTAGAACTCCCCTAGTATGGTCATAAAAGATCAAATGGTAGAGGCTGGACAGTCACTTCATCACCTTCTACTAAAGACACATGTTGGGCTACTATAGGATCACCAATGCCATGATCGATAGTCTATCTTAGGGTGTATCAATAGTATGATCCTAAAAATTTAGGGTGTTAATTATTATAAGGGGAAGTGGTCTCAAAGAAAAAGAGAAATGTTAGCACTCAATGCCCTTCTTGTGAACACTCAATAGAGACACAGCCAAACTCCTCTTTTGTTCCTTCGCAAAGATGATCTGAAAATCCATCAAAACAAAACTAAGGTTCAGAGGTCATCCACCATCTATTCTTTCGCTATGGAATATATGGAGAGGGATACGAATCAAAAAGCAAAAGAGCCTTTCATGGGGTCAATTTGGAGAGGAATAGGAACTTCACTAAGGGAGGAGGGACATTGGAGTAATTCTAGTTTTGGATAATTCTAGTGTCTTGCTTTTGAGGTGCTGTGGAAACCACATTGCTACTCTTATCCTGAATGCCTAGTCAACTTTAACATCTTGGGCATGTTTGGTTAGAGAGCATTGGGCTCAAAAACAAAATTGAAAATAGAGTAATTCTTTGTACATAGCATGCAGTGTAATAAAAATGGCATGGAGTGCATCGGATAATCTCATTGTAATACGTAGCCCCCACTTTCTAATGTGCATTTAATGCCCCATAATGCTTAAAATTTTGAATAATAAAAATACTTCTTTTTAAAAATTATGACATTCATTCACAAAAATTATGATATCACTGTAGAAAATATAATATTTTATTAAAAGTATTATAATTTTTATGAATGGGTGTCATAATTTTTATGAAGGGATGTCATAATATTTTTTTCACACATATTCATTATTTTTGTTTCTTTTTCTTCATGCCGTATTATGACATTTCTTCATAAAAATTATGATATCCATTCATAAAAATTATAACATTCTGAATAAAATACTATATTTTTTGTAGAGGTGTCATAATTTTTGTGAAGAGATGTCATAATTTTTATGAATGGATATCATAATTTTTGAAAAAAAATATTTTTATCATTCAAAATTTCTAGCGCTGCAAGACATTAAATGCATGTTGGAAAATGAGGGCTACGTATTCCAATGAGATAATCCAGTGCACTCCACATCAATTTTATTACACCGCACGGGGTGTACAAAGTATTTCTCTTTAAAATAACTCCTATTCTAGCCATTTGGTTGAAACAAATCCTATGTATATTCTGATTCCAAGTAGAAATGGGAATGCTTTAGTCCCAACTCTCCTTTAATTTTAAATCTCATTTTAATTTCCATTCCAATTACTATTGGAGGCTGTTAATCTGCCGCCCAACTCACCAGCAATCGATTGACCATCGACCACCGATGGTCATTCACTGATTGATGACTGATGATAGAAGAACTCATCGAAGGATTAGTGGCCTACCGACTCACTATCGAGCTGACCGACATAACGATAGGAGCATCGACATATTGCCATCCAATGGGCATTCAGACCGACGGACCGACCATCATTTGGTCTCAAGTTCATCGACCGACCGATAGATAATCGATCGACCTCCAAATCCATCGACTGATCAATGATCAGTCAGTCTCAAGTCCACTGATCGATCGATAGATGATCGATCGGCCTCCAAATCCATCGACTGATCGATGATCAGTCGGCCCCCATAATTTAATCGACCAATCGATGATCAATCGATCCCAAGTCAATCAACTATCCGATGGGAGCTCCCCAAATAACCTATCTGACTTTCAATCAGCCCATTATAATCGCTCCTAAGAAGAGCGGATAATGATAATTAGTGGATAGTTTTAATTACTTACCCACGATCATACTACACCAAAAAAAGAGGGACCCATGTCTCAGCAGTTATCACTCCGACATCTATAAAAGGAAGGTAACCTGGTGACACAGCTAGTACTTTTAGAGCAATCTCTATCTCCTTGCTCATATATTTCTGTTTGACCAATCCACTCTACTAACTTAGGCATCGAAGGATCTCCGTCGAAGCCAACTTTGGTCAATACAGACTTACTCTTGCAGATTTTTCAACGTTCGATCACAGGCGCAGGTGGACTGACCGCAATAGATTGACATGCTAGGTAGGAAGAAGAAGCGAAAAGAAAAATGAAGCATAGGTTACATTTCTGAAAATGGCAAAAACATGTGCTCGTAATTCAACCAGCTTCGCCAACCAGTCGTTCCGATGAGAAGCACTTTCCTCTCCACCACTGTTAGTGGCGAAACCAAGTTCTTCATATCCAACAGTTATGGCAGACGTGCAGGCCCAACAACTGGCTGTGTTAATGCAGCAGGTCCAGATTCTGATGGAGACTATGTGCAATCTCCAGTAGCAACTGCCCGTGGTGGTGGAAGGCATAGTGGTGCGACCGGCACCATCCAGGCATAGCTGCCATACACCAAGATGCTCAGTCTCCCCTTCATCAGAACGATCATCTCGACGTTCCCATCGGATGAAGTCTCCATCTCCTCACCGCTCGTAAGAACCACTCAACAATCATGGCGGCCCGTCTCCCCTTCTCATCGGAGTCAACATGATGGGAAATGACCACGCAGCCTAGTTCATCAGGAGAATCGATGCCTGGGATGTCCCGCTAGCAATGGTTCAATGACTATGAGCGGAAGCTCAAAAAAATTGACCATCCACTAGCCTAGATCCAGGAGGATGCGAAAGGGGGATCCTCCAACGACCTCCGCATCCATACGACTCCTGCCTTCTCCTTGCATATCTTGAACGTGTCGATCCTGTTGCGATTCAAGATGCCTCAAGTGGAGTCATATGATGGCTCCACCAACCCAATCAACCATCTTCAGAGCTACAAGGCTCTCATGATGATCCAGGGGACGAATGACACTCTCATGTGCATCGGCTTTCCGACTATCTTTCAAAAAGCTGCTCAAGTCTGGTACTCCAGGCTTCAGTCGAAAAGCATCCACTCCTTCGAGCAACTCGAAGACTTCTTCGTGGCTCACTTCAGCACCAGCCGAAGGAAGCCACGAGCTTCAGATAGTCTCTTCTTGATCAAGCAAAATGAAGGAGAGACTCTTCGAGCCTTCGTGGCACATTTTAACACCGCCATGCTTGAGGTCTGAAGCCTCAATGAAGAAGTGGCCATTTCGGCCATAAGGCAGGATCTACGGGGCTCCTGGTTCACCTATTCGTTGGATAGGAACCCCTCTTAGACTTATGCCAAACTTCTAGAGCGTGCAGATAAATACATTCACACAAAAAAAGATACTTCGGACTGATGCCAACAAAATGAAAAAGGTCAAAAAAAAAGTGGAAGAACAATGCTTCAGTCGGCCCCAACTGATCCATTCTAAACAAGGAAGCAATATCCTCCCGATTGAGCCCAATGCCAACCCATTTGAAGAGTCAGTATAATAATTATACTCTCCTCTCCACTCCACGAGCTCAGATCTTAATGGAGATCAAAGAGAAGGAATACCTTCATCGACCCCCATCGATGAAATGATCGGATAAAAAAAAAAAGTACCATCAATTCCATCGTGACTACAATCGTGACACCAAACAATGCTTCTAGCTAAAGAATGAAATCAGGGCACTCATCTGATCGAGATATCTCAGCAAGTTTCGATTCGACCATCCAACTCAACCGCATGCCGATCAACCACCACTATTGGGGGAGAACTATCAAAACCAACCAATGGTTGGGGTGATCAATATGATTTCTGGGCGACCAAGAGCCAGGGGGAAACATCCAAAGAAGAATCAGCCAAGAAGCGATGATTCGATGAACCTATTTTTTTTTAGATGATGATGTAAGGAGAATTCAAATTTTTCATGATGATGCTGTCATTATCTCAAGACGATAGCGAACTATGATGTAAAAAGAATCCTCGTAGATAATGAAAGTTCAACTAACATTTTATCTTACTCGACTTTCTCTCGAATGAAATTATCGATAGAACGACTCCGAAAGGTTCCCATCCCTTTGGTTGGATTTATAGGAGACGCTGTTGATGTTGAGGGAGAGATAGACCTTCCATTGACTATAGGGATGGAACGTCGATAAAGCACTGTCGTCTTGACTTTTATGGTCATTAGAGTCCTATCGACATACAATGCCATACTCGAAAGGCTGAGACTCAATGCCCTCAAGGCGATAGTATCCATGTATCATTTACTGGTTTTATTTTCGACTAAGATCGGAGTCGGAGGAATGCAAGGTGACCAACAGATTGCCCGATGCTACCTCACAATCACTACAAAGAAAAATAAGTGGAAAGAGTCTTCACCGCTAGGACTTGATCAATGGAAAGATGAAAAATGAGATGAGCCGGCTGAATAGTTGATCTCCATCCCATTGTAAGAGAACAACCTAACTAAAGTTATTCGAGTTGGGTCGCACCTTCAGATAATGGAACGTAAACAGCTGGTTCGATTGCTAAGAGCCAATGCCGACGTATTCACTTGGTCGGCAACCAACATGCCAGACATACCTCCAGAAGTAATCACTCACTGACTGAACGTTAATCGAAACGTCAAGCCGGTGAGATAGAAGAAGCGACCATTCGCTCCTGAGTGATAGAAGGTCATCAACGAAGAGATGGACAAACTCCTCATGACGGACTTCATTAGAGAAGCCCATTATCCTAATTGACTTGCAAATGTTGTCATGGTGAAAAAAGCCAACGAGAAATGATGCATCTGCATTGACTACACTAACCTGAATAAAGCATGCCCAAAGGATAGTTTTTTTCTTCCGAAGATCGATCAGCTGGTCGATGCGACCTCGAGGCATCAACTCCTAAGTTTCATGAATGCTTTCGTAGGCTATAACCAGATCCGAATGGTACCTAAAGATGAAGAACATACCGCCTTCATCACAGATAAAGAAATCTATTGCTATAAAGTCATACTGTTCAGACTTAAAAATATGAAAGCGACGTACCAACAGTTGGTCAACAAAGTCTTCAAACCATAAATTGAATGGAATATGAAAGTGTACGTCGATGATATGCTAGTCAAAAGCACTCAAAATTATAATCATGTTCGAGACTTAGAAGAAGCTTTCGACATACTCCGACGATATCGGATGAAATTAAATTCAACTAAGTGTGCCTTTGGAGTGACGGCCAAAAAGTTTCTTGATTTTTTTGTTTCATATCGAGGAATCAAGATAAATCCCAAAAAGATAAGAGCGATCATTGACATGAAACACCCAACCTCAAAGAAGGAGGTACAATAGCTCAATGGAAGAATCACTGCATTCAGTCGGTTCATCTCCAAGTCTACCGAAAGATGTCTCCATTCTTCTAAACTCTATGGCAGACTAAAGATTTTTCATGGACTGACGAATGCCAATGATCTTTCGAAGAGCTGAAGAAATACCTGATGACTCCTCCATTGCTTGTAAAGCCGACGGAAGGAGAATTTTTATATCTATATCTAGCCACGTCCGACGAAGCTATTAGTTCAATTTTGATCAAAAAAGATGAAAATTGGGTACAGCATCCTATTTACTATGCGAGTAAAGTACTTCATAATATCAAAACCTGGTATTCAAAGATCGAAAAGATGATCTATGCTTTGATCATTGCAACACAATGGCTTTGGCCCTACTTCCAAGCTCGCACAATTCATGTTCTCACCGATCAACCCCTGAGATCGATCCTATATCGACCAGATACTTCGAGCCGAATGAAAAAATGGGTGATAAAGCTCAGCAAATTCGACATCCAATATCGCTCTCGTCCATTGATGAAGGTCCAGATTTTGATTGATTTCGTTGTCGAGTGTATCGTCTCAGATGACGAGCTCGACCAAAAGGAAACTTGCGAACTGATAGAAAATACCCCTAAAACCGACCATGGTTTGATTTGGGTGTTACATATCGATGGAGCATCAAATGCCCTTGAAAGCGGACCTGGACTTATTTTGGCGAATGTCGATGGCATAATCATCGAATACACCCTCCAATTCAACTTCAAAGCTTTGAATAATCAAGCCGAGTATGAAGCTCTTCTTGCCAGCTTGAGAATCACCAAGAAGCTTGGAGTTGATAAGTTAAAAACTTTCATCGACTCTCAACTCATCGTGGGACAAGTTAAAGATGACTTCAAAGCTCATGATTCGATAATGCAAAAGTACTTGAAGAAGGTGAAGGATCAAACTTCTACCTTCAAATACTTCAACATTTTGCACATCCCTAGAGCCGAAAATGCTCAGGCTGATGCTCTCTCCCGACTCGCCGTTACTACTTTCAATGAACTTGGCTGAACATACATCAAATACCTTGGTGCGCCAAGTATAGAAAGGGTAGAAGAAGTCCTGCAAATCAACGACGAACCAAGCTAAATGGATCCGATTGTCGAGAACCTGATCAAAGAAATCCTACCCGACGATCCATCGAAAGCAAAACATTTAAGGTGGATGACCTCATAATATATAATGATGGACAGACGACTCTACAAATGATCCTTCTTCCTTCCACTATTAAAGTACCTAGGATCCACCGATACCAATTATGCGCTTCGGAAAGTCCATTAAGGGATCTACAGGAACCACTTGGGGGGTAAGTTTCTCACCTATAAGATTCTTCGGCAAGGATATTATTGGCCGACAATGCAAAAGGATGCAATCGAGTTCGTCTGAAGATGTGAGCCATGCTAAAGACATGCAAACATCCAATCGGCAACGTAACTAACATCGATCACAGCTCCATGACCGTTTGCACAGTAGGGGATCGACATACTTGATCCTTTTCCCCCGACATCTAGACAAAAAAAAAATTTTATCGTCGCTATCGACTATTTTACAAAATGAGTGGAAGCTGAACCTTTAGTGCAGATCACGGAAAGCAAGATGAAAAACTTCATTCAAAAATCCATCATTTATCGATTCAGACTTCTGCATATGATCGTGACCGACAATGATCGATAATTTGACAACCAAAACTTCAAAAACTTTTGCGCAACATACCACATCATGCATAAGCTAACGTCGGTTGATCATCCGCAATCGAATGGAGAGGCAGAGGTCATGAACCGAATGATCCTTCATGGCTTGAAAACTCAGCTCAAGGAGGCCAAAGATCTATGGATAGAAGAACTACCCTCAGTACTATGGACCTACCAAATAATCCCCCAAGTCCCGACGGGCAAATCTCCTTTCAACCTTGCTTACGGAATAGACGTGATGATACCCGTCGAGGTTGGACTACCTTCGATGAGAATCAAAAGGTATGATGAGATAAGTAATTCAGATCGCCGAAGGGCAGACTTGGATCTACTATCCGAAGTTTGGAAAAAAGCTCAACTCAAAATGGCAGTTTACCAGCAGCAAGTCGCCAGGTACTAACAAAAGGGTTAAACCAAAGACGATTCTCCTGGAAGACCTAATCCTGCAGAAGGCTGAAGTATCCAAACCGTTAAACCAAGAAAACCTCTCTCTAAACTAGGAAGGGCCCTATCGAGTAGCGGAGACCCTTCGACCTAGAACGTATCGACTTGAAACACTTGACAGAGTGAAAATTCTCCAAACATGGAATGTTGATAATCTTGAAGTATACTATCAATAAAATCAGCTCCATGTACTTTTAATAGACTTAAGGAATGAAATGTTCGCAAAAGTTTTTTCAAAGAAAACTTAAGTATCTTCTCTACAAACAACTATCGGTTGACCGATGCGTCGATCAATCGGAGACCAACCAAACTAACCGACCAATCAACCATCAACTAAACATTACAACCGACTGACTGACGGATGATAATCATCAATTGGTATCTCTTTCAACAAAGACTACTGACCAGCAACTATCTTCTACAACTCAAATAGTCGACTGATCGACCAACCGACGATACCGATGCATAACTTTCTTACGAAATAATAAAGGAAGAAAGCGTCAATCTACTGGTTATGAACTAGTTGGTTTGCCCCGACTAGTGAAGAACGTGACCTATACCGATTAGGCTATGATCGAATCAAAGGATGATTGACTTACACCCGTCATGATTAAATATTAGTTAGTAAAAAGTCGACTAAAAATTGACTAAAACTAACCAAAGGTTGGCTTGTACCTGACCATCGTATACTTCTAAAAATCGATCAAATGATTGGACAGTAAAAAGTTGACCAAGTGTCAGCTAAAAATCGATCCCATGATCGACTTATACCCGATCATTAAATACTTTAATGATCCAATTAATTGTGAGTTGATAAAAATCGACTAATAGTCGATTAGAAACCAATGCGAGATTGGCTTGCTCCCAACCTATAAATGTCTCAAAATGCAACTAAGTGTTGGCTGGTTAAAAATCCTGACTCTAAATCAGCTAGAAATATTGGTCAATAGTTGGTTATATAAAACTGACTAAGAATCGGCTAACGACCAACCAACCAAAGCATTTATAAGTAAAAAGTCCCTTTCATTACTGAGAAAAGAAAAATTACAAAACGAACCATTGGTCCTTACAAAGTTGAAACATTGAGTTAGCATGAGGTTTTGTGGCTGTTATTTACAGCTTTTTCCTTTATGTTGTTTACTTTCTTTGTGAGTTTCCATCATCACCTTTCTTTATAAAACCTGGTGGGTTTATTTTCCTTCCTTGTGAGTTTCCATTCTCACCTTTCTTTATAAAACCTGGTGGGTTTAACCCTAAAAAAAAAATAATAGTTAATAACCAATTCCAGTGTCCAATTCATGAAAACAATCGAAACCTAAATATCCTAATTCCTAGGGGCACTGGAAGAATATGTTGGAGCACTGACAAAAATTGACAGGTTATTCTTGCATGAATTATATGTTCATTATTGGTAGCGGTGAAAGCAGCAGCAATCTGAAAACTTTTGGAGCATAATGCAAATAATCTTTTAATATCCACATTGCCTTGAGCCAACTAAAAAGCAGAACAAATATACACAACCTTAAGGGAAAACATTGATCACAATTAGCTAATTAAAGTAGGTATGTACTCATTGGGTTAGCAAAAAAATGTTTTTGAAACACTGATTCTGATTTGCAAAACTTAGAACAGAAAAGGTCTTGCAATATCGCTGGAGGACCAGATGGAGCAGTTTGATGCATCATCCTCACCATAAGGTGGTTATCTAGAACCATCATTTCCAAGAGACGTCTGCAACTCTGCATAATATTCAAACTATGCTTAGCCAGCCGTAGAATATTCATATCCTCAAAAGAGTCAACTAAAGAAAAGCAAACAGGATGGAAAAAAAAAAAAAAAAAAAAAAAAAAGGCACATACTACAATAAAGGAAAACGCAACATCCTTTTGACTTCTTAGTTTTTCCCCTTTCATAAAGCTTTATGACAAATATCTTATCCATTACAGGGAATCAAACAATCTGATGGGATAACCGAAGCATACCTGAGGATTTAAAACATCCATTCGATTGATAATATCTTCCTGCCATCACCGAAAAATAAATAAAAAAAATGCAGTCAGAACTAATTCTGTAAAGCATTAATCTAACTGAAGTTAATGTTGTAACCGCGATATGGCAACTATTATTATCCTCCAGTAGGTAAAGAGACAGCTGAAGGAATCATCAAAATAATCACTATCAGACAGACAATCTTTAAGCAAACCCTGGTCAACTGGAAGCAGCAAAAAACCTATTAAAAATCTCCTATGATTTATACTCTCGATTTCAACCTGTTGGAATTTTTAGCATCAACTCTATGAAAAAAACAAATTAATTTTTTATCTGTTGGTGCAGAAATCCGTCGC
This sequence comes from Cocos nucifera, assembly GCA_006176705.1. Classification (NCBI taxonomy): domain Eukaryota; kingdom Viridiplantae; phylum Streptophyta; class Magnoliopsida; order Arecales; family Arecaceae; genus Cocos; species Cocos nucifera. Next base: position 195,575 of record QRFJ01001549.1, on the reverse strand, counting down.
CGCCGGAGGTCGCCGCAATCGAGGCCGCTGGGCGCCGCCGGGGACCTGCAAAACGAAGTCCCGTCCGGAACCGGTGGGGTGGTGGCTCCGGCAGGACCCTCCGACGGTCAAGTTAGTTTCCGGCCAACAGTAATGGAGTGCTCGGAATGAGTTCCGGAGCTTAGAGATGAGGAGGAGAGCTTAGAGAGTCGAGAGTTCAGAGAGCTTAGCCTTAGTATGTCGGGAGGGGTCCTTTTATAGCGGAGCTTAGTTGATGGTGACGGCTGTGCCGTCTGGCAGAGAGTCGTCGGGCAGCATGGAGTTTCGGTACGGAGAGGAAGGCGTCGTCCGGTAGATCGTGGGAGCCATACCGGCGAGTCGTGGGCCGCATGGAGTCCGGTACGGAGAGGAAGGCGTCGTCCGGTAGATCGTGGGAGCCATACCTGGCGAGTCGTCGTGGGCCGCATGGAGTCCGGTACGGAGAGGAAGGCGCCGTCCGGTCTTGCTGCAGGCGACAGTTCGTCCAATGGAGTTCGGACTTGTAACAGAGTTCGGCCGAGGGGGAAGCTGGGGGAGTTCGTCTGGCTGAAGGGTCGCATACTGGTTGCATTATGCTGAGCGTCGGGCCGGGCTTCGGCAGGAGCGGGATTTATCCCCAACAGTAGCCCCCCACTCCCGAGTTCAAAAATTGAAGGAAGGGAGTACCAAATAGGCGACTGCCGAAGCCTTCTTCCGGGCCCCGCGCTTGTCGTAGCTGAAGCTCGGGGAGGTCTCATCTCCAGCCAGTGTTGACGTTGAAGTTGAAGCTGAGGCTTGGGGGAGACCTCACCTCCAGCGGGACTCATTTCCAGCCAAAGTTGATGAAGCTGATGTTGAAGCTCTCTGGCCGAGGTTGACATGATAGCTTTCTCTAGCCGAGGTCGATGTTGAAGCCCCCCGGCCGAGGTCGTCGCGGGCCTCACGTCTATCCGAGGACCTTATCCCTAGCCGGAGCCGATGCGGGCGCTCGGGGGAGATCTCATCTCCTACTGCCGAGGTTAGCCCAGTTCCTCGGGGGAGATCTGATTCATAGCCGAAGTTGCTCGGGGGAGATCTTATCTCCTGCAGTAGCCGAGGCTTCCCTCGGGGGAGATCTTATCTTCTGCAGCCGAAGTGCGCGCTCGGGGGAGATCTTATCTCCCGCGGCCGAGCTTCTCTCGGGGGAGATCTTATCTCCTGCAGCCGAGGTGCGCGCTCGCGTTAGGACGAGGTTCTCCTCCTGTTCCTAACCGAGGTTGTTCACGGTCGCTCGGGAGAGATCTTATCTCTAGCCGAGGTTGAAGTGCGCGCTCGGGGGAGATCTTATCTCCTGCGGCCGAGCTTCTCTCGGGAGAGATCTTATCTCCTGCAGCCGAGGTTGGTGCTCGCGTTAGGACGAGGTTCTCCTCCTGTTCCTAACCGAGGTTGTTCACGGTCGCTCGGGAGAGATCTTATCTCTAGCCGAGGTTGACTCGGTCGCTCGGGAGAGATCTTATCTCTAGCCGAGGTTGATGCTCGCGTTAGGACGAGGTTCTCCTCCTGTTCCTAACCGAGGTTGTTCACGGTCGCTCGGGAGAGATCTTATCTCTAGCCGAGGTTGTCAACGGTCGCTCGGGAGAGATCTTATCTCTAGCCGAGGTTGATGCTCGCGTTAGGACGAGGTTCTCCTCCTGTTCCTAACCGAGGTTGGCTCGTTAGGACGAGGTTGCTCGGTCGCTCGGGAGAGATCTTATCTCTAGCCGAGGTTGATGCTCGCGTGTTAGGACGAGGTTCTCCTCCTGTTCCTAACCGAGGTTGTTCACGGTCGCTCGGGAGAGATCTTATCTCTAGCCGAGGTTGAAGTGCGCGCTCGGGGGAGATCTTATCTCCTGCGGTCGAGCTTCCCTCGGGGGAGATCTTATCTCCTGCAGCCGAGGTGCGCGCTCGGGGGAGATCTTATCTCCTGCGGCCGAGCTTATTGCTCGCGTTAGGACGAGGTTCTCCTCCTGTTCCTAACGCGGTTGGCTGCTTTTTCCCTGTCACTACATGGTTTTCGCATCCAGAAATAATATTATCGAAAGAAAGAAATTTTATTGAAAGGAAGTTACTAGTAGCGCATCCCCAAATTCTGTATTTCAAGATCGTGATAACGTTGTTCCTCCGCATTTCTTCGGCAATAAGTTCCGGGGTGGACGACCTCCTCATGCTGGCCTCCTCAATTTGGTGCAAGCTCTTGTTGCTGGGAGACGACGAATCGCTGATGCACCGAGATCTTCCCAGGGGCAATGTGAACGACGCCGTAAGGTGGCCGACCTTCTTGCAGTCTCTGGCTACGGCAGCGCCCTTAGCCGATCTTTTTCTGCTTCAGGCCGGTACCGGAGGAATTTACCCAGCCGCCCCGTTCTGACGAGCTCCTCAATTTCGTCTCGGAGCTGGATGCATCCCTCCGTGTCGTGGCCGTGGTCGCGATGGTAGAGGCAGTACTTATTTCGATCGCGCTTGTTTGGGGGAGATCGTAATCCTTCCGGTCTTGGCAGCTGGTTTTTACTTCGGTGAGAATCTGGGTTCGAGGAGCGTTGAGGGGGGCATAGTGGCGGAACCTTCCGGGAGGAGGACTTCTTCGCGCCTCTTTATCAGGGCGAGTTCGAGGAGTTCGGGCCCGCCTGCTTTCGTAGGGGGTCTGCGAGTGCAGCCGAACTTCACCCAGCTCTTCCTCGTCCGCCAGCCGGTCCTTTCTGACGAGCTCCTCATCTTTCAATTTGAAGGCTTCTTCCGCACGGGCATATCTCTCGGCTCGAGCCAGCAGGTCGGCGAAGTCCCTGGGATATTTTTTTCCAGGGAGAACAAGCAGGTCGTTCTTCTGAAGGCCGCCCTTGAGTGCGGCCATAGCAACTGATTGGTCCAGGTTCCGGACTTCCAGCGCGGCAGCGTTGAACCGGGTGACGTAAGCCCGGATGGGTTCCCCCTCTTTCTGCCTGATGGCCAACAAGGAATCCGAGCCTCTGCGCGGCCGTTTGCTGCTGATGAAGTGGGCCGCGAATTGTTGACTCATTTGGTCAAACGATAGGATGGTGCCCGGCTTAAGCGCCGAGTACCAATTCCTGGCCGCTCCCTTTGAGGGTAGAAGGGAAAGCCCGACACAAGCATGGCATCAGGCGCGCCATGGAGCAACATCGTAGTCCTGAAGGCCTCCAAAGGTGGTCGACCGGGTCGGTGGTCCCATCGTAGCTTTCAAAATGCGGGAGCTTGAAGTTCGGTGGCGGTACCTGTTCCTGCATAATTTTCTGTGAGAAGGGAGGATCAGTGCAAAATATCGTTACCGCGGGAGGAAGGAGTATGACGAAGTTCTTCTATGCGTCGTCCCATCTCCAAGAGCCTTTGATCCAGGGGAAGTCTTCGCGATCCTTAATCCCCAAGGTCTTCTCGCGGAATAGGTGTGAAGGCCTCTCCCTGGGTCGATAGCCGCGGTCCGAGCAGGGGCTCCTTGCCGGCTGCCCTTCTCTCCCGAGGGCCGGAGGTCGGGTAGCCCACATCGGTCGCTCCTGGACTGGGATTCCCGGGCTCCGGGGAATGCGCGCCGGTCGAGTGGGTCGCCGGACCTCGCGAATGCGTGGCCTGCACCGCCTGCACCGCCTCCGTAAGATCGCGGACCTGCTCTGGGCAAGCAGGTCGAACCTGCTCCGCATCCACCGCGGGTACGGAGCGGGCCCGTGTCGCCGGGGCCGGAGTGGGAGCGGACGGACCCGAACGGGATCGGGCCGCGGAGGCTGCCGACCTCCGGGTCGAGGCTCTTCTGGGGGGCATTTTTCTTTCCAGAAAAGGAATACTGAAGAGGGAGAAGAGAGATCCGGAGCAGGGGAAGGAAATCGTCGCCGAGCACTCCTTTAAGAACAAGGGAACCTCGAAGGTTCAGGCCCTTCCTTCTAGCGCCAATCTGTTGGTGCAGAAATCCGTCGCCGCCGGAGGTCGCCGCAATCGAGGCCGCTGGGCGCCGCCGGGGACCTGCAAAACGAAGTCCCGTCCGGAACCGGTGGGGTGGTGGCTCCGGCAGGACCCTCCGACGGTCAAGTTAGTTTCCGGCCAACAGTAATGGAGTGCTCGGAATGAGTTCCGGAGCTTAGAGATGTGGAGGAGAGCTTAGAGAGTCGAGAGTTCAGAGAGCTTAGCCTTAGTATGTCGGGAGGGGTCCTTTTATAGCGGAGCTTAGTTGATGGTGACGGCTGTGCCGTCTGGCAGAGAGTCGTCGGGCAGCATGGAGTTTGGTACGGAGAGGAAGGCGTCGTCCGGTAGATCGTGGGAGCCATACCGGCGAGTCGTGGGCCGCATGGAGTCCGGTACGGAGAGGAAGGCGTCGTCCGGTAGATCGTGGGAGCCATACCTGGCGAGTCGTGGGCCGCATGGAGTCCGGTACGGAGAGGAAGGCGCCGTCCGGTCTTGCTGCAGGCGACAGTTCGTCCAATGGAGTTCGGACTTGTAACAGAGTTCGGCCGAGGGGGAAGCTGGGGGAGTTCGTCGGCTGGCCGTCTGAGTCGGCCGCTGTGGGGATCTAATCTTAGTTGCCAAGGCTCGCTGCCAGTACCCGAAGAGTTTTCACGGACGATTTCGGCTAATAAAGGATTTCAATTCCCCGTGATATTCTACTACTTGTTAGATATGGATGGGTCAAATTCTTGAAAAGTTAAAATGTACAAATTAAAAAGGGCTTTGAATACTTCTTGGATATATTCAGAATACTTCAAAGATGATTCAAATTGCATAAGGTGTTCGTACCCAATCTGTACTTGTGAGATATGAATAAGATACATGTCAAATACTTTAACAATCAAAGTTAAAATAAGGATTTGGATACTTAAAGATATGCCCAGAATGCTTCATAGGTACTTGTGGGGATGAGGAGAGGCCTCCTTCCCACCCAACCCCACTCCCACCCGTCACACAATATAAAGTACATTTGGACTAAAGCCTAGTTAAGTTGGTTTAAGCAAGAACAAGGTTGGGAAGGGAGTCTTCATTCTACAGAATATAGCACATACTTAGGTTGGGTTCAAGTCATATCAAGAAGTACATTCAAACCCAAGTTTTGGTTAGGTCACTTGCCAAAAACTTTTGGTTAGTCAGAGTTATGGTTGTTTGAGTGAGATCAAAATTAGGTTTGCTAACGAGTCCATATTCTATAGAAGATAAACTACATCTGGGTTGGGTTAGGTTAGAAGATCTAAGACATGGACTGAGTTGGTTAAAAGCTCTAGAAATGTGAGCTATTCATGGATAAAGTTAGTATTTCAGTCATGAATTAGGTTTGGTTCCATGTTTGTCTGGTTCCCTAAGCAAATATAACATAACCCAGGTTAAAATTTGAATTAGTTTGAGTTGGGGAAAATGAAGCCCAACCCAACCAACAAGACATCCGATCCAAATTTTACCAAACCCAAGAATTAACTAACCAAACCTGAAAGCAACATGAGTTTAAAACATTGAACCCAAACTAAAGTTCATTCCAGTTATGCTACTCCGAGGGACATTTGACAAAGAATAGCAAGGAAGTCCATATTCCATGAACTGTGGACAATGTGTTTGATCCAGAAGCTCTAGAAATATGAGCTAGATATGCATGAGGTTGATTGAGACTGTGATGGGAAGTTAAGTTTGGTTCAACATGGATCCAATTGCCTCAAGGTCCAACCAAAAATGGAATTGACATTTTATGACCGAAGTTCAAAATCATACATATAAATCAGGTTGGAAAGGCAGCCCCTAATCTATAGATAGATTACCTTGGGTCAAATCAAATTAGGAACTTCAAAAATATGGCCTAGATTTGATCAGGCTAAGCAGAAGCTCTAGAAAATTGGGCTAGATATGGGTTGGTACAGTTGTTCAAATTCAAGTCATACTAATCAAATAAGGCTCCATCTTGGGTTAGATTAATCAAAGATTAAATCAAGTTAGCCCTCGTCTTAATCATGTGGAAGATGATCAAGTATGTCTTTGTTCCATACAAAGGTATGCATTTATGTACACAATATAAAAGTAGACAATTAATTTGTGACTTTCTATTGACATGCCTCTAAATGAATGTAATGTTTCATATTTAGTCCCACAACATTAATAATTAAAGATGCATTAGCTTTTCTTCAATATGGTTTGAATGGTTCTTATACTTGCTTACAAAAGAATAATTTACCTTTCCCTGATAATAAAATTTGCAAAAAGTCATATATTGATTATAATTTTGGGTTTGACTAATAAGAATTGCAAGATAATACTTCTGCTACTATTATTTAATTTTGGCTTTTATTTTAATTTGGCAAGAATTTTTATGCATAAATGATTCAAACCACTATTCTTTTATTTCTTTATCTTTTATTTTCTCAAATTTTTGTTTCCTACAGTGTAATATTCTTTTTTCTTAGAAAATCTCCCTCACAAAGCATAGATATTTTACTTGTAGTTCCATATTTGTAAAAGAAGAAATATGTTCAAAACCACGAAATATTAATCTCAATAATTAATAATTATTTGTTATATATTTTTTAAATAAGAAGCCATGTTATGCAGAAGAATTAATAATTTGTTTTATATTTTCTACTATCTAAATTTCTATACTCATATGTTTCTTTCCCACCATCACTCGTGTATGAATAGCAATGTTATCTCTCATGTTGATCAAAGAATACCTCAGACAAAACCTATTTAATTGTTTATTTCTCTATCTACTCTTTCTATATGAATATTTGAGATTTAGAACAATATAATCTTTTAGCCATTTAAATATTTAACAATTGATTTATGCAAACAACCATTTACATGCCCAGGGATCAGGAAGCATTACACAACCATGTGAACATACCTCAAGTCTGTCACCAATATAATCCCGAAGAAATTCATGGTGACTTAAAAAAAAAAATTAAAAAAAAAGAAAAAAAAGAGAGGTCATACAAAGAACAGTCCAAACCAGTAAGAAAATAATATAGAAAAAAGTAATTGAATTGCTTGAGGCCCTGACTTACTAGTATTTTGGTAAGGCTCCAGAAACTCTTTGAGTGATCCAAAAGTTCTTGATTAAAGAATTGAAACATCATGTAGTTTCAACTTATAACTTTTTGACGCAGACGTCTTAGCCGACAAATATATAAATTTGAGGGATCGGATCTGAAAGGATGTGAATTCAGCTTGATTATACTGATTTTGCAGGGTTCTGACACTGCCAAACTAGAACGGCCATAACTTAGTCATCCGAAGTCAGAATCCTTATTATGATCCCATTCCGGAAACCTCTCTTCGAGCCCTATAGGCCTAACCGCTTTGCCGTCACTGAAATTTTTGGGGTCAGATTTTATTGTCTGACAGACTTACGACAGTATGCAAGCTTACCAAATTTCCTAGTCCAAGTAGGAATCCAGTCTTTGACTTTGTTTTGTTTTATTCTTTTTGATTTCGTTTAGGATTTCTTTTGTGACTTTTGCTTAGAAGTCCTTTTATTTCCGAATTAAGGTGTTCTTAGCTATAAATAAGACCCTTGGCCTTCGTTGTAGTCAGTTTATTCCAAAATATTAAAAGAAAATTCGAGAGAAGAGTTTTTCCTTCCTCTTTCTTCCGTTTTCTATTGTTTCGTGCGTCTTCTGTCCTACCTCCCCAATGGTTGCCACATCTTGGCTGCGTCAGTTGGTATCAAAGCCCTTCAGATCCGTAAGCAGTGATTCTTCCCTGCAATTCATATGGCTGGCGATGATCGCAAGAAGACTCAACCAGCGAATCAAACAATAGCCCGTAAAGAGATTACGCAACGAGAAAGGGACCTGGCGTTGGAGTGCGAAGCTTTGAGCAAACAATTGGCGGATCTAACTGCACGTATTTTGAGTAGTCTACAAATGGTGTTTCTCGATTGGCTGGATTAGATCGAGCGCATCTTCAAATATAAAGAGGTTCCTGACAACAAAAAGATAAAACTTATCGTCCTTAAATTAACTGATCGTGCTTCTGCTTGGTGGCAGCAATTGAAAAAAACCCAAGAGTGCAGAGGCAAACCAAAACATCAAGATTGGGAGAAGATGAAGAAGGCGTTAAGAGAGCAATTTCTACCATTCAACTATACCCAAACTTTATATCAATGCCTGCAGAATCTTTGACAAGGCCCTAGGTCCGTTGATGAATACGTGGAGTTCTATCAACTGGTGGCACGAAACGATCTGGCAGAAAGCGAGCAGATGGTCGCGCGATACCTCGGAGGTCTACGGCAACAAATCCAAGATGCCCTGTGGCTTCACACCATGTGGACGATCAAGGAGGCATACCATAGGGCTGTGGTGGCTAAGCAATAGCGGCGAAGACCTCTTCCCTGACCTGAACCTCCCCTGCATAGCAACCAAGCACCGATAGCTGACAATCAAAGGGATATGCGGTGCAACCTAGCCCCAGCCCCTCCTGTCCGTTTTGCTGATACGAGGCCTCCAAGACCAGCTCAAGCAGGATCTTCCATGATTAGATGCTTTAATTATGGCGAGATTGGGCATACCCGAAACGAGTGTCCAAAACCTGCTAGACGTCCTAGAAAATAGTTGCTGGTTGAAGAAGAACCTATTGATGAAGAATAGGAACCTGCATATGATGAAGCAGGTGGAGAGGAGGATGATTCTGTACTTTTTGGGGATAGCGGAGAAGCCCTCGTTGTGCGAAAGAGCTTGCTGCTTCCGAGAAAAAAAAGAGAGATTGGCGGCGAACAAATACTTTTCATACATATTGTACCATTGTCAAGAAAGTTTGTAAGGTAATTATCGATGGCGGTAGCTACGAAAACGTTATCTCTCAGGAGGCCGTCAAGAAGTTGAACCTGTCAATAGAAAAACACCCTCGGCCATACAAACTTTCATGGTTCAAAAAAGTAAAGTCGTAGTCGATAGTCACTGCCTTGTATCTTTCTTCATCGGGTAGAAGTACTATGACAATATTTGGTGTGATATTGTGGCCATGGACGCTTGTCATCTACTTCTGGAAAGGTCGTGGCAGTATGACCGCAAAGTTACTCATGATGGCCAACGGAATATATAGACATTCTTCAAAAACAATCAGAAGATCACCCTAGCGCCAATGAAGGAAGATCTACCCAAATCAAAACCAGAGTCCAACATCAATCTTCTGACAAAACATGCATGCCTAAACGAGGTGATAGAGGCCAATTATTTGCTAGCGGTTGTAGAGAAGGACGAATTAGCCGAGCATGACATTCTACCCCAGATACGTCCTATTCTCAAGAAATTTGCTGATGTGTTTCCTGAAGACTTGCCTATAGGATTACCACCAGAACGTGAAATTCAACACCACATCGACCTTATTCCCAGGGCAAGTCTACCAAACAAACCGGCATATTGTATGAGCCCAGCTGAACATAAGGAGCTACGGCAACAGGTTCAGGAGCTGTTGGACAGAGGTTACATCCGTCCGAGCATGAGTCCGTATGCAGTACTTGCCCTGCTGGTTCCAAAGAAAGATGGTTCATGGCGGATGTGCATTGACAGTCAAACCATCAATCGGATCACCATCAAATACCAATTTCCAATCCCAAGGCTGGACGACATGCTTGATCAACTCGCAGGGGCCAAGATATTTACCAAGATCGATTTGAAGAGTGGCTACCATCAATTGCGGATTAGAATTGGGGACAAGTGGAAGACAGCCTTCAAAACAAGGGAGGGTTTATATGAATGGATGGTGATGCCATTCAAACTTTCCAACGTGCCGAGCACCTTCATGAGGCTGATGAACCATGTGCTGCAACCATACATTGATAAATTTGTTGTGGTTTACTTTGATGATATACTTATTTACAACCCTACATTAGAGGAACACTTACAGCATCTTACGAAGGTCCTTGGCACCTTGAGAAGAGAGAAGTTATTCGCCAATCTTAAGTATAGTTTTATGGCAAATAGCCTGACCTTTCTAGGCTATATTGTCTCATCTAAGGGGCTGCAAGCTGACCCATCCAAGATCCAGGCTATTCAAAATTGGCCGGTGCCATGCAGTATCACTGAAGTTCGAAGTTTTCATGGCCTGGCATCTTTCTACCGCGGATTCATTCATGGATTTTCTTCAATAATGTCTCCTGTGACTGGTTGCATGAGAGGAAGGCGATTTCAATGGACACCTGAGGCGTATGCTGCTTTTAAAGAAATCAAATCAAAGATCACCTCTGCTGATGTCCTTACCCTTTCTGATTTCACCAAGGTCTTCGAGGTGGAGTGTGATGCATCCTCTACTGGAGTCGGTGGGGTTCTCAGTCAAGAGGGGCGGCCTATTTGTTTCCATAGTGAAAAGTTGTCCGGGTCCAAGCTAAACTATTCAACATATAATGTTAAATTCCATGCGGTGATTAGCTCGCTTCGACAGTGGCATCATTACTTAGTTCAGAAAAAGTTCATCTTATACACTGATCATGAAGCCCTCAAATACATCAATAGTCAAAAAAAGCTAAGCCGCAGGCATATCAAATAGGTTAACTATTTGCAAGAGTTCCACTTTGTTCTGAAGCACAAATCTGGTGCTCAAAATCAAGTGGTAGATGCGTTGAGCCAAATAGCCAAGCTACTAGGAGTTCTTCGTATGGAGGTGATTGAGTTCGATACTCTAAAAGACCTCTATGACAGCAATCCCGACTTTGGCCAAATTCTACAAGAGGTATATTCTCATACCCGAACTAATTACCAATTGCATGATGGATTTTTGTTTTAAGGTGTGCAGCTGTGTTTCCAATTGTTCCTTGCGAGAAAAGATTGTACAAGAGCTGCATAATGAAGGACACTTTGACAGAGACGACTCTCATGCTCATTCATAACTAATATTACTGGCCAAAATTGAAGCATGATGTAACCAGATTTGTGGAGCGATGTAGGGTCTATCAAGTATCAAAGGGGACAGCGACAAATCCAAGATTATACACCCCTCTACCTGTTCCAAACCATCCATGGGAAGAGATCGGTATGGATTTCGTTTTAGGTCTACCTGTCACTCAAAGACGAAGTGATTCAATGCTGGTCGTGGTAGACAGATTCTCGAAGATGGCTCCATCGCATGTTAGAAGACCATGGATGCTTCAAACATCGCTCAACTATTCTTCAAAGAAATAGTGCGTCTTCATGGAGTACCCAAATCTATTACATCTGACCGAGACATAAAGTTTATGAGCCACTTTTGGAGGAGTTTGAAAACTACATTGCAATTCAGTTCAGTCTATCATCGTCAGACAGATGGACAGACCGAATCCATCAACAGGAGCTTGGAAAATCTGTTAAGGAGTCTTGCTGGAAGAGCGTCCAAAGCAGTGAGATTTGGCTTTAGCACAAGTGGGATTTAGCTTTAGCACAGGCGGAATTTGCATTCAACCGATCCGTGAACAAGACTCAGGCTACAGCCCATTTCAGATTATTTATGAATTGAACCCGAGCAAAATTTTGGATTTAACCCCGATCAGTTTCAGAGGACGATCCAGTGCGAAGGCTGAAGATTTAGCTGCAGACCTTCAGGCTATTCATCAATCAATAAAGCAATGGATGGAAGCCAACAATGCTAAATATAAGGAGGCTGCGGATAAGCATAGAAAGAAGGTAATTTTTGAAGTTGGCGATTATGTATGGGCTATTCTAAATAAGGATCGATATCCGGTGTAAGAATATAACAAGCTGAGCCAATGAAAAATGGGTCCTTTTGAGATAATTAAAAGGATCAATGACAATGCCTATTAGCTGAAATTATCAAGTCATCTTCGAATCTCTGATGTGTTCAACGTGAAGCATCTCATTCTCTATGCAGGAGATTCATCAAATGAAGAGGTCTCTAATTCGAGGACGAGTTTCTTCCAGCCAGGGGAGGATGATGCAGACGTCTTAACCGACAAATATATAAATTTAAGGGATCGGACCCGAAAGGGTACGAATTTAGCCTGATTATACTGATTTTGCAAGGTTCTGACACTGCTGAGCAAGAACGGCCATAACTTTATCAGAATCCTAATTATGATCCTATTTTGGAAACCTCTCTTTGAGCCCTACAAGCCTGACCGCTTTGGCGTCACTGAAAATTTCAGGATCAAATTTTATTGTCTAACATGCTTACGACAGTGCGCAAGTTTACTAGGTTTCCTAGTCCAAGTAGGAATCCAGTCTTTGACTTTGTTTTGTTTTATTCTTTTTGATTTCGTTTAGGATTTCTTTTGTGACTTTTGCTTAGGAGTCCTTTTACTTCCGAATTAAGGTGTTCTTAGCTATAAATAAAGCCCTTGGCCTTCGTTGTAGTCAGTTTATTCCAAAATATTGAAAGAAAATTCGAGAGAAGAGTTTTTCCATCCTCTTTCTTCCATTTTCTATTGTTTCGTGCATCTTCCGTCCTACCTCCCCAACGGTCGCCGCACCTTGGCTGCATCACTTTTTTAAAAAAGACTAGGTTTCTTTACCTTCATATGCAACATGGTCATTTGATGCATGAATTCCTTATCAAGCTTAGATATTATTGATTGTGATTTACGTTTGCACAAAGATACAAAATAAATGCTTCCAGACACCTTATTTTTTATTTATATTTATTTTAAGAATCCTGTAAGATCACATATTCTTTCAAATCTAGTTGCTTTTTCTTCTTTTATAACGTATCACCTTTTAAACAGAAAGAGAGTCTTACACATGTTATTATTTGACTATTATCAATAGAACATACATTAGAAACAATCCCATGCATATTTGCACCTACAAAAAATATCAATTTACATTACCATCACAACATACAAAATAAATTGGTAATTAACATGATCTGGAGCTTGCCACAGTGACAGATGCCTCTGCTTAGAGACCATAGGTTCCGGGTTCAATTCTTGTGTAGTGTATCTATAAATAACTGAATCTGGGTAATTATAGTGTGGGTGGGTCTCCATCCCTCTCAGGGGGAAAGCATGAATCACATGAATTGTGTAAAGCTGCAATAGCATATATTTAACAAGATCAAACCACAGAGAACCTGAGTATGAGTTCATTGTGTCATCTGCATTCAACTGTATGCTGTGGCTATAGCACTATAAAAATAGCTAGAATTTCACCCTAATTGAACACATTATTCACTTTACAAGAACTCGACCATTCAACAAACACCAGAGAAGAAACCCCAAAAGAAAATAAGGTTTACAAAAACTTAACAATTAAGAATACATTTTTTGGGCATTATAGAGATGGTAGGTCCAAGAGACATGACATACATGTAATCATTTAACTCAAAGCCTCATATATGTATTATTAGGTATCATCCCAGATAACATGTTGCTCAAAATATTTTAAGCCTCAAATATGTATTATTAGGTATTAGATATCATCCCAGATAGCATGTTGCTCATAATATTTTCAACCTAAGATAGATGCTAATACATATGTACAAAATTTATGAGTTCATAACAAACATGTCTAAATTTATAGTTTGCTTGCACTTGCCTCATCTTGACCACGATACACTTTAACCTCTAATGTAGATGACCTGTGTTTCTACTACACCTAAGCAGATGTGTCTATTATGAGCATCAAAGCATTAATATCATCATTCATTCCAGATATGCTATTTACAACAACATACAGATAAAGATACATACCTCCTTGATACCAGGATTTTGCATGACAGTGCCAAGAACTCGACGTGTAAGACCCTTGTATATGATGGAGTTTATACTGCCATCTCCATTAATCCATGGTAATATAGGTCTAGATGCATGTGAAACACAGGTAGCAGGGCATTTGTTGTCCGCAGCATCTTTCCCTTGCACACGAACAGCTTCACCCTGAATGCTTTCACCAACTGTGCTACTACCTTCAATGTTTTGGTCTTCAATGTGAGGTACAGCAGGCTTGCTAGGCACATCAAGAATGGTTACTTTATGCCCATCACAGAGGTTCATGCTAGTCTCCTGAGAATGATCAATACTATCTTGCTTTTCTTGCAATAGTTGTCGAGATGCTTCATAACAAGCTATTTGAGACTTCATGTAAGATGACAAATCACGGACTTGATTGAGATCTGCAAGTGTGCTTATAAAATACTTTGATCTATATGAAGAATCAACCATCCGGATGCTGTCATATGCATTGACCTGCATAGATTATGTTTTATTAAAAAAAAGATTGAAATTTAACCCAAATATTTATCTACAGTGCAACTTATATAAGAGTAGTAGATAAAAGCAATGGCAATTTGATATGCTCTAAACTCTCTGTACTAACAATCAACCCATCCATCATTCTAGGGCTGATCTATCATCTATAGTCTAACATGACTCTCAGAATTTGACATATTGTTCCTGGCAGGCCTATGAGAGTGCTTAGTATTGTTTTACTTGGCCATATGCACTAAACTTAAAGTACATCAGCCAAAAACAAAGTGAATGTAGACATCTCTGTTAGTTGAAACATTACTTGCAATATTAGACTGAACATTTCTTCCCAAAGGGTATGTTTCTTTATGGTTTCAACTTATCAGTGGGAAGTTTACTCAAAATTTTTCACACAATTGCAAATGTCTGCTTGCACCACATGTCATCACATCCCATAGGGGTGAGCCAAATAAAAACGAGAGTTATTTTTGCAAACAACTAGAATATCTTTCTTGATAACTATAAATAAATACTAATTGTATCACTTTACTGATTATGCATGATGATGTGACACTTCTGCCTTCGGCAAATAGCTATGTTGATCTGACTCCCTTATCACTTGAATAATTAAATACTAACCAGTAATCAGCTTGAATCTCCAAATAGTTTATAGAATTTCACAATTTAAAATTCACCATGCAGATCTGCAAGCCTTCAGCAGTTACTGCCAGCAGACAACTGTTACACTTTGTACAAGTAAACTACATATGCACATACAGTCAAAGAAATGTATGGTACAGATCTCTTGAAGAGATAGGCAGACAATTGTGCAACAACTACTACTTCCCTTAGTATGTGCTTTCATCTTAGCGTTTCTTTTTTCAAATATCAGAAACTTAAATGCATTTCTTCATCCAAAACAAGTACATAGCTTGGTTTTATGACAATTCTAATTTCTTAGCCTTCATGAAGAGAGAACTGCTGGTAATATGATATGGAAATAGGGTATAACCTAATTTAAACTTTTGATTCGATAAACTGAACACTAAGGACATACGGTAGCAAATGAAGTAGAAATAATACTATCACAAAAAAATCACCAGCACAAAAGTCAGGCACTCAGGCTACTATCTTTGGTATCGGCAAATTGTCGACCAAAAGAAGGGTTTTGAATAATAATAACATTCACGAATCCAACTCTCACATTCTGCTCCTCTAAATACATCCAAATTTTTGATGCAATTGATGCAATAATTCCTTATCAAGTGAAAAATAGAACAGAGATACAGAAAGCTTGGTTTATGTTACCAGAAGCCATTCCCCCACCTGTTTTTTTTTTTTTCTTTCAGTAGAACTGGAAAGCCTATTAGAAGAGAATGGCGGTCATCCATGCACCTCAACAAACATCTAAATTAGTTAATAATGTTCAAAACTGGAAACCAAGCTGTTAAAACATACAAGGACCAAGTATTGGGCATGCCTCTTCAAGACGTTTGAGGCTTGGTCGAACCTCTATTTGTTAAACATGGCCTATGTACTTTAATGATTTAAATCAAATGGTGAGGCCCATTCTAGGGTTCATATTACCCTACTCCTATCAAGATAAAGAGCATGCAGTTTCTATCTGATATCTGTTGCTGAATTATTGATATCTGCCACCATGTTCCATTCTTTTAGTTCTAGCGGATGAAGCAACTTCATGTTGTTTGATCTCAGATAATTATTTCTTAAGTCAACAAGGATTGGTGAGTCAGCAATAATGAAGTCATGTCTTCAGATGAGATCTCCAAACATGTCACCAGGATAATGAGATGAGGCAAATAAAGGAAATGATTTACTGAAATAACTCTCTTAGCATTCAGAACTAATGGATCATGCAGCAAAAGTTACACATATATTGACATCTGCAAATGTCATTACCTTGTTTACAATTATGATGCAGTTAGTCCCATACAGAAGTAAGAGGTTGTCCGAGCTTATGAACATGAAACAAACTATTGATTCTTGCAGACTTAATTAAATTATCTATTTAACATAAATTCTTTTGATGGCAAAAACCAAAAACATTAAATAATTTCTTAAACTAGACAGACTGAAAAGAAAAAAGTCATTAAAGATTAGATGTTTAATGTCCCATCAATCATAAATTATGTACAACATCTGAAGAACGATCATGTCACATTATAGGCACTAGCATCTATAAAACATACTTGATAGTTAAAGACTGAGAAGTGGCTTCATATCCTTCAATAAATATTGTTTAAATGAGTATGGATTATTGAGCCACTCATGTCGAATATATTGGGTTGAATTGATATGTGAAGCAACATAATCTTTAGCACATCAAGCCTGAACAAACAATAGCTTAATGGAAGAAATGTTCCTCTGACCAAAAGGGTGTAGCAAAATAATCAAAGGATACATTTAGTTTTCGGATTTTATCTATATCTTGATCACATCTTTTATAGCTTAGGATTTTATCATTTCTTGAAGGTTCCACTCATAAGCTTAGCCAACTTTCAATCGCGTAACTGATTGATGTGAATGGACATGAACAATCCCTTCCCAAGTGAGACATTAATCACCAGAGAACAAGAAAAAAATTATGACAAATCTGAACACTTGGTACTTGGTAGCCTATGCCAGTTGCAGGCCTGGTAGAAGAGTAGTCCATTGCATCTTGATTCATCTTAGTTGAAATTAAATCAGGTCAATATGATTTTTTTTCTCTAAAATAAAAGGAACAACTCTAGCTAATTTTATCCAAGCATTGGTTGAGATTGTCCCTTGGAGATGACTAGGGCATGCATCAGCCGTAAATCCTCCTTTCAAACTTCACATGATTAGAAGAATATCAAGGATAATTTTACATATGTTAATGGTAGACTGAGTTGTTAACATGTCAGGTGAGGATTTATTCTAGGGTTTTCTATTATACTATTATAGGGGCATATGTGGGTTAAGAATATCCCCCCTTTGTGAGCTGTGGTTCTCATCTTTCCACATTATTAAAATATTCAATTATTTCAGCATGCTATTTGACAATGCTTTTTGCACAATATGGATGACACAATTATATTGCTTGAATTTCCAAAAACATTATAAAATCTTAAAATTCAAGCAAACAAATTACATTACTATAATAAAAACTGAAAATTTTAAATAGCTAATCTCATCATAAATTAACATGATGATGATCAGGTTCATGATTTATTACCTTCCTGATCGTAAAGCATCAAAACTTTAAGGCTTAAGCCACATCTAGAAATGGTTTTCTTTCAAGAATTCTAAGATTGGGTTTTCTTCTCTGGCATGATCCGCCATAAGTTGAAGGGGGTTGAAATATCAAAAAAAACAACCTTCATAGAATAAAGACTCAGAACTACTTCAAGTAATTTCTGAACTTGTAGCTTACTCTATTGAACTAGCAGTTTAAATGTCAAGTGCTATGAGCAATGAAATCATCCATCAGGTATTCACCATAACAAATTAAAATCTTCACATATATCTCAACAAATATGGGGCCATCAACAACGTTGATATTATCATCTTTAAAACAATTTTGTTAGGACAGCTACTTGAGTTACATAAACAACAAGTTTATATACGTCTTTAAAATAATTTTGTTAGTACAGCTACTTGAGTTACATAAACAACAAATTTACATACATACATACATACATACATACATATATATATATATGTATGTATGTATGTATGTATGCATCTGCACATACATACATCATATATATGCATGTTTATACATGTAATACACACATAATCTGAGTTGCATTTTCTATCTCATGCTTGAACACTTCAAATACCCAAAACTCCTATCCAGAACAAACTAAAGTATAATTTAGAACAAGATGATTGACATGATCAATAAGAATTCTCAATCTTGCAATGCTCTATAGAACTTCTTCACATTCACATATAAGCATTCGTTGCCAGACTTGCTTTCACACCCTCCTTAACACTAATGTTTCACATTATGGCATGACATTGGCTTAATCATTTCCCTAACAATTATGGAGTCAGGACCACTCAAGGTGTCTCATTAATTATTTATCAAATCATCAACAGCATAACCTGATTAATGCTTTTTACATAAGAGTTTATAAAGTAACTCAAGCCCTAAGGTAAATGCCAACCCTATATTCTTCAAAAATGAGCTTCAAATGGAAAAATATATTACAAGATTCCTAAGAGGCCCCCATGCACTTTCACAGGGTTCTGCAAGATAAGACAAAGCAATCAAGAGATCATGGAAGCCAAACAAGAACTGAAAGCCAATAAGACCACAAAGTTGTACAAAATAGAAAAAAAGAAACCAGATCTTACCAATAAGACATAGTTGTATAGCCTGAGCGACAAAAGGCAGAGAATAGAAATCCTGAACTAGCTTGGGTGAGTTATTTTTGGCAGTAGGATACTACAAGGCACCAAAAACAACTTACGGCACCTTGGAAATCCTAGAAAGACTTATATGATTATATTAGCCATAAAGAACTTGATTTAAATACACCTAATAATCCTGACTATTTCATGGTAAAGGTAAATTGACTATCCATTGGTGTTGAAGTATGGGATAATGGGATAAACTGAAGAACCCTCCATTAAATTTTCTAGCAAAAAAAAAAAGAAAAGAAAAGAAAATCACTCATCTAGTAGTCAATAACAATCTCACCATTTGTTTTAACCAAGAGCCCAAACAATTTTGATGTTCAAAAATAGCTTGCGAGAGATCTAAAGTTTATGATTTATAGGGAAGATCACCACTAGCTAGGAATCATAGATGCTTCAAATCACATGCCGTGTCTGTATGGTATAATGAGATTCATGAGATACTTCTCAGATACATATCCAATAGTTGTGTTAAGTATCCTATTTTTGAAGATTTTTAATTTATATAAAATTAAAAAAAAAAAAAACACTTCAGTTCTTGTTGGATACATTTTAGATACTTCCTGATACCTCCAAAAATGAGGGGGATCAATTTCATACTCTATGATATTGATTTTAAAATATTATTTATGTATTATGGCCTATGGAATAATGACTAAACAATGAGCTTGTAACAATTAATGCTACCATATAAAGTATGGAGTATGGTCCGTGTTATTTTGATAGCCTACCATATTTAATGGATGATTTTTTTCATACGCATATATTTGCATATGCATGTGTTATACATGAATACATGTACATCCATATGTATGTATATGTACATGTGTATTCCTTTATGTATCTTAGGCTTATTGTATCATAGTTGGTAAAGATTTGTCATATTGTGAATCCATATGCGTGTCCATATCTGTGCTTCCTAGTTGATTTTCAGCTCTAGTACCATGTAATTCAAGGATCAATTTTTAAATTGTTAGAATCAAGGTTTTGCATCCCGACAGGACAGAAGGCATCCCGGCCATCTCATCCTATTTTTATGAGAAAATGGAACCGAGATGGGATCGAGACTCCAAAACCCATCCATGCAAGGAAAGAAGAACAAAGAGGACAGAAAGGAAGATGAAAAAAACGGAAAAAGTGAAAGGAAAGGAGAAGAAGAAAAATGAAAGAAAGAAAGGGAGAAAAAAAGGAAAAAAAAGGGGAAGGAAGAAGGAAAAGAGATAGAAGAATTAAAAGGAAAAAAAAGAAAGGAAGGAAGGGATAAGAAAAAGAGAATTAAAAAAAAGCAAAGAAAGAAAGATAGAAGAAAAAGAAAGAAAAAATGAAAGGAAGAAAGAAAAGAAAAGGGAAGAGACAGGAGGATATCTATCGAGAAACATGATCAAGACGGTTGTCAGGACAGGGCGGCACAATGGGACATCCCATTCCATGAAAATATCAGGACACCTCCATCCTACAGGATTTAAAACCTTGGTTAAAATTACATATTGCTCCAGTTGTGGGCTGATAGGCCAATATACAACAACGAATTATCAGACTCCACCAAACATACATCTATTATAATGCAAAAGCCTTCCCATATGTTATATGTGGCCACCTACATCTACACTCCATAACTACAGTTATACCCAAGATTTTCAGTTCTAGTACCGATGCCCGTTCCGACCGACCAGTGGCACAGTCCGATACGGTTCTGTATCGAATCGGACCAACGTGAATCAAAACAAGAAAAGGAAAGAAACCAGAAGGAAAAGAGAGAAAGAGAGAAATAGAGAGAGAGGGAGGAAGAAAGAAAATAGCGAGGGGACGGAGTCGGAGGGCCTGTCAGATGGCCTCCGGCTGGCCATCGTAGCCGCCAGACGGCGCAGTCCACACACACGACGCCACGAGCGTGAAACAGGCAACGCCCCTGTTTCACAGATTTTTTTAAAAAAAATAAAAACTTAAGTGAAACCGGCAAATGGTTTACCGGCTTCACTATTTATTAGATTTTTTTTTAAAAAAATTCAAAAAATGAAGCCGGCAATCCGATTGCTCGGCTTCACTGATTTTATTTTTTAAAAAAAATCTTTTAAATATTGAAGCCGGCAAATGATTTGCCAGCTTCACTGTTATTCTCCATTTTTAAAAAAAGGGCCACACGTGAACAGGGGCGATAGCCTCTGTTCTGCGACTGCAACGCCGCCTAATGGCCACAACGGCCACCCAGAGTTCTCCGACGACCTCTCCGCCATCCCATCCTTCCATCTTCAGTGGTCTCCCTCTCTCTTTCTTGCTCGTTGCGGCAGCTCCATCGGATAAACCGAGCTGTGGCAGCATCCGCCACCCTCCGACGATGACAGAGGGCCACCGCCGGCTTCCGACGGCATCCTCTTCTCTCTCCCTTTCCTCTCTCTGCCTTTGTTTCCCTCTCTTTCTCGGCACTGGTATGCGCCGTTTTCCACGCCGAAACCATCCCGATTTCTGGCTAGTCCAGTTCGAGACAATTCTGAGATTATTGGTTATACCCATTTTTAACGAATACATAATCCTAACTTGAGTTATTGTTCTAAGAGAAAGAAGCAAAGGAAGTTCACTAGCTATACATGTGAGAGTATTTATCAAGTTACATAAATAATAGCAAAAATCTTTAGTAAGATGAGGATTGCAGCCACCTGCACTTATGCATCTCACATGCTCAATAATGGTAGACAAACTATGATTTTACCTCTAAAATATATTACATACAGTTCATCTACGAAGCAAAACTAAAATATTCGCATTTAAGTTCTCTGTGGAAGTTTGGAAGAACAGGCTCTCCAAATGCAGATGTTCTTCATGCTTGTCAAGATCTATTCTTCAATTTGGTCCCAAATGGAGTGTTCTTTGGAAAAGATTATCAAAATTCTTATTTCTTCGTTATATTTAAGAACTAATGAAACAATTTTAAAAAAGCTTCACCCTATTTGTACAATAGCGAAGTCAAGCCAACACTCGGGCATACTATGATTTAGATATTTATAATTGAAATATCTACAAGATGAGGGACCATAGCAGAGTGTGCAATTTATTAAAGGTATGCGATTTATTGAAGGTACAAAGTAGAATGATGTGAAAGCACATTAAATTTTTCCCCCTATTTTCTACTTTTCCTAAAGAATGTTAGAAATAAAGCATAAAAAAGTAGCAAAATCTTGTTACCAAAGCATTGCAAAACAATCTAGCTTGATAGGATCCAAGGCGTGCTAGGCACTGATCTTTAGAGAAATTCCAACCACCCTCTCTTCAGCACGGGCTTCAGACTCGGTTTCCCTCAAAGATACAATGGACCAAATCTACTAAGAGTGCCGTGACTTCAGCAGATTCTCGGTGAACTCACAATTGGTAAGAAGTCGTCTAGATAAGGAGATAGAAAAGAGGGAGAACACAGTTGAGAGAGTAGAGGAGAAAGTAGCTCCTTATTCTCGAGCTACTTGAGATGGGAGGAGAGGATATTATGTCCAATGGGCTAGTTAGGAGCTCTTTTTATAAGCATCCAAAAGTGTAAACCCCATTCAGGTCCATTAAGACCCATTACCACCCAACAATAAAATCAACCCAATAACTATCCCCCAACGATCAAAAAAAGAGTCAAAATTTTAAACATATAATTAAAAAAATTATAATTAAATTATTTAATATATACTAAATATTTGAAACAGTCAAAAATGGTCAAAAGATCTTTGAGTTTTATTCCATATATAACAATCCCCCACAAGATTCAAAAATTTTTAAAAACAAAAAATACAGTAATAAATTTTTATCTAGGCAGCTCGTTCAATGTAATAGGTAAAGGATTTTTTTCGGACTTGAACCTTTGTTTAGTGACATCAAATTTTGCTTATAACAATCCTAGAGTAATCAAAGTTTTGAACTCAAGATCTTTATGTTATAAGATTAACGTGAAGCACACATTCAACGAACACTATACGAGTTCAATCAAAAGTGTGCGTTACAGCCATGCGCTTATATCTCGGTTTCATGGGTGTTCTAGAGAATAAGCATTAATTCTCATAGATTGCGGCCTCACAGTCACACTCATATGGTGAGTCTCCAAGGGTATCTGCAACAACATATCCTATCTTATTTATAGCTTTAATCTCATTAAGAATTGAACTCAGCCTCGATAGTTGCAGTAATAAGCACTAACATCAATAGGGATAGGCTTGGAGAGATATCTCCTCAAGTGCTCCTCCCGATTACTCAATCAGCTTGTTTTTATCCATTAAACCTATTTCATGGGATCTCCACTCATCTAGGTTGGGTTGCTACTAAAGGTAATCTAATCTATAGGTTTAAGCCCCATCCCCCTCAATGTATCTATCACTAAAGCTCTAGAGAAGCCTTTAGTGAAAGGGTCAACAAGACTTTTCACAGACTTAACAAAGTTGAGTAACACAACACTATTCTTTTCATGATCTTTGATCATTTTAATCCTGTCTTGTATGAACCTTGATATTTTGGCATTGTTCTTCTTGCTATGTACCCTCATTATAGCTGCTTGGCTATCACAATGAAAGAATAGTATTGGCTTTTCCATCAAAGGAATGTCTAATAGTAAACTCTATAGCCATTCAGCTTCTTTAGTAGCTTCCTCATGGGCTATTAGCTCCTATTCCATAGTTGAACTACTTATCAATGTCTGCTTGGATGATCTCTAAGTGACTACAGCTCCACCCAAGGTGAAGACATAACCACACGTTACTTTAGTTTGATCACTGTCAGAAATCCAATTTGCATCGCTGTATCCTTCTAGGACAGTGAGATACCCAATATAATAGAGACCATGGTCAATAGTTCCCTTCATATATTTAAGTACTCCGACATGTGCACTCCAATGAGTCTGGTCATGTGAACTAGTATATCTAACAAGTCTTCCTACCACATACGCTATATCTAGTCTAGAATTATCTACTAGATGTCTCCAATAGCTAATTATTTAAGCATATTTTAATTATGAAATTCCATCTTTTTCACTTTTTTCCCAAATTTATACTAGGATCATAAGGAGTACTAACAGGTTTGCAATCAAGATGACCAAACATTTCCAGAACTTTTTCAATATAGTGTGATTCAGAAATCTCAAGATTATTGGAGGATTTATTAATCTTAATCCCTAGTATAATATTTGTAACACTAAAGTCTTTTATGTCAAAGTGTTTAGATAAAAATTGTTTGGTTTAAACTATAATTTCAATGTTAGAGGATATCATCCACGTACAAACAAAGAATTATTGTTTGGCTATTATGGGTTTTACAATATACATATATTTATCTGTTTTACCAACACTAAAACCAAAGATTGTTATAGTTCCATCAAATTTCTCATGCCATTACTTATGGGCTTGTTTAAGGCCATAAAATGATTTGACTAGTTTATACACCTTTTTCTCTAGCCCAGGAATCATAAATCCTTCAGGCTGATCCATATATATTTCTTCTTCTAACTCGTCGTTTAAGAAGGCGGTTTTAGCATCCATCTAATGTATATCAAGATTATATATGGATGCCTGTACTAAAAGCACTCAGATAGTAATTCTACCAACAAGGGCATAGGTGTCAAAATAGTCAAATCCTTCTTTTTATGTATACCCTTTAACTACAAGTCTAGCTTTATACTTATCTACTATACCATCTAAATATAATTTCTTTTTAAAAATCCATTTGCATTCTATAGGTTTATTTCTAGGAGATAAGTATAGAATCCAAGTTTTATTTTTAATTATTGAGTCTATTTTACTCTTTATGGATTTGAGACAAAGTTCAGCATCTACAGAAGATAGAGCATCTCTGTAGGTTAATGGACCATCTTCTACAAAGAAAGTGATGTAATCATCACTAAAGTTCTTTTCAATTTTACCTCTTTTACTTCTCCTAGGTAATATAGTGTTGGATGATAATTCATCTCTAGTGCTACTAGAGGATCAGGTGGATAGGTCTCTAGGTATTTGATTAATTTTATCTTTTAAAGGATAGATTTTTTCAAAGAAAGTAGCTTCTCTAAGTTCAATTATAGTATTATTACCAAATCCATTTATTTCAGTTTTTATTATTAAAAATCTAAAAGCTACTATGTCATGCATAGTTTATAAACACAGAATCAAGTGTTTTAGATCCTAGCTATCTCTTCTTAGTAGGTAGTACCCCTACTTTTACAAGACACCCCCACACTCTAAGAAAGTTAAAGTTAGGCTTCCGACCTTCCCACATCTCATAAGAAGACTTATAGGAAGTCTAATAGGGAACCTGATTCAAAATTGCAATGATCTAATTTGCTAGAGGTATCAGTAGAAAACCATCACATCCACCAGAGAACACTAGGCACAAGAAAGTGCCAACTAGTTTAGTTTTGTAAAGTTGCCAGAAGTTGGGTACCAGTGATCTGGGTTCAGATCCTACATCCTGATTTTGCCCAGGCTTGCTCCTGCCCCAGTTCTGAGAGAGAGAGAGAGAGAGAATGACAGCAACTAAGCATTTGTTCAATATGATATACTTCCTAAAGGATTCCTTAAGCCACCAAATTGTAATAGTAAAAAAATATTAGATTAGGCATCTCAGGAACACATTTATCAGGGTCTATTTTCCTCAAACAGTATTAACAATTTGACAATAAAAGGAAGAATAGAATCAATCTAGAGGACTGAGAAAAGGACTTCAAATTTAAAAACCAAGAAAAGAAAATTTTAGTCCATATAAATGAGCAATCAGGTTATCAGATCATATTCAGTTTCTTAACGAGTCATGTAATATTACCTTAATAACTAATTGAAATACTTCGAGAGTGTCCACAATTACTTCAGCCAATTGCACGCCTATAAGTGGAAAAAAAAGAATCTCAATAAAGTATTCTATAATTGCACATCTACAGAAATTGAAATATGAAAATTCTTAGCAAAATATAATAAAACATACCTTGTACTTTCGTGACTTCAGAAATTTCTTCCATCTCTAATCCTTGTTCACCAGATTGGCAAATAGCAGAATGCACAGACTTAAAGAGCTCGTGAGAAAAGGTAATTGCTACATCCCCACCAACAAAAACTGATGATATCTGCACAGCATACGTAGCCATAGCATCCCAAGGCAATTCATTATGGGGCACAGCTGATTGGATGATATCACCATAATTCTGACACAAGATTGAATTTTCTAATAAAGATAGAATGCCAAATGTTTCTACAGCATGGGATCTTCCTTGATTGTTCTCATCATATGATAAAGAACAATCAAGGTCATGCTTATCTGTAAAGCACTGAATCGCATCACCTCTTGAAAATGCTGCACGCTTTAGAATGACTCTGATGCCTGGAAATCCTTTCTCTCGACGAGAACACAAATTACTATCTATTCTTGCTTGAGTTTTCTGTTTCTTAAACTTCTCCCTAGTGCTTAATTTTGCTTTATCACTTTTACGTTTTAAAACCTTTGGATCATCATACTCCTCTATGTGCTCCATTGGAAATGAAGATTTTGAATTGTTCGGCTCATCAGCCTCACCAACTCCCTCTTTTGGCAAGACTGGCGAAACAAAGAGTTCTCCTGAAGAAACAAGAGCGAACAAGTGAAAAATTTCCCCACATTGTAAATCTTCAGTAAGATTAACCCCATCCTCCCTTAGATTTTTTTCTTGCTTAGTAAGCCAACTTGAAAAATCAGCAGCCCTCTTTCCCGAGTCAATTGGAAAGGGAGAAGAAGAAGCATCATGCCAGAACTTCCGGGATAAGACAAATGGTCGAATTCCATGCCCAGCAACCTGCTCAACAGAGTAAAAGAGATGTACAAAGGAATCAATGAAAGAGTAATAGTCATTTTGATAAAGCAAAAAATAAAAGTACAAACGCATCACTACATGCACTGAAACTGATAAAATAATAGAAAACATTAACTGCAGTTCCCAAAGTCACAAGAATATTGATGATCCTTGTTATATATCAGAATTGTAATCACATGTTTTCAGCTACCATAATAAGGCTGACATGCAACATCTTATCCTTGCTGTCTAACCAAAATTTTAGAGAATGAGACAGGCACAATGATAAAGATTATCTGATAACATTAAGCCAATGCAGACTAGTAAAATGTGACATATAAGTGCAAAGCCATCATATCAAGATACAAAACATTATACTAAAACTGATGAAACATTATTTAAGTATATAATAGCATTTAGAATGTCTGATTGTGGGTTGCTTTTATGCTCTACAGCAGATATTAATAGGATAAGTATAGTCTTCCTCAAACACAACATTTAAGCTGCAGAAGCCCAAAATGTATAATGGACATAAGTTCATGCTTATGTTGAATTGGAACTTCAATGTATGGAGGTGTGATGAATCATATTCTTGCCTAACCTTTCAGCATTAATTTGGTCCAGATACAAGCCTAAGTTGGACTGCTTACCATGAAGTTCCTTTCTTTGAGATAGTTAAATGCTGCAAATATATCACGCTCAGAATACAGATGGAGAGTTACTGCTAATGAGTTTTGCACTTCTGGCGCCGCAGAGGTGCTTAGAAAGACCAGTTTCAGGAGCTCGACGGCATTGGCAATTGTTAATGATTCACGCACTTTCCTTCTGACGATGCCACCTCTGCTTTTCAAAATCTTGAAAAACTTTCCTCGAAAGCGATGAGAACTTGCCCCACTTCGTTTGGTTGTTGAAATGATATCGACATTTTTACATTTATCAACATAGTCCTGAGTTCCATCTCCAGGAACTGCTGCCTGGGAGTAAAAGATGACAATTTAGAGTCCAGAACCAGGTTCTATTTCACAAGTTAAATGATAACTTACAGGTTCTTGGACATTTGAACTTGTCCCATTAGTCTGAGGAATATCTGGCCACTCCTTTCCATGCCTAGAGCCAATCCACTTTGCATACTCCATCTTTGCTATCCTTTTGTATCTAAGGACCTCATCAACAGCAACCTTTATGTCTGGATCTTCAAAATCATCCCAAGAGTGTTGCTGGAAATTTGTCTCAAACTTATTTTCATGAGTAGCAGATAAATTTTGAGAAAGAGATTCCTTTTCCTGCGTTCTCCATACCATATCGAGATACTTGGCATACCGTTCTGCAAGAAGATTACATAATCTCATCACAGCTCTCCTAATGTTTAAGTTGCTATTTAGTATAGCCATTCGTCTTGCACAGGTGCCTGGAAGTGCTGGAAGATCAGAAAGTGAAGGCCAGTCAACACGATAAAATCTTGCTCCAAGGATTGCACGTTGTCTTGCATATTGCATCACTAGTTGCCTGAAAAAAGAATACATGCACCAAATAAGAATGAAGGCTTAAATCAAAAAATAAAACTTATCATGTATTTTTTGAAAATAATATCTTCAATAATCTCATCCAAGTAATCAAGTGAAGGCCTGCAAGATAATATGTTCAAAAAATTATTTAGAAAAAAAAAGTATTATGAGTAGATACACTCTATACCTATCTGAACTGTCAGTCCATGAGAACCTTTTCCTACGTTTGCGCTTTCTCTTTGGAATGGTACACTGGCTGATGAAAGCACATTTTATACCATCCTCCTCATGCATCTCAGATTCTACTGTAGCATTGACATGAATATTATTTCTACCTGCTAGCAAGTGGCAATCATGGTCTCTGGTAGCATCCGAAGTAGAAGTGTTTCTTCCCTTGGTTTTCCCATCAGCAATAGATGTAATGGAAATTGTTTCTCTGCTTGATTCTGTAGTTTCATTAGCATCTTGACTATGCTTCAGAGAAACATATTTTGAATATCTCTTTCTTTTTTGAGCAAATGACCCATTATCATCTACATCTATATGGTTTTCCTGCATTTTGGGTCTGGATCTACTTGGATTTCTTTGAAGTCGGGATTGTCTTTTATCATAGGAGACACGAAGCACCTGCAAGAAGCAATTTTATTAAAGAAAATCCAAGAAGCCAAAAATGTAGTAACTGATCAGACTTAGAATTTCAATGAGAGAAAATGATTGCAGAACAAGATATACCCCTGCAAAATGATCATAACAAGTCATATAGACATATGACTCAATGGACAACAAAAAATCCAGATGGCAATAATGACCAACCAAAGGCAGTAAAGCAAAACTTCTCATTTGTAAAACCCAACAAAATTAATTGACAAACTTATTAAAAAAAAACCTAAGATATACCAATGACAATAAGATATCTCAAAGAGAGAGGACCAACTTCTCTGACGAGAAGAGAATTTTGAAGATGGTAATCATAACAAGAATAATGTATACCATTCTGCTTCTATCTTTTTTATAAAAAAAAAAAAAAGGGCCAGACTTTCAGATAACAGGAGAGGAAGATGAAACTATATTTCATGATCAGTTTGCTATCTAGTCCAACCAGTTTGGCTTAATGTTTGGGGGTTCAGCCATGATGACATTTCTTACTTAATTGATAAAAAAACTTAGATCAGGAGGAAAAAGGTAACTCAGTGAAAAAAGATAGCATAAATTCTATTTATTGAGAAAGAGAAAACACATGATAAAAAAAAGAAGAGGTGAATTCAGGGAAACAATGCATATTACACAAACTAACAGATAGCATGAAAAGTATACACATAGAAGAAAGCAGTTTTACATGTATCTCATATGGGAAAATTGGTGAGTTCAAATTGTTTTCGTACATCAGGCTTGAGCATTGAGCCTCCATTCACTAGTCAAAGATGAAATGCTTTTCATTATTAATTGGGATATATGTAAAAGTAGATGATGATCAGTTAATGATATGGAGCAGATTTGTTTGAACCAAGTGAGGAACTTTTGAAGGTAACAACCTAAACATTAGTTGAACCAAAACAAAGCATACCGAGCAATATTTTATTTTTATCCCCTTTTTTGAGAATAAGGGAGGGACATCCACCCGACGGCGTAATAACCCAGCCATCTGAGGGTTGTGCTTCGATGGGCCACACTGCTTATATGTCACCTTAAAGTGATGGAGTGATTCAAAGAGATAGCTGTTGTAGTAATTAATGGTCAAAACTCAAGCTATCACACAGCTTATACGTCAACTTACAATAATATGAAAAACAAATGAGAGAATATATGCATAGTAGTGTATTGGGGGGCTGGGCCCCAGCCCCTCCATGGATTCAGAACTACTTTAGCTTTGTATGTGAACACCCCTGCTCTTACTCACAATTACAGTCAGTCTGCTCCATACCTCTCCTCCTGATCAGTTGTACAAGGTCCTCATCTCAAATGTAATCAATTAAGATACAGTTTCATACAAAAACAATATATTATCAGTATAACTCTCAAATTTTGAATAAGAGCTTAGATAGCAATGGTTCATCAGTTCTCATCCATTTATGAATTCTGATACATTCGCTCTCTTCCCTTTCTCAACTTAGTTACCCAAGCAAGAACCATAAAACCCAACAGCTGTTTATTCCTGCACTGCACTTGGCTGGGCGTTCACCTCCTTCTTCCCACAAGAGAGTACTCATAAATCAAAAGACAGGATATTTAGATCCATCAGCCATCCTGGCCAATAAAGACTGTTTATGTAGTTTTCCCATTAGGTTTTACAAACCACTCACATGCATGACAGAAAACTTCCCTAGACAAAAGATAGAGGAGAAAATGAATCGCAGAGCTGTAGTTTGAAACAAGAATGAGGTGTCTTTCTTGTTCTTTAAATTTTTCTCCATCTGTTTAGGGTTTTATTTCATTGACATTTTAAAATTTTAATCTACACATACTAATTATCTCTTAGTTTTGAACAATAAGTTATAGATTGCTTATTGCATATGCATATAAGTAGAAGCTTGGAAATAATTCATATTTTATCAATATAATTTTTAAAATAGTGCTTGTGAGGGTGAGTCTTGGCTCAACGATAAGGTTTGTCCATTATGACCTGGAGGTCACAGATTTGAAATATGGAAACTACCTCTCCACACGTGAGGGTAAGGCTACATGCATCTAACCCTCCCTAGACCCTACAAATGGTTGGAGCCTTGTCCACTGGAAAGCCCTTTTCTAAAATAGTGTTTGTAATTCTTATTATTTTAATTATACCTTGTCCTATATAATGCAGCATTTTAATTATTTAGCTCCTTTGAAAAAAAAAATCCAGAACAATTTAATATTTTACACAAACCAGGTGGATTAATTAAGTCAAGTTAGCTCTTTATTTCTTTTTTTTAGCTGATATGCCAATTGATGACAGCTTAAGATCAGCATTTTTGTGTGTTAAAGGAAAAGGAATGACATAATCTGAAGCCAGTGCAGCAGAAGAGGCTTATGCATAAATTCAATGAACTGACATTGATAAATTTAGACGCTCTGAAATTCACAAAGAAAACCAGACGCGGCCATAATAAAGTGTTTCTTCGGATTCCAGGGAGATTATTGAAGCCCTATATGGAAGCAGTGTATCAGGATCTGAAGAGGTTTTCTATGACATGGCTACAAGCATATGGAAAATCATCCAACTACCTGACAGGAATTATAAACTCTGGAGCTTTTCATTTTCGATCTTTTAATAATAAGTCAAAATAATATAAAGTCATTCTCCAAAGTTTTATATGACGTTATTGTGCTCTTCCTATATGACTAACAGCATTATGACCTGTACTTTGTAAACGAACTACTAGTTTCATTAAAACATCAATTTGTATTTTTATAATGCAATCCGATATAGCTGAAATCACTTCTTCACGTTACTAGAGGTAAACAATTTTCAAGAGGGATTAAAAAAATTAAAAAAGTGGAATTGTGAAAATGCTTGATATCAAGCATCATCAACATATACAACAACAATAATGTGGAGGATTCATTAAGTATACCAAAAAGTTAACACTGACCTGTTCTAGCGTAAGGTTCAACTCTCGAGCAATCTTTGCACAATCTTTGAATGAAATTTTCTTCCCTGGTTCAACATCTTTTACACACTTAAGCAACTCCATGCGTTGTTCAGCACTCATAACTCGAACTGAAGCCCATGAACGGAAATGAAAAAGCTGCAATTTATCAAGTACTGGTTATTTTAAAGTTGCTAAGATCACTACTCACAAGGTATAGTTCCAACACAACATAATAAGTTAATAAAATGCTGCTAAATACCACATAAATATGGTTCATTTCTCAGAAAAAATAGTTCCTTCCAGTGTGCAAAGTATTTTGCCAATAGCATCTTGAAGCACAGGTGCTCTCCTTGGCATTATAGCCTAAGTGTATAGTTCACATGGCTGAATATACTCAAGGGTCGATCAACACAAGTAATCTAAGCTTAAGAGAGTTTGTCTCCCCTGTGTTGTTCTTTGCTGAAGTTTAGACATAGGTGTCCAAGTCCTAAGGGCTGTTATTTTCATGTCTAGCACGGTAGAGGATGTTTTATGACAAGTTCTTCAAGGATTACTTGTGCACCAGGGACCTTCCACAAGTATCACTAAAGCTTTGGCACAGGCTGAATGTTAAGCCTGTGACCGTTGTTATTGCAATAAGGCAGATGTGTTCCAGTAGTTGGTATCAAAACTGGAATGAACCTTGTTTCTACAGCCAAGGCATGTTGACATGTAGGGAAAGAATCATGCCAACTTCCAAGGCGGCAGTTATCAAGGATCCAAGTGAAAGGTCTGCAATCTTAAAGAATGTGAGCATAGCAGTCATCTAACAACCTGGTACATGGAACACTATGCCCCTTGAATCTCCTCATAATTCATTGGCATGTTCAATACACCTGTGTCAATACAAAATGTTACTAGGGATTATGGTGTGTAATATAGGGCTATATGACATATGGGGTGTTACAATATTAAAACACCTGTGTTAATACTAAATGTCACCAGGCATTACAATGCACAATGCAGGGCTGTATGATGTGCAGTATGGGGTGTTAGTGTTGCAATCAGCATTTCAAATCTTAGAGAGGAATGGGTGCAAATATGAATAGATGAGCTAGTCCGAGATGTCAAGGAGGAACAAGACCTAAAACTAACTTTTCACACGAGAATTATGGTACAGTGTAGGCAGGTGGAACCCAGCATAACATGCCCCTTTACGTTGCACACCACCATAGAGAGTAGAGACCATCTGTATCTGTGCATAGATGCATTTTGAAAATTAGGGCTGGAGTGCAAGTGATAATGGAGACATTCAGGGCTCCATCAACAAGCAAAGTGAAGCATCATGGCTTTGCAAAAACGTTAGGCAACAATTGTGGACCACAAAAATCTTAAGATCAAGGTTTTGTTCCTGAAGCAAGAGTGGTTCATGGAGTCTCAATGTAGCCTAAGCAAGAGGATACCACAGTTAGGGAATAAGAAAACATAGGATGTCAACAAAGTGGAGAATGACTCACGGCAAGGAGAAAAATACTTCCAGACCTAAAAGATGAGAAGAAAGTAAAGCGATGAAAAATGTACCTCTTAAACACATATGCTATATCAGTAACATATAATGAAAGCTCACCCTTTATAGCATTGAGATATCGAGCTCGAGGAGTCAAAGGACCAATTCCTTCACACCTACTTCAAGGAATGGACAAAGTTGTTGTGGCACACAGGCAAATTCAAACAAACATAAACAAATTCATGACTCATCCTCAGCATCATGGACAAGTTCAAGAATGAAAACAGATGTTCTGAAGCAATGCAATGCAACCTAGATATAAGAATCATGGTGTGAAGAACCAAGCTTCAACCTCGGTAGAAACCAAGGGTTCGGGTTGAGGCCAATGACCACAAGTGCAAGTGCATAACACATGACTAAGTGTCAAGGAAAGATGGAATGCATGTCAAAGCAAGGCGAGAAGTATCAGAGACCATTCTATCACTGTACAGAGAGAGGCCAAAGATGCACCAATATCGACCATGAAAAGCAAACCACAAATGCACTAAAAAAAGGTTGCACAAAAAGTTAAAGTTGAATAGGTGAAGACCTGAACCCCGTGTCAGCCTAGGGTAATCGTCCCTACTAGATCCTGTATGTTTTCAAAATAACTAAATTCCATGTCAGCCAAGTTTTATATTCCATCTTAGCCGGATAAAATACCAATCAATGCAAAGCCTTAGGAGAAGAGTTATTCACAAATAGGCCCTTTCATACAAACTTTCCTTTTTCAATGTAGTTCCTCTATCTTACCTATCCATGCATGGTCCAATAGAAATCAATGACAATATCAACCTCTAAGTTTACCTTGTACATTCATCTGAACCCATAATAGCAACTTGCAAGGAATTACTATATAATTCTTTTTTTCACATGCATACATACATGTACTTATGGTATGTGTGCATGCATGCGTGTGCACGTACACATGTATTTATGGATGCATATGAAAAAAATATATACAAACATAACTCCAACTCATAACCTAGTCCAATCAATCATTTAATATTGCCATGTATTTCCATGTAAGCACCATCCAATTGGGACTAACTTTACCAAAATCAAAATGCATGGACAAGTCCATGTATCTAAAGGCCACTTTGAGAAGTGAATATTCAACTGTGTCATAGAAATCTCAAAATGTTGATCACAATCTAAAACACATCCCTCTATCAACATGAACTCCCATGGCTCAATAAATAGAGGAATAGCCACTTCAGGATGTTATATCTTTTTCTTTTTCAGAAACAATGTTAAACACTGTTCAGTATGACAATCATGTTAGTACATGCCCAACCTAAGCCATTGCAAGAAGTTATCACTACCCAGCAATTCCCAAAAAATAAATAAATAAACAAAATTACAAACACTTTTCAAACTCATCAGTATGTGATAAACGTAGCCAAATATGTATCACTGTAATCACTGAAGCTAACCAATCCAACGATCCAGAAAGCCTTTGAAGTCTTTGACAACAACTTTTTCACATTTTAACAAAAGACTGAACTGATTGTCTTGGCTATCTAACCCTTTGTTATGCTAATCTGAAGCCTCTGGCCTACCCACTTGTTGCTTCATTAAACTATTTGCAACTACTTGACTGCTTGCAGTAGTGAAATGCTAAAAAGAATACATAGCTTGATTCCTTCATCTCCTTTTAGGTAATGTGGCTTAACTTGATATGGCCCTTCGTCCTCTTGATTACATCTTGGCACTTGACCCTTGAATTTGCCATTTTCTTGCTATTGTATTTATCATTATGAGAATGTTGTCTTCTTGTCTAACAAGATAATGATCGATATTTGAATGAAACATAAATAAAGCCTAATCCTATCAACTACAAGCACTCTTAAGATCCTATTTGATATGTTAGAATTTACCAACTACATGCCCAACATGTGCATGTTGTTCATGCATTTTGGTACTCTGTTAGCGGATAATGCCCACTTAATGCAGACCAGGACAAACCCAAAAAAAGAAAGGGTTTTCACAAGGCCAAGAATGACCTGATAGAAAGCATCCTGGTATCAAATTGCATCCAACGGCAAAACCCATGCCATCAAAAAGACCTTCACTGACAAAAGGATTTGACAGGCCAAAACCTTCTAGAAACGCTTCCATAAGCATGTCAAGATGTCCCGATCCAGCCCAAACAAGTTCAGGCCAATTTGTATGCCATCCAAAGTATTCTAACAGGGCCAAAGATAACTGTGTGAAGTCCAAACAACCAAGTTTGAGCCAAACAAGGAACCATAGGATTTAGGGTAGACAAGGCACCACAGGATCTTAAGGCAACCCTCCCACTATCAAATCCCATTTGATGGGAAACTAACTACCATCCAATCCATTCTGACAGCAATAAGTCCATCATCAAATTCGAACTTGTTCTAGAAGCACTGATATGGTGAGTTTCCATAATCCAATGTCTTAACAAGGTCTGCAATCTCGGTACCAGGTACCACACTAATAAATTACCAGTTCAGTATGGTACATATCAATGCAGTACCCAGTATGAGTTGGCATGGTATGGTATACACCCCATGGCATTTGGACCATTTTTCTCATTTTTTATCTCAATGTCTTGGTAAAGCTTGGTACGTAACCCGATACACCTCGGTATGCCTCGGTACAGGACCTATACCAACCTAAATACAATTTTTGTACCAGTCCCAACCCAGTACAGTATGGTAAGCACTGAACTGAGCAATTCGGGGCAACACAGCAATCTGTGGTCTTCAGACTCTATGTTCATGTATTAGTCAAACTAAGGACACCCACTCTTGTCCTGATCAATGTAAGTGTTCCTCAAGCCTATAAATACACATTCATGTACCTGAGCTTTTGCAATTAATTAAGCTTATTTTATCTTGAGTTCATGTTAACTCGTGTTGATCAAAAATTTTGTGGTGGATTTTGCACAAGCTCTAGAAGCTTCCAAGGCATCCTGGTGGATTTCACAAATTGACGATAGCAGACTTGGTGAATTCTATCAAGTTAGCATCTCCAATGGTGGTCAGTGGATTCCAGGGAACCACGAAGGCCTTCGAAAGCAAGGTAAGCTATTAGTTATCCCTAGGCATACTCTAGTTCTTAGATGATCTTTTTGCCTTGGATCAAAATCCATATATGCTTTCCTACTTTTAGGATTACTTTGAATTCTTGCTTAATTAGTTCACATTGTCACTTTGAGCTTGTGCTAGGCCTCCCATCATTACTGCACAGCTTGACACAATTTTTATTTCCATGGACCGATACCAAAAAACAAATTAGTAAAGCCATCAAATCAAAATCTGAAATTTGATGCAGTTTGGGGCTTTTCACATCAACCATCTATTGCTCCATTAACTTCTCTTCTACAATATCCAAAATCTAACAAATAACCATGTATTAACATTGAACAACTAGTAATCATTCAAAACCTAATTCACAAGCTGTTGATCAAAGGAAGAAGCAATGCATTGGCCATGTCCTTGATCCTCCTCCATTAAATACTAAGTAATCTAGCCTTTTACAAACATAAATAGCATATAAGTAATCATACTCAACTTTCACTATGTTGACCCCATGATTGATTTTGATGATCGCCACACTTTGAGTGTTTAAGTATTTAATTATGTGTTTCATGAGTGGATATAGGTCTTTCCAAGCGTTCAAATTGAAGAATTAATCCAAGAAAAGATCTACACAAAAATCACCAGATCAAGGATTTCAAAGAAGTCATTTTTAAGTTTCAGACTTGGTGATGTTGACCCCAAATCCAAAGATGTCGACCCCTTCCTTGAAACGAAGCAAAAGGATGAAGATCTCAAAGTTCAGGAAGGCCAAGTGTCGATTCCAGCCTTTTGGCATGCACTGGCATGCAGAAAGGACGACACTCCAGATCTACCTCTTTGCCAGAGGCGACTCCAGGGTCGACCTCTGTTGCACAGAACAGAAGACAGAGCAGAAATTTTTCGGATCCCAAGAGGTGTCAACCCGAGAGCAAAAGATGTCGACACCTGAAGAAAACATGTTGACCCCAAGCACGGGACAGAGCATAACAGCTAGTTTTCTGCACTTCTCCAATGGGTTTTTCTCCACTTCAACAGCTACTCCAAGCTTCCCAACGGCCAAAACTCACTCAAAAGCCACTCTCAAGTATAAAAAGAGTTAGAAAAATAATTGGATAGGAGATTAAGGATTTAGAAAAAGAAATCATCATTTCTTAACGGAAATATTGAATATCATCGAAAAGAGAGAAAATAGAGAGGAACCAAGCTTCAATTTTAGAGAGCTTTCACTAGAGATCTTCCACAACTTTTCGAGCATCCTCTCAACATTCAAAGACGAGTGTTCAAGCCTTCAAAGAGCATCGATTCAACCTCTTCTTCGCACTTCAAAAAGAGTTCCCTTTTTATTTGTTTTGTACTGAATTTTATTCATCTTGTATTTTTGTTTCTTTACAAGTTTCTTTAGGGGAAAGAAACTTTGAGATTAGGTCAGTCCAAGCCCATAATTGGACGTTGTAAAGATTATGGTTGGTGCTCCTGTTGAAAATCAACTGGGTTGTTAGTGAGTTTGGAAAACTAGCGATGTTAGATTTTGGTTAGTAAGCCCAGAAAATCAACTGAATTTTATTTGTGAGCCCGGAAAAACAAACGCACTGTAATCTAGGGATTATAGTAGAATTTCCAAGAGGATAGCTTGAGGAGTGGATATAGGAGTGGGTTGCTCCAAACCACTATAAATTTCTTTATCTTTGTAGTGTGCTTTCTCTATTTACTTTTCATATTTGCTTTGCATCATTTCAATTTAAGCTTTGCTTGCTTATATCTTAATTCCGCTGTTGCTTACATCATATATACCTCAAATACACAACACAATCACTTAAATTAATCTCATTAGAAGCACATACTTGCTTAAAGCTAAATTTGGCAAAAAATTTTATAAACCCAATTCACCCCTCCCTTAGGTTGCTACCTCTAGGCAACACACTACCTACACCTCTACTCAAACAGTAAACCAGTATAGTTAGCTGCAAGTGTTATAGACTACACACATATGAAGTGGGCAATAGCCAAGGTTTTACATCTCGACGGGACGATGGGAGTCCTGGCCATCCCATCCTCTTCCTATGAAAACAAGGGACCAGGATGGGGTCGGGACTCCAAAATCCATCCATGTAG
This sequence comes from Cocos nucifera, assembly GCA_006176705.1. Taxonomy (NCBI): domain Eukaryota; kingdom Viridiplantae; phylum Streptophyta; class Magnoliopsida; order Arecales; family Arecaceae; genus Cocos; species Cocos nucifera. The sequence goes on along the minus strand of QRFJ01001549.1, from coordinate 157,544 downwards.
GAAAAGAAGAAGAAGGAAAGAAAGAACAGAAGATGGAAAAAGAAAAAGGTGAGAGAAAAGAAAAAGAAGAAAAAATAAAAGAAAAAAAGGAAGGGAGAAGAAAAAGAAAAAAAGGAAGGGAGAAGAAAAGAAGGAAGAAAGGAAAGACAAAAGAAGAAAAAGGAAAGAAAGGGGCGACGCAAAGAAAGGAAAAAATGAAAGAAAAAAAGGTAGAAGAAAAAGAAAGAACAAAAAAAGAGAAAAGAGAAAAGGAGAAAGAGATGAAGGATATCTACCGGGATGCATAATCAGGATGGCTGTCAAGATGGGACAAAACAGCGGAGCATCCCGTTCTATGGAGATATCGGAACACCTTCGTCTAACGGGATTTAAAACCTTGTCTGAAACCCATCCATACAGAGAGAGAAGAGAAAAGAGGAAAAAAAAATGAAGAAAAGGAAAAAGTAAATGAAAAGAAGAAGAAGAAAAATAAAAGAAAGAAAGAAAGGGAGAAAAAAAGAAAGTAAGGAAAGAAGGAAGAAAGGAAAGAAAAAGAAGAAAAAGGAAAAAAGAAAGAAAGGAATAAGCAAACAAAGAAAAGGAAAGGAAGGTAGAACAGAAAGAAAGAAAAAAAGAAAAAGAGAGAGATAGAGGATATCTACTGAGATGCATGACTAAAACCGCTACTAGGATGGGATAGTAGGGCATCCCGTTCTATGGAGAAACCAGGACACCTCCATCTAATAAGATTTAAAATCTTGCCTGCAGCATCTTAAATCATTATAAAGATTGCTCAACCTCATCATTATATCTCTCATTGGTCATGTCTTTGATACTCCATTACATACTAAGGCCCTGTTAAAGAACTTTTTGGCCCTTTAAAAGCACTTTGGATGCTTACAGCGGTGTTTGGCAAAATTTGTGGAAGTTGTTTGGACTTTCCCAACAAGGTAAAGCTGTCTACTTGGAAGAAGCCCTAATTTGGAGCTTCTCCCGAAAAGAACTCTCTGGCAAATGTTAGGAAGCTGTTTTGGCTTTATAAAATTTTATTTTCCAACCAAAATGCCTATGATAAAATGATGTAATTACAGTTACATCCCTTGAAAACACAACGCACGAAAAGAACCCTAATAGTGCGAATTAAAGGGGGACAGCTTCATGCCACCCTTGCTCTTGCCTTTGCCCTCGCCACCAGGCCAGAGATTCCTTCCTCATCACCGAGCTAGAGAACCCTCGCTTACTACTGGTTGGAGTGCTAGCCTTTGCCGCTAAGCTCGAGTGTGCTCAAGATCCCACCAACCACCCTTGTTGTTAGGTTGAGGTCCTCATGGCAAGACTCCTCAAGGTGAAGACCCCTCTTGATCAAGGTAAGGTATCCCTTCTTAAGGCGAGAACCCTCCAGCCTTCATGCCTGCATTTTTTTGACAAATTTTTAGCTTTTTCTTTTAGTGCTGATCTGATCATTCTCAAGAGTTCCCAACACCTCCGGCCTCCTCTTTCCCCCCAAGCTTGAAAGCAAAAGCAATCCTTGCCACCAGGCCCAATTCGCCCTAATGCTTCCTTCCCCGAGGCTGCCCCTAAGCATAACACCCCAAATCTCTGGTCCCAGGTGAGATCAGGCGAGCCCATACTTCCCTTCTCTTTCTCTTCAAAAATGGGTTTTATGGATAATGACCGGAACAACCAGTAAATTGAAATTTATTTTCAGATTTGAGAAAGTTTTGCCTCATAGGGATCACGACCGGAACACAAGTAAATTGAAATTTATTTTCAGGTTTGAGAAAGTTGTGAATTTCAGATCTAATTGCTTCATATTTCCAAAACTTTTAGATCAGATTTTCATAATGGCTCTAAATCATATCCAATATCCAGAACTGCAATTTTTTTAAAAATCTTTTAACAGAACTCGATAATTAGAGACTGAGACAAAAGGAAAATAACATGGTACTCATATATTGTGCATGTCTGTGTTCTGTGAGAGTCTGAATTTCAAAGAGTTGTGCTATAAAAGCACTTGAAAATATGGGCATGCTTAATGAAAATTCTGCACAGGCTACAGCTTGAAACTCAATTTCTTGAACGGGTTGGATGGAAATTCTGCCATTTTTTTGGCTGCAGCTTGAACCTAGTTCTGAATTTCTATTGGAATAGTTCAAGCAAACACTTGAACGAAAGAGTATTATATATGTGAAGTGGTCTTGTTTTCAGCCGCATTCTTTTCTTTCCTTCCTTGCCAGTTTGCTTCTTAACCATCTGGTTCCATCACTTTAATTTTCGAATAAGATACATGCATTCACTGATTTCCTAACCCAATCGTATTCATAGTTTTGATTCTGCTATTGCATGTATTTTTCTCAACCTACTGCTCTAAATTTTTTGTTGTTCTATGTTTTAGTGTGACATTATATGATATGATATAACAAATCAAGATTCGCGACTCTGTACCAGTACCATCCTATTATAGTGTCAATATGTAATTCAGTATGGTATGAGACAATGTGCTAAGTATCGATATGGTATGAGACAGCATACGAGTACGAGACCAATACAGTATGGTACGCCCATACTAGATGGAATGGGGTGGAACTACAGACCATGTGACAAACAACCATCATGTAGAGAATATATTTCTTGCTTTTTTATCTCAATGCATTCTCATGTACAGCAAAAAAGTCTTCTACAAGAACCAAAAGAAATAAATAAAATAATGATAGTCTTTTTTAAATATATTTTTTATAGAAACTTGGAAGCCTTAAAGTCACCCCTCTCTCATCAACTTTGGTCTTTTGACCAGAAGCAGAAAAATAAATGACTGGTGGCTATCTTTCTCAAATTTCACTCAAATCCAAACATGCCCAAAATGATACCATTCTTTCATTCATCAACATTAAGCAAGCTTCTTATATATTTTAATGCATGTACGCATATACAGAATAACTTTTTAAAATGAAAAAAAAAGGATCTGGAGCATATAAGACATCCTTTTAAGCAATCAAGACCCAATGCAGCAGCTAGGTATAATCTTATTTATACTAGAAAAATAAGCTTTTTTTGTTATTCTTCTTTCCAGATAAACTAGTTCAGCCACATCCCTGCAGTTCTGGCAACCAATCTTAGTAAATATGAAAAGGTTTGTGCAAGGGCATGGATTAAAGTTGTTCGGTGTATTAACAGACATGGAATCCCTCTCTTTGTTAATGCTTTCCTTGTTTAGCATCATAATTACCAGCATTTGATCGCGTACCATCCAGAAAGACATGCCATTGTTATTCTTGGTGCATGACTTCAACCTTCTTCAACAGTCCACAACTCGTCGGATAAAAAAGAGAAAAGTGAATCCTAACATAACCAGCTGACTAACTAGGTGTTTGACTTTGACATGTTTTACAATAATACAGATCTCATTAAAAGATTAGAAGCCTTGCATAATTCTTTTGAGGTTGGTGCTACAAAAAAATTCTTTTATCATTTGGTTTTTCCTGTTTACTTGAATGGTTGATGCTAAACATATGTGAGACATTGTGTTATATGCATGGTGGCATGTGCAAAAACCAGCAGGGAAAAATACAATCTCATGTATTGGGTACATATGGTAATTATTGATCATGCTTCACTTATAATGGATGCGTATGTAAATTGTTATGTAATGAATGTGTGTGCATGTAAATGATACGTATTTATGTATGCTTTACAAAGTGTCTTATGATTATGGATGAAATCATGACATATGATTGACAAAAATATTTTGTCTTTGTTTTTGCACTGTAAAAAGAAAGAAATATCCTGCTGGTCGATCATCCCAAGATGAGGAGGAAAAAAAGGCTGTTTGAAATGATAGATCGAGTTTCAGCCTTATGAAAATAATGAAGATCTACTCCCTCCAGGTTGTTTAGAGATTAATGAACTACAGTAAAAACTGATGGATGTTCTGCATGACTGTATTGCTACTCTTCTTATGACTCATTGACTTATCTCGTTATATAATTGTGCATGTAACATGGATTTTATACTTTGTATCTTCATATTTTTATATTTGAGTAATCAAGTATGTTACTTCATGCATTTTTGTTTCTATTAGAATCAAGAATGTAAAACACTTCGGTGACATTAATGCTTCATGCATATTTGAGAATCTGTTATGGACATGGTGGCATCAAATATATACTTGATATTTTGTTACATCTGATGGCGCACAAATGTATTTTTGGGATTCAGCAACTAACCAAAACCAACCTATAATATTTTGTTGTACATAAGAAAAGCAAGAACAAGTATTGGAAAGAAAAGATTCCTAAGATCTCACTTTTGCAAGCATGATTCCATATGTTTGTATTTTTTTCCAAAAATTAGTTCTTACAAAAAAAATTTACTATGTAATAATATATTATTAATAATAAAAATAATTCTTTATATCAGAATATTGTAGTATAATTATTAACAAACATTAGTTATTGTTAGGGATAAACCCCGCTTCCGCCGAAGTTCAGTCTGATGCTTAGCCTAATGTAACTGGTAATCATAGAATAGCTTCGATCGAGAATTCTCCAACAGCCGAACTCCTTCCGGACTTCTCCTTCAGTCGGATTCCTCCAGGAGCCGAACTCCTTCCGGATTTCTCTAGGAGCCGAACTCCTTCCGGACTTCTCCTTCAGTCGAACTCCATCCGGATTCCTCCAGCGGATTACTTCCAGATTTCAAGTAGTATTCCTCCCGGATGATCCCCTCCAGCTGTATGCCTTTTAGGAGTCCGAACTCGTCTGAAATTGATATATGTCAAAGCTCTTCACCAACCAACGCCTGCTTTCTCCGAACTTTGACTATTAAATCTCAACGAACGGACACCTCACGACAATGGACACCTCTCTCCGTAACAAACTCCACGTGGCCCCAACGGCCCACTATCGGACGGTTACGACTGTCATTTATCAGTCTGCTACAGACGACCCCACTACCGGACGGTTACGACTGTCATTTATCAGTCTGCTACGAACGACACCTCTCTCTGTAATAAATTCCATGTGGCCCCAAGCGGCCCACGACCGAACGATTACGATTGTCACTATCAGTCTGCTTCGAACTCCGTCTATAAAAGGGACCCTTTAGATACGTTTTCTCTGAGCTCTCTTCTTCTCAAAACTCTGCTAAATTCTTTTCTGAGCACTCCATTTTTGTTGGCCAGAAGAACTGACCTGATCGTCGGAGGGTCCTGCCGAAGCCACCACCATCGACTCCAGACGAGACTTTCTTTTCAGATCACCGACGGCGACCTCTTCTTTCTTAACTCCAACTCGATCTGGCGTCAACCAGATTCTACACCAACAGGATTGGTGCTAGAGGAAGGGCCCTCTGTTCCTATTCCTGAGGTACCCTTGTTCTTAAAGGAATGCTCAGTCGATCCTGTGGATTTTCTTCTTCAAGGTTCATTTCCATCCTCTCCCTCAATCCCAAGAAATGCCTCCAAAAAAGGTAACTATTCGGAGATCTACCACTTCTGCCGCCAGATCTGAGCCAGATCTATCCGTTCCCACTCCATCGTCAGCGCTTCAACCTCCTCCACCGACGGTCGCGGTAGATCCAGAGCAGTTTAACCTGCTGATGCAGCGGGTTCAAAGCCACACCGAAATGGTGCAGGCCATACGGCAGCCCCCGATGGCGGTTTCGCCAGAAAACCCACCATCGAAATGTCAGGAACCGGTCCCAAGGAGAAGCACTTGGGCTAGCATACCCGTCGCCCCTGGGAAGGAGAAACAAAGAGCAGAGGATCCTTATTCGAATTATGATTCTTCTCCGAAAGAGACCTTCCCTATCTACAGCCGGAAACCTTCCAAGATCTGCGATCGAGATGACGTTCTCGATCAGAAACTACGGGAGATGAATCGGCGGATTGAGGAACTCCACGTCGCCCCGGCTCACCATGACGACGTCCGCACCGATCCCCCTTTCTCTTTCCGAATTATGCAAGAGCCCGTTCCGCCAAACTTCAAGTTTCCCCAATTTGAAAGCTACGACGAAATCTCTGATCTGGTCAATCACCTAGAGGCCTTCCGAACCATGATGCTGCTCCATAGCGCACCAGACGCCATCTTATGCAGAGCTTTTCCGTCTACCTTAAAGGGAGCAGCAAGAAATTGGTACTCGATGTTGAAGCCGAATACGATCTTCTCCTTTGATCAAATGAGTCATCAGTTTGTGGCTCACTTCGTCAGCAGCCGACGTCCGCACCGAGGTTCGGATTTTCTGATGAATATCAAGCAGGAGGAGAATCTATCCGAGCTTATATCATCCGGTTTAATGCTGCTGCATTGAAGATCCGGAACCTGGACCAGTCTGTTGCAACGGCCGCACTTAAGAACGGCCTTTAGAAGAACGATTTGTTGTTCTCCCTGGAGAAATATCCCAGAGACTTTGCCGATCTGCTAGCTCGGACTAAGGAATATGCCCGAGCGGAAGAAGCCTTCAAATTGAAAGATGAGGAAGCTGCAGAAGAGCGACAAACGGACGAGTCTAATAAACCCACAGCTGATAAAGGACCGAATGAAGTTCGGCCACACTCACGGACTCCCTCCGAGCGCAAGCGAGCCCGAACTCCTCGAGCTCGTTGTCAAAGAAGCCCCGACAAAAGGGCGCGAAGAAGTTCTCCCCCTAGAAAGTTTCACAACTATGCCCCCCTTAATGCTCCTAAAACTCAAGTTCTGATGAAAATTAAGAATCAGCTACCAAGACCAGAAGAATTACGATCTTCCCCAAACAAGCGCAATCGAAGCAAGTACTGTTTGTATCATCATGATCACAGCCACGATACTGAAGAATGCATTCAGCTCAAAGACGAGATCGAGGAGCTCATCAAGAGAGGCCGGCTGGATCGATTCCTCAAACGCTGGCCTGAAGCAAGAGAAGATCGGCCGAGAGCACTGTCGTAGCCAGAACCACCAAGGAGGGAGGAATAACAAGGAGATCGTCCGCCTCTCGACATCATCAACACTATCTCTGAGGGACTTAGTGCTTCGGCAAACCGCCATCTCTCAGCCTCAGAGCTGGGAGAAGCTTGTCCCAAATTGGGAAGACTCGTATAAAATAGAGAAGGTCGTCCAGTCCAGAGCTTATCGCCTGAAGGAGCTCAGAGAAACAATGCTCCCACAATCTTGGAATTCAGAAAATCTGAGAATGTACTACCGATAATTTTCTTTCAAAAAAACTCCATCTCAACATTATTGTCTCTTAGTGCAAAAACTATGTGACGACAGGAAAGAAGCAATCAAAAGTGGCCATGTTAAGAACAGGAGGCGAATCTCGTCCTAACATGAGCAAGTCGAAGACCTTCGAACCTCGTCCTAACACGAGCAAGTCGAAGACCTCCGATTATTTAAGACAGGAGGAGGGAAGAGGCTCATTCAACGGCCCATTTACGCCCCTATTGCGATAATAAGGACAAGAGGAGAACCTCGTCCTAACATGAGCAAGTCGAAGGCCTCGTTCATTTTAGACGAGGTGAAAAGAGAAGCCCCGACTCGATTAGAGATAAGATCTCCCCCGAGCTTCAACTTCAACAAAAGATAGGATCTCTTTCAATCTCGGCTAGAGATAAGATCTCCCCGAGCTTCAACCTCAATGGGACACAAGATCTCCCCCGAGCTTCAACTTCAACAGAAGATAGGATCTCCTTCAACCTCGACTGGAGATAAGATCTTCTCTGAGTTTCAACCTCAATGGGACATAAGATCTCCCCCGAGCTTTAACTTCAACAGAAAATAAGATCTCCTTCAACCTTAGCTGGAAATAAGATCTCCCCCGAGCTTCAACTTCAAAAAGAAGATAAGATCTCCTCCGAGCTTCAACCTCAACAGAAGATAGGATCTCCTTCAATCTCGGCTGGAGATAAAATCTTTTCCGAGCTTCAACCTCAACAGGAGATAGGATCTCCTTCAACCTCGACTGGAGATAAGATCTCCCTCGGACTTCAATCTCGACTGGAGATAAGATCTTTCCCGAGTTTCAACTTCAAAAGGAGATAAGATCTCCCCCAAACTTCAACTTCAAAAGGAGATACAACGGATGCAGAACCCGAAAAAGAACTTCGGTAGTCGTCTTTTTTGTACTCCCTTCGAATTTCTAACTCGAGAGTAGGGGGACTATTGTTGGGATAAACCCCACTCCCACCGAAGTCCAGTTTGATGCTTAGCCTAATATAACTGATAATCATAGAAGAACTTCGATCGAAAATTCTCCAATAGCCGAACTCCTTCAGTCGGATTTCTTCAGAAGCCGAACTCCTTCCGGACTTCTCCTTCAGTCGGATTCCTCCAAGAGCCGAACTCCTTCCGGACTTTTCCATCAATCGAACTCCATCCGGATTCCTCCAGCAGATTACTTTCAGATTTCTAGTATTCCTCCTGGATGATTCCCTCTAGTTATATTTTCTTTAGGAGTTCGAACTCCTCTGGAATTGATATATGTCAAAGCTCTTCACCAACCAATGTCTGCTTCCTCCGAACTTCGACTATTAAATCTCAACGAACGGGCACCTCACGACAACGGACACTTCTCTCCATAACAAACTCCACATGGCCCCAAGCGGCCCACTACCGGACGGTTATGACTGTCATTTATCAATCTGCTACAAGCGACCCCACTACCGAACGGTTACGACTGTCATTTATCAATCTGCTACAGACGACACCTCTCTCCGTAATAAATTCTACGTGGTCTTGAGCGGCCCACGATCGGACAATTACGGTTGTCACTATCAGTCTGCTCCAAACTCTGTCTATAAAAGAAACCCTCCAGATACGTTTTCTCTAAGCTCTCTTCTTCTTCCCAAAACTCTACTGAATTCTTTCCTGAGCACTCCATTTCTATTAGCCAGAAGAGCTGACTTGATCGTCAGAGGATCCTATCGGAGCCACCAACACCGACTCCGGACGGAACTTTGTTTTGCAGGTCATCGACGGCGACCTCTTCTTCCTCAACTCCAGCTCAATCCGACATCAACCAGATTCTGCACTAATAGTTATGTTATATTATTATATTATATTAATAATATAACATCATATTATATTCTTATACAAGAAATATAATATTTTATTATAGTATATCATAATAATATTATATTATAATTATATTACAATGATATTAACATATTATATTATAATATATAATATATTATATTATATTATATTTATTAATATTATATTATATAATATTATATTATTATAATATATTATTATCGTAATGACATAATTTATTATATTATATTATTATCATAAAATGTAATAATATTTTAATATATAATAATATATTATTATATCATATATGTTATATTATATTATATTTTATCAAATTATATTATTATACTATACTAATCCAAGTTTGCCGGCTTGAAACCGGATCTTGTGCCAGCCGACCGATGGTACGAGTCAGTATGCCCCCATACCGGATCCGAACCGACACGGAAACAAGGAAGAACCAAGAACAAAGAGAAAAGGAAGGGAGGAAGAGTGAGGCCGACAGCGGCAACTGAAGGGCCAGAGAGGCCCTCGGAAGACCGCCAAGGCCTTCGGGGCTCCCACGATCCTCTGCAAGAGATATTAGAGAGAGAGGGGGAGGGAAAGAAATGAAAGAAAGGGAAGGCAGCAGAGAGGCTGCCAGACGATGAAAATCTGACCATAGGCACTGCAAGTTCGAAACAGGGGTGGATCCCTATTCATCATATTTTTCTAAAAAACGTGAATCACAGTGAAGCCGGCAAATTGATGACTTCACTATGAATCGCATTTAAAAAAAAGAAAACTAATGAACAAGGGCAGATCGCCCCTATTTCAAACCTAGGGCGCCCACAAATGAATTTTCGATGTTCAAAGGCCTCTCTGCCGCTTTTCCCTCTCTCCATTTCTCTCCCTTCCCCCCTCTCTCTAATCTCTCTCACAGAGGACCACAAAGCCTCAGAAGCCTCAACGGGCCACTGTCGGCCTTTCTATCTCCTTCCCTCCCCTCCTATCTTTTCTTCTTCCTTGCTTCATTTTCACCAGTGTTCCAAATTGAACGTTTGAACCACACCAATTGACTGCCAATACAGTTCGACATGCCCTGAATTATCCAATTCAAGACAGTTTGGCGAACCAAAATACTAATATAATATCATATTACATTATATTATAATAATATTATATTATATTAGAATATTATATCACACTATATTACATTATAAGAATATTATATTATGTAATAATATGTATTAAACTCTACTATACAATATATGCAATATCCTTTACTGTCATTTTATCATACCAAAAGCACTTTCCCAGTTTGGTTACCAAACATATGTTAAAATTTTAAAATAGTTTAGAAATATAATTACTAAACAGCAAATAGCTTTTCATAAAAGCTTTACTTCCCAAAAACTCTATTTCTCAAAAGCTCTATTTCCAAAAAATTCCAAAAGCTCTACTACCAACAGCACTCCTATACAAGGCCTAGGTAATCTAGTCCTTTTATGAGCATAAAAAGCATATAAGTAATCATAATTCACTTTCACTACATACACCATCTCTAATCAAAAAATAACTAGCACACTTAGCAGCAATCATTATGGACATACATAGGCAATAATCATAATCAACTTTCATTACATATATCATGTCTACTTGAACAAACAATAAACTGATATACTTAGCAGCAATCATTATGGACCATACATATGCATATATACAGATATATGTAATTTCACACACATACTAGTTATAGAACATGTGCTAATGAATGTGAAAGAAAAAATAACTTAAAAAACAATAATAATAATGAATGCTAATGACAAATATTCTCAATTAAATTTACAAAAATAAGATAAAATGAATAAAAAACCCTCATGCCAAATTCAAAGTCTATCAAATTGACATGGATTTGATTAGGGAGATTATAAAAACCAAATGAATGATTCAATCTACATTTACTTAAATTTACATGTAGGAATATTCCATGATTCTAATACTCTTCTTATAAACACTACACAAGTTGAATCAGAATATAATTGAAAAAGAGTTTTCAGTTTCTTCTAAATAATGGGTTTCGACATAGTATCTCATACAAGGAACACTAGAATGGTAAGATAAAAAGGTTCTTCGTAAGGATCGCTAAGTGACATATCATTGACTTGAATTCAGAATACCTGAATCTAGCTTAATTTAGCCAATTGCCCACAATAAAGTAGTGCCATGGTGGGATCATATTAATTTCTTGCCGAAATTCATCCAGTAGATAATCACTGAATTGTATAATGGGTATCGTGCAATCAAATATATCAGAACTGGGTATACCAACCAACATAAGAGGGAAGCAAGAAGGGATGTGTAGGTGGGATAAAATTAATACAATAAGTTCTAAAGCTAAGTTAGGCACATCAAGCATGTGTATGCCATTGGTTAGGAACTCATATGTGAAAAAGCAAATCGAACAAAGGATACACGTCAACCCTGCTCTCTTTTTGCATCAAGCTTGAAGAGGTTCTCAAAGGCTTAAGAAGGTCAGGAGAGTTGGAGTACTACTGGACGAGAGAGCGAGTTTTCAGCACCAAAAATCAGCTCAGCAGAATTTGTTGTGGGCCTGTGGCCTTCTATAAACAATGCAACAACTATATGGATCTCACTCGTTAATAACTCCCAACAATTGTTCTGGATAAAGTACTGATGGTGGAATGAGTTTTAAATACCAGTTAAACCAATGGAAATTTTTGAAAAAATATTGGCATCATATAGTAGCTATTTTCACTTTCACAAGAAGGCAAAGATGAAGTTCAGAATATGGAGAGGTAGATTTTTTTAAGTCTAGAGTCAAAAATATTGACCATATTGCTCTAAGCCAGAACTTCTCCTTTGAGATTCTCTCTTCCTAGATATGTATAATTTTAAAAACATTATTTTTTGAGTAACACTAAACACTGTTTTTTCTTTTTAGTCATCATATTTTTACTATGTCAAAGAGGTGGAATTTCAGCATCTGTAATCTCAAAGACCTTTTTGCATTGATTATCATTTTTTTTAATTGTATTTAAGATATGTTATAGAATGCTAGACAATAAGCTACCATATAGGAAGTTTGCTTGGAAAGAAAAAAATCCTCCATAAAAATATAAATTATAGAAATGTGTACAAGTGACTGCAGCTATAACTATAGATATTCCCCCAGTAACACTTTGATAGGGGTTCACTATTGCAAAGACTCCACATCTTTGAGTTCTATCACAAGATTACTTCAAATCATAGCATGCCATGTAAGATTGAGATTGAGAGAGAGAGATGTAGCATAGTAGGTGGAGACAACTCACAGTAAGTACAATTTCAAAGCAAACTGGTTTTCCTATAATAGGTAGGACATGGCCACAGGAAGGACATGGGCTGTTCTGCATAAAAAGTTAGCTTTCAGTAATGAAGAAATATTGGCATGGCAAAGAGTATAAATAGGAAAAGAAGAAGAGATGGTGTACTGAAACCGTGATGCCAATGTCGAAAGGAGTATTTGGAGTAAGGAGTTTAATCAATGGTGAAGTAGGTCGTGCTGCTGAGTGTCAACCACCCGTTTGGTATTATGGAAGGAAAAAAAATACAATTTACTTTCTCTAAGGCATTCTAGGAGAGGATTATTTTGATAATAGAAAAGTTTTCACATCAAATATTGGCACACAATTATATTAGATAGATGGATAGATAGATAAGCAGTAGGGACTATACTGGGTATGTAATATTTGGTAATTGCCTCACCGGGGAATTTTTTGCATTACCACATCTCAACAATAACTGCCCAAGTTTTGCAGTATAGATTTATTTCCTTATCAAAAATTACATTTGGTTTTTGACAAATATATTGTGCTGCTACAGCTGGTACAGGCCAGAGGAATCCACAAGTACAATGGTGACAACAACTTTCATAGGTCTTAGAGTTCCATAGCTCAGTGGTAGTTCAGCAAGTAGATGAGAATAGCAAAGTTGCACATGCCAAAATATGAGGATGAAAACTGTTTTATCTTCATAAATAAAAAGGAATTAGCGTCACAAACTACATCAGGATCTCTTAATATAAATTCTCTACCGTGAAAATGTTCACAACTGATATAGCAAGACTATACAATTCAAAAATAAAAATCACAGACCTCGCGAACAGAAGATCCAGGGAATGCATGTGAAGCAACTGCTGGATCAGCTGCAGTGTAGAAATACTCCAAGGTTTCCCAATATGCATCAACAGCGTCCTGCTTTGAAAGGATGAAATCGTGTCGAATTCTAGGACGTAGATCAACCTTGACATGTGAAGATCGGAGAGTTGTTGACAAAGGTTCTTCGATGTAAGGTTTAAGCTCCAGGGCATGTGTAAGGACAGCATGTGTGAGGGCAGTTGCATCTTTTGCAGATTCTTCTCTGACTAGTTGAATCAACTAGAAAATAGGGAGAAAAGCCAATTAGTTTTCCTGAAATGCTGTTAAAGTAGGTAATATAATATAAATGTCGCAAAGGCACTAAGCCTTGAGCTTCTTCATCCCTAGGCAACCCTATAAAAGTGAATATGCATATGATTATATGCATACCAAGTGTGGGCATAGGTGGAGACAGAAATTGCCAGAAAGAAATATCCAGCAAAATAAACAGCAAATTATCCACCAAGGCTACAAGAAAACTTCTGAGTGTCAAGCAGAAAGCAAAGGTTCCCATACTTAAAGATTTACATGCACAAAGGAAAGTTAGCAAGAAAGCACCTAGATTTGACACGTTGAAGAAAAGAAAATCACTAAGGACTAACCAAAAAAAAAAAACCACAACAAGAGCGAGAGAGAGAAAGAGAGAGAGAGAGAGAGAGAGAGATTTAAAAATGTGGATTAAGAAAAACAGAGGCAAGTGGTTAACTAGCATATTAGTAATATAGTACAAATCATACAAATAGTAAAAGAGTGCGCCCTATGCAAATAGAATTTAACTATAGTGAAGATATTATGACACAATTTCTCCATAAATAAGCATAAAAGTATCTTGTAAGAGATTGTGGGTGACTCACCACATAAAGTTTGCTGAGTGGATATTAAATGAGAGAACAACCATATTATCGCAACTGATTTCAAACTATCTAATAAGTCTACAGCCTTCAATCCAAAATAGGTGTGATCGATCCGAGTCGAGTCGAGTCGAGTAACTGGAAGCTTGAGCTCGACTCCAAATACTCGAGCTTGAAACTCAGCTCGAGCTTGACCGAGCCTTAATATCCCAAGCTCGAACTCGACTCGATGAAAAATAGACAAAGCTCGAGATCGACTCGACTCGAATATGAACCGAGCCATACTCGAGCTCGAAATCAAGCCTTACCTTGCTAATAATATATATATTAATATATATATATTATTAAAAAAATAATATTATTAAAAATATATATAAATTCGAGTAGGCTCGCGAGCTTTCGAGCCGAATACCCTGCCACTCGAGCTCGATTCAAATACTCAAACTCGATAATAACCGAGTCGAGTCGAGCTTAAGTAGCTTGACTCGTTTGCACCCCTAATCCAGAACACCAGCTTTTGATGTTTTAAGAAATAAAAGGTATTGTAGTTACTAACAAAAAATATTTAGATGAAAAGACAGGATATTATATGCATAAAGACAAGCACTAAAAATAAATTGTCTTGTAAAAGCCTTGGGAGTACATGAAGTTAGTACCTTCAACCGAAGTAAAATATTAATTACACATGAGAGACGTCCAGTTGCCTGAGTATCCATGAGGCATCTGTACTCCTGGACAGGAAGATCTGAAAGCCTTAAACCAAGTCTGCATTTCTCTACCATGTTATCAATCTCTTTGGGAGACCCAACAATCTGTAAGAACAGTTCAAGCGGCATTTTCTTTACAGCTTCATCCAGCACAAACAACTGGCATGTGCTGTGAGGATTTTTCAGATCATACCCATATTTGTTAGAATTAAAAGCATTATCCCAATCAGGTAAATCACTCAGACAGCCCCATAAAAATTTATGAAAAAGTTTTGCACGGATCATCTTTGCAGGAACAAATCCATTAGCACGCATAGCATCAAATATTACAGGTTTGTTGTCCGCACGATTTGAAGGCCTCAAACTTGTTAGTGAAATGAGAGATTTACCATTTTCTGATCTAGCTGACCCTTGTCCACGAACATGCTTATCAAAATCTCTGTGTCTCTTATGAATTTGAGCCAAAATTTCTGATGATAAATTATCCACAGAAGGGTGCAAAATCACCTCTGTTAGACGAGTTCGACTGTAGTTTGTCACCCCAGGGATGCTAACCTGAACACATTTACACAGTCCTTCTTGTTGGAGTTTATTCAGAGTACGGGTTAGAGTTTTCCTATCCATCCTTGTGTGCTTATTCTTCTCAAGCCCATCAAGCCACCTATAAAGCTCAGACATTAAGATGAACTTCTCTTTCTGCAGGAAGCAGCAAAGGCAGATTAGCATTTTACCCAAAAAAAAGAGGGCAGACTGGCAAAAAAAACCTAAAATTATGTAAAGAAGTATTGACATTATGATATATCCATTAATATGTATTTTCTGTATTTTCTTACACAGGCCACTAGAAATAAGATAATATGATACTTACCAACTTTACCTGTCATAAGCTAGAGTTGACATGCAAATGAAAATAAACAAAAGTTTTGTATATCTTAGTGGAACGTCACAAGAATAAAAATCAGATTAGCTATCCAACAAAGGATATAAATTGGAGCAATTCATTGAAGTACTTTCCAAAAGATGAGTCTAAAACCACTTTGCATCATTTGATGTGAGGAATAAATGTTGACCATATCTGTCATAGTAAAAAAGGAGAAGAAATGATATATGTAAATGAGCTTCATACTCTGCATCAAATCAACTAGCAGAAACAATCAAAAAGAGAGTCAAAAAAAAAAAAATACACAAAGTACATTAGTTAAGACTTGAAGATATTTTGGACCAATGTCTGTGTTTAAATATAAAAAGACTTCAACAGGAAAAGATGTTGCAGATGCTAATCTGAATCCACTAGACAATGTCTATCGAGCAACATAAGCTCCCCTAGTTCTTTCAAGTTCCATGACAAGATTCATATTTCTCTAAAGCCACAAAGTGACGAAACAAAGCATACATTGCAGATGGTTCTAATATAGAACACCATTCCAACTTCTTTCGGTGACTAAGTCTTGCAAATTGTTTAAAGCAACACTAGGATCGATAAATGAATAGATGGATGAATGTAAAAAAGGAGATTTTACATTAGAATACTAAGCATCTTTACTAGCTGCTAGGCAAAACTAGATGAAGCAAAGGGCTCACATACTGTTTAAGCACCATGTAATGAAAAAATAAGCATAAACCATAATGATGATAGAAAGTAAATGGCCAATAACCTTCAATCTTTTCAGTATCCTTTGTTCCCTCCTGGTACCAACTAAAGTTGATGTAAGGCAAGGATACCTCTGTACTGCTTTCAGCTTGGACAAAATAGATGAAACTGAAAGATGTTTTTCTGATTGACGACCATTTAATCTGGGTGCCATCACAGAATTGCCATGCTTTGGATCATCACCTGTGGTTGAAATATCAAGGATTTGCTTCTCAATTTCTGTTCCATGTTTAATGACCTGGGAGTTCACAATAGATCCAGAACAGATGGTAGGTGGTTCTGATACAAGTGATCTACCATCTGTTTTATCTGAGTGCAAAAACACATCAGTGGAGTAAGTATCCTTAAACTGGACAATTGCAGATGATTCAGCATATGGAAAAGAATCCCCTGTTTGAATAGAAATCTCAGGCTTATGAGGAAGTGCTTCACAGTTGCCAGGATCAACAATAGCTGAACAGCGAGGATAATTTTTGAATGTCCAAATGCGATAAAGTGGTGTTCTATCTCGAATCTCAGCCTCCCAAGGCATTTTAAACCTTCCACGCATAGCATTAACTCGGTTATATAATTTCTTAGCATTGAACCCAAGTCGTTTGCAAATCTGGGGTGTACCAAAATATTTGAAGCATATTTTAGAAAAGTTTCAGCAATTCAAAAAGCAACAAGCATGCAAGTCAACTTGTATAGCTGCTTCAGTGAACAAGCCAATCAATAAGCATACTTTCTATATTGATGAGCAAGATCTTTCCAAGAAAAATAACTACAGTTGCAATAAGGAAACAGACAATTATTATTTAGATAAATGCACTACTATATAAAAAATAATAATAATAATAATGGAATTGGATATGATTATGATTAGAACATTCAAAATCCTTTAGTTAGTATAGCTTCACATTTGTGAAAGGACCCATCATTTCATTCCCACACAAATAAGTATACGATTACATGAAGTGATAGGACTAAATTTTATGAAAACCCTCATACAAGGAATATCTGCTAATACACCCCGCAAAATCCGCAAACTATTTTGTAAAAGGAAATGCTAGTATACAAGCTAATTTTGAGCTCCTGATAAAAGCCATCAGAAGTCCAAGGTACAATAGTTTCCTCTATGACTGCAAGTCTGCAAGCACACCTCAAACATGAGGAGCAAGCTTTTACACAATTTCATGGTATCCAGAGTTCGAAAGTAACAATTCCTTTCTGTGACTTCCAAATGAAGGTGATCCAAAAGATTATGATATAAATTGAGTAGGAAAAGGATATGAAACATAAAGGTCAATGTATTACAAAGTGAATAGCAGCACCACATAGCGGCGGTGTGTTTTATAGCTGATATTGAACAGCAGGGGCTGCAGGCTATTAAAATATTTTTATATCTTTTCTTACTGAATATCAAAAATTAATACTTTACATCAACTTCATGCAAGAAAAAGGAAAAAGATCAAGGAAAAAGATATAAAACATCACAAAGCTGGCATCATAAGTTATATATAATAAGTTATACATTCATATATAAACATGCATTATTCTCCATAGACTATGCACATCACATGACCTGAAGACATATCACTAACTAAAAAATCAGTAAGCTTGGGTCAAGCCCTTTGTCTAATGGCCATTTCCCATCCAAATGATCCAGTAGCTCAGATGTAGAAGGAAAATTCCTTGAAATTTCATCTCGCATATTTTAATCATTAAGACAGAATTTCAAAATGCACTCAGTCAACCATTTCCATCAATCATTTTCAAATTTATTCTCATTGGCATAGAAGAATAGGGTTTCAAGAAGTAGCCTGCCCTATGAAATGGTCTTATAAGTTTTGCAAGCCATCTCAAATCAATAATTGCCCAAATTAGAAAGTACTTCTCATCTTCATTCATATGCAAGGCTATCTCCTTCTTAGCATTCATCAAGTCACCCTATATATAACTCATGGCCATGCCTAAGCATTTCTACCAAGGGCTCCCACAATTCTAAAGCAAATGACACATTATTCCAAAATTTGAAGCTCAGAACTATTCCTTGGATCTTCTTTACTTGATCTTTGTTATACCATTTAGAATTCTCCCAATCACTCACTCCATCCTCTTACTCATCATACTCTACAAGCTCAAAAGAAGAAAGCAAATCGAATCTTTCCTGGTTTCACCAAATTCCTTTTATTCATGAACTTTTTCATCATCCAAAGGCTTAAGGTATGCCCATATAAACTCGCTTTGGCACATAGTGCTTGCCATAATCCAAAAGTGTAACGGTTGTTATGACAGCTTTTTACCTATTATATCATGCATATAAACCAAAATGCTATACAAGGCAATGATCAAGGATTCAGGTCCCAGTGAGAATAGGGGTGCAAATGGGTCGGGTCGGACCGGATCATAAGTGACTCGGTTCCTTGGTCGGGTCTAAATATTGGACCCAAATCCAGCCCAATAGAAGATCGGGTCAGGTAGGATCGGGTCCATGATCAAATTTTTTGATCCAACAGGTCATTCGGATCAGATCGGGTCCATGTATAACCCAGCCCTGACCATGAAATACGGGTTCGGTTCGGATTTGGATTATAATTGTTGACTTATGTACCAATTTTCAAACTGTCAAGCATATGCTGAATCTATTGCTTGTTCTTAATCCATATCTAATTCTACTTTTGTTCTTGTTTTTGTTGATGTTTTTAATGAAGTCTATGAAGCTAAAATGACTACCAAGACCCAACTAATGAGAGTATGTAAAATGAGTACCAAGATACTTGACATAATTTGAAGAAGCTAGTGATGACAGCCAACAGGCTTTGATCAATACAATCTTGGTTCTTTTCCAACCTGTGTATAAAGTCTAGACGAATGAAGGTAAGAGGAAGCCAAGGAGTTCTATTTTATCCATTTTTGAATTAGTATGCTTCTATCACTTCTGTAATGTTAGACGAATAAATATACTAATTCTAATTCGGCTTTGTATTGGGTTCGGTTCGGGTCGGGTCGGGTTGGATCAAAATTCCATAAATCTAGACCCGACCTGGAAAATGGAATAGATCCAATTTTAGAACCCAACTCATATCCGCGGGTCCTTTAAAATAGTTTAGGTCGAGTCTATGCGGATCGGATCGGATCGGGTCATGGGTCAGCCCAACCCATTTGCAGCCTTAAGCAAGATATCGGCCAAGTCATTGAATGCTTAAAAACAGGGTAAACCAGACAAGGTCAGTCAATAGCACTTCGTACCAACTGGAATGGCCTGATTCATCAGTACAATGCACGGATCATGCATCCCGACCGTAACAAGTTGATACCTCCTAGTACCATGACTAATTTGAGCAGTTCATAGTGCATCCTAATAGGAAACATTTTTTTTAGAAAGAATCATGGGAGGGACAGCAAGGTGTCCCTCCCCCCTTTTAGCTAGCCCATGAAAGGCTCTGCCTATCTTTTTGGTTAAATCATAAGAAATGGAGAGAGAAAGAGTGAGGGGAAGCAAGAGGAGAAAGGGAGTGCAGCAAGGATCATGGCGGGAAGCCCTTGCCGGCAACATGGAAGATAGGGCCATCAGATCTTTTGAGGGCCTTCTTCCTTCCTTTTCTGAAGCCCAAAATTGGCAAAAACCAAGAGAATTAGAGTAGTCATGCCAAGTTTTTCCTATTTTGCTTGAATTTCATATATGTTGGAGGATTCGACAGCTCCCTACAACAAGGTGATTTTTGTTTTATATTTTTTATGAATTATTAATATTTTTTATTAGAAAATTAATAAAGGAAAAGATAAATGAAACTTGGCAATTAAAAATTGTAGCATGTCTTAATTTGTTGAATGCATGTGCTACAGTATTTGATTCGAATAAGACAATCCAGTGGTGCACTTGGGAGCCCCAAGCCTAAGCTCGAAATTGTGACCAATTTTAATATCCCATCAAAATAGCAACCAATCAGCCACTAAAAAAAATATATAGAACCAATTAGGGATGCCTACAAAGCCCTCAAAGAAATCTATTTTTTAAAAAATCTATATCTTATAAATAATTTTTTCACTAAACATTTAAAAATGCAGAAATTCTGAAAAAAAATATAAAAAATACAATATAACATCCATAACAGAAATGCACTTACAAAAGTAGTCGTCAAGCATGATAAATGAATTTTCCTGATTTTTAAACTCTTTTTAAGGAAATATTTTAAAAAATTGAAAAAACTTGATTAAAAGTGAATAGGGAGCATTAACTATTTCATCAAAAGAAATAATGAGCTCTTCCTTTCTTCAAATATTTGATGTTTCCTACGTATTTTTCAATCATCTATTTGCACTAAGCTACACTTAGGGCCTGTTTGGGTGTCTAAGGTTTATAACCTTAGGTTAAAATTCATAATGAGATGTGGGTTTTGATCCTATAAGATTATACATTAAACCCTATTGGGAAAAAAAAAATCTTGTAAATAATCCTATCCTATATTTGGATAATAAATTAGGATTTCCTCCCCCTTTTTCTTCTTCCTCTTCTCTCTCTACATCTTGTTTTGCGCTTTTCAATATTTCCAACAAGTAGGTAGATAACTCAATTTGACAATTTTAAATAATAAAATTATTGCATGGGTTATATCGGAGAAATATATGAGCTGAAAATAAAATTTAATTTGCTAATTAGATTTAATCTTTAGCTACTCTATGCAATGGACTATGACGAACTAAATTAGACATTACAAATAGGTATCAATGATAAAAAAAAATAAATTAAAAAAAAAGCAACAACTAGTTTTTGGTTTGCTCTACTACCAATTAAGATTTAGTCCTCACTAGGACCCAATTTAAGATGTAGGTACTAGAGTCAAAACAAGTGAGATTTTTAAGCCTCGAAGTAATTTTGATCTAAGTACAAGCAACTTGCCAACAACCTTAACTTGGCCTGACTAAAAGTCTAGTTAAATATAAAGTTAGTTTAAGCATAAATATATAATCTTAGTATTCCCAAGATTTGCGAAACCGGAACCGATCGCCGTACCGGCCAGCCGGTGGTACAATTCAATACAGTTCCATATCGGTCCATGCCGGGCCGAACTGACAAGGCAAAGAAGGGGAGAGGGAGAAGAAAGAGAGGAAGAGATAGAGAGGGAGAGGAAGAGAGGGCCTCCGGCGGCCTCGCGTTCCGAGGTTGATAACGGTGAAGGAAGGGAAGAAGAGAGAAGAGGAGACTGGGAGCTCTTACCGATCTTCGGATGGACGTCGCCGCTGTGACGTCTCCAACGGCCAGCGAGCGAGTGCCAAGTTCAATAGTAATTATTAAAAAAATAAATGCCAAAGTCCGCAACACGGTTGCCGACTTCAATCAGTAAAATCTAAAAAAAAATGCAAACAGAGGCAAACCCCTGTTCCGCGTGGGAGGAGGGGCCCTCCTCCCGCTCCTCCGACCTCGGGCGCCCTCGGCGCTCGCTCACCGGCTGTCAGAGACATCATGGTGGCTACGGCCGCAGCATCCATCCGGAGACCGGTAAAAGCTCCCAGTCTCCTCTCTCTTCTTCCCTCCCACCACCAATTGGTAACACCTCTGATGACCGTTGGAGGCCCTCTCCTTCTCCCCCATCCCTCTCTCTCTTCTCCTCTTTATTCTCCCTTCCTCTGATACGGCTGTCGTGCCAGTTTCTACGCCAGAACTAGACCGGTTTCCCGCCGGCACGGTTCGGTACGGCCTGAACCGCATGGTTCGGAATAGTTCCAAAAACCATGCTTAGTACTTTATATTTAAAAAATTGAGGCTCAATTGAGCCCATTAAGAGTACATCAAAAAACTCTTCAGCTAGTTCCAAAGTACTATTACCAATAAATTTCAGACTTTGACCCCGTGTCAACCACTGGATTTGGTAGATGCCACGTGAATACATAACAAATGAAGAGGCCTAGAAATGAGAAGAGGCAAAGAGATAGAGAGGTTTCTGGGAAGAGAGTGGCTTAATTTGCTTACTCTCAAGTCTAAAAGCTAAGAAGAAACGAAATAAATATAATACCCAGAAGAGATGAAACTCAAGGAGAGTTCCATCAAAAGCATGACATCAACGTGCAAGATGGATTACATGATGATTTGATGTCGAATTAAAAAAAATTCTATTCCAAATCTAGTGTTGAATGAAGTTCTATTCCAAATCTAACTATAGAATATGAATTATCACATGTTGCCCAACTCTAGTATGATAAAGCTCAAAGAACTTGGACAAGCAGATTAATCCTAATAAGATCAATTTGATGTTTTTGACTTCATGTTGCCTATGCGGCCGGGAAGATCTTCACCCCTGACTAGTGCTCTAGCATCAACCACTTCATCGCCATCTTCATTGTCCCCCTCCTCTGCTTCCACTTCATCTCCACCAACAACCCCTATGCCATGAACTTCTGCTTCATCACAGCCGAAACCCTCCAGAAGCTCATCATCCTCACCACCCTCGCCGCTCAGGCTTGCCTCTCCTTCAGTGGCTCCCTCGACCGGGCCATCACCATCTTCTCCCTCGCCACCCTCCCAACACCCTCATCATGGGAATCCCCCTCCTCATCACCATGTACAGCACCTTCTCCAGCTTGCTCATGGTCTAAGTCATTGTTCTCTAGTGTATCATCTGATACACCCTCCTCCTCTTTCTCTTCGAGTATCACACTGCCTACCTCCTCATTGCCAACTAGTTCCCCAACACCGCCACCTCCATCATCTCCTTTAGCATCAACTCCGATGTCATCTCCCTCGACAATGGCCGCAACCTCCTCCAGGTCAATGCCGAGGTCGGTGGCAACAGCAAGATCCACATCACCATCCACCACTCCAACACCTCCTGCCGCTTTATCTCCATGGCGATTGGAGGTCAGAGGTGATGGCTGGAGTGGAGCACGATGATGGGTGCAACAATAGAGCCCGTCAATCGTAGGGAAAAAACATGCCTTCTGAGGATTTTCTTTTTCCTATAGGATTGGCCACTTCCCACTATTCTATTATCCCATGGTTCAACCAGCCAAACATTGGTCAGGAATCAAAATAATTTTTTTACCCATAGGATCTACTAATCCTATAGGATTCAGGCCGTTCCTATCCTTCCCAAATAGGCTATAAATAGTTTTTTCCCTACTTGAACCAATGTAATTATGAGAATGTTTTTCCTCCCTAAGCTCTTCCACTTAAGCCTTTCAATTAGATTTTACCTTAGACAAGAGAATGCTGCTCGGCTGCTGATATCAAAACCCTTTTTTATCTAGGTATGTTTCCAAAGGTTCATTTCACATTGCCATTTTTCTTGTTTTCTACTTTTAAAAGCATAATCACAAAATTCAAGACAAAAATATGTTTGGTGCTATTTTTTTTTATTTTCTATGTTTCAAAAATCATTTTTATTAATTCTAAAAAGTAAAATAAATGCTTACTTTCAAACATGAGAAATTCATTTTTTTAGTATCACCACCAACATCACCGTCACCATATTGTCACCTCCACCAACACTACCACTAGCATTGATGCCACTGCCTCCACCACAATGCCGTCACCACCACCCCCTACCACAGCCGCCACCTCTACCTCCGCTGCCATCCCCCACCACCAACTCCACCATTGCCTCCATCACCATGTTCATATTTTTAAAAATAATTGGCTACATCCAACATGTTTATGTTTTAAAAAAAAAAACAAAGAAAAAAACAGAAACAAATTTTCTATTTTCTCATTTTTGAAACAGAAAAATGTGAGTGATGTCAAACAACACCTTAACTTTTTAATGTTCTTTTGTTTCTCAATTTGTCTCTTTTAAGAAAGAGAATAAGATCCAATTGTAGTCAGTTATGGAGAAAAGCACAGCACACAAATATGGTATGTCCTTTTGACCATGTCCTAAATCATTTCCCTGAGGTCTTCAATTGTAACTAACTATACATGTGTTTAGTTCAATCCATGTCATAGACCTCCATCTAAAAGTACAATAAAATCTTTAAGTGCCTCCATGATCACATCTTGAATGTGAAATGAATTCCAAACCCACTTCAAAATAATATTTTTTCACTAACATTCTAACTTTGAAAGGCAATTTTCTATGTACACATGCCTAGTGCAAATACCATTATGGTAATAAATAAATTTGAGCTTCTTTCCATATAACCCTTCTAGACTACTGTATACAAAGATTTCTCTTTTCTATGTCTCATGGTAACATTTTTCTTTTCCTAGAGATTACCCATTGGGATCCCAAGCTAACTTTTCATTTGCTATAATAGAATATTTATCATGTTTTTCTCATTTAGCTTCTCATCAGCCCTTTAGAGCTTTATATTCAGCAAGTCCCTTATGCATCTTTACATTGGCCATTATAACTGCATAAAATTAATTATTTCCATTCATTCTCCAAATCCCTTCACAAAAATCATGAGTGGCTTTGCTCATTACTAGCACAAAAACAGTAAGGCAGCGCTCTTACAAGCATTTGCTTATCCATTTTCATCATGAGATAGCACTTGGATATGAGAACACCAAATCAGGCTTAACTTATAATCGATATAAAAGTGAGAAAATTTTTAACTGTGATCTGTCATCAAGGTACAGAAATATTCCACCCACAAGAACCCTTGAGCCCATGACCAACTGCTACATATTGTATTTGGCATTTATGATTTCTAAATGCAAAGTGAAGCAACTAGAGTATGGCCCTCGTTCTCCAAAAACCAGAGTGGGCAAATACCATACAAAGTTTTAAGACCATTACATGGTACCCTTTTCCTGCAGAGGTTGCCTCCAACATTTCTCTCCCAAATTCATTTCAATATTAACTTGGCATCTTTAAGTATGACTTATGGGAAAGACAGACCATTCCACTAAAGAAAAAACTGTCAAATTCCTTATATAGCCTACCCAATTTTCTAATGGAGTATGCAAACAATATTTAGACATATTATTTACAAAAAAAGGAGTCTTCTAGTTCCTAATTTTAAACAACGATTTCTTAGTTACATACTCAAGCAGATAAACTTCAGGTGTTCACTAATTATTCATTTATTTAGAAGTACTTATTTAGTTCTATAAGACCGCTTGTACTCATTGCACGAAATGACCGAAGATTGTTAATAGCACTATCCCTTGTACTACATCCAGGAAAAGGGGGAGGAGTGAAGATAAGTGAAGGGTTGCATTAAATCTTTTAGCTCCAATCTTCTTTGGAAACAAGTTAATGCAAGGTATACAAGTATTGTACATAAGAAATTTACTGATCAGGCCTAAGGGAAGTATGAGATAGCAGTATCAATCAGAACTAAGATAACATAGTTCTGAAGGTTCGCCACCTCAGTACCGGACCCCATACCATTACCAACCTGTTACAATGTCAGTACAGAGTTAGTTCAGCATACCGAGGGTCAGTATGCCCCCCATACCGCATTCCAATACCAAATCAATATGGTACACTATACCCCATACAATCCAGTTCGGTCCAGTATGGCAAACCTTGACACTTCTTGATCAATAATTAGAGGCATTATGACTTTTTTGAAAAGGTATCAATCAGTTCAATTAGATATTAAAAATTCAAGCTGTAATAGAACCACATATTATATCTCGGAAGAACAACCAAACATCATGAAAACAACCAAACGTGATCACAACATGATAAATGTAACAGCAGTTGAATACAGTATGACCACCAAATCTTGTCCCTGAATTGAGTATGTATGTCCAAATTTATGCTAATTCATTATTTTGATACTCTATAATTATATGTATCCCATCATCTGATAAAATGGGTTTCTGTGCCCATTAAATTTTATTGGTCAATCTGTACAAGACTAGAATGCAAGTCAGACCAAGGAATAAAAAGTAAGCAACTACAGTAACCATTTCAACTCCAGCACAAAAACTGAGAACCAGAACTTCACAAAATACTTAATAGGGCATTGCAAAGAGAGGTTGATAGATACCTCAGCAATGGTTATTCCTTTCTGTCCTTCAGCATCTACCATATCATATATACGATGTTCTATGGGAAGCTCCACAAACTGATCAGTAATCTGGCCTCTTTTTCCATGTTTAACCAAGTGTTCAGAGTCAAAACTATCATATCCACTCATGCTTCTTTTTGGCTCAAAATCTTTAGGATCAAATGTCTTTAATAAGCGTACACAGCTGACAACCTGCAAATAGTTTAAAGCAAGAACTGACAGATGTTCAAGATAAAAAGGACAGACAGATATATAATGGTTGTGAATGAAAAGGAGAAGGTGTTGAGGAACAAATAATGCAATAGAAAACCCAAAGGCAAGCACCAGGTATGTCTTCAGAAGTTACAGCAAAAACATAACCAATAAGCCTTATGCCACAAATCTGGATTTTGGATTACTTGTTTGAGTAACTTCTACCATTCACCCAAAATACAGTTAAAATTCCCCTATAATACAAGTTCAAGCAACTCCCTACCCCAGACCAGATCAGGAGCTCGCTGCTTTTAAACTCATCACATCACTCACATAACCAGCATTAAATACTTTTGTTCCTCAATCAAAAGATTTTATAAAATATTCTCAGCCTAATTATGAAATTCTGAAACTTAAAATTTTATTAAAGGATCTGCAATAACCGTAAGGCATCTCAAAAGCAAAATCATACTCATAAATGTTCCTTTTTGTTTGGCAACATCCTCATCTATTACCTCAATCTTCTTTATATAGAGCCAAGAAAATTTTGACATTTACTTAGAAATCTCTTTGTCAACAATTATCAGTAGAATTGCAACCTCATAAATATTTATGCTTATATTGTATATAATGAGCTGATTCAATCGTTTGATCAATAACTCTTATCCTCTAAAAGTGTTTTGCAGTGATCATAATGCACTAGCAGCAAAAAAATAGTTATTTATAGATTTTAAATTAGCCCTCCTTTTACATCAATCAAGTATTTAAAGTTTTAAACTACTATGAGACAAATATTCATCAATAGTTCAGGTGGAGTTCAAGTTAATAATGATGAAAGAGAAGAGCTTCCCTCATATCAGTAACTTTAATTTTTAATTCTCAAACTGATCATGTAAGCAAAATGATCGGATCAAATGAAGGTATGGTAACATAGTCAGGCCATAATAAATTTTCATAGCTCAAGAGAACATAGTTTAGTAGCTAAAGGAGTACATGGTAGAAAAGCTATGCTTTTTGCTGTTCAGTTTTTTGAATTTCCATTTCCATTCTCTCTCTCTCTCTCCGCCCACCCCCACCCCACCCCTGCTCCTCTTAATTTATACATACTAATTCATGTAACCTTGACAACTAAGGCACTACAGGCAACACAAACTTTTTTATAGCAACCAGGAGAGCTAACTCTGAATAAACAAGCATAATCTATCATTAAAATTTGTAGAACATACCCTGTTGTTGACTTTTGCTTGAAATTCTTCAACAAGGTTAGCATCTTTCAATTTGTTCAATGTCTGCTAGTGCATTGCATGACAAACATAAGCAAAAATAAGTTTGAAATATCAAGAACGAAACTAAGACAAATTCAACATATACATAGATGTGAATTATCTGCGTAGAATAAAATAACTTACACTTCTCCATGCCCTATGCCCAGGACTTTTCCTATAACCAAGAGCCAATTTGATATCTGATGCAACAAGAACCTAAAAGAAACCAATATTACATGTATTCAGTGTTAGTAAGCATATGTTTGAGAATTCAATATAGACATATACTACAATTATAGTTGACCTTTCCACTTGCTTCTTCCAGTTTATCACAAATAGCTTTCATTTCTGGTAGATAGTCTTTTATGGATACATCATCATTCACACTGTCCCCAGGAGTTCCATCTGCTTTCAAAGTACTTCCATCTGCATTACCAAGACTTCCTAAAATACCTGGCTTTGTAATCACAATTTTTTGTTGAGAATTTGAATTCAAATTTCTTGCATAACGATATAAGTGTAGTAGATTGGTAGTCACATGTTGCGTGTGTTTTGGCCCACTTTCTCCCTCATCTGCTAATTCTTTTGCCCTCAACATGGTTGATTGCCGAATAATCAGCTGCTGATATTCCAGGTTTCTCACAACATAAAAGAAATTATTCCCTTTAATCCCAAATTCTTTAGCAAGTTCAGTCTGAGTAACACCATTAGTCCTGCAGAGTTCAAAATACATTAATGAGGAGGTATCGTAGCCAAAAGAAAATAAAGCAAGAAGCTTATCTCTCTTATGAGTCAAACCACGTAGATGACATAGCAGGAGTCAAATAACAGCAAAAAGAAAACATGTAGCAATTTCTAAAGATCCTTGCAGCAGCCATAAACATAAGAAACCAGATATTCTCATGCAATGAAAATCTCTCTCTCTCTCTCTCTCTCTCTCTCTCTCTATGATTTAAAAGAATCAATTGGGATCTAGAAAGGATAACTTCCAGCGTTTCGGAAGGACAAGGAACTAGCTGTAGCGGTGCATTTTGTAGAATGAGAATGGAATATCCTATTAGGGCTTATGCTACCTCAGAGTGTTGCAGAACGATCGACACAATCATCAGTCAAAATCAATTGTACCCACATAACTCACAAAAGATAAATTTTAAAACAAAAATAAGATTATTACTGCCGTTCACCTCAATAAGAAGAAACGAAAGAAACCTGGCAGCGGCGAGCCGCTCGAGTGTGGCCCTCTGAATCTGAGAAATGTCATGATTTGCAGCTTTGAGATCATAGATCCCCAAGAAGTTATCCCTGAGGTGCTCCTCCGCAACTATCTTTATTCCCAGCTTCTCGGCTTCCTCGAAGGACTGGATGGAAGGGTCCTGGGAGCCAATAGAAGAGCCATCGGCTTCACAGCGAAGCCCAGGGTGGGCGAGGAGGCGAGCCCAGATGGCCTTCTTCACGGGCTCGCAAGGATGGAGGCCGGCGCCGGAGAGGGAGTTCCGCAAACTCGGCCACAAATCAGGGAGGTGGATGCCGGCCGCGGCGCCGGTGCAAATCTCCTCCAAAGCCGAGCAGATGATGGAATCCATGGAGATGAGAGCATGAGAGAGGGTTGGGACCGAGAGGGGAGAGGGTTTAGCGTTTTGGCGACGGTTTCCCAGAAGGTCACCGGCTGGAGGGTGCGGTCATGAGGACGAACGCGGAGTATGGCGGGGGTTTTCGTGATTTGAGGGGAGGGAGTGATTTGAGGGGAGGGAGGACATGGGAAGTATCACGTCCGGCCGCTCTAGGGCAGGAAATGGCCTCAGCCCGGCCCGGCCGCTCTGAGTCGGGTTTTGGGTCGGCCTTGGGCTTAGAAATAGAATCCGAATAAATACTAGGCCAGGCTCACATTAAGCCTGATTCTAGGCCGGAATCCGATCCCATCCATTCATTATCATGATCTGAAAAATATTTTATATACCAATACAACCCCATGCACACCATCCATGGTAATTAGCCCAGGCATGAGACCGAAGCACCAAGTCCTAAAAAAAAATTTTTTTTTGATCCCATGCATGAGCCAATCACTGCAAGCAGTGTACGCGGACTACACCACTGGCGATGCACCAAGTATTTCTCTTATAATCTTCGATCAAAGCATTCTGGAGAAATTATCAACATCTTGGACCAGCTCAATAGTAGATCGGGCCAATAATATCCTATCATATTAGTTAAGATTTCTATTAAATAAAATAATAATTAAAAAAATAACAAACCTACAATTTGCTCAATCTTTCTACTGCATCCATGCCATCGGCAAGCTCCTTCACCATGCCATCAGAAGCTCCTCCCTATGAAGGAGCTCATCTTCATGACCCACCACTATAGCTCCAACTCTAACAAGTTTTTTCAGAAGATTATCATTGTCTATGCCACTCAGGATTACAAAGTCTCTACTACACTAATCTCTTCAACCACAACTACTTCGATGACATCCATTGCTATCTCGATAACATAGAGTCAATCGCTGCCATCTCTCTCTCTTTCTTTGTGTTCACTCACTGCAAGCATCTGTCACTCCCAACCTTTCTCTTTGATGGGTCCATAGGTGGTACAACCAACCACCTTTCTTATATATCTAGTTGGGGTCCTGAGCTAGCGACATGGTCGACTTGCTTGGATTGATCTCCATCGAGTTTTGAGATATCTCTTCCATTTCTCCTCTATCTTCTCGAGGCACCTCTTCAATCTTCTACTTGTTTGTTTCTCAATCTCCTTTCTTCAACTCACCCTCCTCCTTTCACGACCTCCTCTATGATCTCGAAATTTAATAGTATGGTGGTGGAATTCAAGGAAAATCGAACGGAATCAAAACCCTAGTGCAAGAAAAATAGATTTGGGGGCAACAAATATTTTTTCCTTCTATCAAGAAACCTAAAGGGTGCATTCTAATCAATGGAGAATTGGAAGAATAGTGGAAAGAAGCTCAACAAATGCGAGCTAGATTACTGGCTAGCATGATTTCACTACTACTGTTCCTACTATTTTGCTTAGTAATTTGGTCCCAAGAAATTAAGTCCGTAAGTATTTTTTTTCCAAAAGTCTAGTTTTCATTTTTTTAATAGATAATGGAGGAAATAAGGCACTTCCCCTAACTTTATTAAAGTAAACATGGTGTAAATAGAAAAATATTTATAAGAGGAATTATTTATAAGGAAAAGGAGCTTAATGTCTCATTGGGATCTTTTGGAACTAAGTGAGAGATGGAGTTCCATCATTTCTCACACCCTTCGAGAATTCCACCTACATAAATTTTCACATAACTACAAAGTTTGGATTGATTTTTGTTGTACATCGTTCATTATAGATTTTTTTTTTAGAAGAAGACTCATATTTCTTTCATGCTAAACTTTCAATATAGTGTCATTATCAATTGGTTCCAGGTTGAAGAGCATATATTCCTTTGCCTTTAAACTATCCAAAGAGTCTATATATTTGGTGGTCTACCTCTCAAGCTAAGACATATCATCAATAATATTGAAATACATTTTGTGAAAGGAACTTAATAAATACATAAGCAACTATCTCCTCTCTTGTTTCATCTAATACATCATGTGCTAACCGTTAATCCCTTTCTAGCAAGAACCACCCCCTATGCATAATTTATTTCTTAAGGCAAGTTATATAAATTCTTCAACTTTCTATAGCACCACAACATTCTCAATTGCTTTGTAATAAGGACAAAGAACATCACCATTATTAGTTAATGAACTTGTGATAAGTCTAGCATAAAGATGTCTTTTTTGTGAGCTTCCAAATTGACACATCAGCTATTTCTAAGGGTTATACACAGTTGAGAGTGGATCATGCATCATGTCAAGCTATCTTGATTTATGAAGAGTGAGAAGTCCTAGCAGTCTTATTTTCTATTTCAAAGTCCTTTAGTTCCATTAAAAGCCACAAAAATATTGGTTTTGACTACTCTAATATATAATTCAACAAGAAAAGCTAAAGATATTTATTTAACAAATGATTCCTCCTAGATAGGAATGTTATCATTGTTGCCTAGCTAGAATACAGTGTAGTTCCAGAAACAATCAAGATCTTTACTAATATCTTTCTAAATAAGAGAAAAATTGATTAGAGAATGCTGAATATCCATACTAAGTTTCATTCTAGCAAAATAGATGCTATCAATCTGATACATCATAGGGCCCTTGGACCTTTAATAAGGCTCCATGCTAACAAAGTAAGATGAATGTTTTTCATTGTTGCCCAAAGATGGCTACCTAAGAGGAGGGGTGTATTGGATATTTTAAAAATTTTAACTTCAAAATTGTGCAGATTATGCTATTTAAATACTTAGTGAAACAAACTATGTGATGTGCAATTAATGAGAATTATAAAATAAAGAATACATAATCACAAACACCATAATTTTATAGTGGTTCGGTGCCAAACTTAACACCTATGTCCACTTCCTAAGTAAACTATTTAGAAATTCAACTATAATCACTTAACTTGATTACAGTCTGATTATTTTACTTAGGCTCATAATCTAATCCAGTTGGTTTTATCCTTGGCTCATCAACCACAACCATACAATGATTATTTTTTCGAGCTAATAATCAATCTTGATTGGTTAACGTCCAACTCTAGACTTGGACTAATCCAAGTTTCTCACCCCAAGAAACTTGAAACAAAAATAAAAAATATAATTAACATAAACTAAGACAAACTCTTTGAAGCTTAAGAGAAGAAATTCTAAGTCGCTTTGCTTGTAGGCTTGATTTCTTCTCTTTGAATACTTGAAGGAAGTGAAAGATAATTTTCAATGTCAATAGGCTGATTTCTCTCAAATTGTAGATGATGGAAGGGCAAAAGTGTTAGAGTGCATGTAGGATTTCTAGCTTTATTTTTGAAATTTTTTTGAAAATAAATTATAGCAAAATTAAAAATTATCTGATTTAAAAATTCTATATTATCAGGATCTAATGTGATATACATGCAATCAAATCTAAAAATAAAAATAAATAACAGTAGTAGTAAAACTATTTTACTAATCTACATGTTCAGAAATGTTACCTTTGCGCGGATAGTCGATCACCATAATCTAATCACCGCAATAAAGATCTGATCATCACGATGTAGCCACACACATGTCTGGCCTCCACGAATGGTCCACATGAGGCTTTGGACTTGATCGGCTCCTTACGAGTGCTAACTCGATGTAGAATGATCTTGATGGCTGGATATGATTGAACTCCTTCGATCTTCCTCCACCAATTCTTCGGATGCTCCAAATTGGCAACAAAGGTAGAAGAGAGGTTGAGAATGGTCTCCAAAAATATTTGTAAAGATCTAATGCTCAGATCTCACAAAATCGCACTCCTAACCTTAGATCTAAAATCTAGGACAACACTTTCACCAAACTCTTTACGCCTTCTTTTCTCTCTATTTTTTCTCTGATTTTTTTTTAGATTTTTCTCACATAGAGGGGATAGCTCACAAATAGAGGAAGACTTCCTTTCAGGTGTGTGATCCTCCTAAAAAACATCCATGATTTATTTTGTGCAAAATAAAAGTGGCGTGAGGGAGGGATAAGATAAGAAGGTTGTTCATTCAAATGCAAACTCTATTTGAATTTGAATGACAACCAAGCTATCCTTATCCATCTAGGTCATGGAAAAGTAGGGTATGAGCCCTCTCTAGCATGGAAAAAATTCATGAGAAACAATTTTCTTATGGAGAAAGGATAGGGCGCAAGTTTGGTGAGGTGGCGCAGGAAGACTAGGTCAAAACTAGTCTTAATTTTTCTTATCCAATTAAACTAACCCAATCTAAATTAGTTAGACCCAATTAGAGTAGATTAAATCTAACTAATTTAGGCTCAATTAAATTTTAATAAAATTAAAAATTGATCAAGCTCAACTCTTGATCAAATCAGGGATCAAACCTCCTCAGCGATTAAGTCATCTCATAACCTAATCGGGTTAAATCCAACTGAATCTAATTCAATTGAACTTGATCCAAAATAAATTACTAATTAAATTAAGTTAATTAGTGATCAAATTACTAATAAAATCTCTTATAAATATAGAGTCTAAATCCAATAGATATCCGGGCAATAGAGTCCCATCAATATAAAACTCTTGATCGAAGAGTTCCAAATCAATAGGACTCTTGACCCCAATGTCCCAAATGAATGAAACTTACGATCATAGAGTACTAGATCGATAAGACTCTTAATCATAGAGTTCTAGATAAGTATGACTCAGAGTTCCAGTGCAGTAGGACTCTTGATCGAAGAGTTCCAATCTAGTGGGACTTTTGACCATAGAGTCTTAGTCCATTGGAACTCCTAATCATAAAGTCCCAGACAACCAGGACTTAGAGTCCTAATGCAGTAAGACTCTTGGTCGAAGAGTTTCAATCTAGTGGGACTCTTGATCATAGAGTTTCAGTCTAATAGGACTCTTCATTAGCCATTAGATCAAGTAGGAACCTCTAGTGTGTGACCTCATAAGTTCGAACCTAAGCCGGTAGCATAGGAACCAATTCTTGTACCAATCGAAGCGACCATCTAGCAATGATACCCGACATTCAGATAGATCGAATAGTCATAATCACAATATTCAAAACCTACGTGAATATAGTTATCATATAATTCATCTCTTTGATCCCTATGTATTAGGATTATTCAGAGTTAAACTGTCAATCCTGAAAAGTACATCCAGATCGTATCTCAAAGCAATCAGTCCTATAATCCCTCACTAGGACTTTTCTGATCAAGGATTTGCTAAATTGAAATATAATTGAACACAACTCCTAAGCCAGTATGGTCAATCCCATCTTGACTCACACACCAATTTCTCAAGTACTTGACTGTATCCAGAAACCTTTCGTTACTGAATTAAAAATTCAGATGGTTCAATATCAAAGTATAGTGAGTTGCTTAGAAGCACCATGGTGATCTCAGATCGAAGGAATGCTTATACCTATAATCCATCGGAGCAAAACTTGATAGAGAAAAAGCTTCGAAGTTGGTCATGTTCAGTACAAATGTATCCCTACATCTCACCTGCATGCTATACCAGTATCTCCACACTCCTTGGTTAAGAGGAAAATCAATCTATATGACACACAATGATCTACACTCGATAAATATTGTCATCCTTAGTAACAACGTATCATTTGATCGTGAACAGATTTAAAGACTAAACGATAAATCCTTTTTTGTCGATTCTAAATAGTCCAAAGGACTTCACCATAACACAAAAGTTCATTAGAAGATAAAAAAATTTATGATACAAAATATCAAAATAATTTTTTTTTATTAATAATTCATATACAATTACAACAGACAGCTCAACCGTCGATAGATTGATGATTGACTTTGGGACACTATTTTCAATAATCTCTGACTTGGTCTAAAGTCAATCGGTATAGTATCTAATATCCATCTTTAATTTGAAGTTGTCGAACTCCTTCACCATAATAATTTTAGTGAATGGACCGGCCATGTTCTCCTTTTCGTCGATCTTCTAAAGGTTGATGTCACTTTAATCTATGATCTTCCAAACAAGATGATAGTGGCGCAGAATATGCTTCATCTACTGGTGTACCTTTAGTTCCTTCGTCTGAGCAATGGCTCCAGAATTGTTGCAGTAGAGCAGTACTGGATCATCAAGGAAGGATGCTACTCCGAACTTGGTGATAAACTTCTTTAGGCACACCGCTTCTTTGGCAACATCTGATGCAGTGACATGCTCCATCTTGCAAGCTAAGTCAGCCATGATTTGCTGCTTGAAATTTTTTTAGCAGACAGCTCCATCATTAAAGGTAAATACATACCCCGATACATTTTTGCTGTCATCATGGTCAGATTGAAAATTGGAGTCTATAAATCCCATAAGTCTCAAGTTTGACTCACCATAAACAATCCACTGATCTTTGATATTTTTCAAATACTTTATGATGATTTTAACAATCTTTCAGTGATTCTCTCATAAATTAGATTGGTAGCTACTCGCTATCCCTAGTGAGTATGCCACATCTGATCTCGTACATGTCATGGCATACATAATAGAATCCACTATCGAAGTATATGAAATTCTACTCATATGCTCTCTCTCTTGAGATATCGTCAGATAATCTCTCTTCGAGAGAGAAATTTTATGGCCTATCGATACATAGCTCTTCTTGAAATTCTCCATGCTGAACATCTTCAGTATAGTATCAATGTACATGGACCGGGATAATCCAAGCAATCTTTTAGATCTATCTCTATAGATTTTCATCCTTAGGATGTAGGAAGCTTCTCCCAAATCCTTTATGGAGAACTATGATGACAGCTAGATCTTTATTCCTTATAATGTAGGGACATCATTTTCGATTAAGAGAATATCACCCACATACAATACCAAGAATACTACCGTTGGACCATTAGCTCACTTGTATATGCAGGATTCTTCTCCATTCTTAACGAAGCCATACATCTTTATCGTCCTATTAAAATATATGTTCCAACTCCGAGATGCCTGCTTCAGTCCATAAATGGATCTTTAAAGCTTGCATACCTTAGACTCATCTATGGATGTGAACCCTTCAAGTTGTATCATATACAACTCTTCGTCTAGCTCTCCATTTAGGAAAGCTGTCTTTACATCCATCTACCAGATTTCATAGTCTAGATAGACAGCTATGACAAGCATAATCCGAATGAACTTAAGTATTATCACAGGAGAAAAGATCTCATCATAGTCTATACCATAATGTTGACAATGTTCCTTAGCAATCAGACGAGCTTTATAGATCTCCACCTTCCCGTCTGCATCCTTTTTATTAGAAAATATATCCTAAAGCCAATCATCTAGGTTGTAGATGGTTGAGCTAAATGTAATTATACTTGAATTATTAATGAATAAAATTATTTTTTTGGCATTTTCATCATTTTATGCATCTTCCTGTAATGAACTATTCTATGATGAAGTCCTTAGGACTATTTAGACTCAACAAAGAAGGATTTATCATTTAGTCCTTAAACTAGTTTGCGATAAAATGATATGCTGTTACCTAGGACAACAATGTATCGAGTGTAGATTGTAGTATGCCATAAATGTTGGTTGTCCTCTTAATCAAGAAGTATGAAGATACTATTATGGCATGCGGATGAAGTGTAGGGGTATATTTTACTGAACGTGATCTAACTGCAGAGCTCTCTGCTGTCAAAAATTGCTCGTGAAGGATATAGATATAAGTGTTCCTTAGATCTGAGACCACCACGATGACTTGCAAGCAACTTACTGTACTTAGGTATCGGACTATCTGAATTTTTAATTCAGTGAAGGATGGCTACTAGGTACAGTCAAGTATTTATGAAGTCGGTGTGTGAGTTAAGATGAGATTGACCCCTCCAAATGTTGGAGTAAGTGCATCACTGTATTTTAATTTAGTAAACCCTCGATCGGGGTGGTCCATTTGATGTATATTGAATTTTGAAATACACTATGAATGAATTTTAGGATTGGCAGTAAATCCTAGATCATCCTTTGAGCATCGAGATTAAGAGAATTAATTATACTATAACCATATGCCATAGGTTTGTCATTATTGTATTGTGACTTTTTGACCTATTCAGATGTTGGATACCATTACTAGATGATCACATTGATTAGTATAAAAAATTAGTTCTTATGTTATCGGCTTAGGAATCAAACCTATGGAATCACACACATAAGGAGTTCTTACCTGATTTGATGGCTGATCATTAGTCCTGATAACCTAGGACACTATGGTCAAGAGTCCTATTGGACTGGAACTCCATGACCAAGAGTCCCACTAGACTAGAACTCTACCTCTATGGGTCCCATTAGATTGGAACTCAGAGTTCTACTTGTCTGAAACTCTTTGATCAAGAGTACCACTAGTCTGGGATTTTGTGATCATGAGTTTCATTCGTTTGGGACACTGGATTCAAGAGTTCCACTGGTTTGGGACTCTTCAGAAATTTCATGTTGATGGGACTCTATAACACGGACACCCACTCGATTGGAACTCTGATATTTTTGAAGGATTAATTAGCAATTTAATATTTATTAGCTCAATTTAATTGAGCGATGATGATTCGATCAAGTCTAACCGAATTGGATTCAATTGGGTTTGATCCGATCAGATCATGAGATGATCTAATCGCTATGGGAGATTTGATCCTGATTTGATCAAGGACTAGACCTAATTAATTTTTAATTTGATTAGAAATTTATTAGTTTGGGTTAAGCTTAATTTAATTAGATTTGACCTAGTCTAATATGATCTAGTTAAATTAGTTTGGTTGAAACAAATTTGAAGGAGTCAAATGGTTTGAATTTCAAACTCTTTTTTCTCCCTGCGCCACTTTGACTTTGTCCATGCCATTCTCCATGCCCCTTTATTTTTTATGTGAGTTTTTCTCATGCACAAGAGAGTCTTATGCACCATCTCATTTTTCTCTTTGACATGGTCCAAGTGTTGGATCAAATTAAATTTATTTGAATTTGAATTCAAATGAGTTGGAGGTTGAAACAAGTTCAACCTCCCTATCTCATCAATTCCCCATGCCAACCTATGTTATGTCACCCATTTTTGAATGGTTCAAAGTATAGGCGCATTGATGAGAAGTCCCTCTACGTGTTTCTCAAAGTAGCATTGGCGTTGGAAGTGGATGAGGCACTTGTTTGAATTCAAATTTGATGGGAGGTTGAAATAAGTTCAACCTCCAACCTTTATTTCAACCCACGCAGAATTCCCCTTGGTTGTCACCAATTTAAAAAGTATTTTCTGATGGGCATGCATGGATTTGCATGAGGGATCTGAGAGGAGTTCGTGAGGTTTCGTAGCGAGAAAAAAAATTGAGAAGGGTGCAAGTTTGGGCAAGGAAAAGTCTCAGGTGATTATTTTTACCTATGCCATTTCATCTTCTCACGTTCACCTATTTTTCTTCTACTAGCTACCCACTTTAGATGGGATCTAGGTGTGATGCGCATAAATAGGAAAGTCCCATATCCCTGAAAATTAGTTTCATGATAAAATTCCTTATAGGGAGAGCATGAGAGGATTTTCGGGCATTAGGATTTTATGAGTGTTCAAAACCCTAGAGTCGGGTCTCTGGGTTCGGGTGGAGATTGAGTGCTGTGAGTACTCAATCGCCACCAAACTTCAGACACTGACTCGTCATCCTCTATACTCCATGTTCTGATTGATAAAAATATAAAATATATGTATAAAAATATTAATTTATTATTTTATTAATTAGTTTATCCTTATTTTTTAAGAATTGATATTTTTATTTTATTTTTTGTAGAAAAGAAGACTATGGATGAAAAGAGCTCGATTTATGGGTTGCAATGAAGAAAATTTAGAGTAAATCAGACTTAAAATAAAATTAAATCAAAAGAAGAATGTATACGATATTACAGAAAATGAAGATACCATGCAAGGAACACTTAGAGGATATACGCATCATTATAAAGAAACAAAAAGTTTCTTTATGTAATTTTTGGCATTGGGTTGTGTTAGTGGGTTCGTAACTTTTGCATTTCTTCTTCTAACGGGTTCGTGAGTCTGATACGGGCACACACGGTGGCAATGCAGCAATGTGGGTTCGTAATCGGATCTTCGCAAATAGTCGAAGCGATCTCGGTTGCACAAATCCTACTCTAATACAAACTTCTACAAACCTCTTCTCAACCAAACTCTCTCTCACCCTCTCCTCTATTTAAAGCCATCATCCTGATGCCGCAAGAAAATAGCCACCAACGACCTCCCAGGCCTTCTCTCGGCCCTTCTCTCTCTCTCTCTCTCTCTCTCTCTCTCTTTCTTCTCCTAACAACCGACCCTTCCTCTTCTTCTCTCTCTCTCCAAACTTTTCTTCCTTTTTTTTTTTCTAAATTTTTATAAATCAAAAGCCCCTACTTCTCCATAAAATCTTTTCATCTTGCTCTTAATCCCTACTCCAAGTTGTTGGAAGGAAGACCTTAGGCTCCAGAATGAAGATTTCAGCGAGAAGCACCTCGATGTCTGGCTAATCCTCTCTTTCTCAGGAGATCATTATGATTTTATTTTGACAGTATTTTCTATTTTCTATCTTTTATATTTTTTTAAATTTATAATAAAGATTATTTTTAGTTATAATATTTTTATATTTTTATTTTTTATAATTAATCTGAAATAGTTTATTATCCTTGGGATGAGCCATGATCTACGGATATGGTTCGTGCTCTTGGATAAACTATATTTAGGATAATTTTTTTTTTTTTATATCTAAATCAATTTAGACTAGCCTATAACTTTAAGAAATGGACTATGATCTAAGAGTACAGACCATGCTCTCTAAGATATGTTATATCTTTATTGATTAGATATTAATTACAGTATATTAAAAAGAATACCAACTGTCAGATAAGTGATCAATTGAGATCCTGAGAATCCATCTCCATACTTGCAACTCTTCTTTAATTAATTTGCTATATAATTTACTTTCTTAATTAATTTAAGTAGTCTTTTTAATTAATCAACTTTTAATTAATTCTAATCATTTTTAATTTATAATTTAAATATAATTAACACGATCTCTATGGATTCAACCCTGATTCATCCTATCTATATAATTTGAGTTAAGTTTTATTTTTGACCACCTACGATAGCGATCAAATTTTGGCACCATTATCGGAGATCATGATTTAATTACTTTAAATAAATAAATAAATTTTTTTAAAAATTAAATAAAATAATTAAAAAAATAATAATAAAAAATTAAAAAAAATAAAAATTTAAAAAATTAAAAAAATTTATTGATACTGCAAAAGCTATTTAGGATTTAGAGACTTAATCACAAAACCTAACAAGTAAACCTAATTAATTTAAATTTGTTGTTTCACTTGGACATCTTGATTTTTTGAATCTCATCTTCATAAGATACTTTAAGGGTACTAAACCCAATTAAATAAGATAAGATGGGGATTTGATCATCCTTTCTTAGTCCAAAAACTTTAAATTTTCATATTGCATTGATCCAAATCTTAATTCTAAAATGAATTAGACATTGGCCCCTAAGGATACTCGAACTCATTAGGATAGAAATGAAGAAAAATCCTGATTTTCTAGACCAGATTCATTCAGATCTGATTGGATCAAGAAATATATTTCAAAATTTTTTTTCTTTGATCCGAATCAGATCTAGGATGTTTCAAATTTGATTCTTATTATTTTAATAATTAAAATAAAATATAGATAAATTAAATCAAATTTAATTTACCTTGATGTAGAGTAATCCTATTATCCGTTGATGATCCTATAAGCAGCGAAATGTTCTGGATCTAGCCACGCAAGTGCCTGACCTCTATCGATATCCACTCGGGCTGGATCTAGAGATCCTCTTCTTTTTTATCACATCTCCAAAAATCAGATCTGAATCCAATTTGGAGGATCTTCAAAATACCTTTCGAAGATCAGCAGTTGTCCTTTGCAGCAGTGCAGCCTTCTAGCTTTCTATCGCCTTTCTCTCATCTGGATTGCACCAATTGAGATCCCAAACTACTTTGGACGTGGAGAGGAGAAGGAGAAGATAGACTTGGCATGGAGGAGGAGGAGGAGAGAGGCAGCCTTGGGGCGTGGGAATTGTCCTCTTTTTTTGAGTTGGACGTAAGGTCTTATTTATAGACTATGCGTGATCCAACTCTTCTTCTTCCCAACCAATCACAACTCTTTGTGAAATTAGGTCTAAATCTGATTGGTGGGAATAGAGTCCCCTTGGATTCCTCCTTAGATGGTGCCTAAGACCAGTCAAAGTTGGTTCTTAGGAGAACTCTAATTGGAATCCAAAAAGGAGATGGAGTCCTTGTCCAACAAGGGACTCCTAGGCGCCTCCAACTTGGGCACACGCCACCCTTGGCGTGCGCCCTCCTCCTTGCCAGGTTCTGGTAGGGGGACAGGCCCCCACCAGCTCTCCAATAGGTGCATGACATGTGGTCAAGAAGTCAAAGTGTCAATGGTCAATTTGACCAGTCAAAGGTAGACTTTTGACCAAAGTCAAAGAACAAGAAATGGCAGGTGACCAAAAATGGTAGGTAATTGTCTTACAAAATAAGACAACCTTTTTCTGACTTGGACAACCTCCAGTCAGACCATAGTGAAGGCCTCTGATTGAGCACAAACTCCTTTGGCTCAGTCAGGACAACTTATTTATGATAGTAAAAGAAGAACGTTAGGTTCAATCGAGTGCTAGCACGATTTCCTTGAACCTAATTGAATCTCATTCAGATCAATTGAACTAGATCAGTTCAATTGATGATCACCAGATTCAAACCCTTGTTTGTGTGACCCAGTTAGGTTCAGTTCTGTATGGTAATGGGATATGTCATGATCTCTATCATCGACATCATCGAAACTCCTTTCGATGGATCAGAACTCTTCTGATTCGAACAGCTAGAATGATCGATCATCTAAATCATTCTAATTGCTCCCAAAATCCACCAGTGACACCTAGCAGTATATGGTGGCAACCCATCAGAGCTGAATGCGAACCTCTTGGTGCAGCTACCTGTGTGATTAAGTTCTTCTATCTTGAGCCCCGATCAGATTAGGGTTAAGGTGAACTCGTCAAACCCTAGTTTCTGTCATATGATGTAATCATTCGATTCGAGTCCAATGTGAAAATCTAAATAGAAACTCTTTCTATTATTTCACTCTGCCATGGCCATGGGCTTCTGGACTTGATTCTCATGATCATCATAGGGCTGCTCCTCTACCACCGAGGTAGATAGATTCCATCTTGATGCAATCCAGTTCCTACAATGAACATGCTATAGCCAACATACACCTCAGGGTTCCATATGGCTAGGAGACCGAGTAATGGTGTAGTCAAACTATAACACCCTCAAGGTGAACTGCCGATGCATCTCAGGTCAAAGAACCAGACACACTACTGCAGCATCGAGTCAGTCATTGACGAGAAGGTAGACTTCCTAATGACTACTCGAGGTGGTCACGCTCAGTGCCCTCGTTCTCTAACGAGTACCTATACTCTCGCTCCGGTGTCTCCACACCGTAGACTCAAGACTCATCTACTAAAGAGAAGCGATTGTACACCAACCTTTCGGATCAATCACCATCCTCGTGATGATCCTATGGTCGGGAGCATTTTATGAGTTAATAATGATTATTCATGTCTTAAATTTTCAACTCTTGAAAATATGAATTATCATTACCATTAACTCAAAGGATGTATCACAGACACTAAATACACATATGTGATAGAAAATAACCCATTTTATTGATTATAGTCAAAATTATAATTTTGCCCCTAGAAGTGTATTACAAGTGTCAGCCAATTCTGGCTTCTAGGGCACATATATCTAACA